>CM059215.1:15915000-16590000 GCA_030347435.1 Clarias fuscus
CATTCTCTCTCTCTCTCCCCTCTCTCTCTTTATTTCTTGTAATTTCTCTGTTTCTCCTGCACACTCTCACTCAAACCAAACCGGCGTCGTCTGTGCACTGTGCTCTAACGCTCCGGCACCGGCAGGGCACACCGACCTACCTTTTCCCGCCTTTTTCTCCGACCCAGACTGAGACTTAGCACAGACGTGACCTGCAGACACGGGGGGTTGAGTACTTGATCGAACCTGCCATGGCAGTCTGTGAATGCGCTGATGCCTGTGGTATCTTAAATTTTTTACATCAGAGCGTAAAAAAAACAACGTATATATCATCGTATATATAAATACAAAACGTAGAACACCGTTTGCAGTATATTCTTGTTACTGTGCTTGTTCTTGTAGACGTTTATGATGTTGCTTATACTTGCAGCAGTTGACGTACATTACATTCGAACACCTTTGTTTGTCTTGTGTTATGTAATATGGATTAAGGACGACAGGACGACAGGACTGAAATTAAGGGCCCTCTGTCATGAAAACAAACAAACAAATAAATAAAACCTCTGTCGTGTCTGGAATGGGGACGAGAAACCGGTGGTAGAAAAGAGAAGAGAAGTCCTAGATTTAGTTTTGGGATCACGATTTTTTCTTTCTTCTTCTTCCCACATTTCGTGTGCATCGCAAAGTGAGACCATGAGGACACTCTGTCTCTTACTCGGCGACTTCAGAACATTTGCAAAGCACTTATATTTTGACTGTTAAATAGTTCACAGGTTAATATTATGAAAGCACTTGCCTTTATAGGATTACGTTCAGGACGATTCAGGATAAAGAAATCATAGGAGTTAGTTTGTTTTTAATAATTAAAAGAACGAAAAAGTACAGAAGGCACTTGTCAGTTACCTTGACTACTATTATACTGTAATAAGCCTGTTTTAAGAATATTCCCCTTCACTAATGACTCATCTTCTGATCATATCTAAAGGCTAAAGGGCACATTGTATTCTTGAAGAATCTAGACACAGTTTGCACCTGCTTTTTCTTTTTCCCCCGCATGTGCTTGTTTTTTGTTTTTCTCCCCTCATCAGCGGCATAACGAATAGAAGGTAATCCATATTGGATATAGAGACGTGAGCTGTCTTGGCAGAAGTAATGCAAGTCCATATTTACCTGTATATTACAGATTCGCTAGCGCCTCACAAATAATAATAATAATAGTAATGACTACAAAAAAAAACTGACCTGAAGTGACCTGAAGATCTCCGTCCGTTTAGAAAGCATTCCTCACGAGGTGGCACTGCCGGTGTTGAGATCCGTGTTGATTTAGATGTTTATGTTTAAGATGGATTCGTTCGAGACAGGCTCTTGGGTAAAGACGATCCTGACGTTCAGGACGTAACGTGCTTTCGGAAACGAGTCCCGTCAAGCCAAACGCTCGATTTGATTTCTTAGAGAAACGACTTTACAGTAGAATCAGGATTATCTCTTACCCAAGTGACTATGACTGTTCCTTCTCCCCTGGCGAGGCAGTTAGGGGAAAAAACAAATACTGTGCTGCTGTGTAGGCCAAAGGTAGCCCTGGCTAATGGGCCTACTGCTGTGCTTTTTTTTTTTTTTGTTGTTTGTTTGTTTGTTTTTGGCATATTTGTTATTATTTTGTATATCTCCTTGATGTTTGATGTCATTTTTGGTCATATCAAAATGCTATTTTATTTTTTATTTTCTGTTCGCTGATTGCTTTTTTTATATCTTTTTTTTCCCCCCCGCCAATCTTCATTTCATACTGTATAGGAGTAGTATGCATGAAGTTGAGATATTTACACTTAACAAAAAAGTTTCAGCTGTAATTTGTTTGATGATAGCCATCCTGCTTCTCCGTCTAATCAGCTTATAACACAAACTATCAGTGGTTAAGGTGATCCAACGCTCTTGCTTCTCGCCTCAGATGCTTTCTATTATTCATGTTTGTCTCTAAGGTGTAATTTCAGAATTTTCTTCTTTATCCTGACCATGATGATGATGATGATGATGATGATGGGGCTGACAAGAGAATTTCAAAATGATTCTAGACTAATTGACTTACAACATGCAGTTAAAGATAAATGTCACAGTTCAACAGACAGTTTAAATCTCCACACATACACCTTTACTTCTTGTTTTTGGATCGAACAGGAAAGTTAAAACAAACAAAACAAAAAAACCCTAAAAAAATTCCCAAGTCTAATTTCTTTTTTCAATTCCTATTCCATGGAAGGAGTTTATTCCCCCATATTCACTCCTCCTATCAGTTCCTTTTATGAATTCTAGCTCAATTGAATCTTTTCCATTAAAAAAGAAAGAAACTGCTTATACTGACCTCTAGTGGAGAGCTCTCAAAATGCTCTGAACAGATGCATTGTTTCTTTTTATGGACCAATAAATTAAATTAATGTGTTTTCTTTGTAGCTGAACATATTCTAATCAGGCTTTATTACGTTTTTGAAAAGCGGACAGGGAACCGTCCAACTTAATCGCCAGTGTTCAGTTGGCCAGTTTGGTTAGACAGTGTGATTTAATGCTTGAGGTTATTAGTAATAGTAATAATAATAATAATTATTATAAAAAAAAGCCTTAACAACCAGTGAATCCCACTGAAAGTGAACTCTTCTGTACATGACTCTCTCTCCGGATTTGAATTTCTCTCTTAGCACACTTGAGATGCCTTTCTCACTAAGTGAATACACCCCCCCCCCCCCCCCTTTTTGTTTTGTTTTCATATTCTATCTATGCTGTATGTGGCCTTTTTTCTGGCTGAACAGGTTAAATTATTCTATATTTGACATATATCGATATATATATTTTTTTGAAAGTATATATATATATATTATATACACGCTCAGTCAGTCCTTAAAAGCTATTTACTATGAACGCACATAAACGTTTAACCAGTGCTCTTGAACACACTTGCCTATAAACACACACACACAAACACAGAGCGAGAGAAACTCCATAAAGTGAAAGGTATGCTGCTTTAAATGATAGTCGTTCGTTCATGTTAAGGTTGGATAGAGAAAGATGACGATTTTAGATAAGAGTGGTGTCTATTAATGAGCTGGAGGAAAAAGACAAAGTTTGGGAATGTTTTCATGAGGTAATATTTTTAAGAAATCTAAAAACATGATTTGTAAATAGAGACAAGGCAGGCAGTAACCCTAGGCTTAGACGCATCATATCATATGAGTTGTACCATTACCGAAATCCGTGTATGTCTATTACACTTGAAAGTTGATATTTATTTTTGATGTGTTTTTTTTTGTTTGTTTTTGTTTCTTTCAACCTCTAAATTATTGTATTTACATTCACAGTTATTTACTTTCCGTCAATGAACTACCCTCATGTACAAATACAATACAAAATGCTCTTTGTTTTTCCACTCTGGCTGAATATAAGAAGGTAAATTATTCCTGTACATAGTACACCATGTCCATTTTGTACTTTTAAATAAAGCTTCTTCGATTACGACGTGTCAGTGGTTCATCACGACGAATAATAATGATTATAGAAAACAAAAAGAGTGAAAACATTTTATTTCAAATACATGTTAGGGTTTTCGAATTCAAGATAAAACAAGTGTTGGGTAAAACAATACAGGACGCATTACAAATACTTGAACAGGGTGTAGAAGAACTGATTGCTTTTATTATTTTGTCAGATCGTTCGTCCTCTTTAATTTCGCCGTTCATTAATAATAACAATAATAATAATGATGATGAACTGTTTAGCTTAATCATCTTTTTAAAAGGACTTTAAAAAACATTATAGTGAAACCCATTGAACATGGAACACCACCAGCGGATAACGAAGTAATAATACAACACATTAACTGATTATTCCTTTACAGTAACATTATATTAACCTTTACATTTCCCATCCTCACCTGTGCAGCTAAATATTTATATACAAATTATGTACAATAAAAAAAAACAGCATCCTGTGTGTCGGGTGACAGTAAAGTCCTTATGGCTGTAAAGTCCATCATGTCCTTGATGCAGGAGACAGGAAGCTTTTCGAAGAGTCTGGGCTGAACAGTTTGAAGAGCGGACAGGGTGCAGGACACCATCCAGAACAGTTTGCAAAACTGAGGCTTCTTGAGCCGAGGGCCGTCCTGAGCGAATACTTTGAAAAGAGGCGCTCTGTGAAGTGCGAGAGCTTTCCGAACGCCACCTTTACACTGACGCCTCGACGTGACGGGAGAAGTGTGTTCGTCGTTCTGCTAATCCTTTTTTTTTTTTTTTATCACCAAATGAATTCACTGGAATTTGATAAGAGTTTCATTATCAGCGTGCAGGAGGCTTAAGAAGACTCGGGATTATATAACCTTAAACGCAAAAGCAAATGTGGTCTTGAATATAGTGCTTTGAGTTTGCAGGATGTTCGACGTGCCTGTGGCTCCCTCTTTCCCACCCAATATATTTCTATCTATATATAAGCACACATATATAGACACACACTCATTCACACACACACACACACACACAGTTCCGCTCTCATGTTAAAACTCGTCGTCCGTGTCGATCAGGGTGATTTTATCAGACTTCTTGGTGCTCTTGCTGACGGCGGGGCCCAGCTTGCCGTTCTGGCTCGGCTGCACCACCTCCTGCGTGGACTGCTGCGTGTACTGCTGGTAGGCCGGAGAGAAGTTGTGGATGGCGTCCTGCACCATGTCCCCGGGGTTGATCGTCTCCTTCAGTCCGCTGGAGATGCTGTGCATGGGAGCGACGTTATCTGTAAAGATAAAGGAAGAATTTGTTACAATTAGTTATTAATCTCTGAGCATGCACAAGATAACCGACCTCATTCTACATCAAGCAGTCTCGCTCTATTAAACATAAAAAAGGAGGATTTATGATCATTCAGTGCATTCAGATAGTTGGCTGAAAGACCTGAGCGCTTCTCTTCTGACCCTGACACACCCATCGCGTCAATCTGGATTCATTTTCATTTACGACATTCGGCAGTTGCTCTTTATATGAGCACACACATATGAGCATTTGAGGCATTAGGGCCTTGTTCAAAGGCTCAACAGTGGCAACTGGGATCTGAACCTGCAACCTTCTGATTAGTGAACACCTTACCCTACTCATCAGACCTTTTTTAGTCACTCCAAAGTCAAATCCTCATGCTGCTCCGGAGCAAACAGAAGCTTTTTTTTTTTCCTGACAAAAAAACAAGGGGTTTTCAATCTTGTGAGTTCTCGTCACACTGTGCATGTGTAGGGAAATGCTCTTGCGTCATTCTTTTGTGTGGTGATTCATTGGTCGTGACCGGTGATCAACTGATCAGTCTCAGATATGAATGATTCTGTACCGAGCGCAGAAGCTTCTGAGTGGCGCAATAGAAACGCATTATTATGGCGTCACGTTATCAAAAATCGTGAACGTTAAAAGCCTCCGATCTGCCTCTTTCTTCTTACACCAGTCTCAAAACACCAAGAGCGCTAATTGTGAAACTCTGGAATAATAATAATAAAAAGTAATAATAAGAAAAACTCTTTATAATCCTACAGGTGGTACACTCTATTTACACATTTACATTTTATTTAAACTATCTGCACATTTTTAAATTCCTTTTTCTATTTGCCAAGTTTGTTTAGAAATAATAATAATTATGGCAGATGACGGAGATATGCGCTGCTCAGTTAATTGTTAAACTCTTGTGTTTGAAGATGTAGGAAAGATTGAAGAAAATTATATTATAATTATAATTTTAAAATTAAAATTTTATCAACAGTGTACGTAAAGGCTGCTAAAGATACAGATACACACTTCACCTAACTTACAACCCATTACAACATTAAATAAAAAAAAAAAAAAGCATTCAAAGGCAGATGTCACCTTGTGTAAATAAATTCCATATAGAGACCCATGAGCACAGAAACAACTCTAGACAGGTAAAGTACGACTGAAAGCCATACGAGGTTTCTCTTTTCACTGTGATGGACTCGATTCACGTCTGCATTTTATATGACCTTTCTAAAAATACAATCTGCCCTCGCAGTCACATAAGATTCTGCCATGCCTGAGTAACAATGCATTATTTTCACTTTCGTGAGCAAGTTCTGCCAGAAGCGCTGCCACACTGTGACCCGTCTGATCTCAAAACAAAAGCTTGGATATATATAAAAACAAATGTTCCACTGCTCCCTGATGTGTGCCCTCCTGCTTCACTTGTCTGATGAGAAAAAAAGGATGTTAGTCAAATTTAAGATGATTTTGCTCGAGAAAATAATGAATGAGAAACGGCGCGCACACACACACAAAAAAAAAGCCACCAGAATGATAGCTGCCATCATCTTCTGCCCTCTAGTGGACCACAGGGAGTCCTGACACTCTTGAGATTAGTCTAGGGAACTGCTCCATTTCAGTGTAATGTGTTTGAGGGTCAAAAAAAAAAAAAAAAAAGGGTGTGATGTGCTGCGGAAGGTCGTTAAGTCTGGGTCAGCACACACACTGGAGCTTCAGCTCGCAATTGGTTTGCTTTAGGAGAAAAAGGACAGGGACACTCAGACGCACTCTGCTCTGCTGAGATCTCCCTTCTTCTGACATTTTCCTCAGCAGCGAAAGGTCATTAGTTCAACGGAAGGATTACCTCCGGGGTCCAGCTTTAGCCAGACTTTCAGTTACTCCTAGGCATGTGACATGACGAGGGCTCCTAATGAAGGAAGTGTGAAGTATAGCGCTAGTATCAGAGGCTCTCTGGATCATTTAGCCACTTCATCCTTTGCTGTCTGTAAGTACACAAAGTGATACTGCCTTCCCCATAGAGACTGTGTATTCGTATCGGCATTCAAACCCATACACATGGATCAATGGAACGGAGAATTCAAGCTCATCACTGAATCATAAACACGGGTTTAATGAAGTGCTTAACATTCCGGGGCCACGATGTCATTACCGCCGAGATCGGAGAATATTAAACAGAAATTTGCTGCACAATTCAAACCTAAATAAACCTTGCACGTCGAGAAACAGGACCGAGGCGTGAAAAAGATCCTCATCTCCCAAAGCATTGAGCAATCTCTCTCTTTTGTCTGCCTCCTCACTCACCCAACAAGACTGAATCTGAAAGCTGATTCAGGGGAGGAAAAAAAAAACTAAACAAAAAAACAACAACACAAAACTCAATATCTAAAATGGTATCTATTTATCTTTAACCTCAACTGAAGTGTTTTTCTGCCACGTGCTGTGCCACAGATGTCTGTTTATTCAAGCGCTCTGCCTGGCTCAGAGGAGAGCTGAACTTTACAGAGTTCCTCTGAACCCTGACTCCTGCTGTCTCCAGCCGTCCCGCTGAGAAACCTTACTCTGTGCCCAGCTCGCTCTGAACTAGCCTGGCAAGCCTTCTTTACAACAGCTAAAGTGTAAACTCAGGAAGGTATCAGAGCGCGCTGGGTAGTGTGCCAACCTGGAGCTTGGCTCTCCTTCTCTTGGTATACGTCGTATGTGAAGGCGTAACGGAGCGCGATGGCGGCAAAGAACATTTCGATGCAAGTGATGAAATTCTGCCAGCCGGCTGCCACCGTCCCTGCGCCCACCTTGTGCCCGTCTATGACCAGCGCTTCTGGGATCACGCCACAGCGCTCCAGGATGGCAAGGATCATGCCTGGGGGAAGAATAAAAATAAACAAATAAACAAATAAATAAATAAAATAAATAGCAACAAATGGTTTGTTGGGAATTCTTCATAATCATCATCATCATTCTATATAACTACTGTAAATACAAGTGTAACCCTTTTGTGCATAAATTATTTATACTTATACATTTATTTAATTATTTTGTGTGAAAATCTGTAGAATCTGGACTTATAACCTTACTTCCCAAATTGTAATGTCGTGTCTCTGGTCATTTTTACTTCTTGTTTATTAACATCTGATAATTATTCAATGTCTTCAAACAGGAAGAAGTTTGGCCGAAAAAAAAAGTAACACCAAACACTACTTATAAGGATTTGATCAGGATATATATACTGTACTGTAGATGGGAGAAAATCTGATTTCCTGATTTGAGGACGGTGGGGTCTCATGAGTGTATAAAAAGTATAATATAAGAATTTGATTCAGTCTAAATATTAAAAAGTATATTAAAAAGTAAATGGATGGTCCATGAGTCCCAAAAGGCGAAAAAAGCAAGATTAAAATATATCAGTCTTCTCAGGTACAGAAACTTTGACATTCGGGGGTGAAATACTGTATGTAATGAACACAAACCTTTTTTTATTTAATAAAAATATTATTTATGAACATACAAACATTTGTTTCCCACAAACACAGTTTGCCTGAAAAAATCCTTTTTTAAATTTCTATTAACTTTTTGTTTTTATTGTATATAAAATACTATTATTATTATTATTATTATTGGTGATTGTGAAGCGAATCTCACAGGCTTTTTTCCTTTTCTTATTCCGTACAAAAGTTCGGCGCGTAACTAGTTGTACCCGTACCATTTGTCGTAGACCCATGAATGAGGTGTCAAATCGTGCAGCTTATTTAGGAATGGGGTGCTATGACTTTTATAAAAATCCTACAGACTCAACATTGAGACCAACATTAGGTATGCCATCAGCTATATCTATGACATGGCAAGCACCACTCACATTTTATTTAAATTTTTTCAGGAAATGTACCGCTCTAGTTATTATTATTTCATCAACTTTATATTATTATGTACTCTACACATAAATATTGAATTATCTAGAGAGCGATACAAGTGATTTGTATGTAGCTTACAAGCGTTAGTACTCATCGTGGACGGGTAAAGTTTGTTAAAGCTAAAAATAATCTGATCAGCTTTAACGTAATCAGTGGTGATATTATTTTAGGTTGAAGCCCACGTACATGTCTGTCTGCAACAAAGACAAACCCCTTAATTTTCTTAAATTGTAAAAAAAAAAAAAAAAAAGTTTTGATTGGTGTGACATTTTATTGTATAAACACCATTGGACTGGTGGCTAAATACTAAATATTTGGAAATTGTACAAAATGTACCTAGCGTAGTCCATGGCAAGAATCTACTGTCATTTCATCTTATTACAATCAATGGGATACAGAAAAGTTTAAGTTGTACTTATTTCGTCGTCAGACAAATACACTCCCTGTTTGGTAATCGGAGAGTGAATCACAGACGAGAAATGGAAAAAGTAGATCAGATAAAGAAGTTTTGTCTTAAAACGACTCCAGCGTGTTAAAACTCACTTGTACCACTTCAGCGCTGTTATTTCAGCCAAAGTGAAAATATGAACTAATCCCAGTAAAAATTATAACATTTAACTTTTCTAATTAATATCTATTAGTGCAGGTGTTCATTTACATTTCCCAAGTAGCGCATTAGTAGCTTATTTTATTATAAGACAAATTATTATTAGTAAATTATTAGTAAATTATTAAATCCAGCACATAACTGTTCATAACTTGGCTTTTACTCGACATTTTGATTTAATTTAAGGTGCAGGTTAAACTTCAGGCAGATATCCAAGTACTGCAAAAGTTCCATTGAATTCTGTCGACAGTTCTTTTTTTTTTTTTTTTTTTTGCGTGATGCTGTGACAAACTCTGGCTGGACAGACATACAGACAGAACATTTTCTGACACATGTTTTTAGGTCCTCGAAACGTATGAAATGAAACGTAAAGATATCAATGAAAGAGTGCGTTCTAATCAACGTACGCACAAAACCTTTTATTTATACACAGTAGAAAATTCCTAAAATATTAAAAAGAATATTTAATAACATGGGCACTATGCATGAAAGAGTTAAACAAACCAGCAACTTAAAACAAACCGCCTCATTAAAAGGTATTTAAGTAAGGACGAGTTGACTCATGAGCCCTATCTTACATTAGCGGTGATGTACAAAACGAGTATTGGGTGAGGGATTTAAAGATTAATGGCTGGTTACGGAAAGGCAGCATACATAAAATCAGTTCAGAGATACTCTATGTATAAACACGTGGTTTGTTCTGAAATATTAAAGTTTTAATGATGAAGCCTGGATGGACAGCCTTTACAAAGAGTGTTTATCAGAGACTGATCTTAATTGTTGGCATCCATGTTGTATTAACGCCACCTTCTAGTTTTAAACATCTTCCTTTCAGTTTAAATCCTCTTTTCCATTTCCGTTGCCCTTAAGAAACCTAACAAATACTTTCTTCCTTGCGCTCTTTCTCCAAGTGGTTTACAGATCAACATTGCTGTGTCTAATCAGTAACCAGTCAGCAACACTACTAGCATCCCGCCACATCAGGACAATGGAGAGGGATCTCTCCGTGGCTTTTTCAGGTGCACAGTTTGAGATTTTTTTTTTTTGAAAGCCCATGTTTCTCATTCCTCACGTTCTCCCGGCTCTGTTTTAACCTCTTACCCACCTTGCCAGAAGGAGAGGAAGATGACTGATTTGATGGTCAGGAACTTGAGCACGGGTTCAAAGGGTCTCAGGAGGTCACTGGTGGCAGCGTAGAAAAGGAACAGAGCGTAGAGAGACAGACTCACAGAGACGTTGTAGATGATGGTAATGTAGAGGTAGCCTCCGTTCACGCTATAGAGCAAGACACGTGTTTTAGAAGAAGTGTTTAGATTTTGGATCGTTTTTTTTTCTTGAATTAAAAATACAGCATCGATCCTTTCACATCATCACCCACATAATTATAATATAATACGGGCCCTTATTTATAAAGTATAAAAGTAAAAAGGAATGAAAACTCACTTGAAATCTCCATCGTGATATTTGCCGAAGGCTTGTAGGAAGATAGTGATGATGGCCATGATGGGTTTCACAACGCAGAACTGAAGCGTGGCCTAGATGACGAGCAAAACTGCATTATAAAAAGCATTACGAAATGAAAGCATTTGAAGGAAACTAATCCTGGAAGCAGACTGATATTTGGATTGTAGCAAGACTTCATGACGTGAGGCAAAGCGGAATGATGTGCAACATGGAAACGTTCGACTCGCATCATTAACTATACGTGGAATGCAGCTGCACGGTTTGACCACCAGAGAGAAAGTATATAGAGCGCACACATTATTTCGTAGCGAGCTTCCGAGACTATACTCAGGAAACCCTGATGGCTCCAAACGCATTCAAAAACATGCATGATACGATATATAGTTACACAACCACATGAAAAGAGCTCTTCAGTGGCTTTCACATGCCATCGGCTGCAGAAAACCGACATTCTAGCCCAAATTTCATTTGTGACATTTGAGTGCTTGATTGTTGATGTCACTTTATTTATTAAAAAATAAATATGTATTTAAAAAGATACACACTGCAAAAAAAAGGCATCTTAGCAAATGAAAAAAAAACTTGAAGAGAGTCAAATTAATTTATATTAACCAAATATATGATTATTAAATATATTTCTTAACAACTTTAATTTACGTTTAAATACCAATTGTCTTGTTCTTTTCTTTTGCCAAATAAATTCACAAATTTTAACCTTAAACTTCTACAGAGAAGCAAAAGGATCTGCCAAGAGAATAAAAAATATAAAGTTAAAAATGTGTTTCATAATCTTATATTCGGTCTACTATAAACTTATAATAATAAATAAAATATAGATTCATCTACATTCAAGATTTTATTTTGCAGTCATTTTTATGCAGTTCATGTGAACCTGAAGTGCATTTTGAATATAATGTTAAACCTAAAACGATGCATCTTTTCAGTTAACATTTTTTTCTTATTTAAATTTAGTTCATTCTGAGAATCAGATCAAACCAAAACATGAGCTGAACCTAATTATGGCTGGAGCATATCGTTACCCTCTCCTCACGGCCACTACTAATATGCTTCAATGTTTTTTTTTTTTTTGCTGGTGTCATGCATTATACATAGTCAATTTTACAATATCAAGCTAATAATAATAACAACAAAAACAACAACAACAATAATAATAATAATAATAAAAATACACTAAACTTTAATAACGTCCTAATCAAAGTCTACTCATTGGAAACTAAAAAAAAAAAAAAACCCTCACTCACTCTGTATGCTTCGAACTTAGCTCTCGTCTGAACACATCGCAAGGAGCTGCTTTGAAAAACGACCACGTAGGCATCCAGTCAAAGAGAACCACGTGTTTAGTGGTTTCCATTTTTCTATCTAAAAAAAGTTCATTTCACAGACTATTCACTGTTTTCAAGACAGAGCTCTCAAATCCAATTTCCATCAGGGTTATGCTCCGAGTACTGGAAGCTTCCACGCTGCCTTCGCAGACAGCATCAGTCTGACAACTCCCATTATTTCTCTGTGTTTATTACCAAGCTGATCACATCTAGTCCTCATTGTTTTTCTTTGTGATCTTTTTTTCTGTTAGATGTTATTTAAAGGAAAGTGGGCCAAAAAAAGTGCTGCTTTATGATTTAGAAGAAATCAGGTTATAGGATAGTATAGGTGACAGAGCATCCCAAAACAAACATTTCAACACTGTTTACATTTTTTTGTTCTGAAGAAAAACAAACCAAAAAAACGGATTTAACGTCGCTGGTTTCTGGCATTTGAATATGACCGTGAATCCTCTTCAATTTTGCCGATGGCGTATTTCGACAAACGGTTCCTCTGTGATACGGCACACAGAGTGACGGCAGACCACCTCTGAAAATTACATATTGATATTTGCACTCGGGCAGCCACTGAACAATGCGTGAAACTTAGTGAATCATAATACACAACCTGCGCGCTGCTTAACCTTCATGCGCGGCGATGACATTACCACTGATAGTCTAGCAAATGAAAGGTCTAATATTCACAGTAGGAAGCGCGCTACAGTGTGCCGTGCAGACGGCTGCTCATCAAGGAGAGAAACAAACCTGTTTGCAGAATCTTAAAAAGCCAATAGAGTAACTCATTCCAGCTAAAAAGCAGGTGCCGTACATGCAGCTTGACCTGTGAGAAACAAAAATGAGACACAGATAAGACACAGTAAGGGACGTACACCGATCAGCCATAGCATTACAATGCAAAACATTATGTGCAGTATTGTGAAGGTTCCCCTTTGTGACCTCTGGCCTCTTTTGGTACATAGGGCAGTGGTGGCTCAGAGGGCTAAGGCACTGAGTTACTGATCGGAAGATCGGCGGTTCGATTCCCAGCTCAGCCATTGTTGGGCCCTTGTTGGGCCATTGTTGGGCCCTTGAGCAAGGCTCCAGGGGCACTGACTGCTCCAGGGGCGCTGTATCATGGCTGACCCTGCGCTCTGACCCCAGTTACGCTGGGATATGCGAAGAAGGAATTTCACTGTGCAATGTATATGTGACAAAATAAAGGCTTTACTTACTTTACTTACTTGAGAAAGGCTCTTAACCCTATCTGCTCTAGTGGTGCTGTATCCTGGCTGACCCTGCACTCTGACACCAACTGACAACCCCTCCAAAAAACATTGCTATGCTGTGCTGTAAGGATCATGTGTCAAATAACTGAATCTTAAAAAATTTGAACAAAAAAATATTTAATATTTAATATATATTTCCTTATATTCTTCTTCTGTGCTTCGTCTATACCGCGTCATTACTATGAAACAAATTTAACGGCATTAAAAAATGTGTTCGAGTACATCTGTATCTGCAGCCAGACCTTGTTAGTCTTAAGTAACTAAAAGCAACAGCAACAATGAAGAAAAAAATTCCCATTCCTTTATGAGGACAGATGGCAATACGTAATTAAAAATCAAGTTTACATACTTTCCCACTTTATACATGTAGTCATCAGAACTGACGACATTCAAGCCAAATATATATTAAAAAAAAAACATAAAACATAAAAATAAAAAAAAACAGCCAACACGTTATTATGCTAAATATAAAACGGGAAAAACAAAAAACAAAACACAAGTACAAATAAGCTGAGATGTTGGTTTGGGACATTTAGCACATCCCTTAACTGTAAATGAGCACGGATGTAGCCAATTTCCTTCCAAACAAAATGCTAATTAGTCCCCCGTCTGTGTATAACTGTAGTGATTCTGATTAGAGCAGAATAAATCCAGCTGTTCCTTTAGCACTCCTTTGCTGGGTATTGCTTCTTAAAGTAAAGAGGGCTACAGGGAGCTTTTAAAAGCCCTCAGTGTAATATTATTAGAAAGGCACAAAACAGGAGGGGGAAGAAGAAGGAGGGAGGAAAAAAAAAAATCTAGCATTAAAAGCCTTAAACCAGCTTTCCCTAGAAATCTACCACCCTCCAGAGTTAGCTTTTTAATCAGCGTCTTTCACCTGGATATTACAGCCAGGTGTTTTCGATTAGACGGGTTAATTTCACCGGCTGCACGGAGATTACGTGAGCTATGATACGACTGTGAGCGGTGTGTGAAACAAGAACCCAGTCAACTTCTGAGATCCAGTTTGAAGTGTATTAAGTGATGCTGAAGAGACTGTTGAGAGAAGGATAGAAGATAAAATGGTGAGCTTACTCAAATAGTGATGGAAAAAGAGGATCGCTACTTGGAGATTCGATATGTAGTCTGATATTGCGTACTTTCTCTAAACAGAATGCCAAGCAGACTTTAATCTAAAACGCACAGTGAATGGTCGTGCTGCACAATTAAATCGCAATTTGGACTTGTGAAATAATTTATTTGCAAAAGACTGCAGTTTGTAGTATTTTTGTAATATAAACAGAGTCGGGAACATATGTAGAATCGGTTAGTTCTTTCTGTATACCACTGATCGCAGGAGGCCGAGAGCACAAGCATGTGCGCACACACTCACACACACACACTACAGGGAACGCCAATTAGCCTAACCTGCCTCTACCACGTCGCTGGACTATGGGAGGAAACCCACCAAGCACGAGGAGAACACGCAATATCCACGCACACAGACCCGAGAACCCGGACTCTGGAGGTGCAAGACGACAGCGCTAACCACTACAGTACGTCAACCTGAATGTAGAGTAGTTATTTCCGTTATTTGCTGTTAAGATTACTAAAAACATTTAACACTTACACATTACAGTTTAAATCGCAATCGTGATATACAGTACTACCTTGGCATACGGATTTAAATCCCTTCCAGAGGCAAGGTCTTCCACTTAAGGTGGAAATGTAAATGCAGATAATCCATTCTAGACACCCAAAAATATTACCAATATTACCAATTTCCAACACACACACAAAAAAAAATCATATTTTTGCAAATAAAAACAAATCAAGACATTTAAAAACATAAAATATGAAATAAATAAATGCCTCTTGGCACCGGCTGCTTTAAAAACCAAACTGAAAGTTGCTTGGTTTTCTTCTTGCAAACATCTTTGCTAATATTTTATGCGCAACCGGAAGAACCTGGTTGCTAATTTGTTGAAAAGTTCCAAATTTCTTGCAAATTATTTTTTCTTAAGGGGGAAAAAAATAGTTCGTATCTTAGACATTTTTTAGACAAACAGATTTACGTTTGTGTTTTTTTTTTTTTCTCACTAGAGAAGTTGTAGAGGAAACTTCCAGGACATTCAAACCAGACCGATTCCTAAGGAATAAATGTCAGAAGCCCACTTCAAACCCAGTGTTAAAACAGAAAGAGGACATGAAAAAGAACAGATGTAGCAGACAGCTCAGGTCTGACTAAACACCTGAGGTGTCGCCTGAAGTGCACCAGCAACCCGAGGCCCTTCTCAGTCTCACTCCATTTGATTCACTATCTAATTGTGAAAGAAAGGAGACATTTTGAAGATTAGTGGTGAAACGGACCGCAGTTGATTAGGGTTGCCAAATCACACGGACGGAATCCCTCCTGAGGACTTTATACTCGACCACGCAGATTAAATGGTCCAATTTGTGGCCAAAACGTGAATACAATCCAAACCGTAGGTTTTGTGATCAGTAACGAAGATGCATATCTACACAATTAGTCAGAATTAACTGCAAGCCAAGATCAAACCTAGTTTAAATGAATGTGGATTAAATGTTCACAGGCCGTAGCATTTATTGTAATTGCAACACTGAAGCTACATTCCTCACAAGTGAAGTAATCAGAAATACAGTTACACATGCCCCGCCCCCCAAAACAACAAAAAAAAAAAAAACATTTCAATAAATTATGACTTACGGAATGGGTTTTCCTCGTATTTCGGCCATGATAGCACTCTCTCCTCCTAGATACTCGAAGGACAGGCTCAAGAAGTTATAGATTACAAAAGCTGAGAACAAAAAACAAACAAAAAAGTTACATAATCAAAGGTTGTCCATGATAATCCATCTTGATCTATCGCTCTTATTTAAATAAAGTCTAAACATTAGGAGGCTTAACTTTTCACTCTCTGTCAGAATATCAAGTTAGTCTTGAAACAAACCAAAAATTAATAAAAAATCACTACATATAAAATAAAAAAAGTAAAAAAAAAAAAACTGCAAATAAATGTAGAGAGCAAGTTATTTGCATGAAACCTTTCCACTTTGCTCTACATAAAAGCACTATGCACAATGTGAATATTTTATGCAGAACAAAGAAGAAGAATAAAAAAAAGGCTTAAAAGCTGAAATCCTTTAAATCCTTTAAATCCTGGTTTATTAAAAAAAAACAACAACACTAAAATAAATAATAACTCAGGCACATTTACAACTTGGGAAAACATTTGCTCTCAGTTTTGCTGTATAACGAAACGGTGGAAGGTAAAAAAAAAAAAAAAAAACAATGACGAAAGCATTGCATTGTAGTTTGTGGTATGAAGAAAGATGACAGGAACAAGTTCGGCCAGTCGGATGCTTGCAACCTATTATAGCTCATCGCAGGTGTCTTAGGTGTTTCCACCTACAAAGGTCTGTCTACAACCTTAGACAAAGACGTTGGGTGTTCGAGTAAAACCGGGACTTTTGACTGTGCTGAAAAGAACACAGTTATGAGAATAAAAACTCCCTTTATTATTTCTAATCTATAATCCCCTGATACACTAATGCACTTATCCCAGTGTTTCACTAGTGCTCAGATACCATCAAGTTACAAAATTTCTTTCAGTATGACGGAGCCATGATCAGACTGCCTGATTCACATCTGAAATTCCGGCCTCCCAGGAACTCCTTTAATGGCTTGAAAATGGCTTGGAGCGAGGTCAGGACTGTAGGTGAAATGTGGCAGTAACTCCCAGCCGAGTTCCTTTAATGTGTAAGTGGTGTGGGTGAATGATTGTGTGTACAGTTCAGACAAAAAGCCTCTTCCTGTTGTTGGCGACATCCAGTTACCATCCATTTCAAAGATCAGAAGTTCCACTCGCTGAAAGTTCATGGGAACGACGACAGTGGGCTCCGAGCCACCTCATCCCGGGATCGTCATTCGCAGGACGTATGGCCTTCTTTAAAACCATTCAAAAGTTTTATTGCGGTTAAGAGGCTAATTATTGTCCTGTGCTTGAAGTCGTCTGTAAACGTTCATCGGTTTTATTCCATCATTCACTAGGAATCTCATCACAAGTCCCGATTTCACTTGTACACACCTAAGAATAATAAAAAGAAATTAATTAATTAAAAAACAGGTTCCTACCTTCATAGCAGTCGCGGACGGAGTCAAAGTAGACGTAGTACTGGTCGTTACTAATGAATAAGAGGCTGAGCCAAGAGTCAAAGGCGTAAATGGGCACGATGAAGAGTATACGGATGATGTAACGCTGTTCGTTTGGCACTGTGTATGACCTGAGGTGCATGAAGATCTAACACACACACACACACACACACACACACACACACACACACACACACACACACACACACACACACACACACACACACACAATTTATTCATGAGCACAAGAACTTATTGTAAAAAAACAAAAACAAAGGACTTCTCCTTATCTCCTTAATCTACACTCCATAAAAAACTAAATATAATCCAAGTAGTTTTAAAAAGACATGACAGAAATGGAATAAAACAGGCAATGAATAGAAAAAGATTTAATAGACTCTGATTTAAAGGGAATGGGAATTATTACTGTAAATATGGAACTTAGCAATCAATAGAAAGAAAGTAGGGATAAAAGAAATAATACAAAAAGCTATATATACACATATATACAGCGCCTTGCAAAAGTACTTACACACCTTAAACTTCTGCACATTTTGTCACATTACAACCACAAAAGTAAAAGTATTTTATTGGGATATTTCTGTAGCAACACAAATTGGCACATGATTGTGAAGTGAAAAAAAAAAAGATAAAATGGTTTCATTATTATTATTATTATTATTTCTAAATAATAATAATAAAAAAAAAAAACAGAAAGTGTACCCTGTTTTAAACTTCTCCAGAACTTTTATCCCTGATAGTCTAGTGTGTTCCTTGGACTTCATGATTATTCACTAACAAACCTCAGAGGGCTTCACAGAACAGCTGTATTTATCCTAAAATTTAATTTACACACACGTGGACTCTATTTACTAATTAGGAGATTTCTGAAGGCGAATAGTTCCACGGGATTTTATAGTTAGTATAACTATAGAGTAAAAGGGGGCGGAATACAAATGCACGCCACAGTTTTCAGATTTTTTTTTTTGTAAAAAATTGACAACCGACAACCGTTAATCATATATATACATCTTTTTTGTTCCAGAAAAACATCCTGACAGGAACCAGGGCACTAACGTTATCTTTAACCTGCTGTTTTATCATCACACCCTGGATGGATACCGCAGTTAATGATTACACCTGTAGGACACCTACGTTTGTGTGTGTGTGAGAAATTATCTTGTAAATCATACTGGCCTTGGTAAATATAATTCTAAAAATATAAAAGTAAACATTCGCTGAGATTTCAGGGCAATTTTTGTCATTTGGAAAATCTTAAAAGTGAGAGATTGTGTAAAAGTCACACTTCCAGCTCAGCGTCGTGTCTCTATACACACACACACACACACACACACACACACACACACACACACACACACACACACACACACACACACACAGTGACTCATATGAAAGATTTTCTTCTCGGGCTCGGCTATTACGTGGGTGGAGGACTAATGCACGGAGGTGCTCCAGAGAACCTGGGAGACTCAGGATCGAGATTGATCTGGTCCATTTCTCCTCGAGTGCAGGAAGAGAAATAAGCTCCACAAGTCACAGGTGAAAGTAAAAGAGGGAGATTATTCCCTCCACTAACAACCGGAGATTAGTCCCTCTTCTTAATTATTAATCTTATTACTTGCAGTTAGACAGTTTGATTTATTTATTTGCGATCGAATGAGTTTTTCCAAGCACAAGCAGAACAACGTGATTTTATTGTCTTTTACAATTTTGTCCAAGGACACCTGGTCATAGACGGAACATAATGAGAATAAAGCACCGTGTTTACGATGAGGGCGTAGTTTATTCTGGCTTAACAGTGGACCCGTGTTGTGTATCGAGCTCTGTGATTAAACTGTTTATGCAGTTTATTCGAGCTTTTGTAGGTTTGTTCAATCTGTGGAATCGATTCACACTTTTAAGGTGAACTTCTGAAAGGTAAAGTCGTTTAAAATGTACCCGAGCTTTTGCAGAAAATACAAATCACTGACTTTATTATTATTATTTTTTTTGCAAAGTACTTGCAAAAACACTTTTTATATTATTGCTAGAGTTTCTTAGGAGTTTTGGTGTGGGGATAAATCGCTTTGTACAAGACATGACCTTTAAACAATTAAAAACACAAGCTACACAATATTTTCAATGTTTATTAGAAACTTTAAAAAAAGTTTCAAAGTAAAAAATTCTAGATATACAGTTTCTGGCCCAAGTCTTGAGCCAGCCCTCATTTCTTCATATTAAATTAAAATGAAACGATCTAAATTAACTTATCGAAATGGGATCAATTGTTTTACTTTAATTGTTTTAAAATGCCTACAAATACAATTAAAAAAATACATTGTTTATGCAACAACCTCGTCAGCGACCTCGCTTCCCCTCTCGTCTGTTCCGACCAATCAGCATCAGGAGTATACTAATCACCTTCCTGATCATTGGTATCATTTACACCTGTTTCTCACTGGGTCATGCCTTAAGCTAGCTTTTTTTATGCTTGAATGATTCATACATCACTGTGTGGCTTAACAAATAAACAATCAAACAAACAAACAAACAAACAAAAAACAACACATTCCTCTGAAACTGCTCAGGTACAGGAACTGGACTGAAAAAGGAAAAAAAAAAAAGTCCTTCAGAGAAGGGTGTAGAACTTTTCCTCAAGACTACATTAAATACAAATACAAGAAAGTCTGTCTCTTTGGAAGCCAGATGTGAATAAATGAGGGGTGGCCCAAGACCTTTGCGCAGTATTGTAGGTTGAAAAATGTTTGTCCCTTATGAGCAAGGTGTAGGTGAGGGTGGCAAGGAAAAACTCCCTGAGGCAACATGAGAGGAACCAGATTGAAAAGGGAAACCACCCTTATTTACTGTAGGTGACACCGGATAGCACAAGCATAAATAAATCTTTTCAATAACTGTGTTTTCAATAAATGAGGTTAGAAGTGCGGTTATATAACAGGAAATGCGTTTCAGTTAAAATAAAGTTCACTTTATTGAGGTGACCAACTGTTCACTGATGGAGATCTTGCTATAAACCTTGCAGAAGATGATGGAACAGCCATCTGTGGCCAGGGCCCGAGAGAGCTAAACTGATTGGCCAGTGCCGCTCTGATTGGAATGAGAGAGTAACGGGTTTGCCCCTCCCACATTGAAAGCACAATCACAGGGGTTTATCAGCTCATGTGTGTAGAATACTGCAGTATTATGTTTTATAATTCACTCATTGTCTATACCGCTTTATCCTGTATTCAGGGTCGTAGGGGACATGGAGTCTATTCTAGAAGACTAAGGGCACGAGGCGGGATACACCCTGGACAGGGTGCCAATCAATCGCAGGGCACACACGCACTATGGGCAATTTGGGGAAGCCAATTAGCCAAATCTGCAGGTGGGAGGAGACCGGAGTATCCGGAGGAAACCCACCAAGCACGGGGAGAACATACAAACTCCATGACAACACAGAGATGGGAAATCGAGTCTGGCCGGGAATCAAACCCGGACTCTGAAGGGGCAAGGCGACAGTGCTGTTTTATAATTGTATTATGAAAATAGTTTTAATCTCAAATGAAGTATCTGTTTGGTGCGATTAGCTAATGGGTAGAAAATTGAATGAATTAATTAGTTACATTTTTAATCGTTAACACAAAGTGATTAGCATGAATTAGCCTGATATCCAATCAAAAAGGAAATAGTGTATCAAAAAATAATCATGTTTTTGTGCAACCATTCATGCAAAACTCTGGCGGAGTTCAACACTCTCGGCTAATCGTACATGTGAACCAGCACAAGATGAGTTGAGGAAAGCCTCACTTAGCCAAATGTCATTATTGTATATATACATTTTTTTGTTGGTACAGTAATATATACTGACAGATCATTATTAAACCTTACAGTCAGACCTTGCAGGGTTTCCAACTTTATTCATGTTCATGCCAGTACCCAGCCTCCTGACAACTTGCATTAAGCTTTGCTTTCCCCCCCAAGCGGATCACAATTTCCAGTGTCAGCGATTTTCTTCCAGTTTTCATTAATGAAATGAATGGATTGGCTGCTGCTTAGACAAAGCAACATGGCTGCCAAATCTCCCACAGTACCTTTTAAGCACATAATTCCAAGCACGCTGGGTGTACGGCGCTAAAAAAATCCATATGTGACGTCGGAATGCCCGGGAAAGAAAAAAAAGAAAAAAAAAAAAAAAAAAAAAAGATGTTTTTAGAAAAACGCCCGTATCAGCGGTTTTCACTTGAATAGTGCATCTGTGATGACTGATACACTGGCCATCCCGTTCTGAGCATTTCATTCCCACTTCTGTTAAGGGATTGAAGAGAGGATTTTTATCTCACTCCACACACCTCTTCAGCTTTCAGGAACAGGTAAAAAGCAGAAAAAAAAAAAATCATATTTGGTTAAATGTTTGGGCATGGGCATACGGAACCGAGCGCGTATGACCTCGTAGGTCAGCCGAGTCAGGTTAAAAACACACTGTGTGACTGAGGGTTGTTTGAGCTAGTGGTTTGAAGACGTGCATGTAAGGTGTTTTTACAATGTTTTCTTTTTTTTTTTGGTGACAAAATCAACACAAGTACAAAATAAACACAGGAGATACTGCATTACTGAAGGGCCATGAAAAGAATGCTGTTGTGCCAAATCAATAGCACAAGAACAAAGGAATCTCAACATTGTTAGTATCCATGAAGGAGAAGAAGAAGTGACAACATCAGTGTTGCTAAAAAGTCTGCTTTAATCTCTTCAGGATTTACATACATTTTGCTTGCAAACCCTTTCCAACTCTCCTGTAAAGGATGTTTTCTGCTGCGCCTCAGATGAGCTGGCACCGGATAAATTGCTTGGATGCCGGTCTAGATGGCGAAATGAAACGGCACACGGACTGAAGATAATATTTTTTTTTTGGGAAAGGAGGAGCGTTTCATGGAGATCCATTTTCCGGCTTAACACCAACATGACATTGTATGAGCTGCCCGAAATCCTCCTGCTTCTCAAAGGCATTATACTTTTTGGAGGGAGGACAAAAGACTTCGGAGGCAATCAAACACGTCCTCCAGGTGCCCTCCAGGCACCACACAAAAAAGAAATTCATTCCCTGACCTCTTCTTCTCATCACCGCTGTTCGCGGAGTCCCGATTACAGGATACATCGCTTAAAAGCCGAGTTGATATTACATTTTCATGGGTCATGTAGTGAGCAAGAGCAGTGGCACGTGGGTTGTGTCAGCAAAACTATGGAAATGACTTTGGAGGCATCGCTATAACCTTGCGCTCACCCCTACTAATATTAAAGCACACGCTGGAAAGTCTCTCATTACTGTTTTATTATAGTGCAACAGTCGACTATCTACTGATATCATATCAGTTACATTCTGCATAAAGTGCATAATGTTTGTCCACAATTGTAATACCGCGCTATAAAGTGCTTATACAGGAGGAAATGTGCACATGAACGATACAGCAAATACATGCTGTTTAATCAAAGGTGTGATCATTGTCAGATCATAATTTATCACATTTCTTTGAGTAAATCTTCTAAATTTATATGTGAATATATAGTAAATACAAATAATAATTATTTTATAATTATTTGTATGTAACTTTTTAAATGTAAAAAATTCATTTTACCTTCATGTTACCTTCTTAACAGCAATGATTTTAATAATAATAATAATTATTATTAATATTATTATTATTAAAATATGGTTTAACGGGTAGGCTTTATGTTACCATGACTCAAACAGAACCTATTATGCAAAATAAACGTTTTTTTTTTTACTCATTTGTAGACATTCAGATGAGTCTGTAGTGTGGGTGAACAAACAAAAGTGTTTAAACAGACCAATTAGATTTTCCATCCTATTGTGACCTCATATAAGCTCCCCGCCTTGTTGCTCAGCTTTGCTGCTCCCTTAAGGGGTGTGGCTCGGCAGTACATAAATTACCAGGAACAATGAAACGGCATGTTTGTAAGAAGCGTGAAGAAGCGAGATGTCATCTGTGCCATTAAACATACATTATCTGAGGGACATTTCAGCTGGAGCATTAACAGATGCACTTTAGCAGAGTTCTGAGACCCTCGTCCCCTTTTTCAAGAAATAGTCAAATATATGTGACTTTTAATTACAATTCACACTGATGGTGGTTCAAATAAATCTTATAACATGTGTACAACTAGGGATGTTTACTATTAATATAAATCAAATAATTGCTGTTAAGCACTTAACTGACAAAAAAATTAATAAGTGACCATGTTTATTTTGCATAATATTTCACCATAACTTTATCAAACCCACAAGAATAGTGTACAATATATACTTTCTGATTAAGGACAGAGAAACAAGAGCAATAATTTCAGCAACATTTACAGTAAATCCTTTTAAATTAAATACTTTTTGCTTGACATTTTTGGACTATACTAATTTGATTCCTATGTTGGGATTGTTCTGCTAGAACTGTTCAAATAAAATGTGCAGTTTGTTATCAATAATTATTAATAAATACTCAATGGTAGATTGTTATATAATCAGGACCATTCAAAAAAAAAGAAAAAGAAAAAAAAAAGCGCTTGAGGCACCACTGAGAGTGCGATGCTGCCTATATCCCGACTGGTATTTAATTTGACTGTTTCAATTTCTTTTAATCTATTTTAAACATAAAAACAACAAAACATACTTTTTATTATTGTAAATTAATTAGTTATGTGCTAGATCATTAAATATAATATTATTATATAAATACATCATTAATTAATCCAATAAAAAATAATCTAGTAACAGTAGTAAAGTAAATTGGATCCGTTAATCTTTCTACTTTACTACTGTACATGTATACTTTACAGTACAACATTACTGCTTGATTTGAACACATTGCTTTTAGTGTTTGATTAACAGCCAATAGCAACTCTCCGTTTTGAGGACAGCGATCTGGTGCCAGGCTCCGCCCCTGGCTCCTGTATGCACAACACCTTCTCTGTCTGCTGCTAGGCAAATCCTTTGTGATGATGCAATCAAAATGCAAATTCGCATGTGACATCGTTTAGTGACATCATGCGACTTTTCCAGCAGGATTTAGCTACTTTCCTTTGACAATATTTGACACCAAATATTGTTGAAAGCACGTAGTTGTTTCTGTTTGGTTCAACACCACAGCCTGTCTTCAGCTAGGAGACTCAAACCTGTCCCATCAGGACACAAAGCAAGCTGCATGATCACACCATGGTGTTAGAGTGGAAGAACTCCTCAGGGTGTCCTCCTCCCCTCACAACCCTGACCTCAACCCCACTCAAAACCTTTGGAATGAACTGGCTCCTGACCTCATTAATGCATTTCTAGCTAAATGAAGACAAATAGAAATACAGCCATGCTCCAGAAGAACGTGGAAAGCATTCTCAGAAGAATGGAGGAGATTATAACTGAAACTCTAACATGAGATCTTCAACAAAACCCAGAAGTGTAAAGGTATTACAATAATTGTTTGGTAAGAAAGCTAGAAGGTTTGTACAGTATTTATCTCTTCAATTCATTGTTGGTCAGCTGTGAAAAAAAAGACTCAGACAGTTCAGACGGGAGTGCTCGAATTTCACTAGGCGAGCGATGTGAATAGTCAATCGCCTCAAGGCAGAAGAAGAAAACGCATCCGCCACCTGGACCATTTGTTTATTTCCCTGACCTCACTTTCAGCTAAGGCCTGCCGTTCCTCTTTGCAGGTCACAGAATCCAGTAAAACACTTCATTAGACACCAATCAGTGCTTAAACACAAAGCGCAATATGACTCGAGGCAACTTACCTGGTGACACGTGATGAGCAGCGCAGAAAACACAAATATCCCGGACAGGGCCTGAGCAGTAACTGTGTTCAGGAAGATTCCCCCCTCCACCGGAGTCCCGTTCGCTATGACTACCGTCACGTTGGACATGTTAGATATGTTGGACAGCAACAATGAAGAAGAAGAAGAAGAACGAGAAGCTAAATCGCTCATGTTGCTGCCTGAATCCATCATCAAAGTTCTGTTAGCAGTGCCCTTCAGCAGTTCATTCTTCTGAGGGAAAACAAACACAACAATTTCAAATGTAGACAAAGTATAAAGTAACAACACTATGTTTCGATTTCTGCTCATTAGCTACAAATGCCAGTGGTGCTAGGTCTGATTAAGGTCTGATTTACGGTCTGGAATCCTTGGTCTGTACTGAATTGGCTTTGGATAACTGAAGACATCCAGGATCAGGTAAAATTCTCAAACAACTCTGCGAGATAACAATTTCTGCCCAGGAGATAACTAAAACTACGAGGGACGTTCAAGTTAAACCGGGACGTGTCATGAACGTTCTGGTGAATGAAGGCATTAATTTGACTGACATTTACAGAAGACTACAAAGCACAGAGACAAATATGTAAAACACTTTAATTGTGCAAACGTTTAAAGAATGCCGTACGTCCATGAATGACGATCCCGGCCGAGGTGGGTCGGAGCCCGCTGCAGTCGTTCCTGTGAACATTCAGCGAGTGGAATGCCTGATCCTTGAAAAGTGATCTCAACAACTTTCAGAAAAGACACACGATGAGAAAACTTTCTACCTTGATGGTAACCAAGAACTAGTAAAACGCTGGATAAGTGCATTAGTGGCAGATGCAAATAAAGCTAGATTACACTCTCATAACTGTGTTCTGTTATTCTGCACAGTCAAAAGTCCAGGTTTGACTTGAAAACTTTGTGGATTAGTTTGTCAATTTAAATGAAACTTGTCAATACGGAAAAGTGCACACATGATCTTTATTGAGATTAAAGTGAATTGACTTTAGTTACATTTTCTTCAGGCAAGCCGTAATAAGACAGATTGGTCTGATGATCTATCTTACTCCTTTTATTATTTATTTATTTTTTATTAGTCTCTGGGACTAACTGGGGAAAAAAAAAGTTTAAAATATTTTTATCTCAACCATTCCCAAGTATTAAGCACCTGCATTTGCGTAAATAATAAAATGACCGCATATCTGTGATTGTCGGGCAGCGTCCCGAATCGTGAGACGGCATAAACTATAGCCGTAAATATTGCACATGACCAGGACAAGCTCCATGAGTGGCACCTCATGGTAAGGGCCAGTAGGACATGATGACACGAGACATTCAGCAGGTTCTCACTCATGGAAGGTCAATTGGCTCATTTGAACAAAAATAGAAGGGAAAATATTTAATCAGTGGACAGAAGGCATGGTTCCTCACACACTCACGGCCAGTCTGGGTACAAAGTCTTTCATCAGTCTTTAGAAAGGTGTACGCTATTGTACACGGCTCATACAACGATATAAAAAAACATGAGGGATCACATTGCCTCCCAGTCAGTAAGTGAGACGTCTGTGGTGACTATATTTGATGGCTCCCAGGCAGATCTCCTGCTGTGCAAGCTAGAACTTGTGCAGCACAACTCTCACTGGCATGAAGATGCGTCTGTCATTGGGGTCCAGATTGAAAGTGTTAAGTCCATGGGATCATCACCGCGTTTCCAGTAAGCGATCCTAGACTCCTCAGCAAGAGCGAAGGACTCACCTCACATAGCGACTTGTGTAACTCGCAAGTGTGATGATATCTGACGAACATGACGGTGACATGGTGTTAAGTATTCTCAATGAACCTCACTTAATTTGAATTAACTGTGTAGCTTGCTTTAGTTCTCCCCAGCAAAATCACCATGAGTCTTGAGTGGCATAACATGTGTGAGGAGGATGAGCATGTCCCAGAATGTCCCATAATCTAAACGCAGGGGGGGCATTAAAACAATTCATCACACGGATCGACCAACATATATGTGTGTTATGACATATTGGTGATATTACAATTTCTGTTGGTCCCACTGACTTATTAGCGGTTTCCGTTCAAGGCTACCGTCTCCTCAGTTACTGCCGTGCAGGTGTGAACGTGTTACATCAGTTCTTTTGTACCCATGGTGTGAGCAAAAATAAATGCCCCACTTGTGATACACATGAAAGCAGAGCAGCGTGCAGTGATTGTTTTTTTTTTTTTTTATGGTCTGAGGGTGTACCTGGTGCCGAAACAACTCATGAAAGAGAGTAAACAGAAGCGTTTGGATAGCCGCAAACAAAATTTGGACCGATACTCAAGACTAACTAACAACAACACCTCTAAGGAAGGTGAAAGTTTCTTAAAGACAATTACTGGTGACGAGACACGGACTCACCACTACGAGCCTGAGAGTAAACGAAAACATCCTCAATCACTGACCGAGAAAAAGTTCAAAAGTCAACCATCAGCTTGAAAATTCATCAATGCTTACAGATTTCTGGAATTCTCAAGGGCCAGAAGTATTGGAACATTCAGGAAAAAGGTTGAACAATGAAGAGTGCTCATTACAGTGAGACTTTTTTTTTGTGGTGTTAAAGCATCCTCTCCTCTCCTGATCTTGCTTCATTGAACTTCCACCTGTTTGGTCCCCTGAAAGCGTGCATTCGTGGCTCACAGCGCAGCCTGAAACATTTTCAGTGCGGAAATATGAAAACTTGTTGACAGATGGACAAAGTGAATTGAACAGCAAGAAGATTATGATTGATTAAATAAATAAATAAATAAAATGCATTTGTCTTTTCTAAAAGTTAATTGAAATAAATTCTACAACCAGAGTGCGAATGATTTTTGACTCACCCTTGTCAATATGTTGGCGCAAAAGATTTAATTGAGAAAGCGTGTCAAGAGTTATGAGTATTCGTTCATTTTTCCCCTTCAAATTTAATGCTAATCATAATCTTAATCCATCCTTCTTGCCATTAGCTACTGTACCTTGTAACTGCTGGAACAGATCCTGGCCACTCAAGAATATTGGCGAGCATACAAATAGTACAGCATACTAAAATAATGGCTTCTTTGTGGCAAAACTTTTTAAAAGGCCCACATATAAACAGCATCCATAAACCTTTGGCCATAGGCATAGTGCGCACAAATGCACATGAAATCGTATCTTTAGGCACTTTTGCCTCCTGTCACAGTAAATCATTTAATCCCATTTCTGTAATTTAATCTACATAATTTAATATGAAGAAATGAGGGCTGGCTCAAGACTTTTGCACAAAACTGTATAACTAGAATCTTATAACAGGTTTACTGAGCCTCGGTAGACGGTACAAAGTCTGTGTTGAAATTAATTATCTTGCCCCACCCCTGAAATCTGGGCAAGCAACTGGCTGACATTAAGCGACAAAGATAGTAAGATTGAGTAGATTCAACAACAACACATTCCTAACACGAATTCTGCATGGACGTCTCTCTCATTACAGACGACTTATTTAATCTCAATCAGCTGTGTAAACATACAGCATATCTATATAAATAAAAGAGAGGTTTTGTCAGTATGTTGGTCAAAACTCACTCTTTCAATGATATACTGTATATCTTTACGTTTAACACACCGGAGGACCTGAAACCAGTCTCAGAAAGTCAGTCTGTCTATCTGTCTGTCCAGCCAGATTGTGTCACAGCATCAGGCAAAACTAGATGAATGAAAGCGGTATTTGCCTCAAGTTAAAACACGCCATGAATTAAATCAAAATGTTAAGTATAAGTGAGGTTATGAGCAGTTATGTGACAGATTATAAACTCCAAGGTTTGACAGCGTACTGCGCATGTGTCAAATTGTGTGCGCGCGTCTTAAATCGGCCACTAGACAGAATTTATTCAAACATTAACAGTACAGGTACTTGGATATCTGCCTGAAGTTTAACCTGCACCATAAGTGAAATCAAAATGTTGAGTAAAAGAGATGTTATGAACAGTTATGTGCCGGATTTAATCATCAACTTTAAAATAAGGTACTAATGCGCTTGGTTAATGTAAACAAACACCTGGACCAATAGATATGAATTAGAATTAGTTCATATTTTCACCACTGAAATAATAACTCTGAAGTGCTACGAGTTATTTTTCAAGGCAAAACTTCATCTTTATCCACTCTACTTTTTCCATTTCTCATCTGTGATTCACTTTGCAATTACCGAACAGGTAGTGCATTTGCCTGACAACGAAAGACGTACAACTTGACGTAAACAAGGCATAACTTGAATCTTACAAGAATGTATTTCTTTGTATTAACAATTCTCATGAGCCAATTAATTACTTTCGGACAGGAGATGCATGCTGGATTGGATTTATTCAAATAAATGAATCAGCGGATCTTCTCTATGAAAGGGAAGCCTTGTGTCAGTGAATTAGAAACTATTCTCAAGGAATGGCTTTGAGAAAACTGGGCAGGACAACCGGACTCAAACATGAAATAAACAAGCTGGACTAGCTGTTTAAACCAGTAGGTTAGTGGGTTAGCTAAATAAAATACTGCCTGGGTTGCTGTGGGACAGGAGGGTCTTTTCTTTAGTTATATGTTATTAGGGAAATTCAGATATTTGAATTTGAGCTCGGATAGGGATTATGTCTAAAGTATATTCTTTAAATTTTAAAAAAAAAAAACATAAATGCAACAAGAAAACAAGTAAACAGGGCGGTGTAAATACAAATACAAACACTTACCTTCACAAGAAGACTGAGACCCGTCTGAAATAACTTCAGGGACTATATTCTTGAATGATTTCTCCTCTTCCTTAAAAACCAAATATCAGAAATTCTCACGGAATTAAACGCAGTACACACACTTTTGGGGAAGAAAGCTGCGGCGTTACAAGTGTTGCCATTGGCGGAAATGCCTTCTTTACCCACGCGCACTTCCTCGTTATAGTCGACAGGTGAGGCGACACGCGCGCACCCGCACGCGCCCCCGCGCACCCGCACGCGCCCGAGAGCACGAGCCTATAAACTGCCTAAAAACACCAGCTGTAGCACGGACTCAAATGTTTCTCGTATTTTAAACTTCCCTAAAGTTTTTTTTTTTTTTTTTGGTCGCGAGCGCTGCCGAACACCCACTAGGTTACTGTACAGACCCGTCATACATAACGCGCGCCTCCTCTCGGGTCACGTGTCCTTCGCGTCACGTGACGCCGCAGAACAGACGCACCTGTCGGTTGAAAGCCCTTTCATTCTAATATTTGAATTACAACAAGGTGTCTAGTTCCTATAACAGCTGACGTCATGAATAGGGATGTTGAAATCATCCTCACACATGATTAATTAGACCATCACAGCCCTGTGTACAGCATTAAAGCAGCCCGTAAAGCTTAGAGCATTTTTGGTATTATTTATTTTTGTTTTTTTGCCCTACGACTCCTGGGATAGGTTTCACAATCCTGTATACAGGATAAAGCGGTAGAAGATAATTGGTAAGAGTGAGGGTCGGGTGTCCGCATACTTTTGGTCGTATCGCGTACTCTGGAGTGGAGGTGGAGGTAATACCCCAAGTCTGTCACTGAAGTGGTTGGTTAAAATATTTAGGTCTATGAAATAAAAGTTATTGCCACATCACCCTTACAGTCCTGACCTCGCTCCAAGTCATTCCACATGTTTGGGGCATTAAATGAGTTCCTGGGTGACCAGTGTTTCAGATGTCTGATCACGGCTCTGGCGTACTGAAAATTTTTTTATTGTATCCAAGCACTAGTGAAACGCTGTGATAAGTGCACTAGTGTAGCAGGGGATTATATAGAGAAATAAAGGAGGTTTTTCTCTCATTACTGTGTTCTGATATTCTGCACAATCAAAATTCCTGGTTTGACCTGAACATCCCTTTTATAAAGTTTTGCTTCCAGTAGGAAATTCTGTCAGGGTAAGAAAAAAGAAATGATAGAACTGTGTGTATTAGGGCACTTTTTTATTGATTTCCCTGCACCTAATTCAACTAGTAATTTAATGCACACCCCATCCTGAGTTGAAGTGGGTGTGTTAGAGCAAGAAAAGCACTAAAACCTGTAATACAGGGATTACTCCAGGACCGGGGCTGGGAACCTGTGATTTATCCGGCAGGGAACAAAAGAATGACTCAATAGAAAGAAAAAAAAAAGCACCGCCCGCTAAATCCATCAGGTTTAGCTCAGTTTCTACAGTAACTGAGCCATTTGTTAGTGACTTACATGAAGTAATTCACTTATAGTATATCCTCTTGATATATAAGAAACTTAAGATGAAACTCTTTCTTTATTAGGTAATAAAAAAACAAGTTTATTCAAGTAACAATAAACCGATTAGATTTTACACAGATGTTGGAAATCTATACATACTCACTGTAAGAAAGTAATAAAACAAATTTACAACTTTTTGTCAGAACATCCCTCAGGAGCATTCAGGGCGGGTTCTCTCTCCGTCCTCACCACACTTGGCAACTTTTGATCATTTCTTTCAATGTTTTCAGATTGTCCGCGCTGCAGTCTTTAAGTGCGAGCCCCAAAAGCACGGGTCGATTTCCTGCTTCTTGGCAAACAAATGCTGCGACGTTTTTTGCATAGACGTGCGTAAGAGCCTGGGGGGGGGGAAAAAGAAGTGAAAAGTGGAAATCTGAATCACAAACCCCGAACAGAGCCACACCATACCTCCTAACATACAAGACGTACCTCGTCTTTTCCGAGCAGAACTTTCGTCGTCAGCGTCCTCGTGCTGATGTCGCTAGATCTCGAGTCAGGTGTCACAGACACCAGCGTCCCGATCTTCCCGTACTGCGTGAGCACGATGAAGATGTAGTTACTGAATTCCGTGCAAACGACTTGGGTCGAGATCCCGTTGATTGTTTTCTCGGTTTGTCGTGTTCTCACGAGAGCAGCCATGATGAATCTTGTCCTGAGGATATACAGACATAAATGTTAACAGACAGACGGCAGACGCAGTTTTTTTTTACAGCTTTCACTCGGCATTATGAATATTTTAAACAAACCAATTCTAGTGCAACAAAAAGGAACGTAAAGTAGAGGAAACCTATTGAAGGCCACACGTAAGGTAAAGTACGAGAGGCGTTCAAGTCAAACCTGGACTTTCGATTGCGCATAACAACAAAAACAAAAAAAAAACTCCCTTTATTATTTCTATATATAATTCCCTGCTACACTAATGCACTTATCCAAGCCTTTCACAAGTGCCTGGACACCATCAAGGGTGGAACATTTTCTCAGTACACTGGAAAGGTACATGGTCAGATGGCCTGCTTCATGCCTGAATGGCCCAAACATGTGGAAATGGCTTGGAGGAAGGTCAAGAGACTGTAATGGGGAATGTGGCAATAACTCCCAGCCAAGTTCCTGTAAATGTGCAAGTGGTGTTGTGAACGATTGTGTGTACAGTTCCCACAGTCAGATGATAATTTTGTCGATTATGAAGAATCAGTAATTCGTGAGAACAACTGCAGTGGGCTCTGAGCATCATCGGCAGGGATCGTTGTTGACGATGTACAAACTGCTTTAAAACTTTGAATCATTCAAAATTTTTTATTGTGGCCAAGAGTCTCATCAATGAACTGTGCTTGATATCGATCGGTCTTACACCTTAATTCACAAGCAATTTCATCACAAGTCCCAGTTTGATTTGAACACAATGTTTTTTTTTTTTAATCATCAGCAGCTGATAGAAGTGTTTATGCTACTGATTCAAATGTGGAATTAGGGTTCAATAACAAGAAAGAAAATTCATAGTTATACATGTACTTTAGTTCGTAATGTACTTCTCACTCCTGCTTTGTTTGAACCTCAATGTTTAACTGCCAACTTTTTTTTTGTGGCCTTTGTTCCTGCCTCTCATCTTGTAGCCTGTTGGTTACTGTGTGTTTCTTTACTTTTATCCTAGTGAGATTTATTTTATGACTTAATCAACTTATGAAAGAAAATGTTCCTTTATACTTTATAGAGAAGGATAACATTACCAGACAAATGCTTTTGAAGTAAAACATTTAACAATATGTCCCTTAATTTTCTAGAAGAAGAATGGAAAGAAAACTGACGAGGTTAATCCCGGTGGAAATAAAGTCATAGAGCATCTGCTGTCAAGTAAGAAATTACCCCAGAACATTGTGTAATTGTAACAGGGTTATAGACAGCATGACAAACATCATCATTTGTAGAAAATACAACCCACGGGTAACTTGGACTTCTTCAGTGTCCGAGACTTGTAAAGAAGACGATTACAGAAATCTGACTGATTAAATCTAAGCCAGTGACCGTCTAAGAAATTTTTTTTCTTTTTGGCACTGCAAATAAATGAAATAATTATAAGTAAAATTATGGGCAATTTTTTAACTTAGAATAATAATATAATGAGTGCTCATCATGTGACTCCTTACGTAAGAGTTCGTGTAATATTTGCATTTTTAAAAGGAAATAAAAAATGTTTTAACACGCTTGATAGGGATAAGTCATGTTATGGCAGCAGGGTGGAGGAGTGGTTAGCACTGACGCCTTGCACCGCCAGGGTCGAGGTTCTATTCCCACCTCATGTCTGTGTCCATTAGAGAGATGGGGGGGGATAGAATCAGTTATGAATCGTTATTCTTTGATGTGATGATTAATTTTATTTTATTTTTTACATTTAGAGTGACCGGAATTGTCTGGTTTTATGTGAGCCAATCTCAAACTCACTCAGTACACCAGTCTAAAATCACGCGAGTCAAAAGCCGTAACTGTCAAGTTGCGTTTTGAGACTTTGGAGGGATCTGAGGTGGTAAAACGCCACCGTTTCTTTATAATCCTACAGATGGCACACTGAGCTATTGACACATTTTTATCCTGAGTGGTCGGAGTGAATTACTTGATAAGTTTGTTTAGAAATAATAATTATGTTGGATGATACGCACTGCTCAGTTAAATGCTATAATCTTGTATTTAAAGTTAGTTTGTATTGTATTGTTTAAATGATGCGACTGGTTTTTAAGTGAGAAAACTAATGATTTAGTTACCAGGAACGAGCTACGTTTAATTAATCGTTCAAATAAAGGTTTAAAATTGTGGAAAATATAATATAGAATCAGGATATTTATAAAATTGTGATCACAATTTGAATGAAAGCGGCACAGTGATATCGTGATAATATCGTATCGGGAGCTGACAGATGATTTCAGTCCTTAACATGAATAGCAATATGTTATGTCATACTAATTTAAAGTCTGATCATATTTTATATTCATATATATATCATATTTTTATGATGACAGTTAAAATTATTACTCCTTTGCAGTGATGCTTTGAGGTAAAATATGCAAATAAATATTATATAAATATTTAACTTATGATCTTTTTAATCATATTTTGACCATTAGTACTGTGATTCCTCGGATTTAATTAAGAATTTATCCTGAGTTTTTATCATGAGAAGTTAGCATTAGCCCTCTGACTCGTTTCCCTCCTGCTACACTCCCGCATCACTCAGCTCTCTAGCACTAGCTCTGCTAACCGGAAACCAGGAGGAACCGCAGGAACACCCCGGGATGTCCACTACCTTCCAGTTTAATCAACGCTGCTCTAAACAGAAAAGACAAAATACACAGACACACTGTTCTCTCTCTCCTTCCGCCATTTCAGCTTACCGTTTCCTTGCAGTCTTCTGAACACGTGACCCTAAAACAGACAGCTTATTGGTCCAGCTAACTTACACATATCCGAGCTAATAGTCATGCACCTCTTCGACTTCCTGGAAATATACTTACTAGATCGGCAATAAACGTCACTTGAGGCTCACAAACACGCCCCCTAAAAAGCCGCGCATGCGCACTTCTGTCCCCTCAAACGCTGAAGTAAAGGGATTGCTTTAAAGATATTTTCAGCTTGTGTTATATCTCAAAGAATCAAAATAAATGTATAATAATTTTAAATTAAATGATAATTAAAAACTAATTTATTTTTAAAACAGTAAAAACACACTTGTTAATATTAAAATTGATAGATAGGTAGATAGATATTTTGTTGAAAAATTACTGTAGATAAATAGCCCAATAACTAGGGATCAATTAAGGTTTTTTATTATTTTAATTTAATTTGAGTGAGAAACAGAAGAGTTGAAAAGAAAGAGACACAACCATATTGTATTAAAAAAAAAAATCAAAGTAGAGTTCACATAGGATAGCAGTTTGAAAGACATTCCATGATTTTTACATGATTTGCCTAAATTAATCTTGAACTATATTTCCGGTCTGATGTAAATGCCGGAAGTCAACATTGTAACAAAAATTTGACTTTTATACGTCTGCTTTTAACTGATAGTATTTACGTGTCCTATTTCAAATATACGTGAAAATATGATGGACAAAAATTGAGGTAAGAAAATATAAGAGTGTGTCAAAAATGATCCAATGATTCGGTTATATTAAAACCTCTGTTGGCCACACTGTCTTATCAGCACTTTCCGTTCAAATCTACAGTCTCCCCAGTTACTGCTGTGCAGGTGTGAACGTGTTACATCATTCTATTTGTTACTGCGGTGCTGGCAAAAATAAACGCCTCACTCGTGATTCGGATGAAAGAAGAGCAGCGTGCAGTGATTCGTGATTTGTGCGAGATGAGTAACAAAACAAGTCACGGAAGAGCATAAACAAAAGCTCTGTGGTACTCGAAGGAAAGTGAAAGAGAATCGTTACTGGTGATGAGACACTGATTCATCACTACAAGCCTAAAAGAAAACAGCAGAGTATGAAACAGAAACATCCTCAATCGACGACCAAGAAAAAGTTCAAATGTTGACCATCAGCTGGACAATTTATGGTTACAGTTTTCTAGGATTGTTAAAGGCCAGTATTGGAACATTATCAGGAAAAAAGGTTCAACAGTGAACAGTGATCGTTACACTGAGACACTTTTTGAAGAGCTGAAGCCTAAACTTAGGAATAAATGCAGAAAACTACTAGCCAAGTGCGTCGTGATCTCGCATGACGATACACATCCACACACTTCTGCCCACACTGTTGACAAAAACTTATTTTTGAGGTATATAGTCCTGATCTTGCTTCATTGAATTTTCACCTGTTTGGTCCCCTAAAAGCAGCCCTACGAGAACAAAGATTCCCTTCTGATGAAGAAGTGAAAACAGCGGTGCATTCGTGGCTCACAGCTAAGACTGAAACATTTTCAGTGAGAAAATATGAAAGCTTGTTGACAGATGGACAAAGTGTATTGAAAAACAAGGAGATTCTGTCGAAAAAATATGTGTTTGTCTTATTTATTAAAATAAATTCTACAGCCAGAGTGCGGATAATTTTTGACTCACCCTTGTACATCTTTAATTTGTAACTTTTATAATATAATATCCTGGAGAGGTTTATATATAGTTGTTTAAGATTTTCTTTCCTTTCTGTATTATTATTATTATTATTATTATTATTATTATGTTTTTTATTATATTATTTAAAGTTTTAAAATGAATGAAGGAAGGAATATGTTTGATATGCTCACCAGCCGGCCCTGAGCCAGGAGAGAGAGAGAGAGACAAACACACATGTACACATGATGTGTCTAAACCTTTCTGCCTATTATCAACAAAGAAAGCATATTTAAACACTTTGGCCATGTGCCCTGTGTCATGTGCTTCCCATACGTCAAAAAATAAAGTCATTAAGTAATACAGAGACAGACAGACAATAGAAAGCACATTAGCATTTTCCAGTTAGACAAAAGGGTTCCAGCGAGCCATTTGTATGCATATTCAATAATCTGAACACAGGCTATAGGAAGAATTACCATATAAGGAATGAGGAAGTGCAATCAAGGGGTTGTTGTATGGACACGCAGGCATGGGAAAGTTCACACAATTATAGAAAGAATATCACTCACTCATCTTCTATACCTCTTTATCGTGTATTCAAGGGTCTCGGGGGTACAAGTTTAGGGTACAAGGCAGGGTGCAAATCCATCGGACATAGACAGACACACACATACACACACTATGATTTGGGAACACCAAATAGCCTAACCTACATGTTTTTGGACTGTGAAGAAAACCAGAGTATCCAGAGGAAACCCACCAAGCACAGGGAGAACATGCAAACTCCATGCTCACAGAGATGGGAATCAAACCCAGACCCTGGCGGTGCAAGGCGACAGTGCTAACCACTACACCACCAAAGAATATCGATATACAAAAATATTCCTCGCCATGGTGGCACAAAGTCCAGAGTAGATTGATTTCATGTAAAAGCATCTAGGGTCTGGGTGATGTTATCTCATTTACACTACAGCAAATTCCCAACAATTACAATGATTGTATTATTATTGAACATTATTTAATGGTTTGTGGTTAGATCTGTCGTCTCTCGTCTTTATCTCTCACTCTCTCTGCAAAACCAAAGCTTCTTATTTGCTCTTTTTTGTTAAACAACATTTTAAAATCTGTTTATTAAGCTAGAGACAGAATATCAATCAAAAACACATGATACAAAGGTTATAAATTGAGTTGTTTTTCATTGAGTAAAATAATTTTTTGATCCCTGCCGACAGACTGTTATTGTGCTCATGTGGTACACAGATTAATTTAAGTAGGTGCTCTTAACAACAACTTGAAGACACCTGTCCACGGAATATCTATTATCAATTCAAATCGCCTTATCCTTAAGCAAGACCAAAAAGCTGTCAAAGAACGTCAGAGATTGGCCTCAAAGATTGTAGACCTGCACAAGGTTGGAATGGGCTACAAGACCATCAGATAGGAGCTTGGTGAGAAGGAGACAACTGAAAGCAATACGAAATAACTATCAATCACTTTCGTCTGGAGCTCCATGTAGAAGATTTCACTTAATGGGGTAAGGATAATCATGCGAAAAGTGAGGAATCAGCCCATAACTATGTGAAAGGAGCTTGTAAATGATCTCAAGGTAGTTGGGATTACAGTCACCAAACAAACCATTGGTAACACAATCCTTCAGTTTCCTGAAGTTTGCCAATGAATGGAGACAGATTGGAAGAAAGTGCTGTGGTCAGATGAGACCAAAATTCAGCTCACTGGCATCAGCTCAACTCGATAAATGCTGACTGACCCTAAGAACACCATACCTCAAGTCAAGCATGTTGGTGAAAGCATCATGCCTGGGGCTGGTTCTCTGCTGAACGAACAGGCAGATTGTGCCGCATTAATGGGCCAATGGACGGGGTCATGTATTGTAAAATGTTGGATGAGACCCTCCTGAAGATGAGTAGTGGATGGGTCTTCCAGCATGACAGTCACCCAAAACATACCACCAAGGCAACAAAGGTTCGGCTCAGAGAGAAGCGCATTAAGGTCATGGAGTGCCCGAGCCAGTCTTCAGAAATTAAAACCTATAAAATAACCTGAAAAATTATGAAGGGAGTTGAAACTTCGAGTTGCCAAGCGACAGGCAAGAAACGAAAAGGATTTGGAGAAGATCTTTGGATAGTGGACCAAAATGAGTCATGTGCAAACCTGGTAACCATCTACAGAAACGTCTTACATCTGTGTCATGTCATGTACTAAGTCATGTCTTGCTTGTGGATCAAATACTTATTTTCCTCATTGAAATGCAAATCAATTTATAACCTTTGTATCATGTTCTTTTTCTCGATTTTTGGTTGATAATCTGTCTCTATCCTTTACAATATAGCTATGACAATTTTTTTTATAAAAAAAAAAAATATATATATATATATTGCTCTTAATGGTGCATAAAATGAAAAGAATAACAAAGAGGCATTTAAAAAGACCACATAGTTTAATATTTATAGCATTTTCTATTCATCTTCATATTATCGCAGCTGCATATTTTATTTCTATTTTTATATTTACAATAACATTCTATATAAAAAAAAAATCCTGCCAGCACACAGTGTTTACACATGCAGTATTCTTAAGCACAGCACCGCATATGTAAATAGAGTGAGCCAGCCGTTCTTTAAAAAACATAAAAATACTACCTAACAATAAATATAAAAATAGAAATGAAATAAGCAGCTGAGATATTGATTATTTAGTGCGTCTGCAATAGAAGTCCCTGTGTATGAGCTGTTGCTATAGAAACAATAACATATTAGAACGCGTGCATTAATATTAACCTATCATTCATTTTGCAGCAGGAACTCCTCTCCCAGCTGTGTGGAATGTCATACAAAAATAATGCACTCTTTGACCCTGCATGCTGTGGTATAAATAATATTATTCCATAATCCACTCAGTAAGACCATGTGTACTGTATATTCCCTACATAATAACCAGCTAAAGGCTCACCCCTGAACTGGGCCGCTGGTAAATGTGGAATTTTATATGTACTTTATTTTATGCGGGGCGTTCGAGTCAAACTGGGACTTGTGTGAACATTTGAACTCGGCTGAGAGTTATTGCCACCATACAGTCCTAAACATTTCCACATGTTTGGGTCATTAATGGAGTTCCTGGGAGGCCAGCTTGTCACTTGTAAATTAGACAGGCTCCGGTGTACTGAAAGCTGAAAACTTTCTACCTTGATGGTATCCAAGCACTAGTGAAACGCTGGGATAAGTGCATTTGTATAGCAAGGGATTATATAGAGAAATAAAGGGAGTCTATACTCAGTCTCTTTGAATGTTACTCATCACTTTTTTAAATGTAATATTGCATATTCTTTATTTTATATTATACAATATACAGTTATTTTTTAAAAATCTGACAAGCAGTCTAATCAGATTAATTTCAAACACCTAAAGGCAAAGCAATAAGCCAAACTCATCAGACAGCTTGTCTATAAAAACAATAATGCACCTGATGTTTAAGCTGCTTAATGAATTATAATATATAATAGGTATGTTTTTTTATTTAAATATAGTTTCTGTCTCAATGAAAGAAACAAGAAGCAATGCTTACACTGATTTCGTTTATTAAATTAGGTATGAGTGCAGATGGAAATTTTAGGTCTGACCTTTTGTAAGGTTCATCCAAGCAAACACCACCCTCAGCTTAACGTTGGAAGACGTGTAAGAGTTACGGTTCTGTCTCTTAATGTCCCTGTGTTATCTTGGAGGGTAACAATTTTTTTTTAGGAGGATAACAAATTACACAAGAGCCTACCAACAAAATATCTACTTGTCAAGCAGAAACAAAGCGAGCTTGACAAGCCCTTCCACTCTCTCCAGCAGTTAAAGAGCCTCACTAATGTTCACTTGTCTTCCTAATTCCTTTCTGGACACTTTGTTATCCACCATACTGATTTGCCCTCTCCTCTCCTAGACTGTTTGGTACCGCAGGTTGTTCCTGATACCAGAATGTTTGACTAGACATAAGCCTTGTCTGCTTGGATAAATCAATGCACTCAGTGTAATCCTGGGCTTATCTCTGTCTATCTCTGACTAGTATGTAGAGCTAGCTGTTGCACTTGTGTGCCTGCACACATACATAACTGGCAGGCAGATTGGTTCTTCCAGCCGGACTTTCATGTATTCATCTGGCTTTATCCTGATCAGGGTTGCACTGGATGCATCATCGGGTGCCGATCTCACGCTCATGCACACCCAGGAGGGAGGAGGAAACCGGAGAACCCAGAGGAAACCCAAGTTTGGAAACACAAATTTCTTTGAAATCATCTGGATAGAACAGCTGTTGAATGGAAATGATACCTGCTGTGCCAGTGTGCCACCCACGTAGCTGGACTGGGTTGGCATTTTTAGTTGCTGATTGTATCAGAGCCCTGGGAATTAGAGACATTCATCTCCCCCCAGAGCCAGGGCATTTATTTCCACTATCAGGATGTAAAGACAGATAGTTTAGCAGAAGGTAGAAGTAAAACAAACAAACAAACAAACAAACAAACAAACAAACAAACAAACAAGAAAATCAATTAAAGCAAACTTAAACAGGCATTCTGTATGTATTTAATGCACATATTTTTTTAAATATGTTTTTAAAAGCTAAGTTTTCTTTAATGCAATATCGCATCTCTTAGCTTCAGGCAGATCTCTTGATGTTGTGTTTTTGTTCTTGGTTTTCACCTTGGTGGCACAGTGTCTTAGTGGTAAGCCTTGTCGCCTTGCACCTCCAGTGTCCGGGTTAGAGTCCAGCCTTGGGGTCTGTATGTGTGCAGCTTGCATGTTCTTCTTGTGCTTGTACCCTCCGGGTACTCTGGATTCCTCCTACAGTCCAGGATTAGGCTGATTGGCATTCCCAAATTGCCCATAGTTTGTGAGTATGTGTGTGCACTACAATGAATTGGCACCCCATCCAGGGTATATCCCCCCAAGACCATGTACACAGGATAAAGTGGTGTGAGTTTTCCCCTTATCTTTTAAGACTGACATTGATTTACTTACTGCATGTAGCTATTCATTCATTCTACCTTTCTAATTCTGGTGCATCATATCTGGTTCTTTACAACTACTGTCAATAGAATTAAAAAACAGCATCTACTGTAGATACTGTAGGTTCTGGTACAAACCATTTTATATTTACACTCACATTTCCTGTGTTTTGCAAACGCCCTTATCCGGTCTCTATCAATAAATACATCCAGTAGAGGGTTAGTAGGTCAAAAACTAAGAATACCACCAGGTATTATGTATGAGAAGTGCTAAGCATTTAACTGTTTAAGTTCACCTGAGTTTTTATACATTGTTTGAAACCTGCCAGGGACATGAGCCACCACCTACAATAGGTGTTGGAACACAGAAGAACATCTATGCATGCCCTCTTTGAACTGCGAGAGATGTTAGGACGAGTCGAGCAGTGCTGGAGGATCAGAGGGGGTGTGGTACAATGCAGGATGTGGTAAGCGTTTTAAGGTTACTGACATGTTTTAGGCTTTGTAGGCATGCATCAGTGTTTTGAATTTGATACAGAAAGCCAGTCAAGGGTAGTGTAGCAATACGGTGGTATGAGAAAACGTAGTACATTACATACAGTACAAGTTTGACTTTGGAAGACCAGTTTATTATTTAATTTATTCATTCATTTTCAATACTGCTTATCCTGTACAGGGAGACCAGGAGCCTTTGGGCATGAAGTAGGGTACATCCTGGACAGGGTGCCAATCCATTACAGGGTACACAAGAACACACGTTCACACACTCATTCACACACTCCGGGCAATTTGGAAATGCCAATCAGCCTACCCTGCATGTCTTTGGTTAACCCACCAAACCACGCACACAGATCCAAGGTGGGAATCACACCCTCGACCCTGGAGGTGCAAAGCCAGGGTGCTAACCACTATGCCACTGTAACACCCATTACATGCTTGCTTCTTAATCGAATTTAACCGCCACATCAGGTAAGAGTATTCCTAGTAATCGTACCAGTAAATCTGGCTCTAGATCAGGAGAGTTAAAACAGTTGGAGCAACACTTTAGATATTCGTGTTTTCCCTCCGCTATCGGACGCCCACAAGGGCCTTGGAAATTAGCTGTTGAATTAAATCAAGTGTGTTAAATGAGGTACAACACTAAACTCTACTCTGGGGAGTAGGCCAGCGCGTCATAGCTGGGAAGACTATGACAAATCACGGTGGAATGTAAAGCGGATAATTGGTCATGTGGTTTTTAAGTATCTGTACTTCATTTGAGTTTTTCCCTTCATCTAATACTAAATTCAAAATCTCTGAATATTACTCTACTAGATTTAGAGAATTGAAACTCTAAACATTTACAGATGGGACAGCAGGAATCTTCTTTGGCAGCCTTTCGACTGCTCCTGTCGAGGGGTCACCACAGCATACCATTCGATCCACACACACAATTTGGCACAGGTTTTACGCCTCCCTTTTTATCCGGGCTCGGGACCAACACTGTATGCAGCGGCTGGGGTTTGGGCATTGTGTGAGTATTTAACCCGGGTCTTCCCGCCTCTGTCTACATGGACTTTGCATGTTCTGTCCATGCTTGGTGGGTTTCCTTTGGGTACTCTGGTTTCCCCTCACAGTCCAAAGACATGCAGACTAAGCTAACTGGCGTTCCCAAAGGGCCCGTTCTGTGTGAATGAGCGTGTGTGTGTATATGTGTGTGCCCTGCGATGGATTGGCACCCCATCCAGGTTGTACCCTATCTCAATCCCCAAGTCTCCTGGTACAGCCTAGAGGGCCCATGACCCTGTATGCAGGATAAAGCAGTATAGACGATGAGTGAGAGTCAACAACATAATTTTTATGAGTCTGAGCCCAGCTCTGAATTCTAGCACAAACTGATGGAGAGAGAAAGAAATCAAGATGTGCTAAATTGGGACACTCTTTCATAAAAAGACAGAGAGTTGCATTACAAGCACACTTACCTAACCATGTATCAATACCGTCCAGAAGCGCCAAAGACTTCTCTGGGCTCTGTCTCATCTGAGATGGACTGTGGCACATTGGAAACATCTCTTGTGGTCCAACGAGTCAACATTTTAAATTACCTTTGGAAACAGCAGGCTTCATGTTCTCTGGGCCAATGAGGAAACTGACCCTTATCATTTTGATTCATACACATTCACATTGCATACAAACTTACTTCTTTTATTGTGTAAAGCTGCTTTGGGACAATGTCAATTGTTAAAAGCGCTATATAAATAAAATTGACTTGACTTGACTTGACCCTCCAAGCTGTTATCAGTATCAGGTCCAAAAGCCAGCATCAGTCATGGTATGGGGTTGTGGCAGTGCCCATGGCATGGATAAACTGAGTGATCTGTATTTAGGACACCATTAATGCAGAAAAATATGTTCATTTGGAGCAACATATCCTGCTATCCAAATGCCATCTTTTCCAGAGCTGTCTCTGACCTTTCCAGCAGGACAACGCCAAACCACATTCTGCTTGGATTATACAAGATACTGGACTGGCCTGCCTGAAGTCCTGACCTGTCTCCAATTGAGAATATGTGTGCTGCGATCTGTAGAAAGACGATCCAAGAAAGAATAAAGGGGGAAAATCCCGCTAGCTAAATTTGGTTTAGCTAAACAGCTACTGTAAACGGCTAAACGGAATGGTGAGGTTGCACATTGATAAATAATCAACTGTCCCAACTTTTTTGGAGGATGCACGGGTGCTTAGTGGAGGTCGCCTTGGACCTCCAGGGTTCTGGATTGATTCCCGCCTCGAGTCTTTGTTGCTGGAGCATGTTCTCCCCGTGCTTGGTGGGTTTCCTCTGGGTACTCCGGTTTCCTCCCACAGACCTTACCTCCAAAGACATGTAGATTATGTAAATTGACGTTCCCAAATTCCCCATAGTTTGTGAATGAGTGTGCGTACCCCAAGTCTCCTGGGATGGGTTCCAGACCCCACGTAACCCAGTATACAGGATAAAGCCATATAAACGATGAGTGAGTGAGCGAGTTGCAGCCACTAGATTTGAAACGAGCGCATATTTTCAACAAAACTTTAATTCACATGGTAACTCTTGCAATAATGCATTGTAGTGTTTTCAAAATAGTAAGAATGAAGAGACCTTACACATATTGGAGTTATAATTTAACTTTTTCTTTTTATACTTCTGCACTTCAACTTTTACCACCATATTTATGTTAATTCCATTTTTCATTGAGAACAGGATTATTAATGGTGAGACAGTAAGGCAAATGGCTTAGAATGGTAAATATATAATATTTTAATCAGAATTCACGCTGAGCTCGAAGCGACAGACTTTGAGATTTAGAGTAGGATTTTCCGAAGTTATTTAATATTACAGTTCTGTAAGTGTTTTCATAAATCTCTAAGTCTCTGAGTCACACATTTCAAACACGTCTTGAACAAAACACAGTCGCTCCGCTGGTGAAAGGGGAATGGTCATTACGCTGTATATTCATTGTCAGATGTTAGAATGAATAGCTGATATGCAGGTGTGAGGAAAGTACAGTAGTATGCCTTCATATCAGAAATCTGTAAAAGCTGGGACAATAAAATGGTACAGTATGAAGGAATGGGTCATAACACTGGCATCATATCTTTACGAAAACGGGAAAGAAAAGCATGGGACTGGAAGGAGATAATTAAAGAATCAAAAGGCACAAAGAGAAAGAGATTGTTATTCAGTGAAGAGAGACAGAAGAACCAGGCAAATGGGGTAACCTTCCATCATACTTCAGAGCAAGGTACAGTACATATGGCAGCACAATGGCTTAGTTGTTAGCACTGTCGCCTTGCACCTCCAGCGTCCGGATTCCATTCCCACTTCTGGATAATTGTGCATGCGATTTGTGTTCGCGATCTCGCTCCATGCTTGGTGGGTTTCCTCCGAGTGCTCTGGTTTCCTCCAACAGTCCAAAGACATGCAGTTTAGACTAATTGGTGTTCCCAAATTGCCCGTAGTGCGTGAATGCGCATGTGAATGTTAAATGAAGATCCTACCACGGTTGTAAAAATGGGAATAAATACAGTAGTCACTGTTGGCCTCCAATAGTCACCACTGGCCTCCATGCTCCCTAGATGGACTACAGAGGTTCCTAGATGGCTGGATGGATATAAAGTCAGAGAGACATCTTCTACAATTTCTCCTTACATGCTGGATTCTGACTCTGAGTAGGGATGCCACAGTCATAGACTACATGCTGAGAAATGATTTATGCCATATGTGCGGTTTGACTGCAGCACCTGTGCACATATTTCTGCCTCTGTGAGCAAAATCTTTCCAATTTGCAAATCTGACACTGCAAAGCACATTTCAGGGGAACAGACTCTAAACTCAGATGTGTTAAATACAGCAAACACAGTGCTAGAACTTTTTTAATGACCATTTTTTAGTCATATTCTAGCAATACAAACCTGTCTACTATCTGTGATCACTCAGCACTCACACGGTTCCTGGGGAACGTTTCTTGGAGAATGCTGAACAACAGGACTGATGACATTGTCGAACCCTTTCAGTCTACAGATACAGTAGTTTACGAATTGGTAGGTTTTTTTCAAGCTCTTCTGTTCAAGTGAAATTGATGCAACGTAATGACTATGATTTTTAAAGGATAAGGTTTTATTGACTTTAAAACACATTCATTAATAAACGGTCATTAGTAGTGATCACAACAGGGACCGAAGCGTTGTCAAGCCTGCGTGAGAAAGCTGTGCCTTTGAGGCTTGTTAAAGGAGCGTTGTTAGTGAACTCTTAATCTTTGAGTGACAGCATCGACCAGTCCCGGGGCCGCAGGGTGTCCATAAAAACGTTAATATTTAATAAACTTGTAATTGAAGCATATTTAAGTAGATGAAACTTTTTTTTTTGAGGAGGTGGAGGAGGGGTGCCGCCGCTTATCTACAGATTGCTAAATGTCCATACTGTAAATGGAATATCTTTCACTGCATAATCTATTTGTTGTTACCATCTGATTCTTGGAGTGTCTCCTATATTGTCTAGTCATTCATTCATTCATTAATTTTCTAAACTGCTTACCCTGTTCATGGTTTCAGGAGGCTTGGAGCCTATCCCAGGAGATGGCAGGCACAAGGCGGGGTGCCAGTCCATTGCAGGGAACACATGCACAAACATGCTCACACACTCATTCACACACTACGGACAATTTGGAAATGCCAAAGATAACCTAATCTGATTGTCTTTGGACTGTGGGAGGAAACTGAAGTATCTGGTGGAAATCCACCAAGCATAAGTAAAAACATGAAAACTCCACCCACACAGGTCCAAGGCCCAGGATCAAACCCTGGACCCTAGAGGCGTGAGGCCACAGAGAGACTTATTTATTTAGTTCTTTAAAGAGCAGAATGTTTCACCAGGTATGGTCCTGTGATGTGGCCCAGGAGTGCTGTCTTTCAGGTAAATCTGGTTTCCTTGCAGTAACCAGGACTAACGGAGCACTTCCATACTTCCAAGGCAATCCATTTGGACTTCTAATCCGTTCAGGTCTACAAACCATACAATCTAGCAGCAGCATCACAATAAAAAATCTGGGCAGTGTGACAGTGCGAACCTCTCCTAAACCAGAAATACAGGTCGAGTGATCTCCATCAAGTTGGCATCTCCAACATGGGTGTGTGGATTTGAGTACATAAGTGTCAATGGGAGGCAGGTTCAATGAGGGACATTTTTTAAAATATCAATTAGATTGGTACACTCTACCTTCTCAATTGCTAAAGATCTTGTGAACTTCTATCTCAATCTTCAATCTTGCATAGTGCGCCTTTAGACTTCACACCTTTAAAACGACTTAAGTGCTGCTTTCTCCTGTGCAAAGTAATTCTTTGGTCACATGTTTTGAGGTGTCTGATTCTTACATCCAACTGATTTACAGTATGCCCACACTTTTCCAAGTGGTAACACTGCTGGTGCCTTAATCTTAGCCCTCTCAGACCTGATCTGAAAAGGGCATTTATACTGCCTGGCCAAAAGTCACACCTTTAAGACTTTTTATTCAATCACTATAGCACACACAATGTGGTGCCACGTCATATGTGAAAATGATTCCTCATGCTCCCAGAACCACTCTTTCACATTTCACCACAAGTTCTGGAATATGGCCGTGCCATCAGGAAAGAAGAACTCATCAGACCAACTGAAGCAACTCTAGATCATAACACCAGAAGCTTGTACAATGGCCACTATGCATGATGGGTGCTGAAGCCTTTTTTCCTGATGAGTCTCAATAACAAGTGGTTTTCTTAAGGACACACAGCTGTTTAACCCCAATCCTGTGAGTCCTCATCACATTGTGTGTATGGAAATGCTCTTACTTTCACTATTAAACATTGAATACTACTGTTAAATTCTTACCATGCAAGTGATCTTCAGTCATGATTTCTGTTTTTGTACATTTCTTTGATGGTTCAGGATTATGGTTCCATATGTTTCAAATCTCCTTAGTTGTTTTCATTGCTTCCCCAATAATTTGACCCTTCAGAAAAGGCAACATTTTTTTTTGGCCAGGCAGTGTATGCATGCAATACAAACTATGTTGTTATTGCTTTCAAGGTCTCACCTATATCTATATACAGTATATAAACAGAAATTCTATTCTGCTGCTGGTGGCTGGTGTAATGGTGGCCGGTGTAACGGTGACCAGTGTAGTGGTCGTCCCTCACCATGTACCGTGACATTCTCATCAAATGAAACAGTAGACAGAGTCAAGATTACGTTTCACATCATATGATAATATATCTGCCAAAACATTCGATCAATGTGGAGTGGCAGCAAGTTGACCACATATTTCATTCACAGGTAATGGTAGCATGCAAATGTCAGGATCTGCATGCAGGTAGAGCCATGGGTACCCTATAGTACCTAAATATTTTTTAATATACACTATATGGACCACAGTATTTATGACATTGTATGCAAATACATGTACTTCAATATGGAGTAATTTTTTTTGTAGCTATAACAGCTTCTATTTTTCTTGGAAGGCTGTTCAAAAGATGTTGGAGTGTTTCTGTGGGAATTCGTGCCCATTCATTCTGTAAAGCATTTATGAGATCAGGCACTTATGTTGGACGAGAAGGCCTGGCTTGCAATCTCTATTCCAGTTCATCCCAAAGGTGCTCGATGGGGTTGAGGTCAGGGCTCTGTGTGTGGGTCAGTCAAGTTCTTCCACATAGAACACATCAAACCATGTCTTTATAATCCTTGCTTTGTGCACTGGGGCATAGTCATGGACCTTCCCTAAATGGTCACAAATTAAACTTTCCTAAAGTGTCACAAAGTTGGGAGCATACAGGAGCATTGTCCAAGATGTCTTGGCATGCTGATTGTATGCAATGCATTAAGATTGTCTTTCACCGGGATAAGGATTGGCCAAGTACTTTTGTCCATATAGTGGAGGTCTCAGAGCTTCCCATAGTGTCTGTTAATGTTCCAGATGAAATACTCTTATGAAAAACACACTTTTTAAAGCCTCAGACCTCCTTCTGTTTGTGAATATGAAGGAGCTTCTGCTGAACCATGTCCCACCAGAGAACAGCAGAGCTGAGCAACAAGCGGGAGGTGTTCTATATGAGGTCACATTGTGGGGGAATCTATCTGCTTGGTGAGTTTACACTTTTGGCATTTGGCAGACGGCCATATCCGGAACAACATTAAATTGATCTCATTAGATATTACACATGTGAGCAGTTAAGGTTTAAGGGCCTTGCTTAAAGGCCCAACAATGGCAGCTTGGTTGTGGTGGTATTGAGGTTTGAACCTGGGACCTTCCAGGCAGTCATCCAACACCTTAACCACTGAGCTACCCCTGCCACTCATTCATTTGCCAGAGATTAAAAACAATTGTACTCACGGCTACACTTATCAACTATTCTGGGCAGTAAAGTTTAGATGTCAGTTTTGAGAGAGATTTTATGGGCGAGTGTGACAAACCGGATGATCTGTGCGTGTTGTGCTCCTTCACAGTTTGGCACCTCGCTCTATGTTGTTGTATCTATATGGAGGTTATACAGGAAACCACAGAGCTGCCTGCTCTTCACATTGTAGTTTTTCAAAAATGATCTCATGCACAATGGTCAGAGTGTGTGCATGTGTGAAATCAACTTGATACACGAATGAGAAACATTTGTTTTAAATTAAAAAGCTAGTAAAGTCCCCTGAAGGGAATTTCAGGCGTAATCCCACAAAGGTGAAATGAAATGATGCCAGGTGGTTTATCTATTATTGTTTTTTCCTGTTACGTTAAACTCTGACTCATGCTACATTTCTGAAGAAAAAGGGGTGCAAGGCTTGGAATGAGTGTAATATTCACTGAAAACCCTACAGCTGTGTTTTGTCTCAATAGTGGAGACATTTTAGTAACTGCTTTTCTATGAAACAATTTCTAGTTATAATATTACCACTCGTCTATTGCTATGTTCAGTTCTTCAGCCACTTCTGTTTAGTCCGTCAGTGTATAGGGTCCAGTGTGAGGACTGGTGAGGTGAGATTTTTTTTTCTCTGACACTCAAGGGTGTCTATAGCAAAACATTTCATTTTAAAATTACTATACAACCTTATTTTAGAAGCATCGTGTAATGTCCATAATATGGACATTTTGCAATTTGCATGCTGTGCAAATACCATATTATAGATTTAACAAATCTTTGTGGGCTGCTGTAGTGTAGTGCTTTGTATAGCAAACACATGTTTCACTTTCACCTGTTTTCTTTCTGTTTTCAATTGATGCATCTATATTTTTTCTTTTGCTACTGCTATCACTTTCACTGGTTTACCTGCATTTGGGATTTGCAATGCACATACTGTGCAGTAATATATTTCAAAGAAAATTAAGCAGAGAAATAATATCATGACAATTTAATGATGCCCAATAGAATTTTAGTACCAGATATTCTGTGTGTGGGGAGCTGTTATGTTCACTTTGTCTTGTTCTGTCCACTTCATGAAGTTATGTTATAACCTTAGTGAACCACTGACGATACACAATCAGTTGATGCATGAATGGATGTTAAACAGCTCCTACCTGTACTATGATAGGGAGCTGTCATCATGTACAGAAGTGAAACTGAACCTGGGAGAGGAGGATAATGGTGCCGTAAACTGAAGCTTTTTTATATTATTGTTTATAATGTTGCACATGATCTTCAACAAGCTTTGTAGTTAACAAGTTTTTTTTGTGCAACAAAACTCAACTCTTTTTTTCCCTAGATTTCATTTATAAACTTATTTTTAGGGCCCAAGCACTATGACAACATAGTGCATGTATAAATGTGAAACGAGGTACACATTTACTGAAGATTAACAATTTTCGGATTGCATGTCATGGACTCAACAGGTGACTCAAGTGAGTTATTTTTGGGCGTTTGCAAAATGCACCCTATGGATTTTGATATACTCCTCCTAAGGGATTCATACGATTATCACCAACCCAGACCCATGTGATCTCAAGACATTGAGGATGCAAAATTGCAAAGGCATTTTTCATATCTCTAACAGTTTAGCCGTGGTGATGCTTTAAATTTATGACTATATAAAGTGGCTAATAACCTTCTTAGTGACATTATATTAAGTGACATCATAGGGTAATGTTTTTTTTCTAGCATCCGGGGCTTTTTGGAGATCTGAACATAAAATCACCTCTATTTGAAAATGATGTCCTCTTTAAATGCATGTGCTAATTTGCCCACTGTCTTTCTGGTGCCCCTGAGCAGCGATGGCACCGGATGCTTGGGCCCGATCATTGTTATTTGCAACTATATTTGAACTTAAAGTTCATCCAGCATGTTATTGATACAGAATTGTGTACTTGAAATACCTTAAATACAACTATGGGCAAATTTATCCATTGTGACAAAGCTGTTGGAGATGGAGTTATAGCATTTTGCATAATTATAGAAAATTAACACTTATATAACCAAAACAATTTTCGTAAAATATTTTTGACATTTGTGCTCTTTAACATTTGTGCTCCTTGTAACTCAAAGACAACAAACACAAAATATTCAGTTTGTAAAACCTGGTACAGTATTTGCAATACAAGATAACATGGAGTTATCTCACTTTGCAGTGAAATTGCTTTGAAATTGCAGTGAAAGTTTGTATTTTGTTGATGAACTTTTAAACCTTGGTTATTTTTAGTAGATGTTGCTCAACTGTTATACTGGTTCAACACTCACTACTACTCTCAGTATCAATGATGTATGAAGAAAACTAATCCACTTCCTAATATAATATTTTGTCAGTAGTCAAGATACTATGGTGATTCCATTAGGATCAGTAATTCTACCCATACAAAATGCACATACTTACACTGGCCATTTCATTAGGAAGTCAGGCACATCTATACATAAACCAATAGTGTGGAGAAACAATGCATGAAACCTTGCAGGTATAGTTCAAACACTTTTTTATTATATTTTTATTTTTATTATATTATTTATGTTTTTCTTCTCTAGTTCTCTTCTTCTCTTCTACAGTATCTCACATAATCACTCTTTACAATCGTGGTGAGCTGAAAAGGATGAACACGTAACCTTGTAAGCTGACATCCTACCACAAACAGCAAAAGGTCATATCAGGTTCTTCTTCATTTCATCCAGAAAACAGGGATATAAGACTACACTGGAGACAGGGTCACCTATCCCGGACTGTTGAAGATTATAAAAATAGAAAGTGACATTTTTCCAATCTTTACCTGTCCAGTTTCAGTGCGCCTGCTTGCTTGTCTTGTCCTGTCAGGTAGCGTTCGGTGCATGACAGACTTTCACACAGCCCGGTTCTTTCGACAGAGTTTGCCACGCTCACAGAGGCTTTTCTTTATCTGTAGCAGTGAGTACTACTGCTGCAATGACTTATTCTAGAAGATCTGAGGCTTCGCGCCTATGTTGCCAAGTCTGCACTTTTATCATAAGCTCTGCTCCTCTTTTCTTTCGCGTAACGGCGGTAGGGCTCTCTGCTGTGTTCTGTGTTCTTTCTCTTGGTCTGCTTTCTCTTTCTACCTTTCTCACTCCCTGCCTGTCAATCTCTTCCTCCCACTCTGGAAGTATATAAGTAATGTGAATGTGACAGCAGGGTTAGCGCTACAGCCTTTTCACTGTTTGATGAAATTGAATATATAATTAACTGAACTTCTCTCCACAGTGTTGAGTTTGTGTGTGTGGTTTTTTCTCTTCACCTACTGTACGTAGAATAAGGATAGATGGACTTTTTTATTTTATGTTTCTTACACTTATAGAACACAGTAGGTTTTTGCCATATTTAGATCCCTATTTATCACTATTCTTTCCTTTTTCTTGTTTACATATAGGACCATACTTGTAGGTGGAATTCTGTAGTCGTTTAACATTCTTCCATCTGTCCATCTAGGAACCTCTGTAGTCCAACTGGGGACCATGGACTCCAATCCTGACCAGTTTTGGGAATCTGGGAATGCCAATTAGCCTATCCTGCATGTCTTTGGACTGTGGGAGGAAACCGGAGAACCCGGAGGAAATCCACCAAGCACGGGGAGAACATGAAAACTCCACGCACACAGATCCCGAGGCAAGAATAGAACCCGGACCCTGGAGGTACAAGGTTAACCACTAAGCCCCTGTGCCGCCATATTTGATTTTATTACAACCCATTTATTCTGATTCTCCCTATCCTAGAGCGATGCATTACCATCCATTAGAAGGTCCATGATGCACATATAAACCTTACCTTTATTTGCAGTTTCTTCACTGAATGATTTCCTCAACACCATCTAATCACCCTGCTCGTGCACTCCTGTTGTACCCCTTTGCATAATAACAATAACTTGTTCCCCCTCATGCAGTGATGGTAATTTGTGTGTTTGTGTATAGCTGGCAGTCCCAGTATCCTCTTTAGTGCACAGATGATTCAGTGTGCCATCTCGTACAGCTCAGGGTTCCATTTAGTAAAATGGTTAGCTTGTTGAAGAGGGAAAAAGCAAAGGGCCTTTTAGAGATGAGCCAAGCTGAATGTCAAACATTCTGTAGGAGGGACAACCAATCTATCAGCAAATTGATGCCTGACAAATAAAGGGGTAAGGAAAGGGTCACATACACTAAAATAAAAACTGCTTAGAGCCATGTTCTTTCTTTCTTACTTTTTTCTTTTTTTTGAAATCTACTTTTATAATTAATCACTTAGGGAACACCATAATGATCTCATGACTGATCTCAATTACACTGAGTGACTAATTGTTTGAACCTTAACATGGCATTCCAATGGATAGGACTAATTGCATCTTTCTTATGAATGTAGTTATAGATCAATTTACATTCTTTTTCAAAGATGGAAGGAATGAGTACCTTTCATTTAACAATCTACCATGTCACAACAATCTCAGTATCTTTTACTATTCTTACTGTATATCCGTCTTTTATAGAGACGAGAGACAACTCTTGCAGGTTCGTAATACTGTAATTCCCTACATGTAAGTCCCTAAGATGCGGAACCAAGTGTTAAGAAGACTTCTTGTCTTCTTTTAGGATTTTTGGTACTTTACCTACTTAATTTTTCATGCAAGTCTGTCTCTATTTTAATGTTTTGTTTTCTACTCTTTGTTGGATGGCTGGATTTAAGAATCAATTATTTGTCATATTTTCTTCATCAGAATTTGGATAACTGTACGATTCTGCAATACACATTGTCTTTGACAAACTACACTTATACTTATACTTATACACCACCAGAATTTGAGTCTTGAACACCTCTGGGATGAACTGGACGGAACATAGACCTCTGCTCCCTATCGTACATCAGAGCCTGATCTCACGAATGCTCTTGAAGCTGAATGATCACAAATACACACAGCCAGGCTCCAATATCTGGTGGTACGCCTTCCCAGAAAAGTACTATAACAGCAAATCTGGAATAAGGAGACATAGGGCATGAGGCAGGGTACACCCTGGACGGGGTACCAATCCATCGCAGAGTATACACACATACACACATTAACCCCCTCACTCACTTATTTACAGATTACAGGCAATTTTGGAACTTTAGACTTTGGGAGGAAACTGGAGTACCCGGAGGGAACCAACCAAGCACATAGAGAACATAGAAACTCCATGGACACAGAGGCATGACTCGAACCTATGCCTAAAGATACAATTAAAAAATCGGTATATTATGTAACAACCCCAGCAGCGACCTCATTTCCCCTCTTGTCTGGTCCAACCACTTAGCGTTCAGCATCATCAGTCTACTGATCATCTGTAATCATCTGCATCTGTTTCTCACTGGTTCATGCCTTAAGTTAGATTGTTTTTAGGATTTATTTTAATGATTCATACTTTAGGTCACTGTGTGGTGTAACAAACAAAAAACATTCCTCTGAAACATCTCAGGTACAAGGACTGGACTTAAACAAGTCCTTCAAGAAGCCTGGAGAACTATTCCTTAAGACTACAAGAAAGTCTGGCTCTTTGGAAGCAAAATATGAAGAAATGAGTGGGGCGCACACACACAGACCCCCGATTAAATGTGTGAAAATGAGTTTGCCTGGTGCCAGTAAGTCTCATCAAAGGTGTCTATTATCTCTTCCTGCTTCAAGACCAGTGACTAAGACAAAACAGAAGATGTATGAAATAAAGTGAATGAGTTTATCTATCTGGCAATCTGAACATCTGTGGAAAACTGCATACCGCCAGCTTAGATGAATTGTGCTGGCATATTTTAACATACCGTTAGAATATTATGAGGGTTTTAATGAAAAGCAAAGCAAAAAAAAAAAAAAAAAGATCACGTTCATGGTTGATGTTTAAGAGCGTGAGTGAGGCTATCGTTTTTTTAATATCGCTTTTTACGGTAGAAAGTTAGAAAGGTTTGCGCCGCTTGGAGACATTTTTTCTACTCTCGCAACAGGGAGATAAGGCCAACTGGCAGGCAGGATTTAATTAAAAATACATTTCATCCTTATTGTTGGTGCTGTTCTCCGCCACCTACCTGTCTTCTTTGTTCCAGTTCATCTTAAAGCCAAGTGGCTTCGCACGCGCACGCTTTTCTAATGAGGAGAGGGTTATAAAGGCGCCATGGATCTGGCAAAAAATTCGCTCCTTTGTGGACGGAACGTTGCAAATGAAAGCGTTTCGTCCAATTATTCACATTAAAGAGCGTGTGAAATTAAAGGGACGCCTTTCGCAGCTAACTTTTTTTTTTCACATTATTTTAAACTAGCACAATATTTATTCTGTATAAAAGCTCAGCAGTTGTTTAAGCATGTCTGCCTAGAGTGAAGCTCGAGCTCTGCGAGATATAAAGAAGCTCGTAGGCGTTTTCGCATCATATGTTGTGTGAGCTCAGGGCAAGCCTCGGAGCCACGAGGAAGAAGACGTCTAGAGGTCAATAGTCGGAGCATTTTTCATCGTATCTCCTAAACTGAGAGAACACGCGACACTCATCTTCCCCGCGACCCGAGACTCGGTCAATAAGGCTGTTGTGTGTATATGTACTGAATAGACGTAGTATATGAAAGTAATTATACGACAATTCTAAAAAAGTTTTTCACTTCCTCCATTTCTGTTCCATCATAAAGATCCCTGATGCCTATTCGTGCCTGTTTATGCCACAAGAAATAGATCATCAGTGTCTTTGATAGAATTTCAATGCACTTTTATATCTATTACGTCTCCCAGATAAATTGTGTCTCGGTCCCATAAGATGAGAAGCTTATTGATTTGTAAGACTAGATTCATTACTTGAGTGGAGCTCAACAATACAAGTAATGAAAATTGCTCGTCTGCCATCTGGATGCTACTGTCAGGCATTCATTCAAGATATAAGCGGAGCTGCCTGTCTATAAAAGCACATGCCTACGCAAAACCACACATGGAGGCACACACACACACACACACACACACACACACACACACACACACACACACACACACACACACACATGCAAGGGCACACATATATATATATAAAAGTTGCAGTTTTGTTAAAGAATAAAAACAGTTTTCATCGATGGGGACCAGCCAAAAGTTCCCACAAGGTAAAAACTGTCAAACATTCCAGTTCTATCATGCCCACACACATACACACTAAAGCTAACCTTTTGGCTCATTTAGTTTGGAAAAAAGCAGTTTTCCTCAGTTGGGACCAGCCAAATGTCAGGTAAAAACGCTCCAATATCCATATTCTAACATGCCCACACACACGCACAAACACAAACACACACACGCACACGCACACGTACGCACACATTCCTCTAGTGACCACTAGAGTGCTATGCGGTATTGCAGATAAAACCCTCATGTGTCTGTTCTTTAACACACTTCTTCTTCTTCTTCTTCTTCTTTTTTTTTTGGTGGAGGATGCTGTATGCAAAACCTCTTCAGTGTCCTATTAATACATTTGCAAAGTATAATCATTAATATATTTCATAATTGCAAATTGCTATACTGTACAAGTAACAATTTATTTATTTTAAATAACTCATCCGTGTCTAAGCCTAGTTCATGCAAAAGATTATACAGTAGATATATAAATATAATGCAATACAGTAATCATTAAAAAAAAGGAGAAGTTAAATTGAATGCATTTTAAATGGTGTGCATTTATGGTCCAAGTTTGTTCAAAGGCTCGTGTTGTTGTTGTTGTCGGAATAATTGAAACTTAATTTCTTATTCAAGATCGCCACAGGGCGAGTCAGCTTCAGGGAGCTCGAGAGTAGATTACACACGCTGTTGCAAATAATTCTTTCAATATACTAGATATGGATGCCGGTGCATGGATAGGTGTCCAAGTGTTCACATCAAACTGCGTAAATATTTGTTAAAAAAAAAAAGAAAACGAAAAAAAGCTACCTTTCCATATTGCGTGAAAAAAATGAATTAAATACAATTAAGCGTGCTGTTCAGCGACTGTTCCAGAAGTGTTGCATGATGCAATGTCAGTGTGACTGTTCTAACCTTGCTAACACAAAGGCAGCGTCTGGTTCAGTGAGTTAGTCGGAGCTCTGTCAGTCTGATGGAGAGCAGGGCGAATGGAGGTGGCTGTAAACCCACTGAGAGGTGTGCATGATGAAGAGCCTCTGCAGAAGGCGGGAGGGGAGAACGGGAAAGAGGAAGCCGGAGCAACAGAGTGCACAACAGGCTGCTCCTACAGCCCTCTCTTCATGCTTACAGGCTGACCTTGCAAAATCCAGCTCCAGGATGCCGGGGCTTTGGCGCTCGCGGTCCCGAATGAACATGCTGGCTGGACAAGTCATGCCAAAACCTGGCTTCCTGTACTTTTAAAATGAAAAGCCTCCATCAGTAGATGCTGAAGGCAGCATTTAGAGTCATATGGCCCACCCCAGTGGGGTGCACAGGAATCCAAGGGCATCGTCTGTACTGTAGCAAATCCCTGTTTGGCTCTTACGAGAACATTACGCGTTGTTATCTTTTTTTCGACCACTGAAAATAAACAGCCGGATTTGCAAAAAAAAAAAAAAAAAAAGTCAGTGCTGGTGGTTTTTAGCGCGGATGGCGTTGGGAGATGTGACAGCTCGGCTGATTAGTTTTGTGGGTCAGTCTGTGTATGAGTGGGAACCAGTGGAGCTGCATAATCAAAGCCTGTTCCCCAGCGTGCTCTCTGTCAGCACACCCCCTCATTACTGGCAAGCAGCACCACCAGTGGTGTCACTATTCCCTCATGTTCTCCGCCTGCTCCTTTTGAGTGCCTGCGAGGAAAAAGAGGACTGAAACACCCATGACGTGCCATGATGAGCACTGCTTACTCCGAGCACCTTCCGGCTAGATCGGAAGAATTTTCCCATGCTACCTTTTTCATACTACGGCTTTTTCCCCGTCTGTCTTATCGAACTAATTGCATGGTTACGCACGGCTATTATTAGACCTGCGCTTTGTTTACTTTGTCTGTGTCTCTCACTGGCCTTAGTGCATTGCCACAGTGGCAGGGCCATAGGTCTCCCTGACAGTAATAGGAAAAGCACTTCCCTTGTGGACTGCAGAGAATATTTATTAAAAGACATAAAACAGGGTGCTTAGCCTCTGAAGATACAAACTCCAGTACATAATGATGAGCCTCTAAATTAAAGTGAAGCTGATTAACTTTTGACAGGCTGCTGGATGCGATTCAAACGAATCCTTCAATACTTTTCTTTCACCGAGCCCCCAGTATCATTAGCCACAGGAAAGGATTCACACAGGCATAATTTATTATTGATTGATTATAGCGAATTAATCAGAGGCATTAATAATTTACATGCGAAATGGACAGATTCATCATCAGCGATGGCGAGCGAGAACCGTTAAGTAAGTGCAGCGGTAAGGTTGTTGTTGTTATTATTATGACCGCAAACCTGAGCTAATTAAAAGTGCGCGGGAAAACAGAGTAGCAACCGTATTCATCTTTATTGACTTGACAGTGTATGGATATTGGATTGCAATGCGATTTCAAAGGATTGCATTAAGCCTACAGTATATGTGAGTGCTGTTGCAGATTACTCCGGGGCACGGCCGCGCATCACGCCGCGCATCGAGATAGATCGCGCATGACATGAAGTACGAGGGACTTCTGTGTGAACCTGTTATCTCATGAGATCTAGATCCACGTGTTAAATTCCGCCTGTCATCCGAGCCTCTACACATACTGTATCCACACCCACACACACACACACACACACACACACACGCGCACTATTAACATAGCATTAGCAGTAGTGATGTGAAACGATGGGCGGATGAGTAATTTGCTCATGAAAATCATTCCAAAGAGGTAAAAATGGAGCATTCATTCTGACAGTGAAAGCATTCCACGTTCACCTGTTGTGGCAACATCTTACAATCCTTACGCGGAATACAGTGCATACTAGTGATGGTCAAGTGGTCTTTAAATCTTTAATTAACTAATACTTAAATGAGGGGTTAAATTAGAAAGGGGCTCCCTCACCTTTCAGTTAATGTAAATGACAAGTGAAGCCGAGCTCCAGTACTGTAATTTAATGCAAATGGAAATCAAAGGCATAATGGTGATGATGACGATAATGATGATATAAGGCACTGTCACATGCCGCATCCCCACCGTCTTCCAATAAATTCACTCTCGACTTGGCAACTCAATGCAATTATTAAACAAGCATTTTCGAGTAAAAAAATAAAAAAAAAATAAAGTTTTTTCAGTGCATTTTATACAGTCACATAATGGTGCATACAGTACATAGAGATATTAGTAGCGATTCCTAGAAATTGCTCATATTAAATTGCCTGTGCTGTTCATCCTCGTGTTCATTTCATAAAATGATATATCCAATTTATATATACGAGGGGTGTTCAAGTCAATTTGTGATGAAATTTCTTGTGAATGAAGGCATAAAACTGATTGACTTTTACTGAAGACTTCAAGCACAGTAGGGTGATGAGACTCTTATGAGACGTTTGAATGGCGCAAACATTTTAAAGAACGCTGTACGTCCATGAATAACGATCCATTGGACAAAAAAAGTTTGCTACATACTGTACGTACATTTCCCTCATTTGCAAAGAAATGTAGCTTTTACATATTTTACTGGATTGAACTATTATACTAGAATGAAATTTTTTAATTTTATATTTATATATTTATTGTTTAATCAATAGGTGCAATTCTGCAGTTTCACTCCAGGGACTCATTAGGTACAGTATATAGTGCTATTTAGATAACAGTGCATAATAAACTGGCTAATCACATCCTTCCTAATTAGAAAAAAAGAACTGAAATCTACAGTTTTTCGCTAATAGAAGTATTTATTGATACAAATAAAAACAAAACAAACAAAAAAACTAAGCAAAACCAACCAACCAACCAACCAACCAAACAAACAAACAAACAAACCCTAGAAAAGTCCTGTGAATAGTCTTTTTTCTCATATTATGGTATGGCAATTAATAAAGCATACTAAAATAAAATAAAACACAGCATCATCTATTGGCTTTATAGCACAGAATACGTAAACTGATTGGTAAAGATGGGTCAGTCAGTTCTTTTACACATTTTCCCATAAGATATACTCACTCATTAACTCACTCACTCGTCGTCCATACCTGTATACCGTATCCTGTATCCAAGGTCGTCTGGAGCCTATCCCATGACACTTAGGGCTTGGCGCGGGTTACACACTAGACAGGCTACCAATCCATCTCAGGGCACACACATACACACTCAAATGTTCATTCACACGCTACAGGCAATTTGGGAATGCCAATTAGCTTAATCTGCATGTTCCTGGACTGTAGAAAGAAACCGGAGTAACCAGAGAAAACCCACCAAGCACAGGGAAAACGTGCAAACTCCATGCCTGCGGTGGCGGGAATCAAACCTGAAGGTGCGAGGCGAAAGTGATGATCACTAAGACTCAAATTATGTCAACCAAAAGGTTGAGCAGAATATTAAAAGAAATCCAGCTGCGTTTTGTGAAAAAGAAGGAGTCTAAACATGGAAGATGAAGACAGAATATATAACGATAAACAACAAGACTTTTCATCGTAGGCTTCTCTTTTTTTTAGTTCTCATATTTGACTGTTTAGTGTTTATGATTAGTCACTCATGAGAGGTGATTAGTATTTCAATGGAATTTAAAGGACTTTATGAAGATTGGCTGATATACAGCTTATGTATAAAGTTTCTAAAAGGTCAATAGAATAGTATGTGTAAGCTTAGTTAAATAATTTGTTGTTGTAGTTGCTTAAATTTTATTTAACTAACATTTACCAGAAATAGTGATGTACCCTTTTTCTGGCTTTTCATTTAAGGTTATCGACCTCTTGCTCGCTCTCTCTCTCTCGCTCGCTTGGTCGAGTCTACTTCGAGCAGTTGTTGTGTAACCTGCAAAAGCTGTCAGACACAAGAATAAAAAGTGATTCCAGAGTTGATCCTCATGTCCCCTGTAGTTGATTATGGCTTTTTTCGAGTTTGAAGCAGAAGTTGATGTGCAAATTCCCAAGTAACCCGACAGTCGCTTTCATGACCTTAGGCTAAATCTTCATGCCCCAAATGCTCAAGAGCCAAAATGTCTTACACGAATCATCACATAATGCTTATTATCTGAATGTCTTCAGATGTCATGTAGCATAAGCAGGAAGAAAGGTGAGGTGGCAGACATCACATGGCTCAGAGAACCTGAAAAGCCAAGTGGTTTTGTTTGAAATGTGCTGCTGCATAATTGGCCAAATCTAGATTGAAGTTTTTAGCTGATACTGTTGCTATGGCTGACACTACAGTGCATCCGATAGACAATGCATCATCTAATGTCTTTCGATGTCCCCATTCTGATGGCGTCTATCTTCCTGCTACCCTTCAGAACTGACCTGGAATCCCAGATAAAATGATCGCACGGCAGACCACATACCATGAAATTATGCGTCTGGCCTCTGGGAGCAAAGGGTCATAGTGTGCATGCTGAGTGTGCTGTATGTCTGGTTGGATGCAGGCAAGTAAAAAGTTCTCTCACTTTGTTGCAAAACCCTTGGCATTAAACTCATTATTTGATGAGCCTTGTGCAGATTTGGTTCAAAGTATCTCCTTATAAGTCTAAAAATGTCATCCTGACACCTAACCCTGCAATCCTGCCAATGATGTACAGTACAGTACATGGTGTCAGATAATAATTAATACACTTTTACACCAATCTTAACTCGCAGATGAGGATCTTCTCAGGCCAGCGCTGTATCCAGTGAGGACTCTCAAGCACAATGTGGACCAGCTGCTTGTTTGAGTAAAGACCTTGATTGCGGCAGGATATTTTTAAGACGGTTTAAGAGGTGCCTTGTTCACTTTGAGAATGCAATGGGGTTGAGGGTCCCTTGCGAACATTTGTGAAGCACCATCATGGAGCTTATTTTTCACCCTTGACTAGTTTTAGAGAATTAAATAATGGCATTATGGAAGGCTGTGTACTCTGGGATTCTCGGAGCAGAATAAGCATGTTGAGTGTTTCTTATCCACAGAAATAAGTAATATTAGAAAGAGGGGCAGCTTAGCGTTTAAGGCATTGGATTATGCATTGGAAGGTTGCATGTTCAAATCCCGCGACCACCAATTTGCCACTGTTGTGCCCTTGATCAAGGCCAGAGATATATGATGAGATAGAAATCTAAGTTGCTCTGGATAAGGGTGTCTGCCAAATGCTGTAAATGTAATATCAGTAAAATGAGAGACTTTTATGTTCAATTGAAAAAAAAAAAATTGCACCCTGGGTTAAGGGCAGTACAGTGGCGTAGTGGTTAGCAATGTCGGTTTGCACCTCAAGGATCTGGGTTTGACTCTGACCTTGGGTCTGTGTGCATGGAGTTTGCATGTTCTCCCCATGCTTGGTGGGTTTTCTCTCCGGGTACTCTGGTTTCCTCCCACCAAAAACATGCAGATTAGGCTAATTGGCATTTCCAGATTGGCTGTAGTGTATGAATCAGTGTGTGAGATTGTGTGTGTACAGTATGTATGTGTGCCCTTTGATGGATTGGCACCCGGTCCAGGGCTTACCCCACCTCATGCCTTAATGTTCCTGGGATAGGCACCAGGCCCCAAGCGACCCTGAATAATTTAAAGCGTCATAGACGACGATGATGAGTATAAGACAATGAGTGATGACCTTGGGTAAAGGTTATCTTGAACAAATATACTATTTTGAGCAATTTTTAGCTTCAGGTGACAAACCTGAGCATTTAATACCCAATACACATTATCATCACTAGAGTGATTCACATTCTACTCATTCAGTAGGGAGCACTATTTTTATTATAATTGATTCATATTCTTAAGGAAATGGATATTGGCACCATTTATGAGTACTGTCTGATGGAGAGGGAACCTTTTATAGGCTACCCCTTTGGGGTAACGGTCACAAGGTAATGACTTTGCTGTTTGTACTTGGCCAGGAAACGAGCAAATGGGAATACTCGACTAGTTCTGAAGCTCTCAACCTTTCTCTCTATCCATTATCTTGCTTCACATCAGCACTTTTTTAGATGCTTTATGCTCATTATAGTGCTGCATTGGAGTGATGCCAGGTTGGCAGTCAGCCTAAAAAATTATATTGCCAATAATACTCTGAAACCTTTAATGAAAACTGCAAAAGAAAGGTCATATGTGTCGACACCATGTATCTGGCTATATAACTAGACACACCTCTTCTCCTGAACCAGTCGCCGTTTGCCTCAAGCGACAGATGGGAATCAGGTCCTGCCATCGGTCTATAAACTCAAATTTATAAACCAGATCAAATTTAAAACCAGATCCAACTCATCATCGTGTCTATGGATGTCATGCTTACCCATAAGACAGAGATACACAAATGAGCTCCGATGCTGAAATACAAAGGAGTCGTCCAATGTTTTGAAGTGATGAAGGCGCAACAGTTCTGAAAGAAAACTGAATATTTCATGCCATACAAATGATCAGAACAGACAACAAAACAGCACCGGGCCCCAAGCTCAGCCCTGGAATAAGATGATGCTATTATTATTATTATTATTATTATTATTATTATTATTATTATTATTATTTTATACTTTTTTGCATCTTATTTTATTTTATGAAGAATGCATTACGTTAGTTAAAAAGGCTGAAACATGTTTTTAGCTTTTAAGGCCAGGAAGTCATCAGAGAGCCTCAGCCAACACATGCAGAGGCCTAAAATCAATCAATGAATAATAAAACAACAGCGCTGGCTCCTCTCTGGATGGATGCTTTTAATTTTCTCCTCCAAACTAGTGGCCATGCTCTCTTCAATTTTTCAGCAGCCTTTTTGAGAGAGAGAAAAAAATAAATAAAAAACTTAAGTGCTTAGCAGGAGTCTCTCTCGAGAACAACTACTGTCTGTCTCACCCGTTCTGCTGTCTGGTGAGAAAACGGCTGGATAGGCGGCTCAGAAGATGCCTGAGAAAGAAAAAGCCCTCTATTAATTACCGGTGTGGTCTCCGAGCAGGGACATGACAGCAGGTAAATGAGATTCAGAAAGAACAGCTGCAGCTTCTCATCTCTGGCGTCTGCTATTCTTAGAGGGTAAAGCACCGGCCGCATGGCAAGGTTCACCGAATAGGGCAAAGAAATTAGCAGATTTGGACTGTGTGGCCTTCAATAATGGGCTGTTTAACCACCGAATTGGTTTTTATCAATGATCTTGCGACGGCGTGAGGTTTGTTAATAGAACAAGAATAGAAATAATCTGAAGGATCCCACACCTACAACCCGCAAATGTGGTCAGTTTCACTTAATCTTCCGAACACGAGAGCTCATTCAAAGTTTTTCAACTTCGCGGGTCCTTAGCTGAGGTTTCATCAATTATTCATAAGCTTACATTAGTCCTTGTTGGAGATTGATTCGGTGCATATTAGAATTCAACCCGAGGTGAATCAAATATTCGTGAAACTCCAAAGAAAGATACTGTATGGACCATGGCACGTCTCGTTCATATGTGTTTAAGTGGTTTATTGCACTACATCTTATCCGTTCCTAGTGATCAGGCTCAGTGTGCTACATCATTGCTGGAACATTAAAACATCCTCCATCCATCAGCTTCCCTTGATGAATCCACTGGAATATCTAGAAGGATAATAGATTCCATATTTTGTGGAAGCAGAGAGATGTTTTGTGGGTGAAAAGAGACGAATTTGGACATCAATCTCCCCTTCCTTTGTTAATGATTGGGTGGTGTGGGGTCGGTGCTGAACACAGGTGAACTGACAGGTCCTAGATTCTGCTGCGGCATTATTTACCATGCCGGGAGACACACACATACATTACACACATCTGGGAAAAGGTCATAGAGAAAAATGGAGAGCTGCAGCAAATTGCCTCTCCATCACATTATTGAGTTTTCATGTAGCCAAGTCAGTCAGCGCAGTTAACCGAAGACCCGGGCCATGACTGGCTGTTTGACATGCCATCTTTATTAATCTGCCGGTTATAATTGCTGGAAGATGTCTTGAATTTAAAATGGACGCGAATGTTGATGTCTTTCGTTTCGCCGTCTCAGAATCTTGCTAAATATTTAATTATTATTATTATTATGTTTTGGATACATCCAGTAACACTGAATTAAAACATCTGTATAATTTGCTTTATATTTAGCTTTTAATAATGAATTTTATTTCTTTTAAAATACTGCATTATATCAAACAAGAAAAGAGTTTCTTACTGCTGGTCTCCTTCTTGTCTTCTACACTTGGGCTTCATTATGGACTAATCAGAATTCAGTCCTTTATATTTCACATTCAGCACCTGCTCATTTGTTCTACCTCTGTTTCCACTACTTTCCTGGCTTGAATTTCTGCTTTGTACCTTTTGTGTCATTATTTTGCCATTTACTGTATATATTCAGTCCATGGTTCCCAGGTGCACCAGTGGCTAGCATCCTGCTCGTTCGCACTAAAGTCACTGTACTTGAAATAATTACCGACATCGCACAAGAAGACTATCAGCATAGATGTGATATGTTTCAATGTCATTTACCATCAACAGATTATGATTTGTTTGATTTGTTATTTTGCATAGCCAATACATAGGGGGTGGTACCAAAAGGTTTGGAGACTAGTTTTGTAACACGGCAACAGATGGCAGCATAAGGCTGCATGCACAGTCACAGGGAGCACAGACCTTCATAAGTCAGTGGTCCAAAAGGCATCATCCTGTGTACATCGGAAGCTGTGCAACTGGTGGTATTTTGACCATGTGCGTTTCCACTGCTGTGATTTCATCATAGATAATAAACTTAAAATTCTGCATGATACTTGGCTAATCTGCCACAGAGATGTTGATGTGATTTGGCAAGTTTACGGCGATGCTCGTAGGTGAAGTTGTTCAAGGTGTTTTGAGTGGCACGAGTGGCAAGAGCGGAAGAACATCACTGGAAGACAACGAGAGATCAGGAAGACCTTCAACAAGCTCACCACCCGAAAATGTCAAAACCATTCACCAAGTTGTGCACAACTTGAGAACCACCACATTGCTGCTCGGAATTCCTCACTTGTGATTTGAACACGAGACGTGCTGCTGCCAAGTTCGTCCCCAGGAGCAGAAGAAACCTCACGTCGAAGTCTGACAAGGACTCCGTCAGTGTGCCGTGGATGATCCGTCCTTCATGTCAAGGATCAGTACCGGTGACGAAACCGTGTTGGGGTGTACGGGTACGACCCTGAGACGAAGCAATGAAGACGACAATGAAGTCTTCACAGTGGAAGAGCCCATCAACTCCACGACCGAAGAAGCCAAGACAGGTGCATGCTCATCATCTCTTTCGACCCCAGGGGCCAGACTGCTAATAATAAGCAATTCTATTGCCAGGTTTAAAGTGTCTGAGGGAGGACATATGGCGAAAGTGACAGGATGAATTTCAAAGCTTTTTGATACTTCCTCATGTTCTCCTGTGCCTGGTGGAACTAGCAATGAGCTGGCAACTGACAGTTTGCGTCTGACCATTAGTGTAATTAATAGGGGTGAGAAATAGTTTTCATTTCTTAATTGCATCGTGTGGAGGTGGTGAACAGTCCTGTAAATTTTGCTAGTTTCTCTTTATACTTCCACTTTAGAATATCAGCTGCATTAACGTCTGGGGTTCCTGGGTTGAATCCCAAATACCTTTAAATGGAAAGATAGTGTGCTACAGTATGTAGGGTGTACAGTCCCTTGTTTCACACACCAAGTGGAGCCCTCGATCAGGAGTTAAAGATGGATTTGGGATTCAGACCTATGTAGAAACTAGTTAGGTGAGGCCTCCGAGTGGCGCAGTGGTAAAGCGCTCGCCCTATCATCCGGAGATTGTGAGTTCGATTCCCGGGTAATGCTGTAACCTCTCGCAGCCGGAGGTCTAGAGAGAGCTGATTGGCCAAGCTCCCACTTTAGAATATCAGCTGCATTAACGTCTGGGGTTCCTGGGTTGAATCCCAAATACCTTTAAATGGAAAGATAGTGTGCTACAGTATGTAGGGTGTACAGTCCCTTGTTTCACACACCAAGTGGAGCCCTCGATCAGGAGTTGAGAGGTATGAGAGGATGAGAGGTACTTAGTGCTCCCATATTAACCACGCTCCCATATTAGTGCTCCCATATTAACCACGCCTCTACAGCCAATCAGGGGCGTCTGTGAGCTCACGTAAGCGGAAGGAGCGGATAGCGCTGTCATCCAAGTGTGTTACTCTGCCCCCAATGGTGCATGAGCAAGCGGTTCGAAAAGATTCGGTCGGCTGGCGTCATGTGGCTCGGAGGAAACACGTGATAGTCTTCGTCCCTCCTGACTGAGTGGGAGTAGTAGCTGAAAGGGCTTCTGTGACTAGTTTTGAATGTGAGGTTTGGCAGGCAGCTGCTCTCTCCTCAGTACTGCGGACCACTGCTGCAAGCGACATTTAGCGCGGTTATTAGCGCACCTGTGACGTGATACATATAATTAAACATCCCAGTGATTTTATGTTCTATTTTCACCATTCCATGTCGCCCGTCCAATCTTGTTGAATGATGTATTATTATCACCTGTCGACGTACCGCATATAAATTACATTCTTTATATCTCATAAACCCTGATGTTCCTCAGCTCATGCTCAAGTCTCCAGCTCCGACACTCCGTAATAAACCTGGCACTCCGAGGAAGAAGGTTGTAATTAATTTTTTTTTCAACACCTTGATCTTCACTCCGTGAAGTTGTGTGTGTTTGATGAACCTGGTAAGTGAAAAGCTGAAAGTCCATTCTCTGTCATTGCCCTTTATAAAAGACTTAAATGAATAGCTGACTCGTATAGTTCTATTAATATTCATGAAATCTCATGAATTTTTACCTTTGGCCCACTTTATATCTTTGATTATGGTTATGTAAAGTATTTGATGTCATCATCATCCTCGCTGACAGAGATGTTAGAGTGAGGTTACTAAACAATGTTTTTTTATTTTCTTTTTTTGGGGGGATTTGACCAGCTCGGCTTTATGTATTAGCACATTCGAGTCGAGTCTGTCGAAACGCCATGGCGAAGCAGGATTTCTATATCTACATATGTGTGTCTTTGTGAATTTTCCCGGCTATGACACGCTGCATTTGTGCAACGCTGCTCTTTATTTGAGCTCTTTATTTCCATAATGCACCGTGCTTGGAGTTACGAAGCTATCAGAGCATCGGTGTGTGAGTCTGATATACTGTTGCTCGGAGATGTGTGTGTGGCGGTCCCTTGCTGTGTTTGCTTTAGTCCTGGGTCTGTTTTGAAGAGATTCTCCGCTAAACTGAACACGCTACCGATCCCCAGTTTTCTTGAGTGTATTTAGTGTCCTGAGCATGTCTGACAGAAGGAGGGAAAAATCTGTCAACTCAATCTGCCCACTGAGCAGGAACATGATGTTTGATTTCACCTGTTTGTACTCTCGCTGCCCTAAATTGCCGTCGTGATTTTCCATGCCCTAATTTTCTCCCTCTTGAAATGGCACCGGCGTAATGAAATTAGTCAAATGAACCGACCTGGAGATGATAGGTTCTAATTATAGATATTATAATTAGATATATTAATGTTCTTCTGTTTTGCTAAGCAAGCGATGCTTATAATTCAGTTAGGTCAAAATGGCTGGAAATCAATATAGTGATTGATTATTTGCTCTTCCCATATCGATCCTGGAACACGCCTCACTTGGCACTATCAGGACATGCAAAATGGTATACAGTACTTTCAAAAACAGTGTAATAAAAAAAAAGGTATTATTTCATCATATTCGGTGTTTATATTTGCAATCGACCTCTCGTGGCTTCAGTCCAAACAAGAAGCAATCTTTGTCCTTGCAGGTCAATTTGTTCTACCTGTTTCGAATATCCTCATTTTCTCTTTAGTGCGTGCATATGCATAATTCATGTAGTCGACAATGCGGTACTGAAAACCTCTTCGGCGAGAGCTTGCCAAGCCCTGATATGTGTTTTGCCGGTGATGAATTAGGAGAGTGTGTAGCTCAGACTTGCATCTCTCATGCGCTCTTCATCATGGCTCTTACAAGCCTGCGAACTCCAAAGCTGAACCTAATTTATCATAACATTCCTAACAGCTTTTCTTTAGCTCTATTGCATTCCGAGATTTTTCCACCGAAACCCGTATTTAACGTAAATATAAAACTTTCATCGCTCATTGTGCGAGAGCCTAATTAAAGTCATTTAGACTCAAACATCGTTTATCTGTATTACGGGAAGGAAATAGATTTCATGAGAAATTCTTCAATTCATCTAAACGAGTGACATTATATTAAAAGTCGAATGTTATTTTATAATGCAACTTCTGCATTGAATCCCATGAGTCATTGGCCGGAGTTAAACAACTGTAACTATTTTTTTTATCTATTTTTTAAACTATTCTGTAATCATTCATTCTGTTTGATAAGACCGCTGTGAAGCTACCATGTGAAGTCACAACTGTCCCCTTTAACTTTTAATCACAGAATTCCAACCATCGTTTGATTACGATCAATAATTCTCTTGCAGTAAAGAGAAACAGACAGCAAGACTGTGAACATCATCTGAGAACGTTAATTTACTATCTTTAATAGTCTTTGTGTTTCATCTTTGCTTCTCCACCCTCTAGTAAAACTTGTCTATTGGTAATGAATTACCGTTCCACCTTCAGTCCCAGGAGACTAATGTGTTTGCGTGAAGTGACTTGTCAGTACAAATCAACCAGACAGGTTGGAACTTCGAGTGTATCGAGTGCATCTTCAAAGACAGGCATGCACAGAGTGGGTTGAGAGCAATCACATTTTTTGTAAGAAAATAGAAAAACTGTTTTTTTTTTTAGAACTACTTCGATCATGTAACTCTTGCCTGTAGCAAAGTGGAACTGCTGAACTTCTGTTCTGAAAAAAATCATAATGTGGTCATATATGCAGTATAGAGTTTAGAGTGACCTCGGTTTTAGATCCTCTTGTGCCGCAGTGGCAGCTCTGGCCACTAGAGGCATGATTCCACAAGACCTCTGGGGTGTGTTGTGGTGTCTGGCACCAGGACTTTGCCAGTAGATCCTTTGGGTGCTGTGGGTTGCGGGGTCAGCCCTCGATAGATTGGACTTGTTTGTCCGTGGCATCTTATGGGTGCTTGATTACACTGGCATCTGGACAGTTTGGAGGCTGGCTTGGCTGTCTTAGTGTTTTTGTCTGCTAGGCCCCATGTGTGGGGGTTGTCGTGCACTGAGTCTTCTAGTGCCTTTCTGTTAAAGCCAGCATTGACTTTCTTCAGGGTGTTGTGCTAAATTGGCTTATTTGTATAATCGGACCCCCTAGTGACGGGGAGGAATTGGACACGACTAAAAATTAGGGAGAAAATCTGGGAAAAATCCCAACAACAAAAAAAGAAACTAGTTAGGTTTTTAGATTGAGTTAGCCATAACCTGAACAACATGGATGGTTGTTCAGTCCAGGGCATCTTATGGGTGCTTTTTTGTATAATTTGATCGTGCTGTCTGGCGTTTGGTCCCCACAGGCTTGGCCTTTGGGTGCCCATGATCCTATCACCAGTTTACTTGTGTAGTGTGATCAGTGTTTTTCAGTTCACCTGGTGGTGGTGTTGATGTTATGGCTGGTTGATGTACCCTTCACCTTTCATGATGTTGATTATGATTATATCCACTAGACAATGCCTAGAGCTAAATGTCTAAGAATGTAAATAATGATGAGGTGTACTTACACTTATTATAAACATGAATGTCATGGCAATATTGGGTTTTTAATGGAAGTCCCGGGATATCCGTCCGTCAGGTCCAACGCCTGAGGAGGTAGGTTTTCACAAATGATTCCAATATCAGGTCAAACAATTATATGTACTATAAGTTATTGGAAGGTGGAGCCATTTTGTCAAGATCTGGAAGAAGACCCAAACTGCCACCCTCAGGTGAGATGAAATTAGTTTGGATGTTCAGGAACAACCCAAAAACCACCAAAACTCTGCCATGACCTGGAAGCTGCTGAAGCACCAGTGCCACCATCTGTGCTACAGTCAAACAAGTTTTACATCACCATGGACTAAAATGCATCTGGCATCTAAGAACAGCCCCCTCGTCGACACCTTCAAGCTCAATTATAGTTCACAGCACATACAGTAGACAAAGACAAAGGTGAAGCATTAAACCTCAAGAACACTTTAGCTGCTGTTAAACATGGTGGTGGTGGCATTGTGCTCTCAGTGTGTTGCCATGAAGAATTAGTGTATATAACCTCAAATCCTACGCTAGATAAAATTAAGCGTTCCTGCGGGACAATGATACAAAACACTCATCAGAGCTGGTTGTGGAATTGATAACGCAGGCTAACTTTATGCTTTAGCAGCCACAACTCTAATAAAAATGTATGCAAGTCATGTCTTTCACACAAACCACATGTTAGTAATCACATTACTATATTATATGATATTGATTATAAACAATGTTTCATAAAGCAGCCAGATTAACAAATGATTAAAAGAAAGTCTGATGTACAGTACCATTCCTACATTCCTTAAATTCCACCTCGTTTTATTCAAGTACACCTTTAACCGTCTAAAATATTCTTCCAGTGTTTTTAAGAGCTCTGCCTGATTGATACCTTTAACCAAAAAAAAAAAAAAGAATTTTTTTTTATGTTTCACATAACAGAAATAGCTTCACCCAGACAGCCCCACTTCCACTGATGACACAAAGCCTATATGAAATATTCATCAAATCTCTCAATTTCCACATTGTGTATTTGCATAAATCCGAGGAAGCCTTGACACCTTATTCATTAACTGAAAATAAATGCAAATAAATAATTAAAAATACTATTTAACCACATATTTACTAATTTACCACACTTTGAGCCTTTTTTATTTTTAATCGTCCTGTCATTGTATTGTAATGAGGTATTGGGCTGCATATAATGAGCTTTCTCTGGAATCAGATGGAATTCACTGATTCGCTTTTGTATTCATTAAATAACAAACAGGTGTCATGGCGTCTCCACCCTGGAAGTTTTATGATCAGCTTGGTTTCTTGATTGATCTATTTTTACTGCAGTTTCTTTCCCTCCTCTTCATCTCCTGAACCTGTTCACAGTTGCTGATGGTAACACTCATGCGTTTCCAGTATTGTTTCCCACCATCTGTACACTCTGACTAGTGTTAAGTCTACAGTAGGAAGCTGGATTCCTGTCTCCATTTTTTCCCCCAGGTGTTGCCTCAGGCATTGCCTCTGCCACGGCCTAGAAGTAAACAATCACTCCACTTCGAATGCATGATATTCTACTATATGATATTTGAATACAAGTGATTTCATTGGGATGGCTTGTAAACCAGTTTGGACAGCCATTGACAAACGTTTTAAGAGTGACACAAATATTCATTTTCACAAGGTCTCCTGCTTCAGTGTTTTTAGATCTTTTTGTCAGATGTTCCTCTGGTATACTGAAGTATAACTACAAGCATTTCATTATTGTCGATGGCTTTTTATTGACAATTCCATGAAATTCACGAAAAGCGTCAGTATTTGCAGTGTTGGCCCCCTCTGCAGTTCACCCTGGCATGCTGTGAATCATCTTCTGGGCCACATCCTGACTGATGGCGCAGCCCATTCTTACATAATCAATGCTTGGTGTTTGTCAGCATTTGTTCGTTTTAGTTTGTCCAAAACATTTTTGTTTGTCCACCCACCTCTTGAGGATTGACCACAAGTTCTCAATGGGATTAAGGTCTGTGGAGTTTTCTGGTCATGGACCCAAAATTTCAATGTTTTGTTCCCCGACCCACTTAGTTATTACTTTTGCTTTTGGGCAAGGCGCTCCATCATGCTGGAAGAAACATTGTTTGTCACCAAACTGTTCCTGGATGGTTTGGAGAGGTTTGCCTCTGATTATGTTTTTGTATCATTTAATCATGGCTCCGTGAGAAACAACCCCAGGACTAAATCCCTCAACCTCTTCCCAGTTGTGTTAGACTAATCACACTTAGTTATTGACCTAGTAAACCCAGTGTAAGTATCTATCCAGTAATGTAAACTTTAAAGCACTTTTTGTAAGTCGCTCTGGATAAGAGCGTCTGCCAAATGCCTAAATGTAAATGTAAATGTAACCCCACATATGAATTGTCTCAGGATGCTTTACGCTTGGCATGACAATGATATAATTTCAAAGAATCATTTCTCAAAGAATTAAAAACAATGAGTATATAATTAGGAACTAATGATGGCACAAACCAGTGACGATGAGCTGCCACCATCAGGAATGCAAATCCTGCAAATAACCCTGCAAATAATGGCTCTTTGCGTGCACTTAATACAGTTGGGCTTTCAGCTGCTCCTGGTAAGGTGTCGCCACAGCGGACCATCCAGTCAGCACATACAAGCTTGGTACAGATTTTATGCTGGATGCCCTTCCTGACGCAACCCTCCCTTTTTATCCAGGCTTGGGACTTCAGTGGCTAGGTTTGGGCATTGGCTGGGAATCTGGCCTTACGCATGGCTGGCGAAACACCTACCACTGAGCTGCCAGTGTCCTATCTTTGCATCTTTACACTCAATGTAATTGTCAGAAAAAGCCGTTGACACTTACTGTATGAAATGCATGTAATTATATTTCAGTATACCAGAGTAACATCTGACAAAGAGATCTAACAACACTGAAGCAGCAGACTTTGTAAAAATTCATATTTGTGTCATTCTCAAAACATTTGGCATTCTGTAACAAAAAAAAGATTCATCATTTACTTTGTTTCAGAGTTTACATTTATCACGGGGCAAGATTGTATAGCTTAATTGCAAGAACAAGAAGACGGTGAGCATTACAGTACAAGACCACTATATTTTACATTAATATGTCTGAATGTGGGAGAATAGCAGTATGTTAAATACAGTATGTTCATAAACCAGGTGTGATCTAGCAGGTATGATTACCATACCATCACATACATGTATTCATGAACTCTTAGGCTGGTTTGCCTTATTACATACTTCTTGTTTTTGAAATTTCCATCCTACTGTAAGCTTTAGTAATCCTCAAAGATAAAATGTAAAAAAAAAATGTAATCCATGGTACATGCATTAATAGATTTCTGAGAATTCTTAAAGCAGCGAGCCAACGGAACGATTTAAGAGAGTTATTGGGAGCACATTAACTTGTCAACATCTCTATTCCTTAGCCGAAAGGGTGAAGTAATATGCTATTAAAATGAGAGGAAGATGAGCACTTTGGGTGAGAGGTAGACATGGTGAGATACGAGGAACACGGGAACCGCATTAAAGTCTGGCTGTGTTCTCCTTAAATAGCCTTGTTGATGCGTCAGCGTGGTTCTCATCTGACGCCCATTTGTTACCCGAGCACGAAGAGTTTCCCTTTTATTCAGCTGTTCTGCTAGAGCGACTTGTAAATGATGTCAATGTGTTAGTTAATGATTCGGACAACACACACCAACGAGTAATCAATAATGCGCGCTCATACTTGATGGATTCGCATACAGACGCTAGACAGAGGAAATTTTACATAACACCTCAACGATTTGAAGTTCTCCTGGTCGAATATGTAGTTTTTAATTAAAAGTGATTTCATCTGCTTTTGCGAGCTCTGATGATGATGATGATGATGATGTGTGTGTGTGTGTGTGTGTGTGTGTTCTGGTGCTTTCTGGAAGTGATCTAGGAAACAACATCATGGTTAAAGTAGGTCTTGACTAATGAACCAAAGCCTCCTGAGTCCCTCTGAGACATGTCAGCGCTCTGTAAATATCAGCGAAAGGTTCAAAAATAACATTGCGTTCACACCGCTCCAGAGGTTAATGCATATGGATTGCGTGTGAGCCCTCTGAGTTAAATTTTTGCTGACCGCACTTCATCTGTCAAGCAGCAACTTATCCTGCTGCGTAATTAAGTTTCCTTAGATGGAACTCAATAACCTAACAATAATTGGTAAAGATAGCTTGGGCATGCGTCTTGCACATACAGTACACATGCACATACTGTATGACAGCAATGCCAACTCTTAATTCATGTTTGGTGTCACTTATACCTGTAGAGATTACATGTAACTGTTTAGTGCTACAAATATTCAGATTTAATACTGCATCTAACTCGGCACTCAGACTTACATCATGTTTAACCTCCATGCCTTTGAGCTCCAAAGTACGAACAAATCATGGATCTGTCTTTTGTTACTGTATGGTCAGTGTTTTAGATTTAGCAAGCAAATGCAGTACAATATGTCTGTTTGTTGAGTTATCTAGAGCAAACATTTTTAAACGACTATAAGAAGTGCGATTGTGAGTAAGCATAAATAAATATTTTAAAATTTAAAACATTTAAAATAAATGTCATTTATATCGTGCTTTCCAAGACAAATGTCTCAAAGTGCTATTCAGAAAATCTATCATGAAAATATTAAAAGCAATAAAAACCATTAATTGAAATAGTAAAACCAATAAAAAAAGATATTTACAAAAGATGAAAATAAAAAACACTTAAAAATGAAATTTAATTAACTAAGATAACACAATTAAGATAACACTTTTTTCAATTCCCAAGTAGAAATTCCAGGTTGACCTAATCCAGCCTGTTGTTGAGTAATTGTGTTAAGCTTTTTCAAAATGATTTGTTGATTCTGGTTTTGTCACGTCCCTAACTTTAAAATTGGCCTCAACCATAAATGTGTGGGAATGTCTTTCTTTCTTTCTTTCTTTCTTTCTTTCTTTCTTTCTTTCTTTCTTTCTTTCTTTCTTAATCTCACTAACAAAGTTTTATTTTCTTTGTTAGTGAGATATTATAAAGATATAATATTGCTACAATATTTTCTTTCCTTAATGTGAAAATGAATAATGGGCCTTGTATTCGTTTAGAAGAAGGCAGTATCTGCTCATATCAAATAATGCATGTTTATTTAGTTATAGCTCTACTATAGGTACTGTTTACATAACTTATACATGCAGCTAGGGTCTAACCGCAGAAGATTTATACACTTATACCTTTGGATTAAAATAATACCAATTTGAAAAAACATCCTATGTGTTACATGCTGATTTTTGACAGTGCCCCCCCCCCCCCCCATGTGCAAAACACTCTAATGCATAAAAACACTAGTGCAAAAATCAATAGCACAATGTCAAAGTGGAAAAGCAACAAAATCATTAACACAACAGAAAAATCAATAACACAATAGAAAAACTAAAAAAGCACAACAGCAAAATCAAAAAACATAACAGCAACATCAAAGGGACAACAGCAACATAAAATAAACAGCAAAATTTAAAACACAACAATAAACCCAAGAACCTAGCAAAATCAAAAAGATGACAGTAGAATAAAAAACACAAAAGCAAAATAAAAAAACAACAACAACATAATCAAGAATGTTCCAGCTAAATCAAAAGCACAATAGCAAGTGCTAAAACACAAGGTGAAAATCTAAAACACAACTTTGAAATCAAAAACACAACAGCAAAATAATAAAAACAGCAAAATAATAATAATAAAACATAAACAGCAAGAAAATCAAAAACACATCGACATTAACTCAAAACAGAAAGGGCATGTTGCACATCACACACTGCTTTCTGCGTGGATATGGGGTGCTGTGGCCAATCAGAAACGGGCATGTCATCTTTAATAAGGACCTCCACTTTCCATTTTGGTTTAATATTGTCTGAATTTCTTCTTTTTATTTTGCCGTTGCCTGTTTGATTTTGACGTTAGATTTTTTTATTTGTTTTTGATTTGTTTAGATTTTTTTTTTTGATTAAGTGTTTTTAATCAGATAGAGTGTGCAATTTGGGGCCCCTGCAATAATCACATTTTCCATTTATTATAATTTTTCTTATAATTTTTCTCAAGAGGCCCAGCATTTGTCTAACATGGTAGCTCAACAAGAATCTATACATATAATGAAACTGTAAAGTTGGCGTGTCTGTACATTAAAGACATTTTCGGGAAAATAATTGGTGGGGACTTACAGTAAGACGAGTGATAGGACACATCAAGATGTTTTTTGGAATTTTACTTTTGCCTTGTTTGTGCACGCATCAAGTAAAAACTACTAAATTAATAGAAATTTTGATACGTTTTTCACATGTGTATTTGGCCAAGCTTGAGGTACAGTAACATACTGTATAGGCTTTGGTTCATCACAATCATCCCGCGGGAAGAGATTTTCAGGGAATTTAAATTTTCAATGGAAAACACACTTTTATATCATTAAACAAATCGAACTTGAAAAAATCATTAATTTTATAAAAACAGATGGCGCTGTACATTTTTAAATATGCAATATGCAATTGCAATCTACTTAATAAACGCGATCTCACACCTTCATTCCATGCACTTGATGCTAACGCGTAAAAATTTGATTTCATTCCAAACTTCAACAGATGGCAAAGGTGTAAATTTTTTTCTTAAATGTTGTAAAATTCCACGCCAGTGCTGTCGTGGGCACATCTATGCTTTATTAGTTGAAATTCACATGTACACCTGTTACATGACCTCAGAGTACAAACCAGCCCTGTGTTTGCTCTCTACAGTAAATACGAGATCTTTTGGTTGTGCTGCCCTACAGCTAGCTGAGCGTCAGGTAAGCTGACATTTCCGGGGTGGTTGAAATGTAAACACTCTCATTACTTGGGTAATTATGCACATCCTGTAACAAACAAAACATCTTATTGGAAAAACAGGAGCTCATACAAATGCAATTACCCTCAACCTGTGTAATTGCCTGATAGGCAATGTTCTGCTGCTGGTAAAATACACCTGTGTGCTTACTCGAGCCAAAACCGAAGTTGAAACACATGTGCATTTACATAAGATATCAATTAGTTACTGTAATTCATATGCAAACGTGTACGAGTGTTATGCTCCGGGGATCCATTCAAAGATACCGATATCTGTTTATCGTCGGCTCACTCGGCTGTTCCACCACTGGCCTGAAAAGTTGAAGACTCATCATACAGCTGAAAGCAACAGCGATGGTGGACATTTCCTTTAATAGATTTTTCTCCCCCCTACGCACCTGCTACAGTATAAACACCACAGGTATGCAAATGTGCTCAACATCCTTCCCAACAAATCTGCTGTGAATCCAGGCATCTCTGCTTTGAAGGCAGCGTGGGGAAGCTGTTCCCTTGGTGACACGATCGCTGATGGAAATGGAGGCCACTAGAAAATTGTCCTTGCAGGACAAAAACGATCTGGTCTAAATGAAGTGTCACCGAACGAAAATCTTTGCCTTACTTAGACGGGAAAATTAAATAGCGTGGGCTAGCCGTCGAAAAACGAGGGAATATGGTGTAAAATAGCTGCTTAAAAAACATTAAAGTGCCATCTCAGGGGAACCGGACATCACTGATGATTCAGTCAGGTATACGGAAGGACCGTGGGCTTTCACCTGACGTCCTGATGGAATGCTGATGGCGGCGTATCGTTGATCGTTAAGAGCTCGTTAGAGCATCTTATGCTTCTTTGTTAACATGTCAGAACGTTAACGTGTCCATTGCTTTTTAAAGTGTTGGAGAGGAAAATGCTCGGTGTTGTGGGATTTTATATCTGGCTAGACTGTTAAAACCTCGAATAGCATTTAATCCCCTGGGGGTTCGAGGTGGTTGAAACAAATGAAGTGATTTTAAGACTGAAATGAGCAACAAATAAGCTACCAAAGATTGTGAAGCTCAAAGTAAGCCAATAAATAAATAAATAAATAAATAATAATGTTGGTCTCGTTCTTTTAGTTGTGCTGGAAAATGAAACCACCCCATGTCTTCTCATCAGCTAGTGAAGGAGCTGGAACATTTGCTACCTACCACTTTTTGACCTAAGTCTCAAGACCATTAAGTAACAAAATGGAGCAATCCATGGATGTTAAAAGTAATTCATTTTCACATTTTCCGCTGCTTGCACTCTCTCTCTCTCTCTCTCTCTCTCTCTCTCTCTCTCGATCTTTTTCCTGCTTGAACACACACACATACACACACACACACACACACACACAATTCTTTTTCTTTTATCATTTGCCAGCTGTCCAATAAGGTTCACTATTGATTACAATCTTTATTTTATCTAGATGATCTGATTACACAATTCTTTTTTTCCCCTACACCTCAATTATCACAACTGTGTGAAAAATCAGACACAAAAACAAAACTCAATGTCAGATCATTTGACTCATCCCCAAACTACAGAACGTAATTACAACTAGCAATTAAAATTATCGTTATCATTTTCTACATCGCAACCATTCAAGCTCTGCATGGACACAAAGTGATCAGATTATGATAACATTATGACCACTTACCTAATATTGAGTAGGTCCCCCCATTGTGCCACCATAACAGTGATGCACTGTGTGTTCTGGCACCTTTCTGTTGGATCAGACTACACGGTCCAGCCTTCACTCCCCATGTGCATCAGTGAGCCTTGGTCACGCATGACCCTGACGCCAGTTCACCGGTTTTCCTTCATTGAATCATTTTATTATATCCTGACCACTGCAACTTGGGAACTTCCTACAAGAGCTGCAGTTTTGGATTTGCTCTGACCCAGTCGTCTAGCCATTACAATTTGGTCCTTCTCACAGTAGCTACATTTAAAATATCTTGTTACAATGGTGGCTGGGAGTGTGTGGGATATTTTAGGCAGCAAGTAAACTTTTTTTCCTGAAGCTGATGTGCTGGAAGAAGAAAAAATGGGCAAGCATAAGGATGTCTTATGTGATTTGACTTTGATGTCTAGACGACTGGTTCAGAGCAACTCCAAAACTACAGCTCTTGTAGGATGTCCCTAGGTCTGCAGTGGTCAGGAATTACGAAAAGAGATCCAAGTAAGGAACACAGGTGAACTGGTGACAGGGTCATGAGAGGCCAAGACTTACTGAATCAGTCTTTGTGAATCATTAAATATCAACAACCTGCAACGGAGCTGAGGAGCGACAGAAGATCCTCCAATCATGGTTGAGGTGATGGACGATGCATCAGTGATTCGAACACCATGCCATCCTGCTCTGACAATCTTAAAACTGGGATTTACTGTATGTAGCACCAAATCAAAGAGGATGTTATACTGTACAGTGTAGTAAACTAGAGATGACCAGATTTACTGCAGGCCTTGCCTGTAATGTTATATTTACAATATTCCCTTGTAAGATTTCTCTTAAATGAAGGATCAGCTGGCAGAAATAGTGAGAGGTTTTTAATGCATACTGTAGGTTAATCCCTATAAAAGAGGATTAGAAATAATAAAAAAAAAAACAGTTGCCAGGTTTTATTTATTTTATTATTTAAAAAAAATCTTCTTCTTTTTTTTTTTTTTTTTTTACTATATTTACATGCTGTTCTGCAAGCATATTAGGCCCTATCTGTCCATTTTGGCTGATGTTCGATTCAAAGCAGCATGACTGTTGTTTCATAACGTTTATGTTTGTGTGTGTGTGTGTGTGTGTGTGTGTGTGTGTCTTTGGCTGTTTTTATATGCTTTCTCAGCGAACTGTGAATGACTGAGTGTGAGTCATATCCATTGGCAAGCCTTCTCCAAATCCCTGCAACTGAGACCAAATCAATTTTTTAAGGACGGTTACAGTAGTCACTAAACCAGCTTAACTATTCGCTTGACGGTCACTGAATCAAATCAGAGCCAAAAGCAGACAGAGAGGGTTTTTTTCTTTCCAGTTATAGTCACTTGCTCAAGAAGTGGAAAAATGTTAATCTTCTAATCTCAAAGCAGCTTGTGGTTCAAAGTAGGGGATTTAATCATTACAGGTGGAAATTAAATTAAGTTGAGGTTTGAATCAAAGCTGCAAAAATGTCTCTTCTTCTACACTCTCTAGTTCATACCAATGTGGGGAGAGAGAGAGAGAGAGGCTGCATATAGAGAGAGTTTTGTTATAAACAGTGGAACCTTAAATTGCGAGTAACTTGGTCTGCGAACGGTTGCAAGACAACCAAAATTTTTAAATCGATTATTTTAACTTGTTAAATGAGCGAGGGCTTGATATGCGAGTACTGTAGTACAAATGTGCTTTGTCTAAGTGTCAAGCTATCACAACTGAGCCAAAGGTTCTTCTTTCTCTCTTGCACTGTGGGATTGTGGGTAATCATCTCCCAAGCTCAGTCTCAGTATGCGTGCGTCACGCGTACAGTCAACATCCGTGCGCGTCTGTACTGTTTACTATAACAGTAGTTCTCAAACTTTCAAGCCAGCGACCGCTAATTGAAGATTGACAAGATCTCGCGACTATCAAAAACAAGCAATAAACATAAGTTGTTCACAGTATTTTGACTGCATTTACTATACATCAAAATAAGTTTGGCTCACCTTTCAATGGGAAGGGTGTACTTGTTTTTGTCAGCACAAAAGCTTCGACAGTCAGTAGAGCAAGTGAATCTATACTTTATGAATTCCTCCTGATATTTCCGATGTTTCCTACTTTGGTCTGATGGGGTCTTGCTCTTATGCTTGGTCGATGTACATGGTTCCGATGACTCAGGCAAACTGTCCACAATTTCCTCAACATTTTTAGATTTGCGAATAGTGCTGTAGCTATCGAAATATTTTATTAATCGAGTAGTCTACCAAAAATTTTATCGATTAATCGAGTAATCAGATAAAATGTACTTTTGCTTAATCAAACAGCAATGTAAAATATATAAGAGAAACAAAGATTAATTAGTTTTCTTTTTAGAAAAATCTACTTTTTACAGCATTTGATCAAAAATAAACATTGTCATTATTCACAACACAAGGAAGAGCTTAACGTTGACTGAGATGAATTAAGTGCATTACAGTGCCATACATTCTTATTTTAAAGCCGTTTCTCAGATGCAAAAACAAAAGAAATGGTATTTCAAATGACTTTAAGTATCAAAAAAACTAAGGCACACATTAAAATAAATTATAATATATTTTTATCGCTCCCTTCCATTTTGCAGCCCGCAACAGAATGCTCCCTCAAATCAATACAGCGCTAACTGTTTGTGTCTCCTTCCGCTTTGTTGGTGACGTAAGCGCTTCTTCTTCGTCTGTGTTTACTCGTGGCTTGCATCTGGAAGCGCGCTGTGTCACGCCAAACTAATAATTGCGCATAAACATAACGCAAGCTTTTAAAATTAATTAAAAGAAGCTTCGAGGCAGAAGATTTTGCCTCGATCATTTTTTTGTAATCAAATTACTCGAGGAATCATTTCATCCCTATTTGCGAATAACAAATTTATCCATCTCGGCAGTTATTTCTTATGGGGAAATTCGCTTTGATATACAAGTGTTTTGATATACAAGCATGCTTCCTTATATATATACAAGGATCTATCTATCTATCTATCTATCTATCTATCTATCTATCTATCTATCTATGGAATGCATTGCAATTACCATTCATCTTCAGGTGTGAGGAATAAGTGAAAATGAGTTGATAGCACTTCTCATTGAAAAAAGTCACCATCTGGATTTAGCTAAGCAAAATTGGATAATTACTGCAATGTTGTTGAACTCTAAATGAGTGGCTTCTCATTTCTTAAACAGCTATGTCAGAAGACATATCCTGTAGACATGGCAAAGATGTCACTGTTTCACTCACTCTCTCATTGTCTATACTGCTTTACCCTGTATTCAGGGTCTTGGGGGGGGGGGCCTGGAGCCCATCCCAGGAGACTTAGGGCATGAGGCGGGTACACCCTGGACAGGATGCCAATACATCACTGTGCACACACATACACACACTCACACACTTTTTCACATACACTATGGACAATTTGGCAACGGCATTTAGCCTAATCTGCTTGTCTTTGGACTGTTGGAGGAAACTGGAGTACCCGGAGGAAACACACCAAGCACAGGGAGAACATGCAAACTCCATGCACACAGAGACAGGAATTGAACCTGGCTGGCAATCAAACCCGGACCATGAAGATAGTGGTAACCACTTGGCCACCATGCTGCCCACTCTGTTTCGAAAGGGTCAACATGTTTTTAAACAAAAAAGAAGAAAAATTGGGTTAAGAACTGAAAAACGCATTCATCTACGAGGAACAAATGTGGTCAGAAAACCATTCTGAATGAGTGTGATCAGAAAACAATTAAATGCTTAGTTAAATCAAATCATAAACAAAATAATAGTAAAACTCACAGCTACGTATGTTTAATTGTGACAGTAAGAGCCTCTCCGTACAAACAATGCGAAATGAACTCAAGGGATTGGGATTAAACAGCTGTGTACCCTAAAGAAAGCTACTTATCAGTGAGGCTAATCAGGAAACCTTTCAGTTTACTATGGAGCGTAAAGAACGGACTGTGGAGCAATGGAAAAAGGTCATGTGGTCTGATGTGTTCAAATTAACCCTGTTCCAGAGTGATGGTGCATCATGCTAAGAATTGAGGCAGATGAAGTGATGCACCAACTGTACTGTATCATGCCTCTAGAGGCAGTGTTATGATTTGGGGTTACTTTAGTTGGTCAGGTCTACTGTAGGCTCAGCAATGTTATGCCCCCAAAATATGAGGTCAGCTGATGACCTGCATGTACTGAATAACCAGGTTTTTCCATCAATGGATTGTGGCATGGCGATATTCCACGATGACAATACCAGGATTCATCAAGCTCAAATTGTGAAAGAGTGTTTCAGGGAGCATGAGAAATAATTTTCACACATTGACTGGCCACCACAGAGTCCAGACCTTAACCCTGTTGAGAATCTGTGGGAAGTGCTGGAGAAGACTTTATGCAGTGGTCCAGCAACATCATGAATACAAGATCTTAGAGAGAAGTTAATGTGACACTGGACAGAAATAAATGTTGTGAGGTTACATAAGCTTATCGAAATAAAGCCTATCTATCTATCTATCTATCTATCTATCTATCTATCTATCTATCTATCTATCTATCCATAAATATAAATATGAAATAACCATAGCTGTAATCTAAGCAGCATGGGCTGGGCTGCATATTATCCTGGTTAATGTGTGTTACAAGCTCTGAAGAACTGCTTAATTCATTTGGTCGATACATTTAATTGAACTACAGTATATGACAGATCATAAAAGAATGTCACTTACTGTATCTTAGAAATCTTGATATTACACACCCACACTCTTCACCTATATTCTGCTTTTACCTCTTGCACATACAGTACATAACAAGTGTTTATGTTATGACTAAAACAGTGTTCGATTTATATCTCTGTACTTTTTAGTCTGGTTTATATTTTATTTCTTCCCTTCTAAATGTTATTAACGTAAGTTATATGTAACGTATACTTTTTTTATGGTCACTGACACCCATTTTAAGCATTTTACTGCACATGTAATGGATCCATCGCAGGGCACACACATACACACACTACGGGCAATTTGGGAATGCCAATTAACCTAACCTACAGTACATGTCCTTGGAGGAAACCCACCAAGCATGGGGAGAACATGCAAACTCCATGCACACAAAGACAGGGTTCGAACCTGGCCGGGAATCGAACCCACCCCATGGAGGTGCAAGGCAACAGTGCAAACCACTACACACCGTGCCGCCTTCCTTTAGGACCATACTGTACACTGAATATCACTGTAATATTAAATGGTTAAACAATAAACTACATTCCTTAACACATAAATAAATATCTTTTTTGATATCGTACCAGGATCACAAGTTTCCATGCAAGTGATGCATCAGATATTCAATGCTGGATAGTCCAAAATAGAACAAGAGCGGCTTTGCTTTTAAAGAGGTAAGGGCAACATAGTCCCTGACCTCTGTCAATCACAGTGACACAAGGCACAATCGGTGTGTGAGAGCTCGTGTCTGCTGAAGAGGTTAGATAATGCTTTACTGCAAGTGTGTTACGCCACCCTCTGACATGGCAAGAGATGTAACTAAAAGATGTAGTTGGCTGAGTATAAGGCTAACAAATAATAGCCTTCAATCACTTTGCCTGGTCAGACTATGTCAGTCCGAAAACTGAATCACTGTCATGGGGACAACGACTTTCACAGCACTAATGCACTGTAAATTAACTCATTAAAAAGTGGTCGATTCTAGTGTTATGCATGTGACAATCGGGCCACATTCATACTACAGGCCGAATCAGATTTTTTGCTAATATTTGACATATATTTGGCTCATATTTTTTTCAAGTCAGTGTGAACCTGGGATGGGATCACATGGGATCTGATCATTTCAATTTTGATTTGGTCGACTTCCATATGTCTTTGTTTGGATTGCAGGCAAATCAAATTTGCTTGACAAATCTGATCTTTAGGACTGACTGTCCACACTGCTCTTTGAAACTGATCAGATTAGATTTGGTTCTGTTCAAACTGACAGCCCAAATCTGACACATTGTCGACCTATCCGCATGGGCTAATGACACCACGGGTTAGCATTCAGCGAGACATTTCCGCGTATATCACCCTGTTTCTCCACATTTCCTCTAGCTTTGCCTGTATTGATGCATCTTCCTATCAGACTTCATTTCACTTCATCCTCTGTCCAGGGGCTATTGTTCTCCATTTCCATAACCCAGTTAAGCCAGCCACACTTCTTGAAAATACTAAACTCCTTAAGCACAGCAACTTAACCTTCTACTGAATTATAATTTTTTTATTTCATTTCTTCCTTTATTTACCCTTTATTTATTTATTTATTCATTTATTTATTTATTTTATTCATGGCTCCATGTCCATAACATGTTTTCAGGTGGACCTAAACTTCCATGATGCATTGCAAGTGATGTAATGGACAGTTTGAAATCCCACTTGATTACTGTACATCTTTAGGAATCAGATCCAACTCTGATTTCAAACCTCTTATGGATGTAGTTCAGATCAGATTTACAAACCACTAAGCCATCGTGCCACCACTGAAAGAAGTTTAAGCAATCTGATGAAAGCAATCTGGTTCCAAACCGATTCCAATTTTGATGTGGCAAAAATCTGGATTTGGGTTGGCAGCCTTAATTGTCCTAATCAGATATAGATCAGATTTTTTGTAATGTGAACTCAGTCTGAGAAGTCAAATCGGAATTCATATGACTTACTGTATGTGAAAACAGAGGATGAAAGTGAAGGATGATTTCAGTGGCCGCTGCAGCACGCCAGAACGTTCCGTCCTATTTTTCTCCATAAAGTTGAAATAAAATGCATACAATCTGGTTGAAATTTATATTCGTTTATGTAAGCACACAATGATCCAATAATTAGCCTAGTAAAGCTCATGTCATGCAAGAGAACCAATAAAACCAAACGGAATGGTTGATTAAAGTTTACGGCATGCCGATTAATTCAGCGTCTGGTGGGAGCACAGCTGTGTTAGTAGGTAACATTACCTAATCAAAATGAGGCAGCAAAACATCCTTTAGATTTACTTGGAATACATAAAAAGCTAACAACAGTAAAAAATAATATGGGTGTTATGGGTCTGGGCATGTGCAAATGTGCACACACTTCAGATTGAGCTCTAGTGCTTAAACTATGCCATTGTACCATTATACGTACCTTACAAATATTTTGATTGATGTTGCTGTAAAACTAAATTAGAAGCAAAGTTAGAAGGTGCATATCGCAACTAATCCATGTTTGAAGAGGTCTCAAAAGAAAAATAACCTGACTATATTGGCAAAGGAAAGCTTAAAGCTTTGAAATAAAGCTTTATTCTGTATACAGGATCGCAAGGGGCTTGGGGAGCAATCCATGACAGGGCACACACACACACATTACGGATAATTTGGCAATGGCAATTAGCATGTCTTTGGACTGGAAACCCACGAAGCACGGGGAGAACTTGCAAACTTCATGCACGCAGACCCGAGGGGGGGATCGAGCCCTCTACACTGGAGGTGCAAGGTGACAGTACTGTCTACTAAGCCAACATGCTGCCACTAAAAGAAAATACAGATGCAAAAAAGTTGCCAAGTAATGTGTTTATTTTACTGTGCGCTTGAATGCATGACATTATGCAGGATTAGGAGCATGATTTTTTAGAGTTAATGTCAGTTACAGGTCACATTAAAGAATAATATGAACAATCTAAAGAGAAAAAAATGGGTTTAATTAGTAAATTGGCTATGGGTCACTTTTACCCGCAGTGTGAATGTAGCTTACATTTTAATGTATGCAAATTCACAAGTTTACACAATAGTGTAACCAAGCGTTCACCATTGGGAGCTTGAGATCTCCACCCATGTAGCTGGGGTCTGGGGGTGGGGTATGAAGGTATAGGCTGTGATTGTTTATTATTCTTTGCTTACCAATTACATTGAATTGAGAAATCCACCCATGTTTGTGTTTTACAACAGTAATTTTAATTCATCATTATCCTATGATAAATGTGGTTTAGTGGTTAGAACTGTCGCCTTGCACCTTTAGGGTCAGGGTTCGATTCCTTTGCATGAGAGTTTGCATGTTCTCCCTGTGCTTGTGAAGTCCAAAGACAAGCAGATTAGGCTAATTGGTGTGCCCACATTACCCATAGTATGTGAATGAGTGTGTTAGTGTGTGTATGTACAGTATGTGTGCCCTGCAATGGATTGACACCCCATCCAGGTTGTGCCCTACCTCATGTCCTAAGTCTCCTGGGATAGGATCCAGGCCCCCCATGACCGTGAATACCGGATAAAGCAGTATAGACGATGAGTGAGTGAGTGAGTGAGTGAGTGAGTGAGTGAGTGAGTATCCTATGATATTTGGGATGTTCGTTCTGATTATTTGGCGATGACAATAGAGTCGGATAGCTCTCTGGGGCTACAGCTTTACAGCATGTCTTGGTTGATGTGTGTACTCCAAAAATTGAGGCACAATGACAGTTTATCTAAAGTTGTTTGGTAGATAGATTTTAGGTAAAATCTTTAGAGCGAGAAATGAATTGTTTTCTATAAGATAATCCATTTTGTGTCAGGTTCCATACAAACCCTCATAACTCCCCAACAGCTTGTCCGGTCTTCTCCATTCTTTTTGCACGTAGGAGGCCTCGCTGAAGGTTATAACATAAGTTCTGTACCAAATTGAATGGGAATCTGAGAGCGAGAGAAATTGAGGTCGTTTTTTTACGATTCACAACCCACTAAACTCTAGATGGCAGTTCATTTTCAGTGGAGTGAGTTTGGAGCGAGGTCAGAGCCAATTTTGAAGAAGCTATGTATGTTTGATGGATGTGGATTTTTCTCCCCCCAAAGAAATAGAGATTTTTGAGCCGTTCAACGTGATATGACTTGTTTTCCAGTCGGATCAGAAACAATCGAGCTTGGTGTCGTAGGAGCATAGGGACCAAAATGGTGCGGGTCCAAAATAAATCCTTGAAACTCTAAATCCTTGTAACTCTAAAATGGTGCATTTTCTGCCAAAGTTGACTTGTTCCATAGCGCTCGGGAGATCTAATTTAGCCGTATCCAATTCCCACCCGCCGCTGTTGTCTTTCCCAATCAAGTCCACTATTACCAGTCAGGGAGGGCTAAAAACTCAAACATGTTTTCTCCAAACCTTGCTCACACACTGTTGGAGGCAGTATAAGACAATGGAAGGACAGTGCTATCCGCTCCTTCTACTTGCGTGAACTTACAGACGCCTGTGACTGGCTGGAGATTGATGTGAGAGCGCAAAGTACCTCTCATCTGTCATCTCTGAGAGAGCTCAGCCAATCAGCTCTCTCCTGGCCTCCGGCTGCAATAGATTACAGCATCACCTGGGAATCTAACTAGCCATCTCCAGATGATAGGGCGAGCGCTTTACCACTGTAGCACTCCCAAGTCCCGGCTAAACATTTTGACGTATCTTTATCGGGGCGCACCGCAATTTCGAGGGAAATACAGCTGTTTTGTCTTGATTTCGGAAAAATTGGAATTTTGGGAAAATCGTTGGTCCTATTACTTAGAAGAGTAACAGCAAACCCGGGATTCCCGGGTGAGAGGATGATCATTCACATGATGCACATTACATGTCGATATTTTCATGTGCAAAGATGCCTTTGATTTTCTGGCAATTTCCACCAGGCCTAAGGTGCTGAAATTCACTTCTTCAATTTCTCATCCACACTTACATAATCGCATGTGAAAAGCATATGCGTATTGTTATGAAATTTATACGCTTTTGCTTTGAGGCATCGCTTAGCAAAGTGTTTTCTTACCTGCGCTAGAAGGCTCCATTACATGTCGATGCACTACAACGTGCTTTTTAATGGAGTAGGCTGCTTAGTGCAATCTCTCTCAGCTGCAGTTTCTCTAGCCTGTAATGTATCTGACTATGGATGCACTCCAACCGTGGACTAGAGCAAAAGATAGTGTTTATGAGGACTGATAAAAACGTGGCACTCGTTTTTGCAGCGTGGTGTTCTTTAGATTCAGCAGATACATTTTATACCTATCATCCAGCCATGCTGAATAGATTTTTAAGGACCTCAAGTATTTTAGAGATGTCTGAGTACCGAGTGAGTGTGAGGAAGTGTCACAGCCATTAGGCAACTAGAGTTACACACCTGCATTTACCCCGGTTGTGTACACATGCTCACACACACACACACACACACACACACACACACACACACACACACACACACACACACACACACACACACACACAGAGTCGGATCATTTTATTCCATAAATTCATATACTCAGTGACAGACATTTCAGCACAGTAGCATCTCCTTAGAGTAATGTTGTGAAGGAGCTGTTCGTCAGGAGAGGAAATGCATGTTCTTGGATGCTGCTTGTGTCGTCTCTCATTAAGTCAGAGCTCTGTGAACGCTCCGCTTCTCTGCCTGACTACTCATCAGGTCTAACGAGGAGGAAGGAGCGAGGCTTTTTCCTGAATATAGAATGAGAGGATGTGTTGAAGCCGGGGATGGGTCTAAACCGAGGCGTCGAAATTTCACTGCACGGACCTGTTGACACATGCTCAGTGGGAATCGTCACCTGATATCGACTCACAGCAATTCGGTTAAAATATGTGTGAAATAACAGCTCTTTGGTCCATAAATAGACGAACACGAGACGACGTTAACCGTCATTCCGAGTTTTCCGCTCGGAAACTTGGTATCTGTTCTAAATTTCAAGGTACACTCCATAGTCCTGCCTTTTTTCTTCCTTCCTTATGTAGTGACTCAGGATCCTTCTGCGGCGAAGAATCGTCCTGTTGTAGAATTAATAAGCCGTGGAAGCATGATGAAGGGCAGTCTTAAGTGAGACATCACTTGATTAGGACATATGGCTGACTCCTGTGAGAAGGGGAGGAGATGAATGGAGCCCTGTGTGTGGTGTGTACGGCTCTTGCTGTGCGGCGAAAAAAAGACGACGCACAATTAAAGCTTGCAGCCAGCAGCAATTCTCAAAACCCTAATAATGTAAATTCCCAGCCTAATTGGCGGCACACCATCTGTTTCTAGCTCAAATAATGAGTATGATTGTACTGGCTTTTTGAAGAACCATATTTCAAGGACAACATGATATTTGCTTATTCCCATCAGCATGTGTTTTAGTATCATATCTATATTAGTATTGCACATCGATGATCTGAGAGGCAGGCGCTTTTATAACGCTTCTGAGGCCGTCTCCGTAAAGCGGATTGCCGCTGTTATTCCATGTGCTCCGTGGACTGATTGATTAATTTCTCGCCTGGCTGTTCCAATAGCATCGACTCTCCATCAGTCCTGCGATTTGTCCTCATCCCCTCGTGTCTTAATGGCTGGCTGCTCCATTTGATTGTATGCAGATGAGGAGAGCTGATGAAGTCATTATGTGCACACACATAGACACATAACTGCAGGCTCTCTGTTCTGCCACTTGAGTTCCACTTATTAATGATGTGTGGGAGAGAGTCTTCACTTAGCACACTGAAAGATATCAGGTCTAATAAACAGACTTGGAAAGCCTGATTCCTTAGATTGCTTGGAATTGATTTTCCTTTTTTCGCTAGATTTGAGCAGGAATACGTTAGCGCACCCGTGCCGCGTTCGACTAGAAGAAATCGACGTGGCTGACCGAAGCATCGTAAGGAGACCAAGTATTAATTTGTCCCTTGAAGTACTTTAAGTAGATCAATTAACACATTTATTTATTAAACTATACTATAACATTGATTATACAGTCGGTATATCAAAGTATCAAAATGCATGTGATTAATCTAGAAATTTTAATGCATTACAATTTTTTTACGCAGATTATTCATATGACCAAGTTTGACCCTAATGGCTTCCTATAATCGCAGCACGGTTACCTGGCTGTGTGTGATAACGGCATGTTTAAGGTGGATAATAAGATGACTGAGGAAACATCACCAGGTGTGCTGAAAAGCAAGCTTTGTTATAAAAAGCTTCCAAAGTTGTGTGCGCAAGCTACCTTCAAGGGGAACAAATTTTTTCTTAAATGTTAAAACTGCATAATCTGTTTCCTCCAGCCAGGTTGTCATACATTTCTTTATTCCAACATTACATGTTTATAATGCACATAAATCTGATTAATCACAAAATATGACGGTAACTAACTAGATACATTTTTTTAATCGATTGACAGCACTACTACAGCGCTAATATATCAGGGTTCAAAAACGACAAGACTGTGTGACCTCTGAATGACCTCTTCCGAGGTGAGTACAATGCAGAATTAGGCCACATTAGGCGACGAGTATTACATGAAGTATTTGGCTGCTGCTAATTAACTCCAAGCCCAAATGAATACCATAATTGTGCAAAATATACAATCAGAATAAGCTGCACATCATTACCATGTGTCATATTATGCAGCAGGGTTCAATTACATTTACAGTGACTACCTTCATAAAACCACAAGCAATCATTAGTTATCTAATTGCAACCCAATAGAATGGTGACATCAAGCAGCAAATAAAAACTCGTACTGTCATACAATAAAGATCTCTCTCTTCTTCTTCTTCTTCTTCTTCTTCTTCTTCTTCATTTGGAGTTTTCTAAACAAACTTTGGGTAACCCTACACCAAAGACTTAGACTTCATCAAAACAACATACAATTATGTAATGGCTGAAATTCTATAAAAAACCATCCTGCTTTAACAAGATGTCTACTACTACTTGGCACTTAAACGACCATGCAATGATCTTCTCACATATCCCAGTTAGGAAGATGAGGTCAGAGTGCAGAGTCAGCCAGGATACAGCAGATCAGCCTAGATCAGATGGGGGCCTTGCTCGAGGGCTTGGAAGTGCTATTGTAGGTCTTGAACCCACAACCTTCCAATCAGTAACTCAAGACTCTTAAAGATTTGAGCCACTTCTGTCCCTTAATGCATAATCTTATCTAGATATACAGTATGCTAGAGATGTGCACATCCCCAAAACTTTTGCTGAAATCATAATGACTGCCCTATGCTGATCTCAGTATTCTTATTAACAATATGATTGTATCTTTAATACTGTTTACATTATATTTTCTCTATAATCTTTATCACTTTAATGGCTGTACTGTAGTACCACTATAGGGGCAGGGATCAAAACCCACCAGCACCTTGGACCCTTGAGCCAGGTGTATATATACTGTATGTATATATATATATATATATATATATATATATATATATATATATATATATATATATATATATATATATATATATATATATATATATATATATATAATGATGATATGTACAGTATACATGTTCTGAATAAAGGTGTCTGCCAAATGCTTTAAATGTAAATTGTAAAACCCACACCAGTTTATTCTCTTTTAGACTCAAAACTACAACCCTTTCATTTTCTGGTGACGTTCGAACTTTAAATGCTATTTTACCTGGATAAAAACATTCACATCTGCCACTTCATTAAATAGGAATATCTACCCAATAAAATAATTTTGTGGAATTTATATTTTTTGAGTTTTATTTATTTATTTATTTATTTATTTATTTACAGGTTGTTTCTTCTCCCTGTGCTCAGCATTATTAGACCCTGCCAGTGATTCACTCATGAATAATGAATCCTGTACTGTGCCAACAGCTCCTTCATTTCTGAGTCACTCTGGGAATTCATTCTGGTCCCTTTTTTTTTTTTTTTTACGTTGACTTTAGGTATTTCCGGGTATTATTTCCGAGTAGGTTTGCTGCGTCAGTTTACCGAGGGTTGCTATCCTTCACTTTCATTTGTTGTTATATAGCGATATCGTAAAATGTATTAAATGAAATAAACAAAAATTCTATCAATTCTGAGTAAGCAATAACTCTGTTCCAGGGACCATACAATACTGGGGATTAATAATACATTTATAGTGTTCTGGAAAACCTATTCAGCACATAACGAGCTAGAGTCAGAAGATCTGAAAGAAAAAATACACTGGATACCAGAGTAGCACTGAGTCAAATGAATCAGGCCCTTTAAAAATGACCCAATAATAACACTCCAGAACCTGTAGGCTTTCCTGATGGGTTCTCTAAAACCCTCGCAATCCATTAGTACCACCATTTAATGAACTAACAGTCAAAATAAACAGAACACAAGAATAACAAGAGAAATAAATACTCCCTCTGTTTCAGTTGAGCTAAAGTACAGTACAGATCACCCCATGTGACTTAGTATGGAGCAGTGCTAGCTCAGTGTGTTAAGGCTCTGAGTTAAGGATAAGAAGGTCAGCTTCACTAAGTTTCCTCTGTCTGGCGTTTGAGCAAGGCCCTTAAACCCTGTCTGCTCCAGAGACGCCGTATAATGGCTGACCCTGTGCTCTGACTCCAGCCTACTGACTAGCTGGGATATGTGAAGAATAAAGAATTTCACTGTTCTGTAATGTATATGTGACAAATAGAGACTTAACATAATGTAACCTAACTTTAAGACTCCAGATACCAGAACAGAATTTACACCATCTGGCAAAAAAGCCACATGCTACGACTTTATTTAACAGCCTTTAGCTTTGATGACGGTGCACAATATGGTGGCTAATTCATGTGTGAAACTGATTCCTCATGCTCCCAGAAACCCTCTTTTATAATCTGGTCCTGGAATGTGCCTGTATCAGGGAAGGAAAACTCCATAGATGTGATGACCTGATCATTCAGTACATGCAGGTGGTCAGCTGACTCCAGTTTATTGCCACATAATGTTGCTGAGTCTAGACCTGAGCGACTGAAGCAACACCAGATCATAACACTGTCTCCAGAGGCTTGCACAGTGGACACTATGCATGGTGGGTGCATCGCTCTGGAATAGGCTCAAATTTGACTCATCAGATCACATGACCCTTTTTCATTGCACCAAAGGGCAATCTTTATGCTTTCTGATTAGTCTCATTAATGTTTTTTTTTTGTTTTGTTTTTTATGGCCGCAGCTGTTTATTCCCAATCCTGTGAGTTCTTATCACATTGTGTGTGTGTGTGTGTGTGTGTGTGTGTGTGTGTGTGTGTGTGTGTGTGTGTGTGTGTGTAAAATGCTCATACACTATTAAACATACAGTAAAACTGATTTCTACTGTTCACTTTTATGATGCAACTTCACTAACCATTAAAGTGATGTCTAGTCATGTTTCATTTATTATTATTTTTTTACCCCATTTCTTCTGTAGTTTCAGTAATCTCCTTAAACTTTCAATTGCCAACATATCATGCATGAAAGCTCTTTAACAAAGTCAATTGTAAAACATTAATTTGACATATTAAACAAATTAGGCTGTTGAAAATCATTTGTTCAATAAATGTCTTTAGATTTTACGCCACCATCTCTGCGCAAGAACAATGGAATTCCACACTTCATAGCGATTTTAACTCGCCCCTGAACAGTCAAGGGGTTGGCCATCTTTGTTTACAGTACATTGCATGTGCTGCCTCCTGTGGCTGATGCCTGTACTATCGACACGGGAAATATGAAATCCCATTTACTATCATCTATTTAGAGAGTATTTTCATCATGACTCCAGTGATACTACAAGTTCTATAGCCGTTAAATATCACCAAATTAATTTTCAATCACCCTGTAGATTAAATTGCAGAAATGGGAGCAAATGTTTGACAGTGACAAGATATACAATTTACAAATTGTTTGTTTATGTAACAACCTCATCAGCAACCTCATTTCCCCTCTTGTCTGTTCCAACCAATCAGCATTCAGCATCAGCAGTCTACTAATCACCGACCTGATCATCTGTCATCACCTGCACCTGTTTCTCACTGGTTCATGCCTTAAGTTAGTTGTTTTTTTCCTGTTCAAATTATCCGTAGGAAAGCATATCTCTGAAACTACTCAGGTACAAGGACTGCACTGAAAATGAGAGACAAAAAAGTCCTTCAGGAAGCATGGAGAACTATTCTTCAACATTACATTAAAAATTCAACAAAGTCTGGCTCTTTGGAAGCAAAATACGAAGAAATGAGGGGGTGCAAGACATTCGCACAGTCCAGTACTGTTTATGCCAAAATTTAATCTAATATACAAAATAAACTAAACTAAAAAAAAAAAAAACTCCATACATTGATCCAAATCAACTATTATTCAATTCAGCATGAACTACTGTAATATTCCAGACAGTGATGTGGGGTACCAATTAAAAGTTATTTTAAAGTTATTTATATTCAATATTTTTTATTTAGTGATAGGTATTTTGGAAATTTATAAGTTAATTATGAATAAATTTGGAAAGACCATCGAATCAATTATGAGTGTCCAAACTTTTGACTGGTATATATATATATATACACACACACACACACGTGGCCAAAATTGTTGGTACCCTTCGGTCAATGAAAGAAAAACTCACAATGGTCACAGAAATAACTTTAATCTGACAAAAGTAATAATTAAAAAAAAATTCTATGAATGTTAACCAATGAAAGTCAGACATTGCTTTTCAACCACGCTTCAACGGAATTATTACAAAAAATAAACTCATGAGGAGTGGGCCAAACAGGCCTGGACAAAAATGATAGTACCCCTAGAAAATACTGAAAATAATGTGACCAAAGGGACATGTTAATTCAAGGTATCTTCACTAATTAGCATCACAGGTGTCTACAATCTTGTAATCAGTCAGTGGGCCTATATATAGGGCTCCAGGTAGTCACTGCGTTGTTTGGTGACATGGTATGTACCACACTCAACATGGACCAGAGGAAGCGAAGGAAAGAGTTGTCTCAGGAGATTCGAAAGAGAATTATAGACAAGCATGTTAAAGGTAAAGGCTATAAGACCATTTCCAAGCAGCTAGATGTTCCTGTGACTACAGTTGCACATATTATTCAGAAATTTAAGATCCATGGGACTGTAGCCAACCTCTCTGGACGTGGCCGCAGGAGGAAAATTGATGACAAATCAAAGAGACGGATAATCCGAATGGTAACAAAAGAGCCCAGAAAGACTTCTAAAGAGATCCAAGGTGAACTTCATGCTCAAGAAACATCAGTGTCAGATCGCACCATCCGTCGTTGTTTGAGCCAAAGTGGACTACATGGGAGACGACCAAGGAGGACACCATTGTTGAAAACAAATCATAAAAAAGCCAGACTGGAATATGCCAAACTACATGTTGACAAGCCACAAAGCTTCTGAGAGAATGTCCTATGGACAGATGAGACAAAAATGGAAGTTTTTGCCAAGGCACATCAGCTCTATGTTCACAGACGGAAAAATGAAGCATATCAAGAAAAGAACACTGTCCCTACTGTGAAACATGGAGGAGGCTCTGTTATGTTCTGGGGCTGCTTTGCTGCATCTGGCACAGGGTGTCTTGAATCTGTGCAGGGTACAATGAAATCTCAAGACTATCAAGGGATTCTAGAGAGAAATGTGCTGGCCAGTGTCAGAAAGCTGGGTCTCAGTCGCAGGTCATGGGTCTTGCAACAGGACAATGACCCAAAACACACAGCTAAAAACACCCAAGAACGGCTAAGAGGAAAACATTGGACTATTCTAAAGTGGCCTTCTATGAGCCCTGACCTCAATCCTATTGAGCATCTTTGGAAGGAGCTGAAACATGCTGTCTGGAAAAGGCACCCTTCAAACCGGAAACAACTGGAGCAGCTTGCTCATGAGGAGTGGGCCAAAATACCCGCTGAGAGGTGCAGAAGTCTCATTGACAGTTACAGGAATCGTTTGATTGCAGTGATTGCCTCAAAAGGTTGTGCAACAAACTATTAAGTTAGGGGTACCATCATTTTTTGTCCAGGCCTGTTCCATGAGTTCATTTTTTTTATAATTCCGTTGAAGCATGGTTGAAAAGCAATGTCTGACTTTCATTGGTTAACATTCATAGAATTCTTATTTATTATTACTTTTGTCAGATTAAAGTTATTTCTGTGACCATTGTCAGTTTTTCTTTCATTGACCAAAGGGTACCCTAGGTCTCCTGGGACAGTCTCCAAGCCCCCTGTATAAGGGATAAAACGTTATAGGCGATGAATGAGTGAGTGAGTGATGAAATTCACCACACTACTGTACATGCTATGCTGTACATCTAAAACCCACTGGAGCCCAAAAGATATTTGCTGGTCAGTCATCTTCAATACATCAAACAGATAAAGATAACCTTTAGAAAGAAACTGAACAAACAGTGTTTCATATCCACGTTCCATCAGCCTAGTGCTTAGTCACCACCTTTGTTTAAAAGCCGTATCAAGAGTTGATAGCAGCTTGGGGGAAATTTCACAACCCACTCACTCACACTCAGCAAACAAATACACTCCATATGGCTTATGACACAACTGTGACTTCCCAATCATCAATAATATCCAAACATTTCCAAATGGGAAGAAAAAGGCTTCATTCAGAGCGATGCTATTATATCTTTCTCACAGCTGAGCCAGCATCACGCAATTGAAAATAACCATTTCCTTGAATTGAACAAAACTCCAGCATACGCTCTTTCAAAAGAATATTGTATGCATTTGACATTCCCCCACTAGGGTCAAATCTCATACCTTATTATTTCATTTTCACAAATAGTCTAATATCCAAATCTAATCCTACAGTATTAATGCCAGAACAAAATGGAGAGTGGTTACTGCCAGTGCTGACTCCTGTTCACATTTCTTTATCATGACTAATACCTGTACAACCAGGCTTATACAATAAAAAAAGAAAAAAAAAAGAAAGAAAAATCCACAGTTTAGTATTATGCGCAGAAATGGACATTATGGACACTGAAATCTGTACACCTTGCACACCAACCACTCTAGAAACCTACTTCCAGGACATATGGTCCTGCCTACCCATTTTGCATTTTTGCCAACCAGTCACTATTCAATTATCCCTCCTGCTGAACCACCGCATCCCGCTATCCTCATCACGATGTTTGCTTGGAGATGCAGAAATTAATCGGAGAAAAGCAGCAGAGTATGTCTTACAGCACTATCCACTGCCAAATGGGGAGGGATTGGAAATCAAAGAATACTATCGATCTCACTTAGTGGAAAAAAGGTTAATAATTGACTATATGTCGGTGAAAAACCTATTTATCTCCATTACAAACCAAAAACACAGAATTTTAATGAAATGTCTGGGCACCTACTTAAATCACTTAAATCAACTACCTCCTCCTTTCTTTTCTTCTCATTTTTATTATACCGTATATCCATCCACTTCCATGCGGTTTAACATACAGCATGTAGTGTTGCAGCAGGCCTTGAGCCTATCCCAGGGAGCACAGGGCACACGGTGGGGGACACCCTGGATGGAGTGCAAACCCATTGCAAGGAACGAGCACACATCTAATCGGGCCAATCGGTCTTCGCACTGAAGGTGGGATCTAGAGTAAATAGAGGAAATCTACCAAGCAATGGGGAGAACATGCAGAGCAGAGGTGAGATTCAAATCCCCAGTGCTGGAGGTGAGAGGAAACAATGCTACTGCTAATCCACTGTACTGCCTTGTTGTTGTTCTACTAGCTAGTGGTGCGTGAGTATGCTACAGAGGATATGAATTTCAATGGTTGATTCATATTCAATAAATCTACACTTTCAGGTTTTTCATAGTCTGATGTTCTTCAAGTAGATCTTATTCTTAGTAGTAATAGAAGTAGTAATTGGATGGGGTGTGCTTGGCATTTTTAAAATAACAAAATGCCATTATTATTAATAATATTTGGTTTCTTGCCTACCATGAGGAAGGCCTGGATTTGGTTCCCGGCCGCTGCATATACCCCAGGCACCGGATGCAGCGCAGGTCTCAAGCCCAGAGAAAAATGGGAGGGTTGTGTCAGGATGGGCATCCGACTTAAAACCTGTGCCAAGCTGTGAGTAGATCGGGTGGCAACCCCTTCGACAGGGGCTGCTGAAAAAACAACAATGACAACACCGTTATCAGTATTTATAGACTCCCCTTTGTGAAGTAAAGAAAGCTAAAAGGATAAAGGAGGAATACATATCATTGCAATTAAATTCCCATTTAAAAAAAGGAAGTGGGTCATTTATTTATAATACCCAGATCTAAAAATACTTTACCCCAGGAGAATAAATTCTACAAATAATAAAAAAAAAAAGGAAAACTCCCATCGCTTCCTAAATCTGAATAAAACTGGGGCTTTTTGTTATGTTCCAGCATGCAGATTTACCGGACAGTAGTGGTACGTGTTGAATTCGAAGGTTTATGTGGACCTGGGGAGACCTTTATCACAGCAACATAACATCAGCTGCAGCACCAGAGGCAAATGACCTCAACAGTGAAACACAGTCCCTGGCACACGGGCAAGGTTTTCACAGTAATTATTTCTAGTTCTGTTCTAATAACTGCTTATGCTTTATGTTTCTATGCACGCTATTATAGGCACAGTGCATTTACCAAAAAAGATTGTTCTTCGAAAAGTGCTTGTACTTTGCAGAACTGGTTTTTAATTAGGAAAATGACTTGAAATTATGTGAAAATGTAGGCCCCCATGCTGCTTAGTGGATTACTTCGTTTGGTTAAAAACCATGCTTGTTTTTGAAAAATAAAGAGGATAAAATGACCATAGACAGGATTAAACTTTTCATCAATTGCTTGATCTTCATGATGATCGAATGATGACTGAACGAATACTCGGGAATATTTTACCGAGTGTATAGAGGAAGCTGCAAAAACTAAACAGCTGCATGCAATATTCAGTCTAGGGATCAAAGCACGTCTACCTGCCAGGTCTTATCGAGGAAAGCATGGAAGTAGCACTATTGCTGCCGGCCCTTGGCCATTATAAATGATCATCCTTTAACATCAGGCTGACATATCGGTATTGTTTCACGCTCTGCCTCATCCTCGCAGACCCCCTGGCCTTTGCTTTCAATCAGACAGACTGCCGAATAAGCCTCCATTGTGGCCAAATAATATGTCTCTCAAGCGGGATGAGTTCTTTTACTGCTTCTGATTGAGTCCACACTGCAATCCCACCCTGCCTCCTCTCTTTGTGTAGCTCAAAGGTGGTAGGGGAAAAAAAAAAACAGCAAACAATGTTGCGAAGACGCTGACCTTTAGCTGTCAGACAGGGCTGTAACCAGAATCAGAATTTTAGGGAGGTCCATGTAGCAGAATCGCCTCTTAAAACAGTTGCTTGCCTTAAAATAAACAAATAAATAAATAAATAAATAAATAAATAAAAAATCATAACCTCCTCTTATCTAAGGTAGCTTGTTTTATTTTATTCCATTACATACTCTGGTGGGTAAATTCCCTCCTTCTCTGTGCATGCTTTTATTTTCCGTTCTGCTTCTGTAACATTCTTTCCAATGACCTTATTTCATTATGATTATTGTTCTTTTTGTTGATGGTGCTGTTGTCCTATTTGTGCACATTTAAATTATTATTTTAAAAAAATAAATAATATAATCATAATATTTGTTCAACCAGACAATAATTTTATTGCAATCAGATACTGTTACTGCAATTTAATAATATTACTGTGATCGGATTATGGTAATGAGATCAGATTACATCACTGTGTCAGAATCAGATAAGGCTCCTGCAGCCAGATAATGTTACTACGATCATTTCATATTACTGCAATTACTGTAGATATTGTTTCTTTGATCAGATTATACAGTACAGATTCAGATTATTGAAATGATATAATGTTACTGTGATCAGATAAGCTATAGTGATCATATAATGCTAGTGAAATCAGATAATGCCGGTGCAGTTAAGTAGTAGTACTGGGGTCAGATTACATTATACTGTATAATAATATTATATTACTAAATCAGATAACATTATTGTGATCATATAAAATTACTGGGCTGCACGGTGGCTTGGTGGTTTTCCCCCGGGTACTCCGGTTTCTTCCCCAAACCATGCAGATTAGACTAATTGCATGAATGAGCATGTGGTCCTACCATGGTCATACAAATGGAAATAAATACAATGGTCAGCACAGCCTAGTTGGACTACAGAGGTTCCTAGATGGATGGATGGATGGACAACATTTCTGAGATCAGATAACATTATGGCTAAAATATAATAACAATAATAATAATAATAATAATAATAATAATAATAATAATAATAATAATAATTGATATCCTTTTATTAAATAACATTCTTTCAGTCTAATGTAATGAGGTCAGATATCATTACTGTAATTCAATAACATTAGTGTGATCATACAATGCTGCTGAAATCTGATAATATTCCTGCAATCAGATTAAATTTCAGGAATCAGATAGCTATGGTCAGTTATTGTTATTATGATCAGATGAGGGTCCTGCAGTCAGATAAGATTATTATGATCTTTTCATTTGACTGCAATTACTATAGATATTGATTCTTTGATCGGGTACCATGACTGCAATCAGAAAACATTACTGCAAACAAATAACACTTTTTGTGATAAGATACCGTTATTGAAATCATATAACAGTTTTGTGACCAGAAAATGTTATAGTGACCATATAATGCCAATGCATTATCAGATTACAATGAGTTGCAGTTAAATAGCAGTACTGTGTTCTGTGTACAATGCTGTTATAATACTACGTACATCAAATTATTGTGATTAATTAATATTCTGAGATCAGATAGCATTCCTGCAATCAGATAACACTATTGTGATCATATAGCGTTACTGCATCAGATCATGTTATAATAATCAGATAATGTTACTGCAAATACTGTAAATAATATTACTGTCATCAAATATCTTTTCTGCTACCAGATAACATTTCTGCTACAGTATAATGTTACTACAATCAGATAACATTCCTGCAGTCAAATAACATTATTGTGTTATACATTGTATCATACTGCATAATTTAATGCTGCTGAAATCTGATAACATTATTGCAATCACATAAAAGTTCTGTGATCAAATAACATTACTGTGATGAGTTATTGTTACTGAAATCAGATATGGTTGCTAATATCTGACAAAATCATTGCAAGCAGATAACACCACTGCAATCAGACTACGCTACTGAAATCAGATGACATTATCAACTTCATCAAGTGTTTACCATGATCAAATTACTGAAAACCAATAATGTACAATGCAATGTATTGTACATTACAAAATCTACAACACTTGCAAACCATGTCTTCATTGAGCTTTGCTTTATGCCCAGAGCCACCGTCAGCCAGGTTCACATACTTTTGGGCTTAAAGCTTACAACTTGGATAATACATTACCAATTAAACATTACATTTTTACTTAATTGGAAATTGAACAGCGTTAAACACAGAAACAAACATGCAAAGTGATAGCTGGGACTGCACCCAGTGTAGCCCAAAAGTAACTTGAAACTGATAAAGAGCTGGCTGGCTAACTTTCATCTTTTCAGTTAGCAGTTATAGATATTTTAAATAGTAACATGGTTGTCTAAGGCAGTTAATTACCAAAGGCAGAAAAAAACTATACTTCTGTATTAAGAAGGCGCAGATGTTATAGAGTGTATGACAGTGTACTGTATTTAGATGCCTTTTCATCTGATCACCTTCCAACTAAAGACTAGTACAATGACTCCATCCAAGGGTATTCAAGGTTAACTTCAAGGTGAACCTTAATCTTGTGTGAGTTTGTTATTTCAAGAAATCAAAGCAGAGCATACAACCAAATGCATTTTTCCCCATTAAGCTTAATTTTTTGTGTACACCGAGGAGCCATGATATTAACACTCCCACCAGGACCAAAGGCCAGTTCAACTGGTCCAATCCAACAGACAAACCAATGCAGCGTTAATCCCTGGAAAAAAAATAAATGCTGCTCATGATAGAAAGGCAAAAAGGCACCAGGACACCCAGTGCACAATAGCCAACTTCTGCTCAGGGCCCAGCAGCCTAGGGTTGCTGCCAGGTCCCAGTCCAACCGATCCCCCATGAGAAGCACAGGACAAACAATTCTGTTCCATGGTGGTCCGACCCTGCAACCCACAGCACCCAAAGGATCTACTGTGAACATCCTGGTGCCACACACCACACTCACCACACAGAGGCTCTATGGAGTCATGTCCCAATGGGCCAAAGCTACCCTAGTGGCACAAGGGGCACCCAAAACCTAGCTGGTTTTAATATTATAGCTGTATTTATGTATGTCTCTGTTATTCAGAGACTTAACTACCTTGATATTTTAGCTGGTAAAAAGGATGGTTTAACCCCTGACAGATTCCTGTTGATAGATTCTGTTACATGTCCAGCCCACTTAATGTCTTTTTTTTTGCACTCTGAGTAATCTTCTGCAGTATTATTTTCTAAAGTGAAACATATACAGTTTTTTTTTTTTATGTCTAATGCAAGAGTCAGCCATGGGCAAATTTCATACAGCTGGACGATGACGGTTTATAATAGAACCCATTACAAGTAAACCTCATTATAACATTCTACCTATAACACAATATGCTTCCTATGTAAATGAGAATGCATCCTCAGTACATATTGCCTGGTGGAATACGCCCCCCCCCCCCCCCCCAACACCCCTCCCCGGCACGTTAATCATGAGCAGTGTCTCATGATGCAAATGTTAGCTGAAGGCCCGAGCGTGTTTCTAGCAGCGCACCAGAGGTGACTGTGTCAAAAACGCGGGGCTGCATTACTGTGCAAATGAAATGCAGAGAAATTAAAGATACAATCATGCTCACAGGCGAGACAAAAGTGCTGCCGCGACATGGCGTGACATTAGACAGCCAGGTCTGGCAGGAGAGTTTGTCCCACACAATTAAAATGAGTGCACCTCCAAGCAGTAGTGTGCTTCTGAGCTATTCTTTCAAAGGCCAGATTGTTTTCTGAGATGACATAAAAACCCCACAGATACACATCTAATTAGCGCACGGCTGTGGTTCTGCTTGTTGAACGCCTGCCTCTAGACATTTCGACCTAAACTGCTGGGAAAATCACATGAACATCATACTTGATCATGTCAATAGCTTTAAAGTTTGCCAAATAAATGCCACGTATCCGGCCGACGTGCAATTACCGATATCAGAGGCTGGAGCATCAAAAGTTTCACAGTGTGTTGTTGCTGTATTACATTATTAGACTTCAGGGCTTGATAATTAGCTGCCCTCCGATCTAACTTCGCTGTTAAACAATTCAGGGTCAAGGAACCGGAGCAATTGCATCATCCGTAGGTCAGAAGATGTTACTTACTTGTGCCTGCGATGGTGCCAGGAATAATTTACAGTAGTTGGTTTTGAATGGAATTCCCTAGACTGCATATAGTGGATGTAAAAAAAAATCTACACATCCCTTTAAAATGGCAGGTTTTTGTGATGAAAACAAAATGAAACCAAAATAACTCATGTTTGATTTTTTCCCCCCGCTTTTAATGTGATAGAGCAACCAACACATTTCAACTTGTGGGATCACAAGTACCATGGAGCACCATGGGGGCCATCATCAACAAGTCGAAAAAAATGCGACACCACACTGACATTACGACAAAAATAGTCCAAAGGACAAGACAAGAGACATTAATGGAACTGCAGGAACATCTGGCAAGTAGTGGTCACTCCCAGCATGTAACACAATCTCTAGTGTTCTTCACAGTGTTATCAAAGCTGTGGGGTAGGGTGACTAGTCAGAAACCATTTCTTATGAAAAATATCCAAGCCCATCTAAATCCAGAGATTACTCCATGTATCTGTATTTTACCTACATGTTTTCCATATGTGATTCTTTTGACTTCACGTGTACTACAATCTGTACTTTTACTTCTTGTCTTTTAAATAGACTCGTTACTTTCCAGCTATGATACAGTAAATACACTGAATTTCCATTCTAAGCATAAGCGTTTATGGTGTCACTCCCACCATATCATGATTGAGCTACACCCCATGTGGGAATGACAGGAACAAAACAATTCCTCCAGTCCAAGTGTACAGAAATAACTGGCAGGTTAATGAAAGCGCAGATTGGTCAGTACACCGAAGTGATTGATGGTTACCTGGGCAACAGTTCCCACCCATTTTGTTTCTGTGCTGCAGATTCTCCTGGCTCCATTCACAAACCTCTTGAACGGGTGCACCAAATTTGTATCGAAAAGCAAAATTAGAAGCAATGTAGCTGAGGGGATAACTTTGGATTCAGCGGAGGGGGGGAGGGGGGTCGGAGGGGGGGATAGGCTATTTGAGATCTCCACCCATTTATTAGACAATTAGTCTTTTAATTTTTCTTTTTTTAAATATCACCTATTTCAACTCATGTTTGAGAGACAACAGGCTCTACATATCTCAACTAGCGCAGTTTAATAGAATGGAATCATTCACTTTGCATAAAAGCACCAAATTTGTATCAATTTGATGTTCAAGTATTAACCATAAACCCTGAATTTATTTCTCTTTTCATTGCGTATGTGCTTCTCTCCTGTGCTTACTGCTACTCACAGAGTGCCGGGTTGGACGCGACCAAGACTCATACAGGGGCGAGGATGGGGGGCCAATTACATTAAATGTAGAAAGATAACCACTTTATCATGGTTTATAAACGTTCATGTTACGGCCCCCATGCCCTGTAGTGTATGCCTATAGATATCTAACTAACATACTGAACGAAGGTGTGGTGTTCTCTTACAAGTTTAGTTTGATTTCACACCAATATCACTGTCTTTAATGATAATTTTTTCATGTGTGCCCTTTAGCCATATTCTGTATCCTTGCAGCATGCCCAAGTTTAGTGGTGGAAACTATTTGCCTTACGCAGGCCAGCAATGGTAGCAACTAGCTAGCTAAGCTAATTAAATAATGAAAGAGGCTAACAATGCTACCCAACATTTGTTAATTGTCAGTGCCCCCAAATTCTATTAGACTTGCACATTCATGTTATCAACAACCTCAACTTTAATTTTGTTTAAATACTTTCAAATACAGTAATTTATTCATTCATCCATCTAGGAACCTCTGTAGTCCAATCATGGGCTGTGGAGGCCAATGGCAGCCACTGTATTTATTCCTATTTTCACAAGCATGGCAGAACCTCTCATCAACATTCACACTCTATGAGCAAATATGGGAACACCAATTAGCCTAATCTGCATGTCTTTGGATTGTGGACGGAAACCGGAACACCTGGAGAAAACCCAGCAAGCACGGGAAGAACATGCAAACTCCATGCACACAGACCCAGAGGTGGGAAGTGACAGTTCTAATCACTACACCAACTAATTTTGCCTACTTATTTCACTTTTTTAAGTTTCTGCAATTTTGCCACCTCTGCCTACACATTACCTTGTGCCACAATGTTTTAATATCTGATCAGACCAAGAAAAAATATTTGTGTATAATTTGAAAAGTTTACCACTTTAAGAACACCCATGATAAAGCATGGTAGTGACAGCATCATGCTAAGACGCTGTTTCTCTTCTGCTATAACTGCAGCTCTACTCAGAAAAAAGGGAATCATTAATAGCTCCAAATACCCATTTATTTTTGGAAGAAACGCTGCAGGTCTCTTTTAGACAGGTGAAGATGAAGAAAAATTTCAACTTCCAGCACAATAACGATCCAAAGCACAATTCCAAGTCAATAAACAAACAGCTTCAGAAGAAGATTTGGGAAAAGTTTTGAAATGATCCACTCAGAGCCTAGATTAAAATCCTATTGAAAACCTGCTGAGTGACTTGAAGTGGGTTGTGCACAAGAGATCCTCTCACAATTTGATTAGAGAAGCATTGCAAGGAAGAGGTGAATAAAATTGGCAAATCAATATGTGTCTAAATCGGTATACTCTTACCCCAAAACATTAATGGTGCATTTCAAGCAAAAGGAAGCTTAAACAAAGCACTGGTTAAGGGTTTGTTGTTTTCTGCTTAAAACATTTCGATTCGTTTTTCACAAGGATCTAACATAATTTAGCTTAGTTTTTTATTTTTTTATATCAAATAACAGGGATTTAAAAAAAAAATTATAGCAGAGGATGTGAAGACATTTAGTTTTATATCCAGTGTACTCAGAAAAATGGCAACCGTAATGAGATGTAACTTAATGATAAACTCCAAATCATCAATCTCTGACAAAAACCTCTTCCAAAGTACGGTTGATCTGATATGCTTTTAGGATTCATCAGAAGAAACATTCAGCTGTGGAATTCTATTTCTAAAACCAATGTTAAACCATATTAGGTCTAATTATTGTCATTTTTATTAATTAATATAAATTTCATTAGTTGCCATTATTGCTTCACACTTGCTGTCTTCTGGAGCGCAGTTACAGTTCTGTCTGCACTCAAAAAAAGCTCAATATTTCCAATGGAGCTAAAGTGAAACTGTAGACAGTGTTGGATTTCAAGTCAAGGGGCATGTTCTACACTATAAAAATATATTGCAAGAAAAAAAAAAAAACTGTGGAAATCTGGCAGCATGGGAATGAGAAAAAAATATGTAAAAACAGACGAATACTGTGGGCAAAAATAAACATTAAAAACCCATAAAATAACAGTTATTGCATGTGCCACAAATACAACATGTAGCTCCTATTATATAGTTATTATGGAGCCTATTCCAGGAGACTTAGGGCACGAGACGGGGTATACCCGGGACGGTGTGCCAATCCATCGCAGGTTACACATAGCCACATGCTCGTATACACACTACGGGCAATTTGGGGATGCCAGTTAGTCTAATCATCATATCTTTGGACTGTAAAAGAAAACCTGAACACACACCAAGCATGGGGAGAACATGACACAGACCTGAAGCAGGAATCGAACCTGGATCGTGGATGTGCAAGGTGACAGTGCCAACCACTAAGCCGCCATGCCATGTATATCATCAAACTTCCTGGGTAAAATACTTTAAAAAAATATCTGTTCTTTTACAGTTAACTATTTTCTCAGTTAACTATTTTTAAAAACAAAAAGGTTGTAAAAGTCATTTTTGAAATCAATGGTCAACTTCAAAGTCATTTATAACTTGACTTACAGCAAATTCTTGTTTTAAAATACTATTAGAGTTGAGAGTTATCTTATCAGCGGTGTCTATTACTATATATATTGAAATAAAAATACAGCATGATTGATGCACACTTAATACACTGATGACTTAAACTTGGGCAGTACTGCTTTTAGCCCTGCGTCAGAATATGAGCAACAGGTGTGGCTCTGTTTGAGCTCATGGGTCAGACCGTTGTCACAGCTGTAAATTAAGTTTCCGGAATAAAGGTGTCATTTTTACAATCAGTTACTGAACATGCTACTGTTCGAACCCTCCACTATATGAGGGATATTCATATGGTAATATGACTTTTAAAATCAGCATGTCCTGTTTGTTAATCATTCATAGTTTTCCTTGTCAAATTTCTTGTCTGGTGTGTCTAATAATGGTAAATACTGTCATTTTACTGTCAAAGATAAAAGTCTAATAAGTACTTGTAAACATATTATTCGAGGGGTACTTTAGTACATTATGACTACATGAGACTACACATGTACACAGACTAAACAGCACAAGGTGGTACACAGTTCTATTGTTCTACAGTGTTTTAGCAGCAAATTGATTATCAGTAGGGAGTGGTGGCTCAGGCAACTAAGGCTCTAGGTTGTTGATTTGAGGATCTGAGGATCCGGGTTTGAGCCACGCCATTGGTGGATATGGGCCATACCCTATACTACTCAGCCACTGCATGCAGTGCTGGGCTCAAGCCCTGTTAGAAAAATGTGCCATGGATTGTATGGTCCGCTGTGGCGACCCCTTAACGGAAGCAGCTAGAAAAACATCACTAATGTTTTGAGTATGTAGTTTGGTGTCAGTCCAGTCTAAGAATATTGAAGTGTCTGATAGCTCGGGAAAATAAGCAGTCCGGTTTTAGGTGACTGAACGCATCAGTTTTCTTTTCCAGACTACAGGAGGTTGAAAAGTTGTGTGGGGGTGCGTGAGCCTGGAGAGAAGAAGGACCCTGCTGATCTTCTCAGCTGCCCTCACTATCCTGAGACGGTGCAATTTCCAAACCAGGCAGCGATACAGCTGCTCAGGATGCTCTCTATAACCCCTCTGTAGAAAGCAGTGAGGGTGGAGTGGTGGGGGTGAGAAATGGGCTTTTCTCAGCCTTCACAGAAAGAAGACATCCTGCTGGGCTTTCTTTGCTATGGAGCTGGTTTTGAGGGAGCTGTTAAAGATTTCTGCCTTTTGAACACCAAGGAATTCGGTGCTCTTGACTATCTGCATGGAGGCGCTTTTGGTGTTCAGAGGAGTGTGGTTGTTCCATGCTTTCCTGAAGGCAACAACCATCTCTTTAATGTTGTCTACATTTAGAGACAGATTGTTGGCTCTACACCAATCTTAGCTGCTGCACCTCCTCTCTGTATGCTGATTCATCGTTCTTGCAAATGAGACCCACCGCGGTCGTGTCATCGGCAAACTGAATGCTTTAAAGAAATAACAAGGGCCGGTCCTTTGCATATGCAAGACATGCAGTTATTTGATAGATAGATAGATAGATAGATAGATAGATAGATAGATAGATAGATAGAGCAGAACAATCGCATTACACTTTAATAGGTATATTTTGCCCTCCCTCTAGTGTGGTGTATTGTAGATAGGAGATATTGTTTAATTATTATAGCCTTCATTTCAGTGGAGTAATCCATTCTGAGATGGTGTGTATACAGTAATAAAATTAAAGGAACTATGTCAGTATACTAGTGTGGTTGAAATTTCACATACTGCAGAGACAGTACATGTCTTTGGTCTCTAAGCTCACTTCATTTAGCAGTCATCACCTAAGTGCCTACATCATCTATCACTCCTCCCCTTGCACGAAATGGGTTAATACACTAACCATGTTCCAGTCAGAACAGGAAATGAACATGTACGAGGAACAGAGCGGCAGAGGAGACAAACTGAGTATGACATGCTGTGCATATTTCAAGGCCTGTACTCTCATTCCAGAATAAAATGTGTACGTACAAGGTTTCTTGTGTGAAGCATTATGCATCCAGAAATGATTGGACTGACAATTTTTTTTTGCCTCTGTATATCACCACAATGGACCAATGAAATGAAGCAATCAAGATATGAAGTGTAGACATTCACCTTTAATTGACTGAGAGTGACAGCTCATAAAAATAGCAGGATGAATTCTGAAGCATTTAGAGATATACAATATTTTCTGCTTAGATTAAGTACTGTAAAATGCTGGAAAGTTGATAGGAGACAGACATTCTCCCATCAACCCAAGAGCTTTTTAAAGCAATAAAAAGAAATGTTTTTAAAGGCCCCAGGGAGTCACCTAATCTCAAATCAGTTCACTTATACCCCTACAGTATCTCACCTACTCAGTTTCGCGCGGTGGCCATAAGTACGGTTCATCACGATTCACCGCGAGTTTTGGCGCTGTGATTATGGTTCCATCCTTCAGTTTGACAAATTAAACGTTACATTTTTTGTCGGTCCTCGCAGAAGCTTGCGGACCTTGCAGAACTTCACAGTGCCTATCATCGCATCTCACCGCAAGTCAAACAGCATAGGTGATATTAGGGATATTACTGAAGACAAAACTCAAGGCAGAACGAAACAAGCTGCAACTTAAGGCAGCTGCAGTAAAGGCCTGGCAATGCAACTTACACGCGTGGACAAAATTGTTGGTACCCTTCGGTCAATGAAAGAAAAACTCACAATGGTCACAGAAATAACTTTAATCTGACAAAAGTAATAATAAATAAGAATTCTATGAATGTTAACCAATGAAAGTCAAACATTGCTTTTCAACCATGCTTCAACGGAATTATAAAAAAAAAAAAATGAACTCATCTAACAGGCCTGGACAAAAATGATGGTACCCCTAACTTAGTTTGTTGCACAACATTTTGAGGCAATCACTGCAATCAAACGATTCCTGTAACTGTCAATGAGACTTCTGCACCTCTCTGCAGGTATTTTGGCCCACTCCTCATGAGCAAGCTGCTCCAGTTGTTTCCGGTTTGAAGGGCGCCTTTTCCAGACAGCATGTTTCAGCTCCTTCCAAAGATGCTCAATAGGATTGAGGTCAGGGCTCATAGGCCACTTTAGAATAGTCCAATGTTTTCCTCTTAGCCATTCTTGGGTGTTTTTAGCTGTGTGTTTTGGGTCATTGTCCTGTTGCAAGACCCATGACCTGCAACTGAGACCCAGCTTTCTGACACTGGCCAGCACATTTCTCTCTAGAATCCCTTGATAGTCTTGAGATTTCATTGTACCCTGCACAGATTCAAGACACCCTGTGCCAGATGCAGCAAAGCAGCCCCAGAACATAACAGAGCCTCCTCCATGTTTCACAGTAGGGACAGTGTTCTTTTCTTGATATGCTTCATTTTTCCGTCTGTGAACATAGAGCTGATGTGCCTTGGCAAAAAGTTCAATTTTTGTCTCATCTGTCCATAGGACATTCTCCCAGAAGCTTTGTGGCTTGTCAACATGTAGTTTGGCATATTCCAGTCTGGCTTTTTTATGATTTGTTTTCAACAATGGTGTCCTCCTTAGTCGTCTCCCATGTAGTCCACTTTGGCTCAAACAACGACGGATGGTGCGATCCGACACTGATGTTCCTTGAGCATGAAGTTCACCTTGTATCTCTTTAGAAGTCTTTCTGGGCTCTTTTGTTACCATTCGGATTATCCGTCTCTTTGATTTGTCATCAATTTTCCTCCTGCGGCCACGTCCAGGGAGGTTGGCTACAGTCCCATGGATCTTAAATTTCTGAATAATATGTGCAACTGTAGTCACAGGAACATCTAGCTGCTTGGAAATGGTCTTACAGCCTTTACCTTTAACATGCTTGTCTATAATTTTCATTTCGAATCTCCTGAGACAACTCTTTCCTTCGCTTCCTCTGGTCCATGTTGAGTGTGGTACATACCATGTCACCAAACAACACAGTGACTACCTGGAGCCCTATATATAGGCCCACTGACTGATTACAAGATTGTAGACACCTGTGATGCTAATTAGTGGACACACCTTGAATTAACATGTCCCTTTGGTCACATTATTTTCAGTATTTTCTAGGGGTACCATCATTTTTGTCCAGGCCTGTTCCATGAGTTTATTTTTTTAAATAATTCTGTTGAAGCATGGTTGAAAAGCAATGTCTGACTTTCATTGGTTAACATTCATAGAATTTTTTAAAATTATTACTTTTGTCAGATTAAAGTTATTTATGTGACCATTGTGAGTTTTTCTTTCATTGACCGAAGGGTACCAACAATTTTGTCCACGTGTGTAAAACCCCTTGAATTAAAGCTTGAAGCCTCCACCTTAATAACATATTCAATGCTTCATTTTAAATAATTTGTGGAGGTGTACATAGGCAAAATAAGGTTGTCTGTTTCAAAATCTTTTATTCAAAACAGTTACAGTACATGTACATTTTGTAGAAGCTTTGGGCAGAGGCTGGTGATTCTTTGTAAACTGAACTTTTTGTTTTTTTCTTCTTAATTTTTCTCATAATCTTTAATAATACCTGCAATTAAAAAGGTCTAAAAAACATTTAAATTTTTTAAGAAGTCACAAAATAACTTTTTCTTTGTTTGAATTTGCTGGCAGTGACTCATTACGAAAGCACCATTTAAGCATGAGCTTTACACTGACAAAACAAACAAACCCCAAACAAACAAACAAACTCCGACTGCCACAAGTGCTTTGTTTGTTTGTTTGTTTGTTTGTTTTGAAAAAAAATATTTTATTAAATAAATAAATAAATAAATAAATAAAAATATAAATATATATATATATAATATACAAAACATACAGTAGTCCATGTTTATGAACTATATTTTGTTTGCTAAAGGTGTCAAAAAGCACAAATAGCAATTTATTATGTCAAACTTCCTGTGGTCATATCAGTATATATATATATATATATATATATATATATATATATATATATATATATATATATATATATATATATATATATATATATATATATATACTGTTTAGACAAATTGCTATTTGTGCTTTTTGACACCTTTAGCACACAAAATATAGTTCATGAACATGGACTACTGTATGTTTTGTTTATTTAAAAAACTAAGAAACAAACAAACAAACAAACAAACAAACAAACAAACAAAAAACTCATTAGACCAGTACTGTGCAAATGTCTTAGTCACCCAATTAAAAAAAAAATAGGAAGCTGGTGGTTTTGCATGAAAAACGGAGCAGGTGCAACAATCCTCAGAAGAACCGTGGGTTCTGCAGGATGCTCAGTAAAACTTAGTAGTTAATTTAGTAGTTTAAAAACTGCAAAATTTGTACCTGGCACTAAAGGATCCTCATAGCGGCATCACAACAAATATTAATCTTGTTTACTTTATCATGGTTTACTGAGATTTATATGCACAACCAGTCGAAAGTCTGAACACCCCTTCTAATGGTCTTTCCTGATTTTTATTTCTTTCTACATTGTAAAATGATTTAATCTCCTTTGAACAGTTGATATTGAGATGTATCTGCTACTTATGATCTGTAAAGCCTTATCTTAGAACGGCTCTATTCTGAGGTGCTGGTTGTAAATTGGTGATTTCTGAGGCTGGTAACTCTAAATGAACTTCTCTGCAGAAGAGGTAAGTTTTGGTCTTGCCTTCTGGGGAAGGTCGACATGAGAGCCAGTTTCATCATGGTGCTTGATGGGTTTTGCAAATGCACTCGACAATACTGTCTAGACACACACAAAAGCTTAATTATATAATGTCAATTTTATTGCAATAAACTAAGTAGGCAAACATACTTAATTCTTTTCAGTAACTTTAACATAAACATCTATCCTTATTTGCCATTATTTCTTATTTAACAACCACATTTTACTTGAATGCAAAGTACTCCCTTAAATTAAATATGTTGCTACATGCATTTTTAGCGCAGAGAGGACAAACTTATTTTAGTCTGGCAAATGTGCAAGTGTCGTTATAATGGATTACTTAAAAAGACCCACAGTCAGACTGACAAGGAGAAGATTGCACTTCTTATTCATGCATATAAAGAAACAAATAAGTCTTGCTCCATCTTGTTTGCATCAAGTGACAATAGAACTGTGTTGATTTCCTTCAGATTTGGCATTCTGGGGGTTCCTATATGCTCTGTGGAAAACACTTGGTATGTGTGAGAAGCCGTGTATTGTAGTGCACACTCCCATGTGTCAAAAGGTAAGACTTTTAAAATCAGTGAAATAAAATGTTCAAATATTACAAAACAAAACAAACAAAAAACATGTTTGTAAACCAGACAAAAAGGAATAATTAGCTTTTTGCTTTTTTTTAATTGCAACAAAATCAGGAAGTTAATCAATATGACTAGACCGTTCAATACATGAATCCCAGCTATTTCAGCTACATTACTTCAGAGAGGATTGAGATCCATGAATTTCATGGCAATAATGCACAGCGATGTTATGGTGTAGCTGCAGTACTCAGCTCCCTTTTAGCACCGCCAGTTATTGAATGTGTCCTCCGAGCAGAAATTGATGGGTCGCCTGACTGAACCAATCACGATAATTTCTGCTCTGAGAGACGTTTCAATAACTAAAACTCCTGTGTGCCTGCCAGTGTAATATGCTGCTGGCGAAAAAGGAGTAAAAATCAGGAATAACTGTAATCATGAAAAAGATCTGCTTTGCCAATTGATGTCACACTTTGTGAAGGGTAACTCGATTTGTTCGTCCATTTCAATGAATGCTGAAAAGTATTATTTTCTCAGTCTGCCCTGGAAGTCGGGATACCAGCCAATCCTTCAGTTTTTATAAAGCATGGGGTTAAATTTACTTACATATATTTTAATACAGTAGATAACTGTATAGGAGTGATCCTCCAGTCGAATACATGTATAAAGATTTCTGAATGTTTTTTTCTGTCCAAGTCCTTTATACAGTACATTAATTTAGTTACTGTGCATGTATTTGACTTTTAAACAAGGCATAGTGGGTATTTTTGCATGGCTTTTACCTGTATTTTCTTTTAGCTTTGTTAAAAATATATTTTTTCAGCCATTGAGTCATTTTAAGAATAATCTTCCTTGAACTAATTACATATCATATACTGTACATAAATCTGTTATTGCTAAATGTACTATACTGTAAGTGGGCATATTGCCTTCTTCCCACAGAACCACAAAAAATACTGACAATACTGTAGATTTAAAAGCATATAACTGAAAGAAAATCATCAGTATTATCATGCGTATTTGTAATTAATTATTACTTAATCAACATACTGTAGGTGATTGAAATTTCTTATGTGTACATGTACAGTATATACATAGAGTAGAGGGGTAGCTCAATGTGCAAGGTGTTGGACGGCTGATTAGAAAGTCCCAGGTTTGAGCCCCCGACTGCTCAGATACAAATCAGGTGTCAAGCTGGCAACCCAGCCATAAAAAAAAAGCCTGCCACTGAAATGACATTATGGCATTTACCGTAGCAAACGCCTTTATCCAGAGCGACTTACATTTCATCTCATTAGCACCTGAGAGTTAAAGGCCTTGTTTAAAGGCCCAAAAGTGGCAATTTGTTGAGGATGAGGATTGAACCTGGGACCTTCCCATCAGTAGTCCAATGCCTTAGCTACAGAGCTACCTCTGTGTGTGGAGTATTTTGTCACCCAATGTGCCTGATGGCATTGGGAAGGATCCTTACCCTGCTTACTCGTATACAACTGCAAATAAAATAGAATCACATAGATTCATCTAAATACAGATATATGTATACATTTGCACAATTTTCTGATTTGTTTTAGCAGTACTTGTATAAAATCTAGGGCAGATTATACTTGGAAAGCTGCCAATGTGTATCAGCTGTGCAGACTAGTGCTGATTAAAAACTTCAGCATTTAGGCTACTAGGTCATGGCCGTTGTAATTATATTTTACATTAGAGAATCCATACTTATTAGCAGCAATAGAGAAATCAAGATTACATTTTTTTTCTGTCTTGATTGCTGGCAAACTTGAAAAGATGGTGTTTGGGTAGAACTCAAACACATAGAACTTGCTGTGATGCAAGAATGTAATACAATGAGAGCTAAAACATGAGATGATCAGGGAATTTTATTTATTAAATTCATGTGGCTACAAAACTATGCAGAGGACAACACGTTTTCTTTTGGTTGACAGCATGGTATGATGAACACTATTTTATGTCTTTTACTTATTTTGGTCACATAAGTTTGTCTATTTCAAAACCTTATATGAAATTTTCATCCATCCATCTACAGTAGGAACCTCTGTAGTTCAACTAGGGACCATGGAGGCCAGTGGTGACCATTGCATTAATTCCCATTTTGTACAATCATGGGTGGCCCTCCGGTCAACATGTACACACTACGGGCAATTTGGCAATGCTAGTTAGCTGCATGTTTTTAGACTGTGGGAGGAAACCCACCAAGCTCAGGAGAACATGCAAACTCAATGCACACAGACCCTGCTGTGGGAATTGAACCCAGAACCTGGAGGTGCAAGGCAACAATGCTAATCACTAAGCCACCATGCCGCCTATACTGTATGAAACCTATAAAAAGAGTTGTTAGAAATAATTAAAAGGTTAAAGATAAAAATAAGATAATCAGTGATATTATTATTATTTCAGGTTGAAGCCCATGTACATGTCTGTCTGTCTTTCTGTACAGCAGAACTCTCTGTCTAACTTATTAATATAAAGAAATCACATTCTGTAAGGTTGAGTATCTCACGCCTTGTTAACGCTAAGTTGTACTTCTTTCGTCATCAGACAAATACACTGCCAAATCACGGATGAGAAATGAAAAAAGTAGATCTGATAAAGATGAAGTTTTTCCTTAAAACAACTATGGTGTGTTAAAATTCACTTCAGCGCTGTTATGTTAGCGGCAAAAAAAAAAAAACTAATCCCAGTAAAAATATTCAGTTTAGCATTTCTAATTAATATTTATTGGTGCAGGTGTTTGTTTACATTGAGACAGTAGCGCATTAGTACCTTATTTTAAAGTAGATTATTAAATCTGGCACATAACTGTTCATAACATCGCTTTTACTCAATATTTTGATTTCACTTATGGTGCAGGTTAAACTTTTGGTAGATATCGGTGTACTGTAAAATGTTCATTAAATTCTGTCCAGCCAGTTTTGTGTGATAAAATGATATACAGGGTGGACCAAAAGGGTTGGACCAAAAGGTGGAACTGCAGGGTTGCAGTTAACACTTAAACATTTTTCCTTTATTAGAAATTTAGACTTTTATTTACATATATTATAATTACATATTAGGCATTTTACACTGAACATTTAATCTCTCAAGTGCACCTTCTTTATAACAATCATTTTTATATCTAAAACGTGATTGTGAAGGTGAAGCAGATAATGAAGTAACTGTAACCTTACTTTTGGCCCACCCTGTGTACAACATCATATATATAATTTAGCAATGTAGCCTCACAATCCGTGCCTGGAGCGTAACACTGGGATCTCAGCTCATGTATTTTACATGCCCTCATCTCAGACTGCTGTGGACATATTTGCTCTAACAACCCTTGTGTCAGTTTTCACAGTCTGCTTTCCTTTGTTGGAGCCATGCTGTGTCACTGTTTTGTTTCTGGTTCTTGAGAATTTTGGTGACATTTAGGTCCTTCACATACTCTGTCTATACCCGTTAAATTATTGCATTCATTAGCTCTGTTGAGTGAGACGTATAGCCACACCCACCTCAAGGGAAAACGCACTAAATTAGTAAAAACAAACAAACAAACAAAAAAAAAAAACCCGCTATGATTTATTCATTTATGGCGCAGGTTAAACTTTAGGCAAATACATAAGTCCTGCGAAAGTTTCATTAAATTTTATCCAGCCAGTTTTGTGTGATGCTGTGATAATGTGTTTAAAGGGTTCTTGGAGAATGTTTAAGCCAAGAAAAGAGCTTAACTCTAAATGAACTTCTCCTTTGCAGCAGAGGTAAGTTTTGGTCTTGCCTTCCTTGGAAGGTCTTCATGAAAACCAGTTTCATCATGGTCAAAGAACAGCTGACCATGTTTTAAAATAACAAGTGACTGTTTCTGCTACTTATTTACCTGTTTGCTATTTCAAAGTTTTGGTGAAATAAAAATCCAGTAATGTTCTAGAATATAGACAATAAATCCAAACTTGTGTCCAAACTTTTGACTGGTGTGCCCAAAACATGCATCAAATATCCTCTACCAGTTTGCAATAGTGCTTGCTTCAGTTAAAATAACAACTAAAGTTGCGAAAAAGGTGGGAAAAAATCTAATTTTGTTGTCAAACTGTTTTTCATGTATCTTCTACCAATAGATGATGAATCTTGTCTCAGGATGACAACAGGCAAAAATAAAATGCAATATAGCAAGTGTCAAAGCACCGATTGCAAGTAGCATCTTCAACAGGGAGGTTTTCCAAGTCACACAGAAGACCAAAGAGACCACAGAACAACATACTGCTCAGGTTTCATGATACATTCACGTATAAATTCATGTTTAGAATTAATTAACATAATATAAATTTTACCCTGGTGTATTCCTGAAATGTGTCTTTCTTAATAATGCTGTAAGGTCCAGAAAAATCTACAGACTCTGTTTAGAACAAATAGGTTATTAAAGGTAAATGAATTAAAAACTAGTACAAAGATGTGGTGGTATACCAAATCTCCTGAGAAATAGTTTCAACACATCCTGAGAATTTGATAGGATTCACTGCAAAAAAAGATAAATCTATTTTGGCAGTAAAAAAAAAAAAAGAAATAGTTTTTGCAAAAGATGAAAGTATTACAAATTGATAGAGAATATTTTGTACATGGTTTCTTTGAGCCACACAAGTGTTAAATACAAAAAGATGGCCAATACTATTACCAAGTAATTATGTCCAAGCTGTTTTGATTATATCCTTCTGATTTTTGTACGATTGTGATATTATTAGATATGCAATTTAGCATCAATAAAAATAATGTCGAAAAAATATGGCAAATTTTATGATTGCTTTGATTGTGTTTTTTAGTGAGCAATGATTTTTAGTGCTTTGATTGTGTTTTTTAGTGAGCAACAAATTGGAACAAACTAAACAGGTTGAGTTTTTGTTGCACATAAAACCATTTACTGTTACAAAAATAGAACATTGAAAACAGTAGAAAAAGTTCAGTGTACATATTTCTTTTATATTTGCTCTTTTATATTTCTTATCGATGCCCATGGCTGCTGTGGAAACCGTGATGACAGTAGCAGATACCGGTAAATATCCATTTCTTCTTCTTAAATTCCATCAAGCTAATTTAGTTCATTCATGGCAGCCATCATTTTGCCCAGCCAGTAGACTTTCTTGAAGGATCCCATGACAGGAAAAAGCAATTTGATAAGACTCTGCTATTCTTCTATGTAATGAGATTGTTCACTGTCGCATTTTATGGTGAGTTGTGCATTTTATTTGTCACATACTGTATACATCACTGCACAGTGAAATTTGTTCTTTTCACATCCCAGCATTAAGGGCCTTGCTTAAGGGCCCAACAATGGCAACATGGTGGATCTGTGGCTCGAACCCCTGACCTTCCAATCAGCAACTCAGTGCCTCAGCCATCTGGTCTACCAATGTGCCCATTTTGTGAAAAAAAAAAAAAAAACATGTAAGTTCCAACTCAACAAAGGATATACAGTGGATATTCAAGAGAGATAAACAATAACGTCCTCCTTAAGAATTTTTACCCTAAACTGAAATTTTAGTAATTAGTAATTAGGTATGTGAAGCATATTATAGTGTTAGACATTGGGTATATTGGTAATATTTTGGGATTGCTAGAACGGATTATCTGCATTTACATTATTTTCTAGTTTTGCTGCTGGAACGGATTAAATTCCTATATATACAGTACAGACCAAAAGTTTGAACACACCTTCTCATTCAAAGAGTTTGAATTTGTATTATGGCAAGGAAAAAGCAGCTAAGTAAAGAAAAACGAGTGGCCATCGTTACTTTAAGAAATGAAGGTCAGTCAGTCCGAAAAAATTGGGAAAACTTTGAAAGTGTCCCCAAGTGCAGTCACAAAAACCATCAAGCACTACAAAGAAACTGGCTCACATGCGGACCGTCCCAGGAAAGGAAGACCAAGAGTCACCTCTGCTGCGGAGGATAAGTTCATCCGAGTCACCAGCCTCAGAAATCGCAGGTTAACAGCAGCTCAGATCAGAGAGCAGGTCAATGCCACACAGAGTTCTAGCAGCAGACACACCTCTAGAACAACTGTTAAGAGGAGACTGAGAAAACCCCAAAATGGTGTTTATCATATTTTGCTGGAAACCCCATCATAGATATTATATGAATTTATAAAACCAAATATAAGGTTTTCACCATGACTTGGATATCTATTAACCTTTAGGTCAGGGGTCTCAAACTCAGTTCCTGGAGGGCCGCAGCCCCACAGAGTTTTGTTCCAACCATAATTAAAAACACCTGATCAAACAAGTCATTAAGGCTTATTTGAAAACTACATGGTATGTATGTTGGAGCAGGGTTGGAACAAAACTCTGTAGGGCTGCGGCCCTCCAGGAACTGAGTTTGAGACCCCTGCTTTAGATCCTATAATTTTAAATAAATGTTCTGAGTTCACGAATGTATTTGCATATTATGTTAAATACCACAAAACCCCAGTGACTAGATAGATAAGAGTCGAAAGTGTGTGTTGTTCTACAATTAGCTGAAGAATTAAAGCAGGATTTTTTCCCCCCTTTTTTGTAAGCCTCATAGTTCATGAGCTTCGGGCCCAATTTTAAAACACTAATTGACAAAACCCTCAGCTCTATCTAGAACATTTGCTTGCTTGAATTACAGAAGCAACAAAAACCTGATAACCAAGTTTCATGGCTGTACACTCACTCACTCACTCACTCACTCACTCACTCATTCGTTCTCTAGACCACTTATTCTGTACAGGACCTTGGGGGGCCTGTGGCACACCCTGGACAGGGTGCCAATCCATCTGAGGGTGAAAGCACATATACACTCACTCACTATAGGCAATTTGGAACCACTGAATAGCCTGTCTTCCCTAAAAACAGGACATAGTTAGCCGTCATTTTTTGTCATTGCAAAGCTTTCCCAAAAACCATCGGGTATTACTGCATTAACATCAGAGTAATATCTGATTAATATCTAATATAATTGGACTAATATCTGGGCATAATTGAGCGTTAATTTATAAGATTATTCTTGCGTAACGCATTTATCTGGTGGACGTTGGATCGATTTACAGTTCTGTACAAAACTCTGCGCCTACCTGCAACTTCCTTTCACGTGATCATAAAAGTTTAAGAGGTTGTGCTTTCAGAGTTTCTAAAGACCCACTCATTATTACGTGTTCGCCTATTTTTAGCACCGTACAAAGACTGGCGACGGTCCCTTTCCTCTGAGTCATACCTGCCCTCAGGTGTACCCTGTTATCAACCACAAATATTTTTGTCTCTTCAACAAATTCTGTATGTTTGGATCAATCGCACCATGACACAATAATAAGTATCGTTACTAATAATTATACCTAGACCCTTTATATAATCATCTTTTCTAGCATAGGATGCAATACATAGACATGTTAAAGGATCACAGTGTATAAAAAAAAAGAGAGAGAAAAAAAGAAAAAAAAAGAAGCAAATTAATGTGTACTGTATATTTCAATATTCATGCCCATTAAGTCTTCACTATTTTAAACTCTTTTTAAGCGTGACAAACCAAAAGACATTTGAACAGTATTATCTAGAGCCAGTGTGATGGTTTATTGTATATTTAATTGCGTGTATAATCACTGTAGCTAGAGGCGAGACGAGTCGGATCTAAAGCTCGCAATGGAGAAACTGATGTCTGGCTCTGACATAGGATGAGATATAAAGGTAGAAGTGTATAATGATAGTGAGCCTAGTCATTTTAAAGTAGTGTGTAATGCCACCCTGTATAAAGGTGGCATTAATTTTCCAACAGCTCAGCAGATTTTGGTTTCGAGGATTAGTGTAAGCTTTCTTCATCAGGTTATTGGAGACAATGTGTTCTTTTTCACTGGGCCGCTAAATCAGACTAACAGTTGTAGATAACATGTAATCTCTCATTTTAATGCATGCAGGGTCAAGCCTTTTCTTTTGGGACTCAGTTTCAAGTTTAAGTGCAGCAAAGCTAGAAAGAAATACAATAGAAAGAGAAAATGCACGGCTTGAAGTGGTCACAGGATTAAGAATTCTGAATGCATTGAAAGTTTGTTATCTATAGGGTGTGGTCAAATTATTTAATGGCCGGGACTGCGAGGACCTCATGAACGGCCTCCAAGAAGTCCAGATCTCCGTCCATGTGATTTTTTTTTTTTTCCTCTGGGTTTTCCATCCCTTGGCTGTTTGAGGAAACTGGTTGATGCCCCTGGTGCCTATGTTGAAATTTGAAAATTGACATGTGTTTGAAAATGCCTTGTTACTTTTCACCCACCCTAATCTTTGTTAGGTATTCAACTAACATTTCTAGTAATTGTTTGCTTACAAAGATCTGAAAGCAGCTAAGATGACTCAGTGCCAACAAGCAGATTTATAATGATCAGGTTTAACTTCTTCCATTGACCTGAACAATTCTGAATTAGAATTTGTCAGGTGGAGAATAATACTTCTCTGTTCTTTGGTTTTTAGACATTCAGTATTCAGTGACAGCCGTGAACAAGCCATGGTGTCAGTTCACAGACCATAGAGGGCAAACCTGGGGAAACCTCTCCCCCTTTCTGACCTGATGTGCTCTGTGGCTAGTCTCTGGTCTGATGAGCTGCCATCAGCTAAATCATTTACATACAGTAAGGGTCACTCCGTTATAAACACACCCAAACTGTGACACAATTCCTTTCATTTTGAAGCCTAAAGCTGACATAAATATCAGACTAAATGGCACATGGATCAAAACATAACTTCACTTAAACATGACTTATTAGGCATCCAATTCAATTAGATTTTATTTGTACATCGCTTTTAACAATGGTCACTGTCGCATGGAAATAAGTATAGTCGATAACTATCACTTTTGTCTCTGATGAGCAAGCCGAGGGAATGCAATGCAAGGAACAGCTTGTTCATCCATCATCAGATGAAAATAGGAAGAAACCTTGAGGGGAACCAGTCTCAAAAGAGAACCCATCATCATGTGGCTGAAGCACATGTCCTGTGTTGTCCATGTAATCACTCACTTACTCTCACTCATCGTCTATACCACTTAATCCTGTATTCAGGATCATTGGGGTCCTGGAGCCTTCCCCAGAAGACTTAAGGCATGAGGCGGGGTACACCCTGGACAGGGTGCCAATTGATCACAGGGCATAGACTCTCACTCATTTACACACTACGGGCAATTTGGGAACGCCAAATAACCTAATCTGCTTGTCTTTGGACTGTGGGAGGAAACCGGAGTACCCGGAGGAAACCCACCAAGCACGGGGAGAACATGCAAACTACATGCACACAGAGACGGGAATCGAACCCGGACTCTGGCGACAGTGCTAACCACTACACCATGTCCATGTAATATGAACACCAAGATAACAATGACTTAAATAATAATTATATTTAAAAATACAAAAACTATCAAAAGGTCAATAAATAACATTAACAGAAATTTGTAATTAATCAGTAAAAATTTTGTGAATATTTGCAATAAATCTCAAGATCGAATGGTGTAAAAACCTAATGCGTGAAAAACACAGTTTTCTGCCTTTTTGTTATTTTGTTATAAATTATTATTCTCTGACACCCCATGTTTAAAAAGTTTAGTGCAAAACCGTTATAATATTTAAGCTGCCAGATTTTTTGCGCAAAGGCCAACACGTCATGATGAGCCAATCCTGCTGCTTCGTGCTGTTACATGATCATCAGCAACAGGATGCAAAGTGCATCACTAGGAAGTTAAAATGAAATCATATCAGTTATTGTAGTTATGATAATGTACTTCACTATGTTTCGCTATGCTGTTGTTCTTCCGGTTGCTTCCTTCAGGGCTCACTACAGCGGATCATTCGTTTGATGTTGTCACAGGTTTAACGCCAGATGCCTTTCCTGACCCAACCCTCCTATTTTTATGCAGGCTTGAGACTGGCCCTGAGGGCACTCTGTAATCCCAGTGGTTGGGTATATGGGGAGAGAGGTTCTGAAAATAGAACTTAAAATACTGGACCGCCAATCCTTTTATAACTACCATAGCCTTTATAAGTGAAATGTCAAATTAAAATCAAATTTTACTTTTATTTGTCACATGCACTGAGGGCCCTTGGAAATGTCCTTGACCTGGGGCTTCCACAGAGCAAGTGATGACGTCTGTGGCCTAATGACTTGACTTTACTATTGATGGTTCCGTCTACATGCTACCAAGCACATCGCCTAAGTATCCACTATTTCTGTGGCAGTTATTTACAGGGTAGGGTTGCCAGCTCGATGCCCGATTGTACCGAACCCCTTGGGGGTCAAGGACCTTGCTCAAGGGTTCACCAGTGGCAACCTGGTAGCATCTGGCCTCAGACTATACCTTAACCAAAACATCTCAAATGTAAGATGAAGTGTGATTTTGTTGGAGTGACTTTTAAATGCCCTGCAAGAAGATCTGCCACAGAGGTAGACTTCTTCAGAGGCAAACCACTTCATGTTTACAGAATTTAAAGCATTGAGATACACTACAGACAGATGTTTTTTTGATATATTCATCTGGGTCTGTGTTTGGATCACAGTCTGCCAGCTGTTGACTCCTGAATGGAGGAAACACTTAAAAGTCCTAGAAGACAGTTCAAAAGTCTCTAAAACACACCACTATTGAAAGAACCCCCGAGGAACCTCTTTTTAAATAGCCTTAAAAAAAAAAGCCTGCAAGCGTACTTCCCTTTGGCATTTTAAAAGGAGATAAAAGTCTGTTGATGGAAGGTTGCAGTCTTCTGAAGAGAGGAAAGCTGTTAGCAGATCTTAACAATTTATTGACAAATCAGGAAAGAGCTCTAGGGTCTCCCTGACATCCCTAATCACAGAAGTTTTGCCCTTTATGCGTGGTGTAGGACATTTTGGCCCTTTTACAAGGAGTAGGGCATACTCTCTGTAGGCGGGTGCACACGGTGCAGTGTTAGACCAGTTTTCTCACCGAGACGCTCTTGCAGATGGCCGGCAGCTTTCTTACAGTGCAGCTGAAACTAACGAACACAATAAGACATTGTCCAGATTTAATGTAGCTGAAAACAACAAAGGCATTTGAGTGAAGTATTATTAAGTGAATTCATATTTCCAGGCATGAAGAATAATAAGAATCATAATAAAAATAAAAAAAAAGTGCCAACATGCACTGGTGTGACACAGCACAATGTGCAGTGGCACATGAGGAACACAAGTCCCTCAGGCAATGCCATGAACATCTGTTATGCTAAATATATCATTTGATCTCACAGCAGGTACATTTTCAACAACATCTTCCTCTGTGTCGCTCCAGCGACTCTTTTCTGCAACTACGCTACGGGATGTTGAGCACTCAAAAAGGTGAACAAGTCAGAATGTTACTACTCAAAAGTAGTAATGTTACTATGACAAAAGAGGAAAAGACAGCTGCCGATTTGGAGAAAACACAAACACAACACCCTACAGTAACTCCAGTTGTGAACATACCGGGAATATTTTAAGTGTAGTCAAATGTATATAATCGGCTAGCACGGCATCAAACCGACCTCAAGCACAGTATCGATTGGTGCAAATTTTTTAAAGGTGGCCGTAAGTCCATGAATGATGATCCTGGCCGTTCCTGTGAACATTCAGCAAGTTACTGGTTACAACTTGCGGCCAACTTGTGGAAAAGATGCATCAGTCTGTACACACTGTAATGTACACACAGCCATTCAACAACACCACTTGTACACTAAAGGGGGTCAGCCACTGTAGGAGTTACTGCCCCATCCCCAGTCCTGGCTTCACTCCAAGCCACATGTTAGGAGTTCCTGGGACGCCAGCGTTTCAGACATGAACCATAGCTTTGGTGTCCTGAGAAAACTTTCCACCTTGATGGTAGCCAAGCACTAGTGAAACACTGGGATAAGTGCATAAGCAGGGGGTTATATAGAGACATAAAAGGAGTTTTAACTCTCATCAAAAGTTTTTTGATGATGTGCAAAAGCTGCTACAGTTGAGTGTTTTGAAAATATTGCAAAAGATTCTCTACATGTGTAAGTTGGCCTCCTTTTAAATTATAAAAGCCTCTAATCCCTAACTTCATACTACTCAACCTTAGCAATGGTTTGGAAATGTAGCTAAAATAACCTTATCTCAAAATGTCCATTCATCCAAACAACCATCTGTACATTCTCTATACCGAAGGGTCATAGGGGACGTGGAGCCAATCCCAGAGTGCTCAAACTTACTCACACATCACGGGCAATTTGGAAATACAGTACCAGTCAACCCACTCGGTATGTCTTTGGAAGGTTGGAGGAAACCTGAGTCCCCAGAGAAAACCCACCAAGAGTAGAGGTGGGATTCGAACTCCCAAATCAACCACTGTGCTGCCATGTCTGCAAACGTATATATATTTAGACTTAAAGCTTAATCCTAATCAATCTCTCCCTCTCTCTCACACAATACCAACATGTACAAACATTTCATACCAAAAAAAGCACAACCTTGGTGGATACACACTGAAATATTTACCAAGGTGTGTAAACACTGAAATATCGATCCAGGCATTGCTTCACCTCAGACCGTGTGTATCATGAAAAGTTTTGCCCTTGAAAACAGACCCACAATAACGAGTCTTAATGAGTCTATGAACCACAGAGTGTACTTCGCGTTCTTGTCATAAGGAACGTGAAGAACGTGACAAATCTGCCCGCAAAGAAAAAAAGCAGCGAAGCCACCTGCTAAGCATTCCCTGTGGAGATCGGGGATGTATTTTAAGATGTGAAATTCCCAGTTGGGGAAAAAGCTCACAGAGGGCTTGGTGCGTGACTACCGAAAAAGCTCGCTCTGCTTCACATCTTTTTAGACGGACGGAGTTCAGGACAACAGACTGCTACTGTAGTTTCAGTGGTAATGATGTGTCTCTGTGCGATCTTGCCACCGTGGAGGTGGATAAAAGTTTGATAGAAGTTTGACTCCACTTCTGGAGATGAGAGCGAGAGAGAGAAAGAGAGAGAGAGAGACTGATGGGATGTTAAGTTGACCCTGTGCCACTTTATCTGCTCTGCAATCTGACAGTGCAATCTGATGTGAGAAGACCTGTCATGAAACACCTTCCATCCCTTCAAGTCAGCATCAGCCATTTTTCACTACGGTTCCTCATTAACGGGGCAGATGTCAAAAAAATCCTTGCCTTTGTCAGATTCTCTTTTTCTTTTTGCAAGACTGCTAATAAGACGTCGTCTCAATGGCTATTCCTGAGGCGATTGAAGAAAAACGGTCTTTTTGCACTTACAGTGCAGATATTTGATCTCCATAAGATCCTGGACACTTCTGCACTTTTGCAGGTGAAATTTCTTTTAATGGTATGAGCCATGCATTATGCATGCATATCATATAATTCGTAAAACAATCCAATTTTTGCGCCCTTATTAAGGAAAAAGAGGCGACCCTTTCATAAATTTTAATTAATTCAAACTTTTAGCACCGAACAATTCTGCAGAGCGAAGGAGAGTTATCATTTCAGCACGTACATGATAGCGCTGACCTATTAGCATGCTGACAGTTGATGAGAAATGAGTGCAAACAATTTTTTTTTGTTGTTGAAAAATCGCAGTCCCCAACAGGCCCCCATTAATCAATTTGCTCTTTAATGAAGCTTGGTTAGCGTGTCAGGCTAATCTGCTTTGGAGGAGGTTAATTGACACATCCAATGTTGATTAAACTCCGATGTCAGTCAGAGGAACACCCTTCGTTAATTAGCGACACCCAAACAAAAGGCCGTCACTGTCCAGGGATTACTGTACTGTATGTGTGTATGCTGCAGGTAACTTGACTGGTGAGCTGTCATTACGCTGGCACCGGTCACACAGTCACCTCTGTAGGTGTAGACGAGAGGAGTCGACGATCTCGGGGGAAAAAAAATTCGAGAGTGTCAGCGGACTGCTCACGCTGCTGCTCGGTTCTGAAACTAAACCTGTCATTTCAGTCTCCACTGAACTGCCGAAGTTACTCGGCTGCACAGTTCTGTAATTTAAAACGGGGGCGCGTTCAAGGTCCGGAGAACGCAATTTGGTGTCATCAAGCCAGTGCGAATCAATCCAGGCGAGGTCCGGTGGAAAGCCTTCTGCACGAAACAATTATTGCACAGCAAATCTGGGATTTATTTTCAGACACTTCATCCTCCCGAAGGCTTAACAAAAGTTCGTCAAAATTCACCTTCTGCACCGCATCTAGTCTGACCAGAAAGTTCCTATGTGCATCCTCCTCTGGCTCTATTTTTAGTGGAAAAAATGCTGATGAAGGTTTACAGTAGGTATCAGTTTTTTCCCCCCTCCCAAACGAACACTTTTCAATCTGTTGTTCGGCTCTGCGTCGTGAGCTAGGAATTGCTTTGACGCTGACGTGTGGGCGGTTTTGAGCCTCTGTTTGCTCTAATCAAACTCGTGCAGTGTCATATAGTGTTCTGGAACCTGTTTCATGGCTGAGGAGTGGAAGCGAGAAGCTGGGGATGGTGGAGGAGAAGTCAGGCGGATGGTTTTGGCGTGGGTGGAGAGAGGGGGGGGGGGGATCCTGGCAGGTTGTGCGCAGACAGCTGCAGACCAGCGGGCATCCTGATGGGAAGGGGCCGCAAATCATCCCAGCACAGAGGAGATACCACTGAGCTGGAGCTGGAGTGGAACTTAAAACTGTTCTCTTCTTCATTTTCTCTCTCTCCGTCCTGCTTGCTCTCTATTTTATAGCTTTGCATTACATTAACGCTTGTTTGCATGGAGATGCGTTTATCGGTCTTGTGCTTTGTCGCTTGTTTCACATCATAGGCTCAAACCACACTCCCACACACTCTCACACAAAACCACCCACACACACACACACACACACACACACACATACACACAATGCCAACAGTTTGGTGTACCGTACCCTCCCCCATGTCTCTTAACTGAGCACAATGGATATTATGCTACTCAGGGTGCATTAACATGACATCTAAACCACTGGTGTGTCTGACGTCAAGATGTTACACGCCAGCAAAGCAGGAAGAATGAGTGATCCTATTTATCTCTTGCCAACAAAGTCTCCTCTATGCCCTGCAGGTACTGTAGTGCACAGGGTGGCACCGAGCTGAAACACAGGTGAGAAGATTGTTGGCTGTATAGACGTAGGCTCTGGCAGGATGTCAGAATCGCGGACAGTTTTGCAGATCTTCTGCCAGCCTGGCAAATGAATAGCTGCTTTATACCCCCGTAGTGTTCAAATGCATTCCATCCTCACAACTGTGTGATCAGAATTCCCCCCGTCCTCCTGCCTTCATTCATACACGTCGTTCCTCCTTTTTGAAGCCCCTGATTCGCCATTGTCCCGCGCACAATAGCGCCGAGCGCTGACCAGACAGCGGGAGTGATCACAAGCACACCATCAGTCTCGGCTCGAGTGAAAGGAGCCAGCCGGCAGATCGTTGACAAGGCTGACAGTAGGCTCAAAAGCAGCCGTGCAGCAGTCAGCATTACACACTCAATCAAGATTGGACCTCGTACTCCTTTCCTTGTTCTCTCGCATCCCTTTCGCTCACCATCAAGCCTTAAAAATGAACGTGCTCGAAAAGGCTGGAGCTCAAAAGCAATTTTTTATTTTTTTTTACCTTCTCAATACTTGATGCTTGATGGCGAGAGAAACAAGTGAACAACAGACACGGGCTCAGCACACACGCACTTACCCAGGTTAAATTATGCATGTCGAGCATCTGCTGTGAAAATAACCACCTTCCTTCAGCCCAGAGTGAGTGTTTCATTCTGAGGTCATCTAACTCGGCCTTACAATAGCACATTTGTAAGTATTTGCTCCTGGCATGTTGTGTAGAAACATACACAAAATAAACACACATGATGTACAGTATTTTTGCCCATTTTTTATTACATAGGCTAAGATCTACAGTAAGAGAACCATTAGTGTCAGCGATGGACTCAAACCTGCTGCTGTAAAAAAAAAAAAAAAAAGGACTTCCGATTGGTGTACAGTATGAAAATAAGGAAATACGACTGGTTAAAAGGTGACGACTCGAGGTGGTGGCTTAGTCGTTAGCACAGGTGCCTTACACCTCTGGGGTTGGGGGTTCAAATCCCACTTCTGCTCTGTGTGCATGGAGTTTGCATGTTCCCCTCCTGCTTGTCGGGTTCCTCCTAGGTTTCCCTTATGACAATTTGCCTGCTGTCCATCACTGGATGTGTTATGGTCCTCAGCGATATAAATGACCCTACAACAATTAATATGTTTACATGCACAATAAAGTCAAGCTATGATTATAACTTGACTAGGCCAATTAACAGGACTAGTGCTCTTGCTCATACCAGGGGAATAGATTTATTGCCCAAAGTACAGGACAGTGCAAAATGCCTTAGGCACCCTGTGTTTCCATCATGCCAAACCATTTCTGATTAGTGATCCAAACATTAGTATAAATAAACCAATGTATTAAATAAGCTACCATTTTTTTGGCAAAAAAGCAAAAAGGAAGCTGCTGGGTTTGCATGCAAAAAAATAAGCAGGTGCAACAGTCCAAGTCGTCAGAAGAACCGTAAGTGGTTCTGCAAGAGGGTCAGTAAAACTAAGCAGCTAATGTCCTCATAAAACTGCACAAATTGTACCTAAGACTAAAGGGTCCTCAAAGCATCATCACTCCAAATACTGACTTTGTATAGAGCAGGTGAAATATGCCCTCTTTTATCTTGTTTATATTGTATTGTATTCCCAGTTGACCTATTACTGTATATCACACACCAAAATGATCGACAAACAACTTAGCTAGGGGCAAAAACTTACATCATTCATCATGAGCGGTGAAAACATGGATAACTTTACGGCGCTGTATTTTGTTATAGCACTATACCTTGTGAGTACGGTGTTATCTGAAGGCAGACAACACCGTCGTATTGGTAGCAGCATCTTTTCAATCTTTCAAAGCCTGTTGCGGGAATGAGGAACACGTACAGAGTGCTTAGGCCAGTTATGTTCTAACTCCTGACCACATCATCAGGGTGTGATGGTCTGACCTTGAGAAGTTTGATTTAGTACGTATTTCAGTCAGAGTAACACATTTACGTTTAGTAGTCTGACTAACACAACCTCAGTAAACGTACTGAGTGACTTCCAAGCTGTGTGTTGTTCTCAATTTCACTTTGTCGAGTGAATAAAATCACAATTGCTTTTAAAATATATACTGTACAAAATAAAACAAACAGTGTTTGCTAAGAACTCTTAGCAAATGCCATGCCCACACACAAGATTGTGTTCATTACACACACTTTTTGATGTCACTATACGGATGAAAGTATTTGGCCAAACCTGCAATGAAGTTGTATCCAAATACATATACTTCAATATGGAGTCGGCCCCCCTTTTGCAGCTATAACAGCTTCCACTCTTCTTGGAAGGCCATCCACAGGATATTAGATTAAGTGTTTCTGTGGGAATTGGTGCTCCTTCAATCTGTAGAGCATTTATGAGGTCCGGTACTGATGTTGGATGAGAAGGCCTGGCTCGCAATCTCCGTTCCAGTTCATTTCAAAGGCTCTCGATGGGGTTGAGGTCAGGGCTCTGTGTTCGGGCCGGTCAAGTTCTTCCACACCGAACTCATCAAACCATGTCTTTATAGTCTTTGCTTTGTGCACTGGGGTGGAGTCATGTTGGAAAAGAGAAGGGTCTTCCCCAAACATCCACAAAGTTAATAATAAGTCTTGGTACGCTGAGCATTAAGATTTCCCTTCACTGATGATAAGGCGCTTGATTGAATTCAATAATGAACAGGTTTTTTCCCCTATAATGTATCTGAACTTGCCAAGCCATTTTGTCTCATGAAGGTTGTTCTGATTTTGCATAATCATCTAATTCCCAATTCACCCGTCGCTGCCTGTTTTTCAACACCGGTTTGGATTTGTTTGCATGCGATGATCTCATTAAACATCTCTATCAGCGATTGCATCTGTCTCAGCTCCCTGTGACCATTTTTCGGTCACATTTTTTTTTCTCTGTACAAAAAACATCTTAAAATAAATATCCAGTCCAAAAACTCTTTAGCAGTGTAATAATGAGCTTAAAGGATTGATAATGCTCTTGGCAGTTGTATCTGAGTAAGTTCGTAATAAATCCAACAAAATTGCTCCTCTTCATTATGTTATGCTATTTATTTTGCCAGGTGCGAGGCAGCACGTCCTGAGAGAGTCCGTTCTGGGTCCGGCCTACAGAAGAGTGAAAGGGGCAGCTGCTGTTGAAAGGCTGCATGTCATGGCTTTTCAGTCAGCTTCATTGTGGATGGGGATAAAGGGGCTTCGTTCAGTAGCCAGGACTAAGCTGGGGCACCTCGTCCCTGCTCGAGCTCTTTTGTAGATATTTTTAGTAGCAGTGGTGTGTTTATCCAGACAGCCGGGACAGAATGTGTGTACTCGAGCACCTGCACTCTTGAGCGGCAGTTGTCTTTCTTTCCTGCTGAGCTATACCTCTTACAGCTGGCACTATGAAGTCTTGTTCGGGAAGTCTTGTACTTACATACAGTATAGTACATGCATTGTGATTATGGGTTTTTTAAGGAATGCAATTTTTTGCAGGTGGTGGAAGCCTTTAACACTCGAAATGTTTCATGTTTAATGTTTCATAAAAAAAAAAGCACAAAAAGAATTTAACTCGTGTAAGAAAGCTGCATATTGTAGTGTTCAATTTCACTTCAGCATCGAGATGGATGCAGATCGGCCTCTGAGCGGAAACACAGTCTCCGCCCACTCCAGACAGTGTCCCTGCATATTCAAATCTATGCAAATGGAACGCCTACGTAATGAACTGCTGCCTCTCAGATGGTGAACCCAGTCCGGCGTTGCTCACAACCAAACATGTGTTTATGTAAATTATTGAATCACTCAAACCTCAAAAGACCACTTTGGAAAGTTTGTTTTGCTGGTGTTTTGTGAAAAAATGTGCTCATTTAGACAGCAAACGCTTTGTCTGTTCTGTCGTTTGCTACAGGCAGATTTGTTTCTACAGCATCTGCATTTCTGACAGACCAGTGCTATGGTTCTGACTGCCAATTCTCTGCACAAGCCTGATAGTAAAAGCCTTAACTCTTTCAATTACTTACCTTTTTCTGGTTTTTTTTTTTTTTTTGGTCACTCATTTCTGCTTATGGAATGAAAATCATGCAATGTGTAAATGTCTATGAGGAATTATTTATACTCACACTGAGCACTTAATTCTGTAATGCTTGTTGCCCCAATCATGACCTGATTTCATAAATTCCAAAGAGGGGCTTATGATAGTTCTGTCTTGCACGTCTAAGGTCCAGGGTTTAATTCCTGAGGTCTGCATGCGGGTTTTCTCTGTGTTTGGAAGGTTTACTCTGGGTACTCCTGTTTCCTTCTACAGTCCAAAGATATGCATATAAAGTGTGTGTGCGTGAGTGCCCTGAGAAAGATCACCCTGTCCCGAGTGTATCCTGCCTCATGCCCAAAGTCCCCTGCTGTAGGCTCAATAATAATAATAATAATAATAATAATAATAATAATAATAATAATAATAATAATAATATGTGGGCTGTACTGAAAGTAATGAAAAAACTGACCATAACATTTTAATTATCTAAAATAGGTTGTTCATATACATGTATGTTGCTAGGGTAACTCCTGTTCTATACTAAAGTCCTACTCAACATAGTCTCCATCACAAACCATGAACCATGCACCATTGTTGAACTCTGGCACTCTTTTGAAAATATCCTTCTTTGCAATTGATGGTCTTCCTCTGTCCAACAAAATGTTTATAGAGATGACACCATCATGACAAGAGCAATGTGCACAGATGGATGAAGGAGTTTAAAGGAGGGAAAACCAGCACTGAAAACAAACCACGAAGTGGGAGACCATCAACTGCGACAAACAGGATGTGAAAGTTGGATTGGCGCGGATACTTGGCTTGTGATGTTGAATAGTGCAGTGCAATTTGAATGACCTATGTGAGGTAATAAACAAGTTATGCCCACTTTTGCAGTACTTTCAGTACAGCCCTTAATAATAATAATAATAATAATAATAATAATAATAATAATAATAATAATAACTAAAAAAAAGAATAGCTACAGTGCTGAAAAAAGATTCTATTTGAAGCATGTTCTATTTAAGTGGTTCCTTGATTCAACAGGTCTGGCAGTAATCAGGACTGGGTGTGGCAAATTTAATTTAATTTAAGATTTGAAAAAATCACAGTTCATTCATAATTTAAAAACTATATTTTGTATTTACTGGGGTAATTGAAGTGTGATAATATGGCAAAAAAAAAACTGATGGAATTACAAATAAGAAACAAACACCCCCTGTTTTACAGGAGAAATGCTGAGGTGTGACATACTGTACCATGATGCTGAATTACGCTGTTCATGCATCAGCCAACAACCGCATACCTGACTCAATGTACTACCGACATGGATTCCTCAAAAGCAAGTATTCTGTAAATTAGTTAATTAAACTAAATAATGAAATAAATTATCTGCAAAACAATTCAAATGAAATTCTAAACAGCACTGATACCTTGACATGCAGCAAACTACTTAATTTACCCTTTAGTGTGACTGTTAAATAACCCCATTCTCTAGTTTAGGAAAACTATCTCATGTTGTTCTGCAACACAGTCAGTGAAAAATAGAAAATCAATGAAGTAGCCATTTTAATTTACCAAATGGTGGCGTTTTTGAAGCGCACTCATATTTCAGACTAGGCCATGACCAGGATAAGGGCGCATGGCTTAATTGAACAACATCCTCCCAAATATCCCGAGTGAAGCCTGTGATAAATGTATGAAGTTGGTGAAGAAGCAATCATTTAAAAAACATTTTAAATAAAATAAAATACATTTTTTAAAATCATTCACAGTTCAAACCAGTGTGTGGATGATTGCCATTTATTACACACATGGCAAGAGTTTCAACCTTGCTCCTTCACATCAGCCTCCCAACTATAATTAGGAAATTTTCTGCACTGAGACCTGGTGCGCTCTGAGAATGCCTCCTCACATACATCACCTAGAAGAAAGTTCTGCCTGTGGCTAATGCTCTAGAGTCCCTGTCCTATTCCCTGGGCCAGTACCCACTCGGTGCCCACACACCATAGTGCTAGGAGCAGAGCGGCATGGCGGCAGGATGGCACAGCCTCCGTTGCATGTTTTCTCCCTGTCAGAAATGTCTGCTGCTGCACCTTGCCGCTGGCTCTCAGCCCCAGACGGAATTACACAAGGAACGACAGCAGCCATAAATCAGACCCAGGACAAGAGGAGTGTATCGTGTATGAGGACAGCACATGGATGACTGCCAGCGCAACCCCAACCCCTTGTAAAAGTTTACCAACCTGTAACTGTGATGGAGTACAGGTGGAGGATGCGGCCGGAGGCATGTAGTTGTGCAAATACAAATGGATGCTCTCGGTGTGTTTATTTTATGCTACATTTCACACAACCAGTAATGATATCATACAGTATTTAATACATGTACTGTAGTTTGATCAGATGTCATTTGAAAAAAATACAAATAAAGTCCGATCCAAAAGTCGGAAACAACAAAGGGGTTTCAAAACTTTTGAAACATTTATTACAAAGAAAGAAAATGTTCAATGTTTCATATTTCATATTTTGTATTTAGGATTCTGCACTATTTCTAGGTCCCTATTAAAATATTTCTATGATATTGAACTGCATTGTACAAAAGGTCAGATTTTCCTCATGCCTAATCTCTTCTGCTGGAGCGTGTGTACAGATGACACACCAATGGATTTGATCTAAAAATGGATCATCAGGTTTTGCCCAAAATGGTGGAGTTAGCCAGCTTGAGTGCATACTACTTTTTTACCACAAAAACATGTGCTGTATAAAATAAAGAATATGATAATTTTTCAAACGCTAGAATTTCATCATAGAATAGACGCAAATATATAAAAAAGGAAATGTAGATATACTAGATTAAAACACCTAAGGAGGCATGATTGCATAAGGCTTAGCAGGGTGGCCTAGAGCCTCTAGGGTTAAGGTTTAGACTTGCTCCCTCGAGTCTGTGTGCATGTTTTGCGTGTGCTTGATGGGTTTCCTCCTACAGTGCAAAGACAGGCCGCGTAGACTAATTGGTGTTCCTAAATTTCCCTGTGGTGTGTGATGTCCATGGTGTATCTTGTCATACTGTATATCATAACCATGTTTGATATTTGGCAAATATTGCAAAATATTTGCAAAATAGATTATTCACTCACTCATCGTCTGTAGCACTTTATCCTGCATTCTAGATGTGCGAAAGGCCACAGTGGCCACCCTAGATGAACAGATATTGGGTCTTAATTCTAAATAAAGGATATTTTTATTTTAAAATATTATTATTATTATTATTATTACTATTATTATTATTATTATAGAAGGACACTAGGATGCCCTGAGACTAATCGGCTGCTTGGGATATGTAAGGAAGAGAGAGAGAGAGAGAGAGAGCTAAGCCACTCTGAGTGCACTCTTGTGCTATAATCTTGTTTACACCAAGAATCTTGTTCATAATAAGGTTATATTGCAACTTCCATCTCTTTCATTTTCTACTTCCAGACATTTCAATGGCCTGGGTGAGCGAAAACCTTCATAACACCTAATGTGTTTAGTGCCCCCTCTCTTTCTTCCTCTCTCCCTCTCCCCCTCTCATTCTCTCTCCGGGATGGACAGAGAGGTCTAACCCAGCAGCGAACCAGGGATTTTCAATGACCCTCTGGTGAATCCAGCATCATTTATAGCCCTGCGGCCGGGCGCAATCTTCTTATGAGCTTTACTTCGGCCCTGAGCGGACCTGTGGCTCAGTGAACGGGGCATTCCGGAGTAAACAGGCGCGAAGGGGGAACGGTTAACCCCGTGCTTTGTGACACGCCGACGCAAGCGCGCGCTCGGTGACGGGCAAAACCCCCCTTGCCTCGCGCTCGGCTCGCATCGGGAATACATAAAGGTGCCTGAGTGAGAGCGCGCGCGAGAGAGAGAGAGATAGAAAGAGAGAGAGAGAGACAGACAGTGCGCGCGTGAGAGAGAGTTGCATGGATCCTGGAGCGCGCCGCCTCCACGTCGTGGGTTCATGGTGACCTAGCGAGCTCCTCATCTCTAACACGAACCGGTAGGTACAGTAAGTAGTCTACATGTTTCGCAAGCACTAATGCTTTGGAATGCGCCGACGGAACACTCCGTGTAGACGAGCTTTTCTCGCGCGTCATCGTATCGGAAAACAAATAGAACACGCTTCTTCGGGACTTTTTGGAAGGTGGGGTTGGCTACGATTGATGAGTGATACCCGATTGTGTCTTTGCGTGTCTCGGGTATCCAGTTTGAATATAATTATAGCATGATAATGAGAAAAAAATGGGGAGGAATGATCAATGCATGCAGTGTTTATTGGGCTGCGAGCGCGCATCAGTAAGTGCAGGCATGTGGGGATGGGGTCGTCAAGGTATTTTGGATTGAGCTGCTTTACTTTTTTTTTTTTTTACTTCCTGTTGGTTTGAGAGAGAGAGCGAGAGAGAGAGAGAGCTACATACACTTACACAGAGAGAGAGAGAGAGAGAGAGAGAGAGAGAGAGTTTCAGCACCTCGGACAGCAGGCGACTGTTAACCGCTAGAGTTCGCCTTCAACCATTGAAAGCCGGCGCAGTGCGACTGATCCTTTCCTTCCTCTGTGTCTCTGTGTCTGGGATTTCGTTCAGCTCAGCTGTGTGAGTATGCTCTGTGTCTTCTTCTTGCGTGCATGGTAATGAAAAGCTGATTATTTTATACATATAATAGTCTAAAGAGCAGAATCGGGCGTGTGCTATATATATATATATATATATATATATATATATATATATAGACAGTATATACTCTGGTGATCTCCAAGTTTAAGTCACTCCACTTCTGTCCTTATAGAATGTACTTCTTCTGTTTGTGTTCTGCTGTGCATTGCTGTGCATGCTGCTCTTTTATTTTTTCATTGCTCTGCAAATGCCTCACGGGTTTAGGCAGATAACGTGAAGAGCGTTTTTAGCTCTGCACTCAGACCGGGTTTGTTGTAAAAGGGAGACACAGAGAGAAAGAGAGAAACGATGACAGAGAGCGATGTCTAACTAAACATGAGCTGGGAGTTAGAATTAAGCCCCTTTATCTTAGATTGTCACAAGTAAAAATGAGTAGCTGTCATATCTACTAGTGTAGTGCAAATGAAATAAAATCCACCTCAGTGTATAGCCATTCTAGTCTATTAGGCACAAATCTGATTCTGTCCGCGTGGGCACTTTACCATCAAGTGCAATAAACTCGGGCAAATGTATAGAACTGAAATTGTAGTCTAACTACCAGGAATACGAAAAAGCATTTGAGGTATATGTGCTGTATGTGGTAAAAGTAAAAAAAAAAAAAAAAAAAAAATCCTGAAACTTTATCTCTACATCCATGCCTGAGATTGAGACTCAAAAGTAGTTGAGAAGATGATGCTTAAGGGAGAATGGGGTTTGAATTGTTGTTGGCAGTTTTTTTTTTCTTTCCCCCACTTGTTCTTTTGCTAAGTGTGAAAATGCATAAGAGCTGTACACACCAGCTGCCAGTGCTAAAAAGGCGCCTGTGTGTCTCCTTAGATTTAGACATTTATTAAGGCATGGTGTGACCCACGCAGTTCATAGCGCCGTAATGATGTGTTAAGGGTGCCTCTGAATGATAATCAGCTGCACGCATTAAGAAACAAGAGGCTGCAATCCAAGCCACAGTGTCACTCATGGTTTGTCAGTCTTCGCACACAGGCTATTTTTCAGAAAGGCTTTTATTTATTTTCTTTATTTAATTTTTTTTTTAGCTGCTAAATGCCATCTTATGTGCTCACCGCTTCTCCTGGTCTATTGATATTCATTTTGCGTGGTGGCTCATCTGTGCAAATCCACAGAGACAGGATTACAAGGAAACTATCCTCTAATTTAACCTGCTTTCACTTGTTTATCTAATGAGAAAATAAAAGTATGCATTTTGATTAACTGTTTGGTAAAGTGCAGGAATGCTGCTTAGTAATTATTTTTTCCTGAAGGCTTTGCATGGGAGTTTGATTGCTAGGAAATTAAACATATCCTTAAATTTGTGCATTCACATCTTTTGTAATGTAAAAAAAAAAAAAACATAACAGCTATGTGCTTTTTCCTTTTGGCATCGATTCCAAATGATGTTCAAGCTCAGGTGCGTCTCCTTGCGCTCCCGTGTTGGAATTCAGACAGTGACTTCTGGCCAAACAGTGCTTCACATTTTAAAATGACAGAGACGGGTTGCTTTGTAAATCTCACAGCGTTTGTTCGGTGCTTGTGCATTTTAGCGTCCTCGTCTTGTCTCTTTCCAGCTCTAATCGTGATTATGCAGGTTGGAGATTGACTAAGCTAGCATGAATGCACTGTGCCTGAGCCAGGGTCTTTGTTGCGGGGAGACGGAGAGAGCGTTCCAGACTTGCAAGATGGGTGAGACAGTGTGATGTAGATGGACTTCATGAGAGCAGTGGGACGCTTGCATTAATATTAACTCATTAAAAAAAAACTACCCTGTCAGTTCCAGTAACACTTAATGTCTAGTGTGTGATGTTTTTCAGGATGTGACTCACATTGAAAAGTTTACGAAGCAAATAAATTGCTAGGGATTCATAGAAGGTGCTATGCTGACATTTAGTGTATTAAACATAAAACGTGCATATTTGAGTGCACCTTAAACCACCGCTCGTCTCACACACTTTTATACACACAAGAAAAATCTATTTGGACTCAGAATGAAAAAATTATTATGTATAAACATCCAAGGACCAGTCTATAGACCCTCAGACCTACTGTATTGATAAATTAAAATTCCACTTATACAAAATACATTAAATTTCATCATCATTCATCATTCATCATACACAAATTTCATACTCATATTCCTTTAATCATCCTAATACATACACAATAAGAATAATTACCCATTAATAAATAAACCTTTTAAAACCTTTTTTAATAATTTTTTTTTTTTACAAGTAGCCCACTGAGTAGTGCTCTAGTAAGCACAATGGGTAAATGATCAGGCTTACTTTAATGCCACAGATATAATTAGCAGTACTATTTGATTAGCAAGGTTATTCTTTATGGCTGTACAAAATGTATGAGGAGCCATTATTTACTTTTTAACTATTTTAATTCATTTATATAGATAAAATAAATAAATAAATAAATAAATAAATAAATAAATACTTTACTATTTTAACATTGTACAGATTGATAGATACAGTATTTTTTATCACTGATGGCCATGAACTGGCAAAAAAAACAAAACATGCAACTTAACTCTCTACTTCACACATTCATCTGCGGCAAGCCCTTGTGTCTGGTTCGGGTTGCAGTGTATCTGAAGTCACACCTCGTAACTGTGGATACAAAGCAGGTGAAATCACTCCAGTCTATTATAAGGCACCACAGACACTCTTTAACAATGTTCCGCAACCATATGCATGATTTTGGGAAAATAGAAAAAAAAAATGGAACAAAGATGGAGAGAGCATGGAAAAAACTTAGCACAGACACTAACCCAGGGTCGGGATCAAACATCGGACATTGAAGCAAAGATGCAGCAGTTCACTTACACAACATGTTTATTTGTTCATTTTTATGTATGGGATATTTTAGAGTGTGGTGGCGAGCGAGACTGTATCACATTTTAAAGTTCTGTAGGCTGAAGCCGAGTTGCATGTTGCATCCGCAGGGTTTAACTGCTTACAACAACATGCTGTGTACCTTTTCTTTCATTTAGATGAATTTTCTACTTTTTCAAAAACATTCCCTCCCTATAATTGAGACGAGAGTTATTTTTTTATATTATTATTAGAGATACAATTATGTACTTCATCCAAGCACATAATTGGCGCAACTAAAATCCACCTACTATCAAAAGTACAATAGGTTTTCTTGAAAGGCTCCAAAAATATATAAATTCAGAAAAATGGCATGCAGCCATTTGGCAGCATTGTGCATTGGAGGGTTAATGTGGACTTCTATCACAGAGCCCGGCTAATTAGAGATGTTTTTGTGAAAACGTCAATTTTTTTTTTCAAGCCAGTTTTATATGTCCGCTTCATTATGCTCTTCCCATAGCACATCTCTATGATATGAGAAGCTTTTAAGTTTTATTTCTAGTTCTTTTCAGATTGTAAGAGCTTTCTGTGGCTCCAGGACCATACTCATATCAGGAATAAAGAGGCCACTCCGGAGCAGCTGAACACACTTACAGTAAATCAAACAGGGACTGTGGGTGAGCCAGAACTAGAGCTAACACCAAGTCATAAAAAAACACAAAAGTTGCAAGAGAAACATGAATTAAAACCCTGGGACTAAATAGACAAACGAATCAGTGATGAACACAAACCAGGTACATATGTGATGATTACATATATGTGACTACTGGTGGCTGAAGGGTATTGTAGTTCAGCACCATTTCTGGAGTTTCATTGTCATGCTCCCCCTCCAAAATGTGGCTCCCGACATAGCAAAAAAAGTCATAAGGGAGTTCCGGATAGTCATCTGTGAATACCAGGAGGGGCAATTGAAGATCTCTATGGAGTGAGGAGGAGGACAGAGGTGGTAGATCTATGTTTTTTGTGGAGCAGGAAGGTAGACTGAAGTCCTCCGCTAAATAAGGAGGGCAAAACAATTTTCTTTTCAGAAGATGAGGTCGGGGGTAACACACTCAGTTGAGTGGGGTGGTAAACAGACACTGTTTGTGAAGCAGGGAGGCAGTGTGATACTGTCAGGTAACTGTCTTAAAGGTGAGGGTTGGCGGAAAAAGACCTCCATATCAGATTCAGAGGTTTAGAGATTCATAGCTGGGAAGGCTGCCCCTTGGGCTCTGGTCTGTGCAGTGCTAAATAGCCACTGTCAGTGTTTGGCCATATGGCTCTGGCTGACACACTGGCTATACTACAGGCTCTCCCCTTGGCCTGTGGTCTAAGCATTGCTGTAGCGTTGCTCTCGGGGCATGGCTGCATGACTCTGGCCAACACCCTCGCAGTAGTCCACGACCCCAGGAAGGCTTTCAGGAAGCCTCACAATAGGTTGGTCACAGTAGTTGACCAGTCTGTTTCTGGTTGCACTCTTTCTGGTCCCACAGAAACGTCTCTGTCTCCCTCAGCTGCCCTCAGATCTGTTTGGGCGAGAGACACGTCTGCTGCATCCTTTTTGAGGCCTCGTGTTCCGTCATGAATTACCTTCTCACTTGGATGCAGGTGCAGATCCTTTTTAATATGTAAAGTTAAACATGGAATTATGTCTGTGAGCAAGAAAAAAAACGTAAACACATAACAGATGCAAGAAAAACAGGAACCGAAAACTCTGGAACTAAAGAGACGAACACAAACCGAGTGCACACGATTACACAGATGTGACTAGTTGTGGTTTAGGGGTAGTATAGTCCAGCACTCTTCCTGCACATCCCTGGCGACTTATCACTTTGAGCACTTGATAGTATATTACTGCATGAAATTGTCCTAGATTACATAATAACAAATTCAGGCGATCATTTGACCCCTCAACTTTATAACACATTTTAGGCACTGGCCAAACAAATGCTCTTTAAATATCGACAACAGGTAAAAACTGATGCAGTAAAATGGGTAAATTTGTGAGGTTGTTTTTAGTATGCTGCATGTTTTTGTTGTAATTCAATGTAATGTAAAAATGTGGTTCACTGAATTCAGTTTCAATTCAGTTTCCTGACATTGAACAAAACTTTTAATTTTAGTGTGTATTGACTATAAATCCAAACATTTCAAACATAATAAACTGTTCTTGTTTCTTTCTAAATTTATGTTCACAATCAAGTAATACTTCCAGATGTCTAACTGATCATATGAGATATTTTCCAGAGAGAAAGAAAAAGTGAATTTAATTGGATGAGATGCATCAGCAAATAGCTGGCAAAGTCTGACTAAGCCTGGAAAGAAAGTGTCAGAATTCACTGACATTTACATGTCTATTTATTTGTAAATGTATTAAGCATTTACAGAAGCTTTTATCCAAAGTGACTTAATGTAGCGGAGTCAAGTAGAGCATAGAGCAATTAAAGAAACTGACAGCATAGTGCAAGTGCCATGAGACACTTTCCACCAATTGACATTTGGTGGTTCAGTAGATAATTAACCTCGGTAGACATTTTATCCCAGCTTTGACAAACGGGCCCAAACAGAACGTAAAGATCGTGACTACTCTCTTGGTCTCATTGACTGTACATACAGTACTATAATAGTAGTTCTAATGTAGAACATGAAGAAAAGAAATGCATTTTACTTTCATGGAATGTCCATGTAGGATCTAGGAGCTTGTCATGTAGTCCATTTATGTATTTATCAGTTTAGCTAATAATGGTATTTGTTTTTGAATTAATTAAACAGTTATATCGCATCTGTTGAAATCTAACTGTACATATTAATCAGTCAACAGCTGTTATTTTTTAAATACCTAAAGTGTGCATATAGTTTATTTGCAATTTATATTTTACAATTACAACAGAACTGAAAAATTGTCTGCCAGTCTCGGATGGTCATGCCAACATAATAGGAAACACTATGCAAAATGAACAATGAATAAAGCCATGGCATATTGAATTATGTGGTAGAACGAATTAAGAAAAGGCACTGTCTATGGTGCTGAAAAGCCTTAAGGCAGCTGTTAAAGTGGCATACAATATTTGATTTCCTTTAGCTCCTTAGAAAGCATACTATTTAAATAGATGTTTTCTTATTCTCACTTTTACATGCTCTTCTAGGTTAGAATTACAGAAAACATGCCAAAACACTAAACTGAATTGTGCTCTTGACTACATATCGAATTAAAACAGCTCAAAAGCCTTTGAAAAACAGATTCCCAAGACTAGCCCTTCTAGAGTACTGTACTGTTCAGGAGAAGTGCCTGTCCAAAGAATGTACGCCTACCTCCAGAGATGGAGGGCACAATCATTATTCATCCTACAGTGAGTGCCGAGCCTCGGGACAGCTTGCAAATGGGCAGATGAGCCATTGACAGTCGCAGAAAGCACTTGCAGAGAAAGAGGGGAAAAAATAAGGCTGTCGTGCTTTCAGAGTCATCGTTATGCATTTAGAGATGCACTAGCACTTCTAGATAATGTGGAAATTATAAAGCCTTTACCGCTGAGTGATATTTTATTTCAATTTACCAAAGTAAAGATTGCCCAAATTCTTAGATGTTATCTCTTCACAAGCATAGCGGCGGCATTAGAACGGTTCAGTATGCTGCTCAGGTGAGTGATTTAAGTGTGTGTCTTGAGATTACTAAACTGTTGCCTACTCTGACCTGGCATGTGGTGCGACAATGTTTGTTTTGGAGGTTTCAGCACCAAAAAATCGATGGTTGTCTGTGAAGGTTGAGGTGAATTTCAAGTGACTATCTGAATTTTCACCAAATGGACACATCGCAATATTCATTGATTATTGCATTCATTCATTCATTCATTCATTCATTCTTCCTAGATAAGTGCTTTATCCTGGTCAATGTCATGGTGGATCTATAACATGTCTGTGGAACTCTGGGCAGGAGGTTGGAACCTACCTTGGATGAGCTGCAAGTCACTTTGTAAATTCATTTATATAAAATGGCATGCACTACAGGTAGAAACAATGACAATGTATTATATGTCACTGAAATTCTTTAATAAATTAATCCTGTTCTTTGCACGAATGAACATTTTAATCAGCTTCCAATCCATCATTATTGTTCTGGGGTTCAACAAGCCATAGAGGGCATCCAGATTTTGGCTAATCTACAATAGATAAAGACCTTTCATTAATAACAGCATATTGACTATGTTGTGTATGTGAAACTCCTGATATCCTTCACATAAATTAATTAGCGGTTCCAACTATTGGGTGACCTGCTATTGTACATGCTGGCCTCAGGTCTGGTTTGATGAATATTCTGTACTCATAGGAAACCTTATTCAAGCTTGTGACACACAATAGGTTCTGTCATTGCTGAATTCAGAGCCTCTTTTATTGATTGGGTTTTTGTGCGAGCATATGGCGCATGCACATTCACGGCTTAAATATATATTCAGAGCATGTAGTACTTCAAGCGTTAGAATTTCAGCACCCTGTATGGGTAACTAAACTGCCGCATCCATGTTCGAAGAAAGGGATAATATACTGGAAATCACATGAAGCAACAAAATATGACAAGTAAAAATTTTAAACATGACTGACATTGCTTAGAAATTCTAAATGGTGTAAATTGGCAGTGTTTTTCTATAACTATAGCCATATTTTAACCCTCAACTCATGTATAAAAAGTAGCTGGTGGAAATATATATGGTGGTAGAAATTTCTAAACACTGCATTCTCTCTCACTTAGGGTCATGGGAAGTGCCAGGGGACTCTGGGTACTAGGTGTGTCACATGGTACAAGCATACACACACTCACTGCAATTTGGGAACAACAATTAGCCTAATCATGTCTTTGGACTTTTGAGAGGAAACCCATCAAGCACAGGGCGAACATGCCCTGAACTCTCAGTTCTAGAGTTGCAAAGTTGCACACAAACACACACTAATTCTCATATACTACAATAATTTAATTTAGATTAATTGTATTAAGTAAGGTATGAAACATGACAGGGTATGCAGTTGTAGGAAGACAACAATGGTGTGACTTTAATATTCCAAAGTTGGGTAGTTTTCTAATAAGAAACTTCCTATGACCACAGATTCCACACACACTATAAGCATTTGTCATTGATTTTTAAATGTATTAATATATAGCATCATACATCCAAGTTGTTATTGTTACATGATTAAGCTCTTCTGGAGTGACATACCTCTCAATACTGCCCAAGAGGATAAAACACTTCTTGTTTAATAGCCTGTCATGGTAGTATTAAGCTTCTAGCCTAATTGTAAACAGTGATGATGACCCATCAACCACTGGGTGAAGCTCTGCTTAGACAGGAAAGCACTGCATGTGTTGACAGATGAATAGCTGACTCTATTACCAAATAGCAATTACAGTACCAGTCCAAAACAGTACCATAAGGGTTGCAGTGGCTTGGACCTTGTAGGAAATGCGCTACTGATCTTTGTAGAAAACTGTCTGTCAGTTTCCTGTAGACAGGAACCATGGGTTTGGGCAGAATATCACATTGGAACCATTGGGTCATCAGATCATGATTCCCAACCAATTACAATGATTCACATTGGGGTAAAACTCACTTACTTAATCCCTGTAGGCCCAAGGGACCTCAGTTGTTGCAGCTTTGGTTAACAGTCTAGGCATGCCAGTACTGCCAAGCAGCCTACCAAAATAGGTAAGTCTGATAACTTTCGCCACACTTTGGGACAACAGGTTGGCTATCATTCCTCTGAAACAAGTTTTATTTTGTTGAAACCTTAAGGTCTGCTCCAGCACCAGGGATCTTCCCCAGTTCACTGTAAATCAGAGCACTGTAATGTGCACAAGGAGGTTGAAGGCGCCACAGATGGCTTGCTCCATAGTGGAGGCCTGTCAAAAGCAATTGCCCAAATATGGTAGTACTTTCATGCCTCTGGTTGTCAGAGTTGACAGGAATGTTGACATGCATTCCCTAAACACCTTCAGTTTTACAAAGAGGCCGGAGGGTAAAACAATCAATTGCAATGCCTGTCGTCAACAGGCAAGTCCCCCCAAAATCTGCGTTCTAGAGTGAAGAGGACATAAAAGGTGCCTTGCTCAGGCTCACTGATGTGACCCACTCTGTGGCTGGGGCTTAAAAGTCTTTAAACCCCACCATAAAAAAAACAACAACAACAACCATATAGCTTCCTTTTTAGGAGCACTTGTATTTTTTGACCAGCTCTAGCTAGTCAACTCAAGGGCAATCTATTATTCTGTTCTGGAATCTGAATCTGAAAGCAGGGAATCTGTAAGCCTAAAAAGTGACTCCGGTACATGAGATAGATTTTGCACAGATTGTGTCAACCAAATCTGGTGTCATCCATAAACCAAATTGGTGGAGATCCATCTTGCATCCTGTTCTACGTGTCTCACTGCCACGAGGTTTCGATCAGCTCTGCGACAGAGGACTCAATAGCTGCAGATTGAAGAGATGCCTCCAATGTGAGTAGCATAATTGTAGTAAATTGCTTGCATGCCTTATGTTGGCGGCAATTTTGTATGATCTCTTTAGGATATCACCAGTGGATCTATTTGTGCAACAGGTGCTAGAACCTACAGTAATTTATTTTGTCCAATCAAGCCACCAGTGATGCAACGCAAGTGACAGGCATGAGACAACATTTAGAATGGTCTAGTAGAGGGTTTAAAAAGAAAAAAACTCCTTCCAATTCTGTCAAAGTTTTACTACTGATGCGCAGTGAAATTCCCTGTGGCTGAAGCTGTGCAGAACAACACATTTCATGCTATGAGCTGCTTCTCAGCCTCTGGTCAAATCCAAGCTGTTCGCTATTCAATGATGGCTGTCCCAGACTGTTTGGTGCTATCTGGAGGCTGATAAAGACTACAGCAGATTTTCTTTCAGACACAGCAATTCCAGCTCATTACCTTAAAACAGTCAATGCTTAATTGGTTAATGCACCGCTCATACTGTACATGTTCATTCCCAGTATCCAGAGATCTTAGACACTGGCTGTAAAGGTGGGAATCCTTTAGCGATCACTTCGAGCCAAAGCTCTAAGTGCATACTGTCTAGTGGAAACTAGCAAACTCTGTGGTTAACCACAAAAAAGTGTGTGTCATGCTGGGAATACTCGCCCCACTAGTAGAATAGAGTCACGCTGCTAGTCCTCAGACGCCTGTGGATGTAAAAGCTGAGTAACTTGCCAAGGAAGCAAACATCGCTCAGCAGAGAAAAGAATGGATGAGGAGAAGGAGGGAGAATCAGTTCCTGCTATACTGAGCACAGTATGAGTTCTCGTCGTACGTGGCTTCAACTCTGACATTATTCATTTCAACTGAGACACTGCTGATGGCAGGACATCCATACACAGACAGTACAGTACGTGCAAATACGTTGCACTCGGTTCGGAGTCAACTTGATATTTGAGTGTAACTCTGCTGAACAAGCACAAAGAGGTGGAATTATGACCAGACTCACCATCATTCGTTAGCAAATACAGAATTATTTGATTACCATTTGTCCTAGCGGTAAATGTCTTGACAGTTGTAACGCTTACAAGAACGCGTCCAGGTGTACTACCCCCTGGTGGTTACAAGGGGTAAATTAGCACCAATGGCAGAGTGATAAAGGCAAATGGAAGGTGATAAAGTCAACAACTCCAATCAGCACTTTAAACATTCTATAGACAATGATGTCTGCAACTTGAATTCAGTTAATTGCTTAACAGAATTAAACCGTCCCAATTCATAAGTGATGATTGTTTTGTTGCTTAAATTGTACTGAACATACTAACTGATGTAATGATGTTATTAGATTTAATTAGAAAATAAATTAGATAGATTATAAAATCAGATTTGATCTTATTATTTCTGATGGCATCAATATCTTTGTTGAACACACACACACACACACACACACACACACACACACACACACACACACACACACACACACACACACACACACACACACACACACACACACACACGCACGCAAAGCCACAGACCAAATGCATGCTGCTCAGCAAAACATGCATGTCGCAGCCACTATAATTAGTCCCAGAGGGACATGCAGAACCTTAGGAGCGAGGACCAAAAGGACCCTAGAGTTACTGCAATCCAAATTAATTTCATGAATTTATTCATATTAATATAGCCAAGACTGAATTAATTTAGGATCTTCATTCAGGATATTCAAATTTTCTTTTGTTACCAGTTTGGCTGTTAACCTACAAGTTAGGATATTTTTCAAATTTTTTATGTGATTTAATATTGCCCAGACTGACAATACACGACAATTGTGCTGGAAAACTCTGCATTAAAGGGGACCTATTATGCAATATTCACTTTTTAGTCATTTTTAGGCATGCGGATGGATCTTTGAGGAAAAAAAGAAGTGGCCTTGGATTTAAACAAGCCAATTAGATTTTCTCCTAATGTGACATCATATACAGTAAGAAGACCCCCTCCCTTGGCTCGTTGCTCAGTTCTGCACAGCTCTGCACAGGGGGGTGGGACTCATCCCTCTCTTTTGATGGACAGTGAATTTGAGTTATTAAACAATGCATTACCTCGGGGTATTTATCCTGGAGTATTAACACACACACACACACACACACACATGCACACACACGTACACACACACACACGCACGCACGCACGCACGCACGCACGCACGCACACACACACACACACACGCTGCGGACCTTTGAGGCCCATGTTAACAATTTAAAGAAATAGCAAAATATGGGACCTTTCAGGTGTGGGAAGGTTGAGTTTATGATGCAAGGCTGTGGATGAAAACAAGACAAAAAATATCACTAGTGTACTTACTGTATGGGTATGATTAAAAAGTGACAAATAACAAAGGGAGACATTTCTCTAATATGCAGTACGGTGCAAAACTTTTGAGCCAGCCATTTCTTCATATTAGATTCAAACAAATTGAGTAGATTAAATTAAAGCAATGGGAACCAATGTTTTACTGCGACAGGGTGCAAAGTGCCTAAAGATGCAATTTAAAAATTGGTTGTTTATGTAACGCCCGCAGCAGCAACCTTGTTTCCCCTCTCGTCTGGTCCAACCACTCAGCATTCAGCATCATCAGTATACTAATCACCGGTCTGATCGTCTGTCATCATCTGCACCTGTTTCTCACTGTTTCATGCCTTAAGTTAGTTTTTAATAAGTTTTATACTTGAATGATTCGTAGGTCACCGTGTGGCTTAACAAACAAACAACATTATAAACAACAAATAACTGCTCAGGTCCAGGGACTGGACTGAAAATGAGAGATAAAAAGTCCTCCAGGAAGCCTGGGGAACGATTCCTCTATTTTAAAAATAAAAGAAAGTCTGGCTCTTTGGAAGCAGAATATGAAGAGATGAGGGGTGGCTCAAGAGTTTTGCACAGTACTGTACTTGATCTTTTGTGCTTTATTTTATATCTCTTTCATAAGCAATATATTGCAAGCCTTTTACGTCTGTGTCTTTGCTTCAAACACAAGGCTCGCGTTCTTCTTACGTGACACCTTTTTTCCTTCTGTCGCTAGGAGAGAGTATATGGTTTTTGAACCCGTGAATATTTGTCTGGACCGCGCTGGTCGCCGCAGCTGACGTGCCGAGAGGCTTGTGTGAGAAGAAACGTGCCGAACCGAAGTGCGAGGACAGGTGCTGCTTGATGGAAGCAGCCAAACAGCCATCTGCTCTAGAACACTTCTAGCCCCTGAAAAGGAGCTGTCTCGTACTTGCAGAACTGATTAATGTCTTCGTCTTGCTCACCAAAAGACATACCTGGCAGATGTGAGTTACTTTGATTTCGGAAATCTGACACTAGTCAGACTTTTATTAAATTAAATCAGTGTTAAAAATGCAGGGAAAAAAAAAGTTTGTCATGTCTTACGGTGCATGAAGCAAAACGACAGGGAAAAAAAAAACTTTCATGTTGTCTGTCTTTGTGTCACACGTGAGACGAGGAAAAGTCCAATATTTCATTCCGGGTGTAGTTCAGTGTGTGATGAATGACAAATCGGTGTGGTCCACCTTTTCGGTTTCCTTCTGTGTCTTCCCAGCGAGTCTGAGAACATCTCTGCCAGGAAGTCTTGAGAAACAGCGGAGAAGCGGGGCGCTCACTCCTGGATATCTTGACAGATTTATCTTGCTCACAGGAGCGGGTATAAATGTAGAATGTGCTTCTCAGACAGGACCACGGCGTAAAAATATGGTGGGTTCAGCGGCCCTTTCCTTCAGCTACACTGACATGGGTTAAGGATGTCTCCTGGAACAGGGACATTTAATAGCAGACGCCAGATCGTTCATGACTCAGAGACAGGCAGCGGATGTCCAGGACATTAATTTTGTCAAAGTGAAACGGTTATGTCGCAGTCTGTGGAAGGGCTGCGAGTCTAACATTAGAGACCGGGGGAGTGGGGGAGTTGGGGGGGTGGGGTGGGGGGGGGGGGGGGGGGGGTGATGAGTGGAGGTTGAGACGGCATTCATCAAGCGGTGCTGTGCTCTACAGTTGTAAGTACCTGTGCATTGTATTCATATTCTCTACTACTGAACCAGAGAGACGCTGTTAAAATGGCAGACGGCAGTTGTTCCTCATATGCGAGGGTATATCCCTGATACCTGCTTCACGAGGGTTAACTACACCATCTGCTGAGACGACAGGGGTCCTGCATTGTCAGGTTTTGATTATGTAGACTTCAACCAGAAAAAAAAAAAAAACAAGACCGTAGCTGAACTATAAAGATCACAATCACTGCTTTACGTATATACACTAAAATGCAAAGTGCTTCTTTCCTCCTAGCAAGGGATTGAAATCTACAGCTACCAGGCCTTGTATGGGCAATATTTTTAATCTGCCCTGCTAATGTGCAATATTGATCGCTGTTTCCAGGGTACCATTAAGAACCCCAAGCATCTCTTAAAGTTCAGTGGGTAATTAAGTAAAATGTCTTTTAAATTCTATTGACTGAAGATTGCACCAGCTGCCAAGATAGCTTTAATGCATCTCAAGATTTTTAAGGGCTCTAAGCATTTCTGTCATGATGGCACGTAAATCTTACGTTGTGGCAGGCGCGGGCATTGCGCTTACGTAAGCAAACACATCAGGTCATAATTAAAGGCTGGTAATTGTTTTAAATAATTCAACCCATGACCGTTTATGAGCCTCTATGATGAAAAAAAAAGAAAAAAAGAAAAAAAAAAAGCATTACATGTCCTGGTAATCAGCAGCAAGAGTGCAGAGAAAAGCATCGTTACCATAGAGACCGGCTTCAAACTTGGAGAAAATACAGTATGCTAGGATCTATTTAACAGAAATGTGCCAGTATTCACATGGTTTGTTGGCTGCCGTGTTTACCCGCAGTATCTCCTGGCATTACAGCATCGACGCATAGATTTTGCAAGAATTCAGAAATTTGTCGCCTATGTGTTACACACGGCTTCTTTAAAACAATAAGTCATTAAAATCATAAATTTGTATGAATTTCCCATTTGTTGGAAAAGAAAGCATGACCATTAGCACTATCAGTAGCATTATCCAGTAGCTGGATAATGTACTATATAGTGTTAGCATAATTATGTACAGTAATATAAATGAAGCTAGGTTACTACAATTATTTTACACACTGAAAAACAGTTTTAACTTTGCACACAAACTGAAAAGCCATCTGAAATCTTTAATTTATTTTTATTTTTGGCAGTTTTTGTGATAACCCTTTAGGCACTGAAATAATTCCATCCATCCATCTAGGAACCGTCATTATTTACCCTTGTATTTATTCCCATTTTCACAACAATGGTAGAATTTCTGGGATATTCACACACTACAGGCAATTTGGGAACGCCAATCAACATAATCTGCATGTCTTTGGAAGGAAACCCACCAAGCACAGGGAGAACATGCAACCTCCATGCATACCCATGAGACCCCGAGGTGGGAATCGAACCCGGACCTTGCAGAAGCAAGGCCACAGTGCTAACCTCTAAACCACCGTACGGCATGTTGAAATAATTGGAAATATAAAAAATTCAAGACTTTCTTTTTTTCTAAGAGTTATTTTTTACCTTTTGTGATATTTAAAATTTTTTTCATTGTTGTAATTTTGGTCGATGAAGGTCAGTGAAGTGACCATATATGGTTCCTCGCCTGTCTAGGATAATAATCTGTCCGAAAAATGTGTTTATGACTTTTCTACATTATACATTATACAGCAAATGCTATAGAGCAAGGATGCCTTTAAATCAATCGATCAAACAAACAACCAAACAAACATACAAACAAAAATGCCCGATAAAGCCCATAATGCAGTAATTAATGAAACAAAGCCAATATTTGGCGTGATGACGCTTTGATAGTCTCAGGTGCAAATGTGTGCAATATTATACTGTAACAAATTAGCTGCTACATTTTACTCAGCGTCCAGAAGAACCAGCTACAGTTCATCTTAGAGGACTTTGACTGTTAAACCTGCTTCTTTTCTCCATGCAAAACCCAGCAGCTTCCACCTTGCTTCTTTCTTTTAAAGCACAAGTATTTTTCTGCAATGTTTAATTTTGTGATGAAATATGAAGGTATGGAAATGGAAATAGAAATCTATATGTCTATGCAAAAAATACAAAACAAGAAAATACTAAAACCTTAATTTTTTTACTGATATGTTTTAGTAAAATGTACTGATACTAGCACACAGTTACCAAATGTGGTTCTTTCGCCCGATTAAGGGTTAAAGCATGTGAAATGGAAATTCTGCTATGTCCCCATGGGTACGGTATTGTATCTGTTTGAAATAACTGTGTGTATGCTGCATTTTTTTAAATTCCAAGTTCGGATTATTGGATAAACTCACTCATCCGCTGATCCACTCATCTGTATCTCCTGCAAGATCGATTCCTTTTTTTAGCCAGGGAAAACCTTAACCTATTTAATTCATTTATCCTCTCTCTCTCTCTCTCTTACTCTCCCTTTACTGTCTTGATGTCCTTTTGCTTCTTATGTGTTGGCCAAGTATTGTGCATTGTGACAGGCTATGATATGATTGATCTATTCCACATGCCTAGTCCCACTAGTAGTAATGTCAGTTTCTAAAACATTTCTTAAGCCCTGGGATGTTAGGATGAAGCCTGTATACCTTCGATTCTGCACATAAACTTCATCTTCATCTTCCCTTCAGTCTTTCCCCTCCATGTCTCCCTATTTGCAATTGATTGATTTATTTATTTAAATGAACCCTGAGGCCTCGAGCCCTTCATATATACCATATGCATTACATCCAAAAGAATGTGAACACCTGACCGTTACATTAACATTCCAGATTTATCCCTTTGCTTTCATAATGAGCTCCATTTTTGTGGGAAGGCTTTTGGACCGTGGCTATAGGGATTTACGATCTTTCAGCTCCAAGAGCATTTGAAAGAATTTTGGCCACTTGGTTTTCATTTGCCTACACTCCACTATACCACTTCATCCTGTGTACAGGGTTGCCCTGGATGGGGTGCCAAACTATTACAGGGCAAACACACACTCACTTACACACTACTGGCCATTTGGGAATGCCAATGAATCTGGAGTACCTGGAGGAGGCCCACCGAGCATGAGGAGAACATGCAAACTGCATGCACACAGACCAGAGGCAGGAATCGAACCCGGACCCTCAAGGTGCAAGGCGACATTGCTAACCATTGCTAACCAAGCAATTTAACATTTACAATTTAAATGTATAGGGAAAATTGAAAGCTATAGCATGCAACGACATTTCAGACAATTCTAAGCTTCTTTTGTGGTAAAAAGACCCAGAAGGTCAGTTGTCCACAAACTTTTGGACATATAATGAACTGTTGTTCAGGTGACTGAAAATGCCAGCCGTAGGACGTGCTCAGACTGTCAGACAATCCACAATTGCTGAACACAGAGTGAGAGAGTGTATGAGAGACATTAAAGCAGAGTTGAAGCACATAAAGCCTTTAAGTGGAGGCTTTGATGCAAAACCATATAGTGCTGTCTATAAGGATGTGATTATAAAAAAGGATATGTGCAGATGAGTCATTCTCTCTGCCGAACTGCCTGCGTGTTGATACGGGTAGAATGGTGCATGCCTGAGTCCTTGACTTCTCTAGTAAGGGTGTCTGCTGCTTCTGGTCTACTGTGGACCACCAGAACAGCTTTGGTGCTTGTCGGGGTGGATATTAAAAGTGTCTCAAACTATACAGTAGGAATGGAAAAGTATGTGTATATACAGCCACTTCATTACCAGCCACTTCGTTTGGTACACCTGTTCAACTTCTCGTTGATTCAAATATCTAATCAGTCAATCACATGGTTACTGCATCAGTATGGGGGCAGAAAGGTGATCTAATTGACTCTTCATGGTTTCCGGTGGCAGTATTGCTGGTCTGAGTAATTCCAAAACTGCTTGGATTTTCACAACTATTTCTAATGTTTATGGTCTGAAAACTTGAAAATATCCAGTGAGCAGAAGTTCCCCAAGCTAAAATGTCTTGTTTATGCCAGAGGTCAGAGTGACCAGACTGGTTCAAGCTTTTACAAAGGCAACAATAACTAAAAAAACATTTAGTTACAACTGAAGTATGCCTGAACGCGTGCCGAACCTTGAAGCAGATGAAGACCAGACCGGGTGCCGCTCCTGTCACCTAAGAACAGAAAACTAAGGCTACAATGCATGGACTCAATAAAATTGCACAATAGAAGATAGAAAAAACATGGCCTCGTCTAATGAGTCTCGATTTCTCCTGTGACATTCGAATGGTAGGGCCAGAATTTGTATAAACAACATGAGCATATGGATCCATCCTGTCTCTTATCAATGGTTCAGGCTGGTGGTGGTGGTGGTGGTGTAATGGAGTGGGCTTTAATGTATCTACTGAGCATCATTTAAATTCCACAACCTACCCGAGTATCGTTGCTGACCATGCTCACCCCTTTATGAGCACATGATAACAGGGCATGCCACAAGGACCTCAAACTGGTTTCTTGAACATGACAATGAGTTCACTGTATCCAATTGGCCAATCCACTAGAGCACCAATGGGATGTGATGGAACCGGAGAACCACATTGTGACCGTGGCACCAACAAATCTGCAGCAACTTCATTCCGTCTCTAAGGAACATTGTTGAATCAATGCCATGAAGAATTAAGGCAGTCCTGGAGGCATAAGCGGGTCCAACCCAGTACTAATAAGGTGCATCCATTGAAGTGGCCAGTGAGTGTACAGTATGGTCTGAATGGGTGGAGTGATGTAGAAGTCCGCCTAGTCATACTAGTCATTTTGAGCAAACGAATCCCTCTGATCCTGATCGATTGCAGTGTAATAATGTCGGACGTGACGTGGGGCTTGTGGGGGACGACAGTTTCAGAGAGCACCGCTGTCCGAATTAAATCAATTTACCTCAGTATATTTGTGTGCCTTCAGCAATAAAGCTCATCTCACTCGGTTCCCGGTTCCATGATGGCTTTTCACTAAGTGCCGCATCACAATGCAGAGTGCATGCCAGCTTCCCTTAGCCCTGCTTTAGTTGTTTACTCGTCTCACTCCAAAAAAACAGGTGTCTTGTGGATCTTAATGTCTTGCAGCCTTAATCGTATGAAAGATTTATTTATTTCTTTTAAGAATCCTTGCTTGATATAGTCTACGATTATGGTGAAATGGACCATGCAAGTAGTTCTAAGTGAATGGCATTCAACGGAAAAATGATATTCTGGGGCGTTTTAATGAATAGGTAAGCTTGGCAGATGGCACGAGCAGAGGTGCTGCACCAGCCTGCACCTGTTGTCTGGACCCGCGCAGGCCCTTTGGTGCTGGATACACCGGGCTGGCTTTCAGCTGCAATCAGAGCAGCCGGCTGATTGCCGACTGAGCGACAGAGACATGAGAAGGAGAGCCAAAGGGGGAGCAGGAGAGAGAAAACGATGGAGTTGTGAGCACTGTGAGGTGTTATCCTGCTGACAAATATGGATGTCCTTGTAAACAGTGTGTCAATTACACCATCTCACCTTAATGCTGGATGACAGACTAATGTTTATTAGAGACTCATGGGTGAATATTTGCGCCTGGCTCCAGTCTCCAGGGAGAAGCGCGGCGTTTGATGAGACTCTTCTCAACTTCTCAGTGGATTTACTGTACTCAGCTGAAGCCACTGCCGAATTTAACTTGTCATTCGGAGGACTCGAGCATGGGAGGAACGGGCCACTCTAATGATGTGGGGTTTTATGTGAGCGTAGACTGAAGTGAAGCTGACAGCCTGTTCCTTGCTGACTTTGTGCAATTAATTTGCTGAGAGCTCACCATTTCTTTCTTTCTTTTTTTTTTTTTCAAAAGAAGTACTTTACATTCAGTCTGTCATTTCAAATAAATCAAAATGCCTCAACTAGCTGTCACTCTCCCGCTTTCTCCATAGCCGGCTTGACATGTTAATCTTGTGTTCTCTTTCACATTTCCAAAGCCTAAAGCTTATTATCGAGTAACTACATGGACACAATACGAAATAATGAAGCTATTATAATGTTAAAAGCGAGCCTGGTTCAAAGAAGTAGAATCATGTATAGACATGGAACCTTATGTATAGGATCAAACCAGGGACAAACCATTTGACTAAGAAAAAAAGACTTCAGCTTGATAACTGCATTCAACATGTTAAAGATATTTAACCTGGAATAGCAACACCGTTCTAAATAGGACATTCTATGAGTGTTAAATCTTGACGTGTCCATGGCGCCTTGATACGCTTAACGGAAGTATTATAGTAAATATTACCATATAAGGAATGAGGGTTGTTTTATGTCATAGATCAAAGAGAGATCATGATAATGATCGCTAATTTGATTTGATTAACCAAAAACTATTGTTATATTTACTATATATACAGTACTGTACCAGACACCAGACTGTCACACACATGTGGTTGTTGAACATCTCACTCCAGATTTATTCCACTGTTACAATGCGCTCCACTCTTCTGGGAAGGATTTCCACTGGATTTTGGAGCATGGCTGTTAGGATTTGTTTTCATTCAGCTAGTTGAGATCAAGCCCTGATGTGAGGGTCAGGAGGTCTGGAGTGCAACCAGCATTCTTGAGTTCATTTCACTTGAACCTTAACAGACCATCCTGGAATGGAGCTTGGGTTAAGTACGAGGGCATTGTCATACTGGAATAGGTGAAATGTAGTGAAGGGAAATTGTAATGCTGCAGCATGCAAAGCCATGCTTTGTGCTTGCAGTTTTGTGGCAACTGTTTAGGGAAGGGCTACAATCATGTTCAAAAGTTTAATTCTATATAATTCTTTGTGTGTAAAAACTTACTAAAAATCATCTGATCGTATCAGGTCTCAGTGTTAGTTCAAATACAACCTCTGATAAATAACGACATTAACAATTTTTTTACTTATCATTTTTTACTATATACTAATACTAATTACCCCATGATTCTATTACTTGTGAATCCACAAATCCACCTTTAGCAGCAATACTTTGAAGTAATCATTTTCTGTATGACTTTACAACATTACTTCAGTTAATTGAGGTTTTTGGCCAGTCACTTATGCTCAGCACTCTTAAGGGCCCACCACAGCATTTTTAGTAGGTTGAGATCTAGACTTTCAGTCTGACTGGGCCATTCCAAAACCTCGATTCTTTAACTTTTCAGCCGTTCTGATGTAGATATACTGGGGTGCTTTGGATCACTGGCCAGTTGCACCGAGGTTTAACTGTGGGATTAATACCCCCACATTTGCCTTTAGAATACTCTGGTATACAGAGATTGTCGACTCAGTGACTACAAGATGCCCTGGTCCTGTGGTTGCAAAAACAAGCCCAAATCATCACGCCTTGACCACAGGGCTTGATCGTGGGTGTAAGGCCAAACAACTTCACTTTGGACTAATTTGCCTTGTGGTTTGTTCAGATGCAGTTTTGCAGACCTCAGTCCGTTTTGCTTCCGTGTCCTTTTGAAGACAACACTTCCAAATAAACCAACCTCATTCAGTCTTCTTCTAATTGTGCTGTCATGGACAATAACACTTAACATGTTCAGTGAGGCCTAAGTTCTTAGCATCTTAGCTCTCTCTCTTTTTTTTTTTGTGGTGAATGTGCTGGGACGTCCACCTGTCAGTCATGCCTTCCAATTGTGAATAATCTAACATAATGTAGAACGGTTAACTTTTTGTTCTACATTATGATAGATTATGACAAATTGTTTGAAAATAGTTCTTGAACCCTTTCCAGATTGATGAGCAGCAACACTTGCTTCTATAAGACCACTGATTAGGTCTTTCCCTCTTGGCATTTTGTTAACACACACCTGAATGCTCCAGACCACCAAACTGCCAAAACATCTGCTTTTATAGAAGTCTGCACACCTGATGATGATCAGTTAATGAAGGGCTAATGGTTAGCACCACCTGACTGTAACGTATCCTCCTAAATCCTAGCAGCAAAGGGGTACTTTATATTGCCTACAGTATATACATATACATCATTTTGATTAAATAAATAATGGCATAGTGAATAAAGTTATGGGGAGTACTATCTTTTGAACATGACTGCACATTCTGTATGTCTGTGAAGGTCAGCTTACTTTTAGCCATATATATATATATATATATATATATATATATATATATATAGAGAGAGAGAGAGAGAGAGAGAGAGAGAGAGAGAGAAAGCTTGCCAGGGAGAGAGTGTGCACACAATTCTGCCACGCTCCATTTCATCATCAGAGTACTCGTGTGGTTAAATATGTACAAGAATCTGCTCTCTAAGACATTCCACAGAGCCAGACCCCTTATTCATCATCAATGCCCCTCCTTTTTCTTTCTCTCCATCCTTCCGCCTCCCCCTTGTTTACAAGATTCACTCGGCATTGTTTAGAACACGCCCAGCGGTCCGCCTGTCTCTCATCACGGGTCATGTCACCCGTGTTCGCTGGAAACCGATGGACACAAATTAGAAGGCATGTAACGTGGCACATGAAAATTTGATGACACCTCTTGCTGTGTGACGAACTTGAGGGCTGTCCTTGTCCCTCGCAATCAGACCGTCATAATATTTCAACGGGTAATCATAAATTCATCTGAAGGAAATATTCTTTCTAAAATGATTCTGATGCCTGCCCTTATTCTTTTTTTTTTGTCTTTTTTTTTTTTACTTTAATATTCTTACAGAAAATTGCAAAGTAAATTTGGTCCTCTTGGCTTGGATGGAAATTCAATCATTTAGATGGAAAGGTCCATAAAACTGTGATCTATCAATCACTGGCTATTATAAAGTTTTCTATATATATACAGTACAAAGCACATCAAAACTGTAGTCACCCGGGTCATTTGGTAAATGTGAGTGACTGTCATTTAATGTCTTTATACCATACACTTGTTCACCAACAATGGCGGGAACCAAACCCAAATTTGGTGGGAAGCAAACCCACAACCCTGTAACTCTGTGCAACCAGAGACTCAACTACCAGAGTCATCGCTACAACCTTAGGGCGTTTTTACCTGACACGATATACAGTAGAGTTGTGAATTAAACTGACAGCTACAGTAGGACATTAAACATCATATAAATAAATAAAACAGTAGTCTATATGTTGTGCATTATTGTTTTTTACAATCAGATGCTTAAAATCATAACAGAAATGCATTTTTAATGAAAGGTCAGGTCATTTTATTGATTCTCTTCAATTACATACACCAACTTGATTGATGCTTCCTATCTAACAGCCACGACTTTCCCGAGGGAAAACTAAGTACTACTGTATACGACTCTCCAAACAGGATTGAACTGTATTTTTTTTTTAAAGCTTTGTGATATAGTAATTGCTTCTACAATAAGACTGTGTCTTGATAGGCAGTAAAAAGTGTATTTTAAGACCAAAAAACGCAGTGTGCTGGTAGATTTTGAATGTCACACTCCTTGTTGTGTCAGTCCACCCACATCAGTACAGGCACTTTCATTTCTAGCTACAAAAATAGCAAGTGGCGAAAAAAGAAACGAAAAAAAAAAAAAAAAAGGAAAACGTCTAAATGATTGAAATTATATTTTGTGCATGTATGATAAAAGAGGCCAGTGAGTTTTTTTCCCCCATTTCATTTTAATTTCATGTTCATCTTGTCACTATATATTACTAAATTTCATCATATTTTGCACCCAAAGAGCCAGACTTTCTTGTATTTTTAATGTCGTCTTGAGGGATAGTTCTCCAGACTTCCTGAAGGACTTTTTTTTCTTTTATGTCTCGCAGACATTTTCAATCCAGTCCCTACCTGAGCAGTCTCTAAGGATGTTGTTTGTTTGTTAGGACACACAGTGACCTAAGGAAAAAGAATCTAACTTAAGGCCTGAACCAGTGAGAAACAGGTACAGATGATGAAGGATGATCAGGTGGGTGATTAGTATACTGATGATGCACAATGCTGAGTGGCTGGAACAGATGAGAAGGGAAATGAAGTTGCTGCGGAGGTTGTTACATAAACAAACAAACAAACAAACAAACAAACAAACAAACAAACAGACAAACAATTTATTGATTTTTGTCTTTGGGCACTGTCGCATTAAAACATTCCTTTCCATTTCTTTCATTTAGTCTACATCATTTAATTTGAATGAATTTAATATGAAGGAATGATCGGTGGCTCAAGACTTTTGTACAGTTCTGGTCATGTGGTGGCACAGTGGTTCAGGGCTTAGCCTTGTATTGTGGTGGTTTTAAATCTGGTCTTCGGTCCTGTGTGCATGGAGCGTGCATGTTCTCTTTGTGCTCAGTGAGTTTCCTCCGGTTTCCTCCCACAGTCCACAGAAATGCAGTGGCTGTTCCAAATTGCCTGTAATTTATGAGAGTGTGTGTACTGTATGTGTGTGCTTGTGCCCTAGGATTGGTTGGCCCCCTGAAGACCCTACACAGGATAGGCGGAATGGATAATGCATGCATGAACAGATCAATTGGACTAATATCTATGATGAGAATGTGGCTTTGAAACGTTCCTCAGAATCCACGGTCATTAAACTGACCTCAGGCTTTAGCACCAGGATGCCAGGTAGTGCCAGAATCCTCACCCTGTCACCATGCCGGTTCTTAGTTCAAGGTGTTGTTGTGACTCTGTCTGGCCTGTGCATGTGTGCGTGCTGAACATGTCGGTAGCATGTCTGGCTTTGGCGAGGAGTTCGGCCTGCCCTCCCTCAGGCTGAAGCACTCTTGAATTAACTGGGATGAAACTGCCTCTCAGTTCATTTTCTGCAGTTCCCTGCTGCCTTTGAGCACTGCTTTCTCTCTCGATTTGATTGATTATAGGTAATGTTAACCTCAGCCCACTGTGTTGAGAGTGTACGTGCTTTGCTATGTAGCCAGCCTAGTTCCTTTTATTTAGCTCATGTGGGCCAGAGAGCCGAGCGTGCATTTCAGCATGAAAGCAATCTGTTTGGACGCAGTCCTTTCACAGTGATAGAAAAGAAATGTGATGTGATGTTGATGCCCCATATTTTCTTCGGAAATAGGCATACATAAACCATCGTGACCTTTCAGCGGAAGACAGATTAGGCCTTTTTTTTTTTTTTTTTTTTGTGTCAGAGAGTCTTCTGGTCAAAGGTGGATACGATTCCTGAAGGCTGTCCGTAAAAACTCTGAGCTTGGGAACTGTTAATGTTAAAATTTAATGAATGAAACACAGGTTCTGTCCTCGTACTTGCCAATCGTGAGAGAAACAAACAAAGAATGTTACATAGCAAGGACGGCAGCAAGAAGAAAAGGGAGCCACTTTCAGTTGAATTCAGTTGAAGAAGCCGGTGCCAAGAGGACTCATAAATTAAGATTAAGTGAGGTTTAATGTCTATTTATTTCATATTTTATGAAATTGACATGTCTTTAACATGTAATTGACATGTCATATTTTGGAATATGCAAAAAATATGATTATAGTGTTGGAAATTGATAATATTTTTGGGTGGATGGAAGGGAAAATGCGTTTCTCAATATGAAATTTGGCTTAAGAACTCGCCTCCAGAATGGATTCAATAATTCATGTATATATATATATATATATATATATATATATATAAAGAGAGAGAGAGAGAGAGAGAGAGAGAGAGAGAGAGAGAGTGGGCCAAAAAAAATGTATACACACTTCAGAAAAGCTAAACTATTGAATATTTAATACTACATTTATTGCTGTACTTTATATGATAATATTCTGATTATTATATTTATATAATATACATCACACTATATTTATTTTTCTGAAAAGTTCTGTATATACATTATTTTGAAGTGCTTTTTTCAGTATTTCAAATATTACGTCATTTAAAGTATATACACCTTATCGTTAATTGAAGATCTCCAGTATCTACTATCCACTTCTTCCAAAGTGATTCTCTAATTTTAGGTGACCGGTATTTAAAATAAATAAATAAATAAATAAATAAATAAATATAAGCCATTTGAAAGCCACTGTCCACGTCCACTGTCGGAGTCGATGTGGATGTCTCGCTACAGCTTGCATTATGGATGTGATTTCATTGAGCCTGAGAGAGCCCACGTTTATGATCGGCAAGACTGTTTTTACTCGTGATGTTCTGTTTTGTGTATCACGCCAAGTGACCAAGACAGTGAAGGCGACAGTAGAATTATATAAGTGAGCGTCTCAGTGGAGGCTGAAAACGAGCCAGGAGCAGACAGACGGAGCCGGGCATCACACGTATTTCCTGGAATGCTACATACTGTGATCTATCACCAGCTTTGCCACAACTGATAGCCCTTATTGTACTAGTAACTCAAAGTGTCTTATCTAAAAAACGCCATAGGCTCCTGGTGCTTGCTTCCCCAGAGCCAAAACTCATTTATTTTGAGGGGGATGGGGTGGGGGTAGTAATTAAAGTGTAATTATTCTCATTTGTTACCGAAATACGTTTCCCTGAGATGATGAGGTTATGCGTTGGGCGTTGCTATGGATTTATTTATTTTTTCCATTGTGCGAGCTGAGATTGATTTGAGAATAAATAAGAAGTGTTTCTATGCAGTCCTGCTCATCACTTCATATTATTAGTAATCTCAGTGTTGGCTCTTATGGGTCATTATCTGTTACATAATACCTGTTGTTATTGCCTGATATGAGAGCCTTGATTAAATTGCTGCAGCAGTAGAATGGAACATGTGTGTGTGTGTGTGTGTGTGTGTGTGTGTGTGTGTGTGTGTGTGTGTGTGTGTGTGTGTGTGTGTGAATGCATGCTGTTTGCTGTTGCTAGAGCTGTGGGCTGTAGGTGGTAAGCTCTCCCCTGCTCTTGTCTGAATTACCTGTCCACACTGATTAGTAGAAGTCAGTGTGGATTGGATCTCCTATAGGATCCCGCCTTTATAATTAAGATAAGCTCCCCTCTTCTTCAACTGTGCTGTGTGCTCTGCCCTCTTCTTCAACCTCGCCGCGCATCTCTGATGGCAGAGGAAGCGTCTCGCTAACTAACAGCGTCTCTGCATTCCTGAGTACTTCATCTAGATTAAGCGCTGTAGACGGTTCTCGCCACCCGACTGAGCCAAACTTCTCCTTACCCTTTGCCCTTTCCCTGCGCCGCCCGCTGTCTTCTGAACTGCTCAGAGGAAGGGGAAAAAAGAGAAGGAATAGAAAAAAAGCTTTTCTAATTGACTACAGAAAATGGTCTGAAGAGAGAGAAAAAAGGTCAGATTGAATTCAAAACGGTCAATTAGCATTTAAGTGTAATAATTGAATTTGCCACTAAGCCAAAAACATAATCCAGTTTTACAGTCCCTAGGCCATCGAGAGAGCGAGAGAGAGAGAGAGAGCATGTTAAATGCATCCTTAATGTGTGCTGACACAATCCGCTCCCTTTATACAGGTTTCTCCATAGCTTCTTTAATCGGAGTAATCCCTGCTCACTATCCATTAGGCGAGTGTGACATTTGCATTGGGAAAGAAAGTAGAAAGCATCAGATTCATCTGACTCCTGTATGACCCGCATTTTAAACTTGTTTGGAAACAGGTTTCCGGGAAACACCGGACCGTTTTTTAATTCGCAGGCGAGAAGAAGCCGAACAGACAGGAGGGCGAGCGTCCTTCACCTCCCTCGCTACCTAATCAGCCACATCTGCCCGCGCCTGCCTGCAGTGACTCGTTCCCAGGGGCTCGATCAGACGCCCTTTATTGGAGCATCTTCAAGAGTGCTGCATAGTAAACCTCCGTCGAGAGGTTTTTCTACCTTTCTTAATCCCCGAGTAATCCCGCTGTCTGGCCCATGCCTCAAACAGACAAACACCGCTGAGTTTCCCACACCCTAGTACAATGCCCCAAGATGCACTTTTGTGCTCCTTTAGTTCTGGGAAGGCCTGTTCGCAAGCCGCAGCGCTTTCATTCCGGATGACAAACTAAAGCAGGGGAAAGGACGAGGTCAGAGAAACAACAGCGATCTAATTGGATTTATTCGGAGGAGATACTCCAATTTTAGATTAATATATTTAGATTGTTGTATATTTACATTAACAGACTTTTACGGTTGCAGGACTGGATTTAAAAAATAAAAAATAAGCAGGCCTGATGACGGCTCAGAACCATTTCCTTATTCTTATGCAAACAAATACAGTAATGTGCAAAAGTTTTGAGCCCCACTCGTTTCTTCATATTTTGCCTCCAAAGAGTCGGACTGTCTTGTATTTTAATGTAGTCCTGAAGAACAGTTCTCCAGGCTTCTTGAAGGACTTTTCACATCTCTTGTTTAGTCCAATCCCTGTGCCTGAGCAGTTTGAGTGGATTTTTTTGTTGTTTGCTAAGCCATATAATCAATTATTCAAACATTGAAAACATATAGCATAAGGCATGAACCAGGGAGAAAAAGGTGCAGATGATGACAGATGATCAGGACGGATGGCCCATATTTACAAAGCCTAAAAGTTGCTCTAGTGATGAAACTCTAAGAAAATTCTCAGAATTAAGACATTTTCTTAGAATTTCCCCTTAAATTTAGGACTAAATCTTAGTAAAGATAAAAATTATTAATGAAACATATTAGCCCTAAAAACAGCTCCTAGGGTAAGACTTGTTAAGAGTAGAGAGGATGACTTTTAAGAGGTTCAAGAGTTTCTATAGCAGAGGACAAAATGGCAGAAAGATGAAAATGACTGAAATCACTTTTAGGCTAGGACTTCCAGCTAGGACTTTTTAAGCAAAGATAGGAGCTCTCTGAGAGAATTCTAAGAAGCTTTGTGAATACGGGCCCAGCATACTAGATGATGCTGAATGCTGAGTGGTTGGAACGGATGAGAAGGGAAATGAGGTCGCTGCTGAGGTCGTTACACAAACAACCCATTTTTAAATTGTATCTTTAGGCACTTTGCAGCCTGTCATGGTAAAACATTTGGTCCCATTTCTTTAATTTCATCATGCTTCATATCGATCTGCCCCCTTGTAATTATAAACCCTGACTGTTCCCCCTCTTACTCGCTTCTGAAGAGTCATGTGTTCTTAACGCATTCTTATCGGCTTGCATCCCTCATACACGCAAACACACTCTGTGCACTTGACATACAACTAGTTAAAAGGAACAAACCTTTCCATGTTTGCCTGCCTCTAATCCCTGTAATCTCTATCTTTTTTCGTCAGGGTGCAATGTAAGTGCTCGAGGTTTAGAAAGGAAAAGAGGATCAGGGCTTGTCTGAGAACAGGACTACTGAGCTCTGCAGATGTCATTACTAGATCGCAAAAGTCGAAATAATTGCCCAGGGGGTACTATTGATTCGACAGGTTGTTCGTGCTTGACATTTGTTCAGCCAGACCTGACAATTGCTCAGATAAGGCTGATGTCCATGTCAGGACTTGATTTGTATGATATTATGAGGTGTTAAGGAACGTTTAACCGTTAAATGTCACTGATAGGAGAAACAGACCACAAAATGTTTTAATGGTAAACAGAGACAAACCGCCAGTGTATTACCCGAGATTCCGTATTAGTTCTTTTAAATTAGATATTGATTCGGGCATTTCGAATACATCAGTGAAAGGGTTTGGTGTATGCTCCAAATGATCACCTTAGGGCATGTCATGATGATATGTGAGGCTGGATAGACAGTATATACAAGGTACCATGGATCACACAGTATCTCCTGTCTGCCCAAAACAGCATCATGGAGAGGTTGATCTCACTATGTGAGCTTCAGTAAACTTTCAGGGGCAGCGCTGTTGCCTGGCACCGCCAAGGTCGGGGTTCGAATCCCGCCTCGGGGTCCGTGTGCATGGTGTTTGCATTTTCCCTCCCCATGCTTGGTGGGTTCATTCCGCTTTCCTCCCGCAGTACAAAGACATGCAAATTAGTCTAATCGGTGTTCCCTGTCCAGGGTGTACCCCGCCCTCGTGCCCTAAGTCTCCTGGCATAGGCTCCAGGCTCCCCATAAAGCCGTAGAGACGATGGGTGAGTGAGTGAAACAATCAGGTCATTGTGCAGCCTTTAGAAATCTTGAATCAAGTAAATCATTGCAAGAGGTGCAGCCATCAGGACTCCTTTCACAAGCCAAACACCTGTCAATCATAATTCGGTTTATACAACGTCTCAGCCTGCTTTAATTTGAATCCTTTCCTTCGAGCACTATGGGAATGTGAGTCTGTAATGCCGATCGGCGCTGTGACGTACGAGGCTAATTTGCAGTCTTGAATCTCAGCTGCTTAATGTATTCGAAAGGGAAGCGGACCTCACAGGCTGCGCCTCGAGCCTCCTGCAGTATATCTTCTGAACGGAACGACTATCTCGACATAAACGTGTTATTTCACATGCTATCCCGGAGTCTTCTGCAGCACAGCATTAGATTTCTCATCTTCAGCATTTTGGCACGATTCGTAATTCTGTATGGATGTGGGATTTACATACATCACTGTCCAGGCAATGTATTATTTTGCATATACTTAGCACAAACACATGATATAATCAAATACAGTAATAACTTAATCCAGATTGTAAGTGGAAAAAAAATAAAAAGATCCGCTCTCGTACATCCATCTGCAAATTGCCCTATCAAAGTAAGTCATTAGGAAGATGCTTTATCGAACGGGAATCTTGGCAAGACTTCCTCTTCAAACTAACGCCTCACCCCTGCACGTGAGTAGGAGTAAACGTGAGCCGGAGCATTTACAACAGATGCATCGATAGTCCAAAATTAGATATTATTTTTATTTATTTATTTCTTTTTCTTTTCAATCCTCTCCAGCACCCAAAACGAACGGCGTCTCATCATCCTGAGACGTTTCAAAGATGCCAGTGACAATGCGCCTTTTTGCTGGTTGGATGATAAAAAGAAAACGCGCTCAGTAACAGTGACTCTCGGTAGCAGCTGCCCAACATCTGTCTTCCCAGATGTTGCTGTAGTTGGTGACTGAAGGCCTTCGCGCACAGGCGGTGTAATTTGTGGATGAAAAAGAAAAATCGTAGCATGAAAATTCGAACAGGCACTACCCCGTGACAGCTCACACTGGTCCAGGAAATATAGATTTTCTTTTCTCCTTTTTAAATTCCTGCACCTGTTCAATTCGGCAAAAAAAAAAAACAACTAAACAAAACTGTTAACGGTCTTTATTCTATTTCTATTAATACATAACATGCTAATCGCCTTCAATGTATTTAGCGTGTGGCCCTTGTACAAATATCTGTATGTCAGTTTGACTGAATGGAGGCTAGTTTGCTACACTGTTGGAGCTAATGGGCAAAAAAACAAATGGAAAGTGAGACCGCATCTGAGGATACAAGTAAGACACAGAAAAGGCATTCTCGGAGACTGCGTTGTTTATGAAATTTGGCTTTTATCGTAGCTTTAAGATTTACTTCCCAGCTAGCCTATTATAAAAAGTGTTCAAGTCAAACCGGGACTTCTCTGAAATTTACAGAAGACTTCAAGCATAGTACGGTGATGAGACTCTTAGCCGCAGTAAAACATATAAATGGTGCTAACGATTTAAAGAAGGCAGAAAACGGTGGCACAGTGGTGTAGTGGTTAGCAATGTCGCCTTGCACCTCCAGGGTCCAGGTTCGATTCCCGTCTCTGTGTGCATGGAGTTTGCATGTTCTCCCCGTGCTTGGTGGGTTTCCTCCGGGTACTTCGTTTTCCTCCTGCAGTCCAAAGACATGTAGGTTAGGTGAATTGGCGTTCCCAAAGTGGCCGTAGTGTGTGAGTGTGTGTATGTCTGTGTGCCCTGTGATGGATTTGCACCCTGTTCAGGGTGTACCCCGCCTTGTGCCCTAAGTCTCCTGGGATAGGCTCCAGGTCCCCCATGACCCTGAATACAGGATTAAGCGGTATAGATGACGACTGAGTGAGTGAGAAAGATTATTTCAACATGTTAAAGGAGTTCCTGGGAGGCCAGCGTTTCAGACGTGAATCATAGCTCCGGCGTCGTCCTGAGAAAACTTTCTACCTTGATGGTGTCCAAGCACTAGTGAGATAAGTGCATTAGTGGAGCAGAGGGGATTATATAGAGAAGTAAAGGTAGATTTTACTCTCTTAACTAATAACAAGTCCCGTTTTGACTCGAACACCCCTTGAAAAGTGTGCGATTTTGTATTTTTTTTGTATAATTCGTTTTAACATTTTATTTTTCCATGGCTCAAAGTACACAGAATGAGTGCACAATAGGAGACTGTCTCGAGACTGTGAGTGTGTCTGGAAGAGTGGCTCTCATCAACGCCTGACCATACATCTAAAAAAAAAAAAAGTGTTTTAGAGCAAGAGAGGAGCGAGACATTTTCTACCTGAGTGGAAGCATGACGTTAGTGTCTTAGGCGTACAGTACATCTGTGCAATCTGGGTAAATGTAAAAGTGCAGGTCACACACAGGTAAATCGAGCCTCCGCTGTGACTTTCAAAGGTGCTTTTTATGAATAATGCAACTGTTGCAAAGGCAAACATTATGCGCTACTGAAGAGCAACGCAAAACACCTTTTAAGTTCCATTTACTATTACATTTGTTCAATTATTCATCCTCGGAAGAGAAGCTTCTGCGCCTGTTGTGAAAACTGTTCGAGTTTCGTGGTTGGCATTGTTAGCACAGAGTACATCTGTTTCTTGGAAAAAAAAAAAGAAAAAAAAAAAAAGCAAGCCTTTGAATAAAAAAAAGGCTTTTGAACAGAGCACAGAAGACAAGGTGACAGGTTAACCGAGTTCCATATGTTCCATAACACTCTGTAAAGCCGCAGCAGCAGCATTTGTGTCACATGGCGTCGTGCCACTGTTCCTCATCACACCCTGAGAGTGTGATATAGAAGGTACAAAAATGAGATGCGTATGTATGTGAGAGAGATAGAGAGAGTGTGAAGGAGAGTGGAGATGTGTAGAAATTGTGTAGAAACACCTCGTCTTGGGTGAGTAATAGGAGGAAGGAGATAAGAATGGTTAATGAGATGTAAATAACCGAAATGCCTCCATGATAAACGGGTTGCAAGAGTATAAAACATACGTCTTGGTAAAAACAAAACAAAAAAACAGCTTTGACTAGCTTGGGAGTGGAATAGCTTTCATGCGAAATGCCTCTCATGTTCACAAATCCTGGTGTGTGTGTGTGTATGTGTGTGTATGTGTGTGTCCAGGTTATTGGCACCACTACTTTATATAAAGAGTGTGCAGATTTACCGAGATATTACATTTTTCATTTCAGATTTGAAGTGCTCTCTGTGGCTCATGACCGCTTGCTCAGGCAGGGTCATTCTTGTGCATTAGACAAGTGAAATGATTCACTAGAATAACCCCGGCGCTGAGTGACTAGACATTGCATGAAGCTTATTTGGTGACTATATATATTCTTCTTTTCAGGCACATACAGACATTTATTCTGGAGCAATGAGTGACAGGGTCTTCAATCCCGCTAGTCCCTCACTGATTGGCTTGTCTTTGGGCTTGGGCAGTGCCGCGGCGCACTAGCCCTGATTGACACGGTGGGGGATGCGGTCTGGGCACCGCCTCTTACCAACACAGTGGCCGTCTGGCTAATGAGGAGGCCCGGTGCACGGGCACGCAAACAATCGAACAGGTGGGGTTTGGGCCCCAGAGAGCTGCACTTGTCAAGACCAAAACAAAGAACTGTGCAGTTCGTAGGGTGATGTGTGCTAGCAAAACAAGACTGATAGATTCTCACCTACCTTGTTTCTATACCCTGAATAGAATCCTTTTTTTTTTTTTTTCAGAAAAAGGAAGAGAAAGAGCTCTTGCTATTCCTGTCATCTAACTGTTTAAATGTGTCTCTCCACAGGTCTCCAATTTTCCACTTAGGAAAATTGAATTGATTCGTCTTAATGATGTCAGGTTATTAGTGAAATGCATTACCGCAAAAGAAATACTTTTATATCATTCCGGCATGGCTTGATATGTATTCAGCAAGGCATAGACTTAATTGACGGCTGCTAATTGCTCATCCTCTGTTTGAACATCTATTAAAAAAAAAAAAAGATAATCATCACGGTTTAATCCATTTCAAGCGTTTTGACTGATTTGAAAGAGAGTAAGGAGCTTAATGGACTGACCTCTGTAGGCAATCAAGGTTTTTCAAGGCTAACTGCAAACTGATATAGAAGTACAGTATGTGTCAGGAATAAGTAAGGACTCGGTGAGCGATGATGACCCGTTATGTACAGCACCGCGCAAAAGCCTTCATTTCTTTATATTCCGCTTCCAAAGAGCCAGACGTTCTTATGGTTACAATCTGGTTTTGAGAAATAGTTGAAGGACATTTTTTGGTTCCCGCTGTATTTTCAGACCTGTCGCTGTACCTGAGCAGTTTCCGACGAATGTTTTCTGTTTGTCAAACCACGCAGTTACAGTGCCTTGCAATTTTTCCACATTTTGACACGTCACAGCCACAAACGTAAATGTATTTTATTGGGATTTCATGTGACCGACCAACACAAAGTGGCACGTCATTGTGAAATGGAAGGAAAATGATAAATGGGTTTCAAAGAATTTTACAATTAAAAATCTGATCATGCATTTGTGTATAGTCTGATACCCCAAGCTAAAATCCAGTGGAACCAATGACCTCCAGAAGTCACCTAATGAGTCAACTATTTAATCTCATAATTTATAATCTCAGTATAAATGCAGCTGTTCTGTGAAGCCCTCAGAGATTTCTTAGAGAACATCAGGATTAGAGAACAGGCAGCATTATGAAGCCCAAGAAACACACCAAAGTTATGGAGAAGTTTAAAGCAGGTTTAGGTTATAGAAAAAAAAAAAAAAAACTATCCCGGGCTCTGAGCATCTCACGTAGCAATGTTCAATCCATCATTCGAAAATGGGGAAGAGTATAGCATGATTGCAAACCTACAATACCGAGACATCACCGTCCACCTAAACTGACAGGTCTGGAAAGGAGAGCATTAATCAGAGAAGCAGCCAAGAGACCCATGGTGACTCCGGAGTAGCTGCAGAGATCGACAGCTCAGGTGGGAGAATCTGAGCACAGGACAACTATTAGAATCTGGCCTTTATGGAAGAGTAGAAAGGCACTGTTGAGAGAAAGGCGTAAGAAGTCCTGTTTGCAGTTTGCGACAAGCTACAATATGTGTGAACTGCAAATGGGACTTGTTATGGCTTTCTTTCAACATGACAAAAGGTGGAAAAGGTCAAGGGGCGTGAATACTTTTGCAAGAAACTATAACTATGCATCTTTCAGGGATATCAAAACTTAAGGCATGAACCAGTGAGCACATGATCAGGCTGGTTATGCTGAGTGCTGAGTGGTTTGAACAGACGAGAGGTGAAATGAGGTCGCTGCCGAGGCTTTTACCTAAACAAGCATTTTTTTTTGGGGGGTGGGGGATTTTCCCCCCGTTTTTCCCCCTAATTTAGCCGTGCCCAATTCCTTCCCCTCACTAGGGGCGCTCTACCACTCAGCCGGGAGGGTCGAAGACTATCACGTTTCCTCCGAACCACGTGATGCCAGCCGACTGCCTCTTTTCGAACTGCTTTGCTCACACACTCTGAGGACAGTGCTATCCGCTCACAGACGCCCCTGATTGGCTGTAGAGCCGTGATTAATGTGGGAGCACTAAGTCCCTCTCATCCCTCCCCTCTGAGAGAGCTCGGCCAATCAGCTCTCTCTAGACCTCCGGCTGCGAGAGGTTACAGCATAACCCTGGAATCGATCTCGCGATCTCCGGATGATACGGCGAGCGCTTTACTACTGCGCCACTCGGAGGCCCCAAGCATTTTTTTTTCTAAATTGTAGCTTTACCGCACATTGCAGACCGTCACACTAAAACAGTTTTTGTTTTTAACACTTCTTTAATTGAACTAAAGATGAAGAAATAAAGCCGGCTCAGGAATTTAGCGGAGTACCGTATCACGTTCCAAATTATACGCCACTTTAAAACCTTGATCGCTGCGAAGCTAATAAATGAGTTTTTCCTTTCTGATTTAGATTGCGGTTGCTACAGTATAAGGACACTCCAATCAGTGACCACTCACGACTTCTAAAGCGAAATGGCGTATAAAAACCGAGTGTTTCTTTTCATAATACAAGAACAAGGCAGGTCTTTATCCATTCCGCCAGCAGCTGTGTGTCCTTGATGACCTTTCCAGACTGGATCTTTCCCCTCGTCAATACCGCGGCTCTATCTCATCCTCGTATTGCTTGCTGGTTCCTCAAAAACCTTTTAATGAATCAAGCATGTCGTGACCCATCAATACCGAGACGTTGACTAATGCGACGAGTGCAAACGGGCGGCGGGTGAATCTTTCCGTTATCGAGTGCTTTGTGAGTAAACAAGCGAAAACGGACAGCATGGGAGCTACATGCAATCACTCCGTTATCGATCCGTGAATTTCATCACGCCTTTTAAAAAGGAAACACATGGAGATGGACTTGCTTTACAGTAAATTATTGCTTATTAGTTCCTCGACTTTGATTTGGGTTCAACCTGCTATATAATAAAGCCAGAAAGCGCCAGTTCTGCTGTATAATTCTACGGTTTCCAGTCAAACTTCGGACACTCAACAGTACCTCTGGTTATTGCACGCATGCAGGACGATCTCGTTAAACATGCATCGTGAAATATTTGGCACCGACCCCGACGCTAAAAGGTTGTAATTATTATTTCACAGGTCTTCTTCTGACTCTTAGGTTAGGTGTGTACCTTGTGAATCAAGTGTGTACTGCTGAAAAAGCAGACCCTAGAGGAATGCAGAAAGAGAGCGAGCGAGAGAGAGAGAGAGAGAGAGAGAGAGAGAGAGAGAGATTTGCTAAAGGAAGCAGAACTGAATGACTTCTCCTCGCAAGCGCAGGTGTGTGGCCGTGTGCGATTACCAGCGCTCCAGTCAGCCATTTAGTTGCCTAGACCTGACGTGCTTTGACTGATGCACGCTCGCTCGCAGGAGGCTTAATGAGTGCACACTGGATGAGAATCAGCACCGGGAAATTGATTTTCCACCTTTATTAATGAGGGAATATTTAAATGGTCAAGAGTGGAATCATGGAGAGGAGCTCGGCTTCACTCTTTCAGACTTACAGAGACCGAGGCATGCTGCTGCATTCTGATAGCAGGTGTGTGTGTGTGTGTGTGTGTGTGTGTGTGTGTGTGTGTGTGTGTGTGTGTGTGTGTGTGTGTGTGTGAGAACATGGGGTTTGCTAAGAACAAAAAATGTAACACCTTTTCTTGAGTTGTGTCACATACGTAGTAATAGAGAAGGAAGCACTGTTGGGCTTGATCTATGATCACACGCATTTAAAGCAACTGATTCTTGACGGACCTCAACTACTGTACAATATACATCGTATTAATTAACAAAAGAAAAATGAAACAAGCATTCACTTCCAGTGCCTGTCACGGGACGAGTTGTGATTCACGGCACCATTAATGCACTTCATTTGCACTCCGACGCACTGCGACTCTGCGTGCGCTACAAACACAGAAAACATTTTGAAAGCATCACCGTGCGAGCCACTCGCGCTCGGCCCCCTCTCGAAGCCTCTAATGGAAGCACTGCATCAGATCTATAACAGCAGGAAAGCTTGTCAGGCGCCTGTCGCACAAATTGTATTAATTACTGTTTGTTATCGATTTTCATTAGAACAAAACTTCCTCTGCTTAAATGAACTTGTACCGTCTGATTATCAGCGATAAGGCAATAACAAGAGTGTCATGAATACCTGAGGTATTCATGGAATAAAGTCAATCTTATGTCGTATTTTACAAGTTCAGATGTATGTAAAGGAATGATGTGAATTTAACAAATAAGAAAAATCCCTATTAGATCTTTTATTTATTTATTTATTTATTTATTATTATTATTATTATTATTATTATTATTATTATTTTAGAATAAATATCTTTTAAGGAAATCCTAAAAAAAATTGCTTACCTGAGGCCGGTCTGCTGTTACTCCCGAATATTCTGCATTAACTCTCGCAAGGGGCGAAACGGTGGTGTAATGGTTACCACTGTTGCCTTGCACCTCCAGGGTCCGGGTTCGATTCCCTTCTCTGTTTGCATGGAGTTTGCATGTTCTCCTTGTGCTTGGTGGGTTTCCTCCGGGTACTCCGGTTTCCTCCATCAGTCCAAAGACATGTAGGTTAGGTTAATTGGCATGCGATGGATAGGCCAGGGTGTACCCCGCCTTGTGCCCTAAGTCTCCTGAGATAGGCTCCAGGCCCCCCGTGACCCTGAACACAGGTTTAAGCGGTATAGGTGATGAGTGAGTGAGTGAGTATGAGAACTCTCCCAAGGACAAAGCAACCTGAATGCAACAATGTACAATGTGCTCCTCAATACACGTAGCTTTGAACACGTCAGGATGCCCCTGAGTCGGACCGATAAGGCAGGCGAGCGTCAGACAGCAACATCGCACAGTTTAACACCGTACCCCTCAGTCACTCAATCACTCGACTTCTCATCAGGATGATGGTGCAGAGTAATGAGCAGGACATTGTGCAGAGCTAATGGGTCACCAATCCGTTTAAGCGGTGTCAGAGTGAATTTAGGAAGAAATATGGTGTTCATGGCGTACCCTCAAAGAGTGTGGTTCAAAGGACGATATTGGAACTGTAAACGACGCGATCATTGATCAAAGCAAGTCATAGGAGAAAAGAGTCAGATACTGTCTCTGGTTCTGGTACGTTCAGGAACATCGAGTGGCAGAAAACGCAGATCACTTCCAGGATCACAGGTAATGAAATTGATAACAAATACATGCAGGTATGTGACATTTTTTGGTTGAGATTGCTTCATCATAGCGAGAGTTATTACAGAATATTCGGGGCCTCTTTCGAGTGAATCACCCTGGATATATTTCTCTAAACTTTATATCTATATATAGTGTATATCACTAAACAACATGAATTGAAATAGAAGGTGTGTCCAATCTATAGTATCATATATATCAATATATAATCTATAGCAATAAATATAGTATTAAAATATTTACTGTATGTTGAGATTTCAACACTATAGCACCTATGGAATTTGATAATGAAGTAATAACACCAAGCAGTCAGTTGTTATTACAGTATATATATATATATATGTATATATATATATATATATATATATATATACATATATATATATTAACATACAGTACAAAGGTCAGCTGTTCCAGAACAGGCAGCAGAACGTTATTCAACAGAGCTCCAGTGACCGAGGCTGATTGTCTGCTGAATTCCCCGAACTGAATTAGAGCCCAGTTTTGCTAATGGCTATGATGACAACACTCATCCTCATCTATTCCTGGCCCAGCTCACCAGGCATTCATGCTATTCCCAGCTAAAGATTACAAGCCGAGCAATCAAAGCCGACGCGTTTCAGATACGCGTCCCCCAGCCCTCACCCCGACGAGGGCGGAAGTCGATGCGGGAGTTAACACTAATTACCGTCCGGTGATGCTGAAGCACGAACACCTTCTTTCACTCGCCTTAAGAAGGAGCTCGGCCAATCCGCGGCATCCATATTCATCTGGAAAAACCTGGCAAAGAAAGCCTCGCATCCGGGTTGCTGAGAACGAACAGACCAACGAACAGTCGATATTAAAAGCATAAGCGTTATTAGATGAAGAAGAACGCAGAGATAATTTCATGCATTTGTTTGAGCAGCGTGTGGTGTACGATCGCAGTATGTTCAGTATCTTCCATTGCTTTCTTCTTCATTAGCTCAATTTCGTAAGTCTTCGTCGCAAAAAAAACAAACTTTCCGAGCAAAGTAAATGCTGCATTTCACGTTGGCAGTGCAGGATGATGTAACTCCTCGTTCCCGGCACTCACTCATATGTATCTTGTTAGGGAGCTGCTTCTGTTGCATTCTGTTACTGAGCTATAAAGAATGTAAACTCTCTAAGGGGACCCTACGAAGAGCAAATGGGAGGGATAATGAGCTTTACTTTTGTTTTCTGGTTCCTGATTAGACTTCCGAAGCTTCTCACTTTAGCGGCTGTAGCTAGAAGAAAGATTGCACAGAAAACAAAACAGGAAATGAATTCAAATCCTTCTTTAATTAGTAGCGAGTGAAATATTGTTCGGTTGGTTCAAAGTAAAAAAAAAATGTAATCAGTTTGCAATTAATCACTAATCACAATCTTTGGGTCACACTATTTAGAGCTAAAAAAATGTTTGATTTATCCCTGAGACCTGAGTAGAGGTTTGCTTTCGCGCAGGGTGACGAGAAGCAACGAGCTTAAATATATTGTCCTTTGATGTCTCGGCTCAAAGTTTAATCGATTTATGAGCGAACACTTTCTTTTTATCTAACATTGCCGGTGGCTGCTCTGTTCCAATTTACAAGAGCATAATACCATTATAGCTCCTGTAATGCCTGTTACACCACCCCTTAGATATTGTCAGGGCCTGACAGCTTCCTCAGCCACCATTTGCTAAAAGTCCACACGGACGTGCTGACGTAAGCCTCTTCGAGTTTTTTTTTTTTTTTTCCCTTATTCGAGTTTCTTCTTCTTTAAAAAGAAAAAAACAAGGCCTCTGTCCATTAGCCGCAGAGAGTCAGAGTCTCCTTTCTGTGCTCCAGACAAACAATCCTAGGCTACCTATTTACCATGAATACAGTGCATCATTCCACTAGTGCTCTAGAGAGAAGGTCAGACGCGCAGCAGCATCCGAGTGAACGCGCATACAGTATGCATGGGCCAGTCGTTGTGTTTTTTTTTTTTTTTTACCCTACATGTTGGGTACAATAACTAATTATATTCCGTGTCACTCAAGGGATCGTGTGTTGATTACGGCCAGGAGTTATTACAGCCCTTTCATAACCGTTCTGTTGTGACAGCGGTCCTTGGGAGTAGGATGAAATAGATTGGTAGTACATTAATCTCATTGACGTGTCACCGGATTTAGGCATTTTCTTTGGAATCCATTACCGTTCAAAGGCCGACCTCGCCCACAAAGTACCACCAAGCAACTGATAAATGAATGCTTCTCCCAAGCAAAGTACACCAAAAGAACTCTGAGAGCCACATAATAGCTTTTCTTATGTTCTGTAACACCATGCTTTTTTCTCTTTCTCTTTTCTCTCTCTCTCTCTCTCTCTCTCTCTCTTTTTTTTTGTAACTGCCTCTGGTCTCTACCTGCCTCGAGCTTGGTCAGAGTGGCAGTAACAAAAGAATGTAGCTGCTTCGGCGTAAAGATGGCATGCGGTGTAAGCTTTTACAGGTTAAAAGTTAAGTGCACTGCTTTTAGATGTTGTAACGGTAAGGTGAAGGCAAGCTTTAACTCCACATAATAGAATACGAGATTCACAATCTCATGCAAGATAAAAAACAAAAAAACAGGCCAAATGAATGTTACAGTACCAGGCGTAACATGCATGAAAATGCTGCTTTGATTACTTGCTCAAGGCAAAATAACGTGGGTGCATGAAAGCCGAGTACAAATCGCTTGAAGCTAGTTCAGTGTTTTATTCGATATTAGAAAAAAAAATTCGGAAATATTAAAGCATTAAAAATATCAGTGCGGTGATAAACATTTGACAACATTTAGTCTATTTTAAAGAGCCTTAAAGATGTCAATTTTTCATGTTTGCATGGAAAAAACAATCATGGTAACGTGGCTCAAAATGGGTTGTGACAGTTACAAGAGATTTTTAAACACTGCACAACATATTTGGGGGGAAAACAAATCTATGGAATTATAAACATTGACTATTATTATGCGAAGTCTGACGATGGCTTTAAATTGAATTCAATAACGGAAATTAAATAACTTTGGGATTAAACGTAAGAATAGCATTCCGTAAGACTAGGTGTATATTTCTTTTGCAAAATTATAGAAAGAATAGACATCATATGAGCGCCGTGTATACAAAATAGGCATTTAAGCAATGGGCATGAAAATGTGGTTCTGAAAATGGAGTCAAACGCTCAAGTGCCAAAACATGCATTTCCTTAAATAACCACTAGGAGCAGACTCTAAAAGTGAGTCAATCCCCAAAGAGCCCCATGATAAAATGTCTAACTTTGCAACAGAAATAACTTTTGCAGCCTGGTATAAGACAAAAGTTTTGATCTCCATGGCATTCATGGCAACTGTACGGAGGATGAAGGTTTATGTTACTCATTACTTAAAATAATATTAAGCCATAAGATTATGCATAATTTCAGACAATTCCGATTTGATTGACAGGCGTATTGCAAGACTGAAACCGCTAGCTGTCTAGTAACTGTCTAGTAGCTGTCTAGTAACTATCTGTACAGTAGAGAATGGGTGATGGAGTTCAATCGAATGCAACATGACGCTAAAATATTTAAATTATTACTTATATAACCTTTGCAATTTTGATTCCAACCAACAGCCAGACTCTGCTCGTTCTGCCCATTTATAGATGAACCAGTTCTTAGGAGTCAGTTCCTGGCAAGATGGCGACAACCAAACCTCTCACAATTGAGCTCTAAAACTGCGCTTCAGAATACCATGGATGGTCTGTCTAGTCCACTTTTATGCAGTCCATGCATGCATCGTATACACGATCTTTTTTAGATTAAAAGCACTTCGGGTCATCCAAAGTAGCAAACTGCAAAAGTCAACACAGGACTCAATCTTAGCATATGGTGATGTGGCCAGTACAATGCATCACCGTGGCTCTGATGTGGCATCAAAACCCCAAAGACCAATTAGGGTGTACAGAGCCGACTGCCAAATGGTATTGGCGTATGTGGAGCAGATGAAACATTGCGGATCAGTGGATGGGCTATTAGACAAAAACTACCATGCACAGGTGATTTAGCTCTCAAATAACAATTACTCATCTCTAACAGCTAAATGTGGAAGATTATAAGCTGGCAGTAATGCTCTGCACTGTGACTACAATGCATGATGTGGTGTTTCATATCAAACACTGTTCTCTGTTCTTTGGTAAAATGACCAACATCTAGTAAACAGTACTGTATATACTGTAGCTTTGTATATACTATCCCAAGCTCTGTTGCAGAACATCTTTTGATTGATGGAATATCTATTATTTTGTTATTTTTAGCCTAAGAGGTATGTTTTCTCTCTTAGGTTGGTCTGTTTGCAAAACCAGCACTGTGAACTTTCTCCTTGCCTTTCTCGAACCCCTCCAGGGGGGGTAAATCTAGCGGTGCAACTTCTCACTTCTCGCTTCTATACCTCCAGGTTGAATGGAGTGACTGACTCATTCAGTTGTGAAATCAAGTTTACGGAGATCTTCCCACTGTTTTTTACCCTCCTCCTTCCTTCGCTCCTAGTTCATAGCATTCAAAGTTAGAAAAAAAAAGAGAAGGAAAATAAAAAAGGGGGAAAGTGACAGCACTGAAATCAAGTCTGCCTTCAGTAATCTTCTTCCCATCTTCCGCTAAGATGATCCCCACGGAGGATGCATTATCTTCGCCGGAGACGACTCTATGTCACTGTCACTTTCCTGTCCTGTAGCTAAAGGCAGGGTGATTATGTCATCTAAACACTTTTTGAGATGTTTCACTACTGTGTCAGATCTAAAATGTTCCCTGCCGTTGTAAACATGGAGGCAGGTGCTGGGCGAAATCTTTCCCCGTGGATTTGTACGAGAGGGGTTGTAACACGAGCTAAGTGTAGAATTTGATTGTAAGTAGGGATTCATATTCATAAATGCAAAAACGAAGCAGCCAATATAGTAACTCTGATATCTTTAGGATTTCATCTGAAGTCAGCTTTTCTTCCTCATATATAATAATAGTTCTGAGTATTTAGGAGGCGCCACGATGGCTTAGCACTGGCTCCTTCAGGGTCTGGGTTCGATTCCTGTCTCGTGTTCATGGAGTTTGCTTGGTGGGTATCCTCCAGGTGCTCTGGTTTCCTCCCACAGCCCAAAGACATGCAGATTGGGCTAATTGGCGTTCCCAAATTGCCCTGCGATGGATTAGCACCCTGTCCAAGCGAACCCTGCCCCATGCCTTAAGTCTCCTGGGATTGGACCCTGATAAAGACGTATAGACAATGAGTGAGTGAGTGTGTGAGTAAATACTTAATGCCGAACAGGACTGATTTTACATGGTCACTCGATTTCCCTGGCTGCTTTATCCCAGTTAAGGTCGCGCTGAACCCGAAACTTCTCCCGGGAATGGTAGCCATGAGGTGTGAATACATCCTGGATGGAACACCAATCCATGCACACACACAGGTGTAATTCTCACTCGTTTTTGAGAGGTCAGAGGAGACCGGATTACCTGAAAGAAGCCCACGCAGACACGAAGACAACACGTCCCCTCAAATAATAACCCGAGCTCAGGATCGACGCTACCCACTGCACCATCCCGAAATACATCTCGATAATAACGTATCCAAATATATCAACTGCGTAGAAGCTATGCGGAATGTCCATCTTGTCAAATGTCTAGCTCGTTAGAGCAGTCAATACAGCCTCACTGACATTGTTTTCCTGCTTAATTGTTGAATCTTGTCAAGTTGTTCTAAATAGACCGAGGGAGAGTGGCAGCTGCAAGCTCTTATTTGCTAATTCTGAACTGTCTATTCCACGTCCTCTTCATCCTTTACGAAGGCTGTCGTTATTCAGAGGATAAGATAAGAAAAGTACATAAGGCTGAGCAGAAGAACTGGATTTTCAGTGTTTGGATTGAATAGCGCTGTGCAATAAGGTGAAGGAGACAGCTTTGCAAACATTCAATCATCGTTGGGAAAAAAAAAGACATTCCTTATGTTCTGCTGGTTTAATTGATCCCCTTTTTTGAAGATATATATATATTTTCTTAGTTTCTAGGAACTAATTCTTTTGAGATTCCATGGTACAGAAATGTTTGTATTAAACCTGTGTTAAACCTATTTACAGAAAACTTCAAGCACAGTACGGTGATGAGACTCTCAGCCGCAGAAAAATATTTGAACGATGCAGACTTTTTTAAAGGCCGTACGTCCGTGAATGCCAATCCGTGCCGAGGTGCAAAAGTGTAGCGGGGGAGAAATATTTTTGGAGAAATAAAGGGAGTTTTTGCTCTCACAAAGTCCCGGTTTGACTTGAACATTCCTATTATGAATTGTTGTGTATGTATAGTGTTATATACATCATGCTACATTTCTCACTCACTCACTCATCTACAATACCGCTCGTCCACAGGCGGTATTGCGCTGGCGCGGGTGTGGAGGGGGGTGGGGGATGGAGGGACTGGTGGTGGGGTGGAAGGGGTACGGGCATGGTCATGGGGGCTGGAGCCTATCCCAGGAGACTTAGGGCACAAGACGGGGTACAACCTGGATGGGGTACCAATACAAACATACACACACTACTGGCAAGTTATCTACTAGCCTAATCTACATGTCTTTGGACTGTGGCAGGAAACCGGAGTACCCAGAGGAAACCCACCAAGCACAGGGAGAACATGCAAACTCCATGCACACAGAGACGGGAATCAAGCCAGGCCGGGAATCGATCCCGGACCCTTGAGGTGTGAGGCAACAGTGCTAACCACTAAGCCATGCTACATTTTGCCGCAATGCTACATTTCTTGCTACAAAATAATTAAAGATGTATTCTTTGTAACTTAGATATCTATCATTCTGGTGATTGTATATAAAACAGATCATAAAGAAAGATTTTATTCCTTTTCTCATTTTTTGACAGACAGGATCTCATAAATTTAACAGACACATATCTGTGCCTTGTCGATTTTCTTTTTTTTTTTTATCTAGTATAAAAAGCATGATAGGCAAGCGTCCAGCTATTTTTGTCTTTTGCTGCCACGTCTGCCCCTCTGCATGTGTTAGATCTGAGCGCAGGCAGTCATTCAGCGAAGGCAAAGAGGAGGAAAAACGAGGCAGAGCTCATGGTCAGTGCACTTTCGATGCACTCATTTCTCGGAAACATATGGGGCTCTATCTCTTTCTCTATCTTTCTCTATCTCTCTCTTTTTCCCCTCTAGTGCCATCACATGTGTGTCAAAGCTAAACTCATGGGAAGAAATTGCACATGCATAGTAGGGCTTAATTGTTTTTTATTTCCAACCCACAGGGGCTGTTCCTTAATTAATTAAACCCCGATGCACGGGATGCTTCCCTCTCTGTGACGAAGAGCAAAATTAGCACTACTCCAAATACTCATTTAGCATCAGCTCCATGTTTACAGGACACAGTCTGAAGGCTAAGACAGTCGCTCGCCCTCTCGGGTCTGGTGCGAGAAGGCGGGGGGTTAGAGGTAGTATAGGCCAGGGCAGCTGCGTGCTTGAACCTGCCAAGGACTGTGCTTCCCAGGCTTGCTCGGTGCCATTAAATGGGTCATTGAACAGCTAAATGGAGTCATTATAACGAGTAATTAAAAGAATAGCACCCAAGACTCTGAAACTCTCCTCTGCCTGCCTCTGGGTTCCGCCGCCTTTGGGCTTTCGTAGACTCTTGCTGCATAGCAGCTGCTGTAGGCGCTCGCACCGGAATGCAAATCACATCTTTCCCAGCTAATTAAACCGCATTACCAAGGCTTTTCCATTATTGAAATTCTGACGAGGCATTAGATTTTCCATGGGAAACAAATTTGTTTTTTCGCAAGTCAGACCTTTCGGAAGCACTTGTTGGTTTCATTCGCTCTGACGCGGCTTCCATGATTCATTTCGGTCACGATCATTTAATTCCGGTAAAGAATCAGGTTTTGCTTGGATGGCATGTAGCGGAAGCATGGCAGCACTTCTAATCAGAGCTAGATCATTTTCATAAATCTAATTTGGAAATTTAATAAAGAAGCGTCTTTCTAAAAATGTCCAGTCCCCTGGAGAGTAAAGCATGCCTCTTGATTTTTCTGTTGCTGTTCGGTGTTTTTCTCCTCTTTACTCAAATCCCTTGCCGGCTTAAAGTCGTCTCAGCGCAGATTATAACTGACATTCGGATACAATTAATGAGATGCCAATCAGTGTGGAATATCCATAGAAACGTACATACATTAGTATAAGGAGTACACAGTAAATCTATTACATAACTCTCGGGATCGTATTATATGACGTAATACGCTGATTGAGGTGCCTCAATCAGCGTATTACGTCATATAATACGATCCCGAGAGTTATGTAATATATTTACTAAATGTCAAACAAGATGTTATTCTCGGAAAGGTCAGAGTTGTCCTTATAGCATTTATAGCTTTTAATTAGGATTTCTGATTAGGGATTCGTTGCTTTTCGGCTGGTGACTTTTTTCCACGGATGATTACTTGATTATAGAGTGCAGCAGAGGTTTTAACAAGAGATCATGTTTTGCTGTTTACATCCAGCATGTTTTGTACTTCCTGGTACATCGTCATGGGCATGTTTTTAGGTTTTGCTTGTCGATTATGTGAGTTTGTGCAGGGTTCTCTGGTTTTATATATATATATATATATATATATATATATATATATATATATATGAGTGTGTGAATGTATGTGTCAGTGTGTGATTGCGTCCATGGTTACCTATGATGGACTGGAATTCCATCTAAGGTGTGTGTGTGTGTGTGTGTGTGTGTGTGTGTGTGTGTGTGTGTGTGTGTGTGATAAGGATAAGCTCTGGACCATTCATTTCCACCGTGCACAGGACACACAGGACAGATGTAATGCATAACATCACGAGAATATATGGAAATATAGGGAGATTGAAAAGTCAGGAAAAGGTTCCGAAAACTCGTTTTATAATTTACCCCATCAGCTACTCAGTTCAGCTCCAAGAAGAGAGAGATAATATGTGCAATATGGGCGGTGCAGCAAATTGTGTAGGGCTTAATTAGTTGGTCTTGCTTGCCGATCACAGCCAGAGCTTACTCTGGTTAATTGGAGTATGGGATTCATTAGCATTAGATCAATGTCGGAGAAGGAAAAAAAAAAAAAAAAAACGGTTCATGCACCAGAGAGGTTGCGTCATGACAGGAAACATTCACGGGGCCGACCGTCTCGAGTCGGGCTTCATCGATCCTCTGTCACACATCGAGCTAAAGATGTTCAGGGTCAGCATGAAGACAGGCAGGTTTAACATATAGTCGAGAGGATTGGTGCGTGCGTGTGCGTGTGCGTGTGCGCGTGTGTGTGTGTGTGTGAGTGAAGTGGATATGGAAAGACATCTTATGAAAAGGATGAAAAGGGGTTGAAAGGATTCTAAGTAGAAATCCAAAAAGTGTAAGAAATGTTAAATGGGTAAATAAATAAATAAATAAATGAATAAAACATTTAAGAACCGCTAGATTCCGTCAACAATCTGAATATTTCTTTTTAATAAAACTGTGCAAAAGTTTTGAGTCATCCCTTATTTCTCCATAACAAATAAAATTAAATGTAATCATGCATCTTAAATTTAAAAAGCCGTAGATTATGTAACGACCTCGTCAGCGACCTCGTTTCCCCTCTCGTCTGTTCTGACCGCTCAGCATTCGGCATCATCAGTATACTAATCGCCGACCTGATCATCTGTCATCACCTGCACCTGTTTCTCACTGGGTCATGCCTCAAATGAGGTAATGCTGGAATGATTTGTAGGTCAGTGTGTGTCAACAAACAGAAAACATTCCTCTGAAACGGCTCAGATTTGAGGACTGGATGAAAATGAGAGAAAAAATGAGAAGTCCTTCATAACTATTCCTCAAGAGTGCATTAAAAATACAAGAACGTCCGGTTCTTTGGAAGCAAAATGCAGAAGTGAGAGGTGGCTCAAGACTTTTGCACAGTACCATCCATATGGTTACATTACATTCCACGACATCATCCATCCATCCATTCTCATTGTTTATGACTTCATGAGTTTCTAGCTCCGTTAAATCAGGAAGGATTCAACAGTTTCACTATGAAAGTTTTTTTTTTTTTTCTCATCAATTAAGAAAAAAGCTTTTCTTTTGTTTTCTTTTACAGTTTAAAGAACACCCACAGGGTCAAGGGCAGATGAATAGCCATACTGAAAGAGCATTTGTCTTCTCTTTACAAATCTATGAACAAGATAAACAAATCTAACCCACTGGGTCTTTGTGTTTTTTCAGAGACCGAGAGAGAAAGGGAGTGCTGCTGATGAAGGGGTGAGAGATGCGTGTTCTCAACGGAGTGCTTAACCTGAGCAGCAGGGGTAAGTCTGGGTTTGGCACAGCTCTATGCCCCTATCTGTGGCACGGTGAGAAACTGGGTTGCTTTTTCCTGGTTCAGCTCATTATTATGAGCATATGTGATAAGATGCGTGCTCACAAACCTCCCCAAAAAAAGAGGTGCAGTTTTAGAATGGTTAAACTATTGGCCTTTACCGAGCAAAGAAAAGATTAAAATTGCAGGAATTGGGTTAAGAACTGTTCAAGATGTTATTAAAACCTGGTCTGAACTGTCGACTTTGTCTAAGAAAAATAAATAAATTAAAAAATCCCTGTATGACTCTGATCACTTAAAAGCTTGTTGAAGTTGTATTATAAAGCATGGACAGTAGAAATCAGATCAGTGTTTAATAGTGAAATTAAGAGCATTTCCATACACAGACACAATGTGACGCCAATTCACAGGATTGTATGAAATAATGCTTCAGTTTTCTAGAGAGCATAAAGACTAGACTTGGGAGCGATGGGAAAAGGTCATGTGGTCTGATGAGTCCAGACTGAGCCTATCCCGGGGAGATCAGGGTGAGAAGGGAAGGTCATGAAGCGATGCGAGCATCATGCATCGTGCCCACGGTACAAGCCTCTGGAGAGAGTGTGATGATGCAGCAGTGGCTGTGTGGACCGTTTCAGTTAAGCCACGTCGTCACTCATATGTAGCCTAAAAGCGGGCTGTGGGAATAATCCCGATGGAATCAAAGCGTGTCAGTCAAAAAATCACAAAGGTGTTTCATTTTGTCTAATATCTACTTTCTATGGAGTACTTTCTATAATGTAATTGGAAAAAAGAGAGAAATAATAATATTATAATCTAATAATATTTTACAGTAATAATAATAATAATAATAATAATAATAATAGGCAGCACAGTGGCCTTGCATCTACTGTGGAGGGTTTGATCCAGGTGCTCTTGTTTCCTCCCACAGTTCAAAAACATGCAGATTAGGCTAATTGGCGTTCACAAATTGCCCTTAGTGTGTGAATGAGTGTGTGAGTGTGTGTCACTGAAGAAAGACTAGTTTTATATGATTGAACTCAGTTACGTTAAAATGATTTGTTTTCATGTATCCAGCATGATTTGGTCAATTATTTTTAAAACACAGGATAAAATCGAACTCAAAGTGCTTTAAGAAATAAAATTATTTTGCGAGACAACACGGTGGTGTAGTGGTTCGCATTGCCGCCTTGCACCTCCAGAGTCCAGGTTCGATTCCCGCCTCTCTGTGCATGGAGTTTGCATGTTCTCACCTTTGCAAGGTGGGTTTCCTCTGGGTTCTCCAGTTTCCTTCCACAATCCAAAGACATCCAGATTAGACTAATTGCCATCCCCAAATTACCCATAGTATGTGTGTGTGTGTGCCCTGCAATGGATTGGCACCCTGAATAGGCTCCAGGCCCCTCGCGACCCTGTATACAGGATAAAGCGGTACAGACAGTGAGTGACAAGAAACCTAATCTCACCTTTTATTTACACTCTACATGAAACTTAATTTTTTAAATCCTAAATCTCACCTTAGACAAAGTCAGGGCATAAAACACAAGCCTAACAATTAAAGGGGAAAAAAATGATCATGGTGTCTTAGTAATGTGCTTGTCCATCACAAGAGCAGCTTCACTGTGCCATAGAGCGATCGTTTATCAAGATTCTGAAAGTGTCCTGGAGATACGGAGCAATATTCATTCAAACAGTATTCCCTGAATGGGTGTTATAATGACTGCGAAGGTCACCCTGTGAATGGGAACGCTGTCATCCTGGAGGAGAGCACTCCCATCAGGGCATAAGTGTTTCATCAGACCGCTCGGTAGAGCTTCCTATTGATTTGGAGTGACCCTTACCTCTTAGTGGACCATCAACTGTCAGGGCATTAGCATGCCATGTAACAGATCCACATGTCGTTGTTGCTGTCGTTGTTTTTTTTTTTTTTAATGTGTCACCTGTTTTTAGGGAAAAGTTTTTATGTATAATGAGGTAAAATAGGAGGGAGTTGGTTAGTTATAAGTAGCTTGCAAGTTCCTACCTGCTGGAAGTCTTTTGCCTTTAAGGCCTCTTCTGTGCCGGCTGCTTGCCCACATCTGTCTTCAAGTCTCGGTGCCTGCTTTCTGTCTCAAACTAGCTGATGCAACTTGGGGCAACTGCATACAGATGAGATGCAGCTTTTGGTTCTAACAGAAGGAAGCGAACAGGAGATCACGTTGAAAAGTTTGTAATTACTTCAGTGATGAAAGCATACAAATTAAACGCTGTCAGTTGTCTACATGTAAATGATTTTATTTTGTAAATAACAGCGTTTTACCATGTCCAATTTAATTCTCCGAATTCCAGGTGGAATTTCATGCTTTATTTAGTCGCAAACAACAACGGGGGGAAAAAAAAAGACATTGATTTTTTTTTTTCTTTTTTCTCTGCTCTTATCTTTAGCAGTTTGTTTTATTCTTGTCAAATGATCACTCTGCATATATACTGCAATAAAAAAAGAAGAAGCTGTTTTAGAAGAAGTGAATTATCTGCCTGCGTGAAGCAAAGAAAACATTAAAATGACTGGAATCGGGTTAAGAACTATCCATCACATTATTAAAAACCTGGAAGGATAGTGCTGAACCGTCAACTTTCTGGAAGAAATGCGGAAGAAAACTTCATGAAGAGATCACGTAAACGCTTGGTGATGTTGCATCATAAAAAAAAAAAAATAAAATCGAAATAGAAATTAGAGCTATGCTTAATAGTGAAAGTAAAACTATGTCCACTCGCACAGTGTGAGGAGAACTCACAGGATTGGGACTAAACAGCTCTGCGGTCATGGTCACATTTTTTTTTTTTATCCTTTATTTTACCAGGAATGTCCCATTGAGATACATTATCTCTTCTTTCAGGAAGTCCTGGCCAAGGTGGAAGCAACAACGTTTAAAATTTTCAACACATATACACATAAAACATGTAATGTTAACACATATAAACATACAGACATTCCAAAAATGCAATTACATAAACAAACACAGACTAAACAACAGCAAATGGGAATTCCAAATGTCAAAAAGGAAAAGAAAAAAAAAATCTAAATGTATGTATATATGAACAAAAGAAATTATGAAAAACAATGACGTTGTTGTATAAGAACCGAGTTTAAAAAACATTTACACAAGGTAGGGAGTCCAAATTTAGGATATTTTGTAATGTATTACACTCATATGGTGCATATAAAGAAAAAGCAGTTTTTCCAAACTCTGTCCGTGCTATTGGAGAATGAACAAGGAGTGTTACTGATGAACGTGTACTATAAGTGTTTATGCAAAATGTCAATAAATTGCATATGCACTGAGGTATGTGGTCTGATGAAGCCCAGAGCGATGGGCGTGTCAGGGTTAGAACGGAAGCGTATGACGCGATGCACCCATCATGCATTGTGTCCACTGTACAAGCCTCTAGAGGGGGTGTATGATCAGTACTGTATGATCTGGGGTTGCTTCAGGTCTAAGCTCATAATACAATAAAGTCACGTTCAAATGCAATAATGCATGGTTTGTGAACATTAGTTTAGCACTAAAAATGGATCTGCAGCTGAGTCTGTTCATAAGCGAAGAAATGGGCATAAACATACGATTATGAAACTGTTCCAATGATAATATTTAACCTCTGTAAAAAGAGGTCAAGATGAGATATCTGAGCGGGAGATTAGAGACGACGGGAGGAAAAATCTATTTCTCTTGGAACTACATGTAAGTTACTAGTACAATCAATTAGATTCATTTAAATATATTGACATATATGTAGTTCCTGGTTAAGATAATCATAATCATTCATTTGCAAAACGTCTGGAGCTGGTCCCAGGAGACTTCAGGCACGAGGCAGGATACGCCCTGGATCGCACGACACACACTCATTCACGCACTACCAGGAATAACAATATAAAGAATAGTTCCCAGTATGCTTTAAGACAAGCTACAGTATTAGTTGAATGTGATCATTCTTTGGTTTATGCAAAGCATTGAGAATTATCTGTATATAGAATTTTTTGTTTTGTTTTTGTGGAGAACTGCGATCATCCTCAATCCTGTTGTTCATTTCATTCTCGTCTTGCACCGTCTCACATCCCTGCAAACAAATAATAAGTGAAAAGAAGATAGTTACAATAAAACAAGACCATTAGAGCAGTACTGTGATTAGAGCATGCTTAGAGCCCGGCACCAGGTAACGAGGTTACTGGCTAATATTAGGCTAATATTTTCTGTAAGCCAAGGCACAGAGAAGCAGATATAGACTCATAACTCTTAATCTTCACTGGTTTCGGGGCTGTGGAATGGAATTTGTTTAGAAAAAAAAAAAAAAAACACTAATGTAAATACCCACACTGACATTAGAGTAATTTAGTCTTGTATACTGTAGAATTGAGCTTTATTCCATATCTCGAGTCTTTCTACACGAACTACATATTTTTTTGAGCAACAATATTTGTTCCTCTGAATGCAAATCCCTTTTATCTTACATATCCAAGTATAAAGCCTTTTATTGTATTTATTCCAACCATTTTTAATTCTCTGACTTCAACTTCGAGATATTTTAGAATTATTACTCACTTATATAATCCTCGATCGGTCCACGCAGCAAACTTTTTTTTTCTTCCTTTTTATTACAATAGTTGCGAGATGTTTGGCAAAGTAATGCAAATTTTACTCCACATCCACACGGTATGTAAATATTGAGCTGTACATAAAAAAATATGGACATTATTCTTTATATTAATGAGATGAGAAATAATAATCAGGGATTTACTGACAGAAATGACTAGAAGATAAAAAATGTCCTGCCACCATTACTATATATATATATATATATATATATATATATATATATATATATATACACACGTGGACAAAATTGTTGGTACCCTTCGGTCAATGAAAGAAAAACCCACAATGGTCACAGAAATAACTTTAATCTGACAAAAGTAATAATAAATAAGAATTCTATGAATGTTAACCGATGAAAGTCAGACATTGCTTTTCAACCATGCTTCAACGGAATTATAAAAAAAAATTAACTCATGGAACAGGCCTGGACAAAAATGATGGTACCCCTAACTTAATAGTTTGTTGCACAACCTTTTGAGGCAATCACTGCAATCAAACGATTCCTGTGACTGTCAATGAGACTTCTGCACCTCTCTGCAGGTATTTTGGCCCACTCCTCATGAGCAAGCTGCTCCAGTTGTTTCCGGTTTGAAGGGTGCCTTTTCCAGACAGCATGTTTCAGCTCCTTCCAAAGATGCTCAATAGGATTGAGGTCAGGGCTCATAGAAGGCCACTTTAGAATAGTCCAATGTTTTCCTCTTAGCCATTCTTGGGTGTTTTTAGCTGAGTGTTTTGGGTCATTGTCCTGTTGCAAGACCCATGACCTGCGACTGAGACCCAGCTTTCTGACACTGGCCAGCACATTTCTCTCTAGAATCCCTTGATAGTCTTGAGATTTCATTGTACCCTGCACAGATTCAAGACACCCTGTGCCAGATGCAGCAAAGCAGCCCCAGAACATAACAGAGCCTCCTCCATGTTTCACAGTAGGGACAGTGTTCTTTTCTTGATATGCTTCATTTTTCCGTCTGTGAACATAGAGCTGATGTGCCTTGGCAAAAAGTTCAATTTTTGTCTCATCTGTCCATAGGACATTCTCCCAGAACCTTTGTGGCTTGTCAACATGTAGTTTGGCATATTCCAGTCTGGCTTTTTTATGATTTGTTTTCAACAATGGTGTCCTCCTTGGTCGTCTCCCATGTAGTCCACTTTGGCTCAAACAACGACGGATGGTGCGATCTGACACTGATGTTCCTTGAGCATGAAGTTCACATTGGATCTCTTTAGAAATCTTTCTGGGCTCTTTTGTTACCATTCGGATTATCCGTCTCTTTGATTTGTCATCAATTTTCCTCCTGCGGCCACGTCCAGGGAGGTTGGCTACAGTCCCATGGATCTTAAATCTTTGAATAATATGTGCAACTGTAGTCACAGGAACATCTAGCTGCTTGGAAATGGTCTTATAGCCTTTACCTTTAACATGCTTGTCTATAATTCTCTTTCGAATCTCCTGAGACAACTCTTTCCTTCGCTTCCTCTGGTCCATGTTGAGTGTGGTACATACCATGTCACCAAACAACACAGTGACTACCTGGAGCCCTATATATAGGCCCACTGACTGATTACAAGATTGTAGACACCTGTGATGCTAATTAGTGGACACACCTTGAATTAACCCTTTGGTCACATTACTGTCAGTATTTTCTAGGGGTACCATCATTTTTGTCCAGGCCTGTTCCATGAGTTTATTTTTTTAAATAATTCTGTTGAAGCATGGTTGAAAAGCAATGTCTGACTTTCATTGGTTAACATTCATAGAATTTTTTTTAATTATTACTTTTGTCAGATTAAAGTTATTTATGTGACCATTGTGAGTTTTTCTTTGTTTGACCGAAGGGTACCAACAATTTTGTCCACATGTGTATATATACTACATACTGTAGATATTTACCGTATACACAGATGTCTGGCTGACCCAACAGTTTGCTTGTATTGGCTCCACCCTTGTTCTCGTTTGCTAACGACACGCTTCCTCCAGCTGAAATGCAACACCAAAGCATGATGCTACCAGCACTGCCCTAGATGTTACCTGGATGGTGGGCAGCATTTGTTCTCAACCAGACAAAATGCAATGCTTATAGACCAAAACATGTTTTTTTTTTTTTCTTCTTCTTCTCAAAAAGCTCTTCAGTTTTTATTTCCACATGCCTTCATGAATTCAACTCCAGACATGCCTTTATGTTCGGCTTTTTCAAAAGATTCTTTCTCCTGGACAGCCTCCCATAGAGACCAGATCTGTGAAAAGCTGAGGATATTGTTGTGGTTTATTTCAGCCAGTAAGCTCTGTAACCCTTCCAGTTTTGAAGTTGGACTCGTGGACACTTCTCTGACAATCGACCTTCTTTTACAAGCACTAGGGTTTGGTTTGATCTTTGCAGGGCCTGGTTTGTGCCTTTTTTTTATTGCTATAGTACATTTCACGGGGCTCCAAAAAAGCTTTTTACCTTAACAACTTATTCTAGACTGTGACACATGAGGACTGATCAGTCATTTTAGCTCCCTTGTGAGTTCTCAAGAAAATTAATTAGTAGTTCTAATTTAGACTGTTAAATAAGGAAGTGGGAAGGTTGAATATTTATCAATAGATTTTTTTCCTTAAGGAAATTTCCTTTAAAACTCACGCGGCACAGATCTATTCCAGCAACATAGCATAGGTCAATAATGATATATGTGTGTGTGTGTGTGTGTGTGTGTGTGTGTGTGTGTGTGCAGGCCTTGCCAGTGTGTGTTAATGGGTAGGCTTCAAACCTGTATATTTGGGTTTTCTGCTATGTCAGGTAGAACAAAATCATCAAATGTTATCATTACTTTTATAATGTGTAAATTTTACCTCTACCAAAATATGGGAATGAAGGTGACAAAATGTAGAAATTAGCATATTATTATTATTATTGTTATTATTATTATTATAAAAATAATAATTATTATTATTATTGTTTTGGTAACAGAACAACCATAAAATGTGATCATGTGCAGTGTTGTGTGTAACATGTTACAAAGTAGCAAAGTACAAAGTTACAAAGTAACGCGTTAGAGTACTTGGATTACTTTTTGATGTAACGAGTAATCTAACGCATTAGTTCTGTCATTTAAATACTCAGTTATTTAGTTATTTTTCAAAAATGTAATCCGTTATTCAGACAATTTATGTAATCCGCATATTTGACACACGATCGAACAAACCGAGTCGAACGGAACGGCAGCTAAGTTGCGTGTACAATACGTCTGGGAGTAACGGTAACAAGACGAAAAATAGAGCCAGTTGCAGCCGGTGCCAAGAGGAATAATAAATTAATGTTAAGTTAGGTTTAATGTCTATTTATTACATATTTTGCTTCATTCACATGTCTTCTCTAAATATGTTTATTGTTTTCATATACAAAAATGAAATGATAGTGTTATTAAATTGGTAATATTGTAAATCCTTTTGGATGGCTGGGTGGTGAGTGGTTTACATTATTTCCTATGGGGAAATAAGTTTCACAATACAGATTTTCGCCTTAAGAACTCCTAAGAACTCTGGGACAGATTCAATTCATATCCAAAGGAACCATTGTGTATAACAACAACAGCAAAACAAAAAGTGTCTAAAATGCTGAACTTTAAGAGCTACACCATTCGGAGGGAACCTAGACGTTCGAGTAACTTTCAGACTGCAAATGAGCAAAAAAAAAAAAAAAACATGCAAAAAATAAAAATCACTAGAGTGTGAAGGTTTTCTGAAGGCACTGCACTGAAAGTTTTAGTTATTAGTAGATGCTGTACAATTGTACATAAAGTTGACAACTCAGGGCACCTTGGTATCATCCATCCATAAAGAGTAGTGTGTGGGTGGTTACCCCTTCCTGCCTGATCCAAACTCCTAGAATAGCAATGCAATAATACATACCGGATACTCTGCCGTGCATTCCTTTTCAACTAAAATTTCGGATTGAATTTGACATCATTACGGCAATTAGGACTAGATAATGCTTCTATTTTCTGTTCATTACTATCATACTAGTAATTGCCATCTAGCTATTAAACACAGAGAACATTACACCATATGATTAAGGTACTTATTTGCATCATATACCACATGAAGACTCCTTTCCCATAACCAGTTAGCACTAGGTGAAGGGCAGAATTTATGGTGTGTGAAGCAGTCCGGCTGTTATTGCAGCTATTTCTCTTTCCTGGAACCTGAGCGTTTGTCTGTGTTCCATGTCCCTGGTACCTGTCAAACATATGAGGGTCTGTGGAACATTATTACACTCTCTACAAGCACCACAGTTTCTAATATGAAGCTGCATGAAACATAAGAGACCATCAAGGGCACACACACTGGGAAAGTTTTTTTTTTTTTTTTTTTTTTTAATGGTTTGCAAAGCCTTCCTTTCTTCCCGAACAGGTAAATGCGTTTCCTCTGAGGAGCTAATGTTTCCCTTACCTCTGGAAATCAGATTGCTGCATGCTTTAATGCCATCATTTCAATGTCCAGCTGAGGAGTGGTGTCCATCACGCTGCCAGGGCCATTAGCGCTGCTGAACAATCATCTTATCTACACGGGGCATGAAAAGAGGCACGGCATGCCATATCAGCCTAAAGTAATTGTTCATTTCTAATGGCTTATATTTAGAGAACGAGCTGCCGCATTCAGTGAAAGCGAAGAGGATTAATAAAAGCCAATTGGTGCAGGGAGCTGCGGTGGTTTATCAGCCCACAAGTCGTTTTCACTTTCAGAAAAAAAAAAAAAAAAAAAAACGCTGGCGGGCGTATCAGGGACACGTCTGCTCAGTGTAGCACTACAAGTTGTGCACGGACTGTACTGATAGGATCGCAAGCTTATGGATAGGTTCGTTCCTTTAACATATTTGATAGGGTTCAACCGGGTCTTAGTTCTCTTCATCTGCACATTCTTGTAATTTCAGACATCTAAGAGGCAGAGGTACCCATGTCTTATTATTAGTAGTGAGAAGGGTCTGTATTTACAGAGGTCACCTAGGCACAATGCTGACCTTATGATTTATTTGAAGTACCTCTATCACCAGCAGTAAAGCAAACATCAGTACCCTTTATTTAGTGCAGCCCGATTTACCTAGTATTAAGTAGAAATGGAACGATTCATCAACATGTACACTACAATATATAATAATTTGATTATCTCTAATAATTTGGCTATCTATCTTTTCTTTTTTGTTGTTTAAATTACTGCTGTCAATTGAAAAACAATTATCTAGTTAATCACATTCAATCACGATTAATCACACTTTGAAAATATTGCAATGTTGGAATAAAGAAATGCATGACAAACTGGTTAGAGGAAACATATTATGCAGTTTTATCTCAAACATTAACTTTTAACAAATGTTAAAATCTCTTAAATGGGATGAGCACAGCATGCAGTGGTTGGGTAGTGTGGGTTGTGGCAACCCACTGACAGCGTGGCTCAAACCTGGATCCTTAGATCCGAGAACCAGTAACTGGGAGCCTTAGCCGCTTGAGCCACCACTCCCACAAATTACATTTAATGTATTTTTGTAAAAATAGTTCCACTTGAAGGTAGCTCAAGCACACAACTTTGGTTTCATCCAAACTTCCATCCAGTTTTCTGGATGTCATCTTATTAGTATCCGCATTAAACCTGCCGTTATCACATATAGCCGGGTAACGGTGCTGTGATTATGGAAAGCCATTAGGGTCAAAGTTGTCATATGTTTCATTTTTGTTAAAAAAGAAAAGAAAAACGATTAATCGCATCCGTTAATAGTCACAGCCCGAGTTTAAATTTAGCTTTTCGTTCTTAGCCAAATTCCTGAAAAAGCACCTTTTGAAAAAAACATCCGTACTACATAACATCAGTTGAAAGCGGCTGGCCCAGGAATGGCGTTTAATGAAAAGGGCTATTATTTTCCTATACTACAATTTATTAGAAACTTATACTTAAATCTCTGGCTTGCATTTAATTTTCTCAGCACCTAGGAGCTTGCTTTGTATCGGAGAGACCTTTAGTCTAGACATGCCACATTGTTTTTAAGGTTTCCAGTGTAGACTCCTAATTAAATGAACTGAGTTATTTGTGGTGCTTAATAGGCATGCTTTCAAAGAGCTTGTATTATAGCGTACAATTGTAAAAACAATTGTGTCTTTACATCTTAATGTGTCATTCAACATACCCTCAAGAGTTAATCACATACTTGGGCAAGAGTTGAGGTTGCCTTTAGAGCCTCCTGCATTCGTGTCTTCTCAGTTCCCAAGCAACAGCCATTTTTCAAACTGTGTGTACAATGTGTCACGATGAGTGCTGGAGGCATGGCTGAGCACACACTCCAATGCTCTGTGACCAGAGTTAATGATAATGTTGGTGAACTATCACCATGCTAATGGTCTGAACGCACTGTGACAACATTTACCCACAGCCACTTATTGTTGCTCCCTTTCTCCTGCCTGACAAGATGGATGAAGGCCTCTTTTGTAACCTTGTCTGAGGACTAACCATTATTTAAAAAAAATACTAATAATAAAGGCATATGCTTAGCTTCTGCTAAATGACTAACAATTAAGTTGTTCTAAGTTAGAAATTCGTGCAAAGAATTAACAATGAGAAAGGCAATAATAATGATGATGAAAAAATATATAATAATCATACATTTATTAACATCCAGTATAGTTCGACAAAGCAGACACAGCTTGGCTCCTGTCATGGGCCAGCTTAAACCGGATCCTTTCATATAGAACTAACCATTGCCGTAATCTCTTTTCCCACATTAAGCAATCTCGGCCTAACTCCTGCTAGACCAGTCTGTGCATGTGTGATGAAGTAGAAATCGTTATCGGCTTTGCTTTAAATGATTACTTTACTCCAGAGTGCTCAATTAGAGAACAGCAGAAGCTAGCAGATACTAGCAGATCCTGATTTGTACAAACGTAACTGTCTGTTACGTTTCAAGTTCTGTAGAATGTTTGCGTTAAAAACAAACAAACAAACAAAAACCCTTTGATTCATCTGTTTAAGAAAAAAAAATGGACAAGGATGAAACATGTAATCAAGGTTCAAAAACAGCCCGTGGATATCCTGAGTATGTTTATTTTTTAATCCATACACAATTTAACCAAGACCTCATGTTAATTGCTTGAACTGACAAAGAAATACGTGGCGTTCAAGTCAAAAGCGGGACTTCTGACCTTTTTGTGCAGAAAAACAGAACATGATTCTGAGAGTAAAAACTACCTTTATTTTTCTATATAATCCCCGGCTACACTAATACACTTTTATGCCATCAAGGTAGAACTGCCTGTTTCATTCACATCTGAAACACCGGCCTTCCAGGAACTCCTTTAAAGGTCCAAACACATGGAAATGGCTTGGAGCGAGGTCAGGACTGTATGTGGCATTAACTCTCAGCCGAGTTCCTGTAATGTGCAAGTGGTGTTGGTGAATGATTGTGTGTACAGTTCCCACGGACAGATGTGTTTCTTATGCAAGCTGTTAATCATTTTCAAGGATCAGGCGTTCCAAGGAGAGCGCCCCTTGTACAACGCAACTAACCTGAAAAAATCTTAACCATAAAATTCAGCATGAGGAGTTCATTATTAGACGCACATCACAGCAATAAATAAAAAATAAATAAATAAATTGACATCTACTGTACATACAACAGTATATGAGTGAAAATAACAGAATTGTCCCTGCTGTTCTTTCTGTTGCTGATCAGCTGTTATCAGTTAACTTGAAAGAAATCTGATGTAATAAAGACAGTAAAACATACTTTACTTAAACCTGTAGAGAAGTGCTTTCCAAGCTCTTCACCCGTTGCAGACTGACTGCATCCAAGCAAAGTAATGCAGCTTTCTAATGCACTTCATGTAAAATCAACCCGCTAACATTATAAAGAATGAGTTTAGTCTGAGTCTAAGTGCTTGAGCACACATGCACTTTTAATGGACGCTGCTTAAACCGGGGAAACGTAATCAGATCTAAATAAAATGTTCCCTGAGATTCCTGATTAGACGTAAAGCCCAGTTATGAAAACAACACTTTGTTTGCTTTATTTAAAATAAGGATATACAAATATATCATAAACTCGTAAATGTGCAACTTGTAGCTACAGAGGAAAGTGTTTGTATAGGATGATACTCGTTTTTAAACCAACATGGACAAATATCTGGGCAATAAATGCACTTGTTATTCACAGACCCACTGTCTCATGGCGTTTTATTAGGGTTTGTAATTACAGCTTGTGTACACAAAATAACGAATTAATAATGGCTTAGTTATTTAAACAGCCTTAATGATGAAGAGAACTCAGGAGCAATGACGGCAAAGTGACCTTTTTGGGGTTTTGAGGGCTGCGACTGTAGTATGTAGAGTGATGGTGATGATTTACGCTGTCGCCTCATGTCTCCAGGGTCCGGGTTCAATTCCCACCTTGGAGTCCGTGTGCATGGAGTTTGCATGTTCTCCCTGTGCTTGGTGGGTTTTCTCCCACAGTCTAAAAACATGCAGATTAGGTTAATTGAAGTTGCCCATGAAGTTTGAATTTTGACTGGGGGTGATACCGTAGTTGTGAAAATGCTAATAAATACAAAGGCCTCCACAGTCCCTAGTTCAGGTAAGTTCAACCCTAAAGAGCCACAGTCCTGCAGCTCCAACCATTAAAAAAAAAAAAAAAAAAAAAACTTGCCTCCCTGTAGCCTCAGTAATCCTGAAGACCTTGATTAGGGTTTGATTGGGGTTGAAGCTGAACTCTGCAGGATAGCGGCTCTATAGGACCGAACATGCCTACCTCTGCCCTAGTTGGACTACAGAGGTTCATGGATTGAATGTACTACATTATATTACATCTCGCCCCCTTTAGATGGTATGGTATGGCAAATAGTAATTTCAGTACTGTACATAGCACACAGGAAAAGTAGATCGGCTGTGGTTAGGGATTAAGTAACTCTTAGGAAGTAGGATTATTTAATTACTAATCATTTAAAATGATTATTAACATAATTGACTTCTGAATCTTGCCAAAACAGTTGATTTTTAATTTGAGAGTACATCACATGGAAACGGAAATGCTCTCGCCTTGTGCCTCCAGGTCCCGGGTTCGATTCTCACCTCAGATCTGACTGTGCACGTTCTCCCCGTGCTTGGTGGGTTCGCTCTGGGTACTCTGGTTTCCTCCCACATTCCAAAGACATGCAGATAAGGTTAACTGGCATTCCCAGATTGCCCGTAGTGTGCGTGAATGAGTGTGTGAGTGTGTATATGTGTGTGCCCTGCGATAGATTGGCACCCCGTCCGGGGCCCTTCGACCCTGTAGACAGGATAAAGCGGTATAGATGATGAGTGTGTGAGTGAGAGAGATTACATGGAAATGCAAAATGATTGATATGAATGGTAAATCGTATACCAAATTGATAAATTAAAGAGTACAAGCCAGATTAAACCGCATCTAACTTCCTCACACCTTTAGAAGACATTATGGTCTAAAATCTATCTGAATTCATTTTAAAAAGAGTATGAAGCTTTTATAACGCAGACACAAGCATGAGTGCCATGAATGACATTCACTCACCCATGTCCCAGGGACCGTTTTAAGTCTAGAGTTCTATGATGACGCATCCAGCTCCATCAAACTATTACTTATTCATGTAACAGGCTTTTTTTATGCACTCTTGAAAGAGAAAGTGAGTCAGGCTCAGACTCAGATCTGACTGATTGATTCTGTAATAGTGTCAGACCTATCTGTGGTTTAGTTGCATGGGTATTGATTGTACAGATTTTTTTTTTTCCCGACTGTCTCAGGAGAGTTTTTATCCAGACAGAAGCCATAAGGGCGATAGCTGTATGATGCATGCTGTGATGCTAGAGCCGGAATGAAGGGGAGGTGTCGTGTGAAGTGCGGAAAGTGCCATCTAGTGGCACTGCGGCTTTTCTCTTCGAGCAAGTCATGCATGAATGGAATCACATGGCGAGAGCGGGGGTGGAGGCCACCGGTTCTGCAAACTTTAGATGAAGAAACGTCTCGAGATAAATAAGACTGTTAGGATTAGCATTTAATCAGGGAGGGAGGGTACGCGATATTTAAAGCGTTGTCAGCGCGTCTATGCGGGAGCATGGTGGTGCGTGAATTTAGTCCGGCAGATGAGAGCAAAACTCGTTTATACAGTAGGGTCTAGTTGAGGGCATGATTTGGAAAGGTGCCACATCTGCTTGGACGGCTTGGAGGAAGCAAAGCTGATAGCCTGTGGTTAGGCTAATGCAGTGTATTGCTTAAGAACGTACACAGTGCCAAGTGCTATCAGGTGATGTCATCAGATATATGAGAGTTTCTTACTATCCCTGGAAGAGGTGTTGCCTCTTTTTTTTTTTTTTTTTTCTTCACCATATCGGAATGATTCATACTGTAGACTTCTGTTTTCCTTTAGAGACAGAATGAGACAAAACAAAGTGTGAGGAGACACCGCAGCACAAGTCACACCAACTTTTCATACTGTATAATGTCAATATCAACATTGCCTATGGGATTTTAAATTGTACTGCTCATTGAGAAAAAGACACCATGTATTTTTATTTTATTTTTTTCAAATTAAAAAGTCACGACTCCATTCAAAGGTTAAAATTCTGACATTTAAAATGTTATCCATCAAATATGTACTGTAGCTACAGCTAGACCTTTTCTTTGGGTAGCAAACCAAAGCCCCTTAGGTCACTGATCGAGGCAGGTTTCTCACCTTTTCTTTCTGATCACTACTCATACTCGTGGTCCATCATGCGAATGGAACGGGAAACCAGCAGCATTTCTGAACGCCGCAGATCATGCTACAGTACGTTTAACTCTCTCATGAGGTGCGGCACGGGAAATAGCCGTGGCATGGCGGTTTGTTAGTTTGTCTGAGCAGGCAGAGTGCCTGTGGATGTAATGGTGTGAGCTTGGCTGGGGAGGAATGTGGGCTGCGGTCTCCTGGGGACGGATGGAGGCAACAGAACAGCTGCACTCTTTGAAGGACGGTGATGGGGATAGAGAGGGTGTTTGGCTGACTCATTTCTCTGTTGGAGGATGGAACCTCGGGATGCCTGTAGGGGGATGAAACGGGTCCCGCTAGTCAAATCTAACGAGAGCAATGTTGGCAGGTGTTGCAGGAGAGGAAACATAATGGCAGTTGTAATATAACAGAAACGCTTTCTGCACAAGAATTAGACTATTGTTTTATATCTTTTTTTCCTTTTTCCTGATGTTTCATATCTGATGTTTATTAATTAGTTGATCTTGTGATACCCGGATACTGTTTTCAGCTTGCCTGTTTGTCATACATATTTCCTTTATTTAGCACCTGATTGCCAAAAAGCATGACGTTATAATATCCAGACAGACAGATGCTTTTTTAATACTTACCCTGTCTCAACATAGTGTGTCTTCTCCTCGATTGAATATTAGGATAAATAAATGGCACTCAGTGTGCTGTTCTTTCTTTTTGCAGCCACCCCTACTCATACCATTCAGTACTCACATCTCGCCTTTCCTGCTCGGTACCCTCAGGAATACACTATGTCAAATGATTTCATCTCAAAAAAAGGAGCAAGGAAGGAAAAAAAAAACAAAACAAAAAAACAATCTTATTTCCCAAACCGTCCATCTGGCAAGACAGCTCGCAATGTTTATATTCACATTCAACCAATTCACTGCTTCTGTCTGCTCTCTGCAGTTTCCATCACCGTAGATAGATCACATGTGGGCTGTGGAGGTGGGGGGTTGGAAATTTTCTTACAGGCCCAATGTCCTCGCTGCCACGGCGTTCTCTGCATGATTGATTCCGTTTCTCAGTCCAACATCCACTCAGCAAGCCCCTTTGCTTCGCTCTTTTCCTCTCTGCTACCATTTGCTATTCATACTGTATTTCTCAGGCATGGAGGAAATGAATTTAAGTGAACCAGATCGCACGTAGCACAAGAAAAAGCTTGATGTCCGCATGCGCTTGTTCAGCTTCTGGCTTTCACCACGATCTTTCTTTGTTTTGTGTGGGGAAAAATGGGAATACAGTATAAACAACAAGAGAAGAAAAGTAAAGCTGGATGGTGTAGAGCCGTGATTGTTAAATGGCAAGTAGTAAATAGTGTTCTAACATTGAGGCCTGCTAATATTTATAACTACAACAAGGTGATATGTCTCACACTGTAAAAAGAGGGCCTGGAGCCTACCCCAGAAGACTTTGGGCACAAGACCTGGGACACCCTGGACAGGGTGCCAATCCATTGCAGGGCACGCATACACATGTTCAATCATGGACTGTGGGAGTTAACCGGAGTACCCGGAGGAAACCCTGACGGGGAAACCATGCACACAGACCCAAAGACATGAAACGAACCCCGACCCTGGAGGTGCAAGGCGACAGTGCTAACCACTAAGCCAATGTGCCACCACCTTCAGTTTTCAACAAAGCAAAAAATTTGTCGAGTAGCTACAGTATGGCTGTGCTTGTAAGATCCGTTTAATGAGTATTACACTGTAATCTTACTTGATTAAAGATTTAAAGACTGAAGGGTACTTTGTTCTCCATTAAAATGCCTAATTTTTCACATTTGATCATAAAATGAGACAGCATGATGATTTTTAGTATCGCCATTCACCTCCAGGTTTGGGGGTTTGAATCTTGCCACTGGTCTGTGAGCATGGAGTTAGCTTGTTCTCACCGTGCTTGTTGTCGTGCATCTGGATCTCTTCCCACAGTCCTGCTTGGGATTTCCAAAATGCCTCTAATGTGTGATTGGGTTTGCAACTTCGTTCTTGTGCTACTGTATATAGTGGATTGGCACCCCAGTTAGGGTACACCCTGTGTTGTAACCTGGGACAGGACATAAGGCAGGGTACACCCTGGACAGTGTGCCAATCCATCGCAGGGCACACACACACATGGAAATACACACACATTTGGGAATGCCAATTAACCTAACCTACATGTCATTGGTCTGTGGGAGGAAAACGGAGTACCCAGAGGAAACCCAGCATGGGGAGAACATGCAAACTCCATGCACACAGAGACGGAAATCGAACCTGGCCGGGAATTGAACCGCAGACCCTGGAGTTACAAGGCAACAGTGCTAACCACTACACCACTATGCCGCCTCATATGTAATCAAAATGTCACAAATTAATTCTAGCCTATCTGGCTGAAGAGTTAACTGAAAGACTAGTGAAAACCTGTCTATGTGAGAAAGGTCTTCAGCTTCTGGAGCCAAAGCCTGGTTCATTTGCAGACCCAAACTCAATAGAAAACTTGTTTGACACATCTACATCTAGGCATTTGGCAGACACCCTTATCCAGAGCGACTTACATTTTTTATCTCATTATACATCTGAGCAGTTGGGGGTTAAGGGCCTTGCTCAAGGGCCCAACAGGGACAACTTGGTGGTAGTGGGACTTGAACCTGGGACCTTCCAAACCGTAGTCCAATGCCTTAACCACTGAGCTACCCCTGAGACACTAGTGAAGAAGGCAGAAGCAGGCAAGAAACCATCTTCTGGACATTATCCTCAGGAAGCAATCAAGCAGGAATGGAATGAGGGAGTGATACCATAGTACCGCAGACGTCTTTTTGTCTCTATGCCCAGGCGGATCAAGCAGGTTTTGAAGAATAAAGGACTTCATACTAAATAGTGATTGTTGCATAGTAATGTCCTTGCATAAAATAAATATTGTCATTATGTAAAAAATATATATTCTTCGCATATCCCAGGTTTGTTAGTAGGCTGAGGTCAAAATGCAGGGTCAGCCTTTATACAGCGACCCTGGAGCAGACAGAGTTAAGGGCCTTGCTCATGGGCCCAACCTGGCAGAGCTGGGGCTCGAAATGTTGACCCTCTGATTGGTAACACACAGAGACTTAACACAGTCAGCCACCACCACACCACGTCTGTCAAACTCTCCATATAGACAATGCAAAGATTCATGGATGGCTGGATGGATGAATATGGCATGCATTGTGTGTGCATTAGTGCACTACATGAGACATATACAGTATGGCAATTATGCTATACATTAGGTCCACTAGACCCCCAAAAGGTCTAATATTGATTTTGTCATCTCTGACTAGAACCATGAGTCTCATAAATCATATTAATAGTAATATTTTTTTAACCAGAGATAATGTGAAAGCAAGGGCTGAAGGTGTCTATGAGTTATGAGTATAAAGAAAGGGCCGCATGTGTTAATGTGTTTGAGGTATTGGGATGTTTAGCTTGGTAGGGTGGGGAGTTTTGGCCCAAAGAATATTTGCTCTACAGGAATTTGGCTCTGGGTCAAATCGAATTGATGACCCGTGGAGTGGAGTGAATTATTTCGATGGAAGAATCACAGCTGTGAAAAATAGCTTAGAGCTCAAAGTATCATATTGGTTGTGGTTTGAATATAAACACTGAAAATATAAGGGATGGGGTGAAAGCACTAAAATTCTGAATCAAAGTTATGAAATGATTTACCTCTAGGCCGTTATGTTAATGTTCGTTTCATTTTTTGATCATCTTTCTTTATCCCGTGGCTGCTAATTGGGGGAAAGCGGGGAGGGGGAATGCGCACCGAACAATGCGGCATGCAAATAATTATTACACTGGATCATTTGAGGGGAGATTAAAGGGAAAAGAAAAAGCTTGATGGAACACTTAATAGAGCATTCAACCCCAATATTTAAGAATCGAGTGATAACACAAGGGAAATTAGGGTTAAAGGCTTTTTATCACGTGCGGAAAAACGTTGCAGAGCTAAAAACCGAACACAGGGGATCTATTACAGTATATGTACTGTATCTTATGTGTATGTGAATACACAGTAGCATTTTGTTACGGAGCATTTCTCATATACATTACACGTTTCACAATGAGTGCCCTGACCACATACGGTAATTATAATCCTCATCTACATCTCTTCAAAAAGAAATGTTAAATGATTAGTTTAACTGCGTGCTTAGCAAGATGATTATAAGAACCGTGTGGAAACCAGAATATAATTTATAAGTATGTGAGTTGTTTCATGTTGATCTTTAATTAAATGGAATCAATGCTTAAAAGCAAATTATTACACATTTCAGGAAAAGAGAAATAGTATGAAGTATATTATGTTAATACTGTATAACAATAATAATATTTCCACATTATTGTCATAATATATAGTATTCAAATATATATACAAGTTTAAGTGTACAGGTATATACATTTTTTGGCTGTCTCTCTGTGTGTATACAGTACAGTATAGTGTATTAACACTTTAAGCCATGGGAGTGGAGACTAAGTTGGTTTAGACTCTAGCTTGTTGATTTTGGATCTGCGGATGCGGGTCCGAGCCACAGATCCCACAGATTGCCACGCCCCATACAGTACTACCCAACTGTTCTATGCAATGCTGGTCCCATTCTGGAGAATTTCATTTAACAATTCTTGAATGTTAATGTTTGAGATATTATAAAACGAATTAATCTGTTCACTTTAACCAGTTTGTCATGCATTTCTTTATTCCAACAAGCAAATCTGAGGATTTTAATCATGATTAATCACAAACTACTGTACAGTATGACTGAATTGATTAACAGCATTAAAAAAAAGGAATTAAACAATCCTTATGATATTTAAGCATATAATAATCATCCCTAAAAACAGTACAATCCCTGTATTGTTGTGCCTGTATTCTGTTGAAGGATCATTCATGCATATGCTGAGATTTTGTAAAAGGTTTCCATGGCGCTGCTCAATGCCCTTGTGTACCTTTTTTTCGCTGTGTCATGCTTTTTTACATAACAAGGAATCATTACGCAGGTGATTCAGTCAGTGCCCTTTACTGTACATTTAAGGTGAATATTTTGCCTTTTACTCCTACTGTATTTATAAATCAAGTTGATCCACTTATTCATTCTCTGGTCAGCCATAACTATAAATCTACTGACAGGTGAAATGAATAGCATTGATTATCTCGTTAAAGTGGAGAGATATATTGAAGAGTCAGTACTCAAACTTGATGTGTTGGAAACAGGAAAAATGGGCACGCGTAAGGACCAGGAGACTTTGACCATGGCTAGATTGTGATGGAGTAGAGCAACTTAAAATTGGCAGGTCTTGTGAGGTGTACCTGGTATGCGGTGGTTAGTACCGACCAAAAAGTAGTCCAGGGAAGGACAACCTGTGAACCAGCGATGACAAGGACGCACACGACTCATCAATGTGCGTTGGGAGAGAAGGCCAACCCGTCTGGCCTGATCCCACAGGAGAGCTACTGTAAAAAGGTGTCAGAGCACATTGCATCAGAGCTTCCAGGGTACCTATGCCGTATCCTGTCCATGACCAAAAGCACCTATAATGAGCACATGAGCATCAGAACTGATGGAGCAATGGATGAAAATGGCCTAGTCTGATTATTAATGAATCAAATTGTCCTTTAAATCATGTGGACAGACTGGCATGTGTGACTCTGACCGCCGGAAAGACATGACTCCAGGATGCACTTTAGGGAGAAGGCGGGGCGGCGTCCTGCTGCCATTCATGTTGGTGTAACAACCCTTATCCTTATCCCTTCATCCCTTCATGGCAACAGTATCCTCTAATGCTAGTGGCCTCTTTCAGCAGGATAATGCACACGACACACTGCAGATATTGTTCAGGCACACAACAAAAGTTTTAAGGTGTTGACTCAGCCCCCAGATTCCACAGATCTAAATCCAGTGGAGTATTTGTGGGATGTGCTGGACAAACACGTCTGATCCATGGAGGCCCCTTCCGCACAACTCAGATGATTTAAAGGATCAGCTACTAAAGTCTTGGTGCCAGATTCCAGAGCACACCTTCAGAGGTCTGGTGGAGTCCATGCTTCAGTGGGTCAGGGCTGTTTTTGTTGGCACAAGGGGGATCTTACACAATATCAAGCAGGTGGTTTTGTTTTGTTATGGCTGTGCATTTGCTATCAGTGTGCCCTTGAGCTTTACAACTCCAGTACAGGTGTGATTAAGATTTTACGGCCAAAAAAAAAAAAGTGTGTGTTAAATGGAGAGTAAAGAATAATCAGGTATTACTTGGCTTATTTCAAGCTGGGCACTCTAATTGCAAATCAGGTCTCTACTATGTGACTCTTTTACCTGCCAGCATAACCTACGGTACAACATCTTTCCATAATTCATAAACAATCCAGATGCAGCCATGCGGATCTATCAAACTGGTAAAAGAGCTAGCACCTGCTCATCAAGTGGATTTGTGCATTTGGGATAGTGTGCGTGCGTGCATGCGTGTGTGTGTGTGTGTGTGTGTGTGTGTGTGTGTGTGGTTGGCCTGCCAGGTCCTGAGTCAGCAGAGGAAGAGGCATCCACTTCCTCCCACCTCACCCTGGCTGCTCCTAAATACGGACTGCTCGGTTGATGAACTGGAAAATTGCATTAAAGTCTGCAGGTTTCTTTTGTGCCTCTTTTTCGTGCTTACAAGTGCTGAACCAAATTAACGCAGAGTTACAGACTGACACCATTTTGGAGACAAACCAAGTGCACTACAGAACCTTGTTGTTCAGTTTTCTTGTAATTACATGAAGGGATGATTATGTTTACAGGCTTTCAGAATTAATGGGTGCCAAAAGATAAATAAATAATATGTTAACTTTTTTCATTACTTGATTTTGCATTGTTTCACTGATAGTACTGTGATAGTTGTCACGTCACTCTTTCCAATCAATTACAATCAATTCAATGACATCCCAATTCTATTTGTTATTTTTATTATTTGTACATAATGTACATTTTACAGCCAAACTTTTTCTAGATTTCTATCTATCTATCTATCTATCTATCTATCTATACATATATATATATATATATATATATATATATATATATATATATATATATATATACACACACGTGGACAAAATTGTTGGTACCCTTCGGTCAATGAAAGAAAAACTCACAATGGTCACATAAATAACTTTAATCTGACAAAAGTAATAATTTTTTAAAAAATTCTATGAATGTTAACCAATGAAAGTCAGACATTGCTTTTCAACCATGCTTCAACAGAATTATTTAAAAAAATAAACTCATGGAACAGGCCTGGACAAAAATGATGGTACCCCTAGAAAATATTGAAAATAATGTGACCAAAGGGACATGTTAATTCAAGGTGTGTCCACTAATTAGCATCACAGGTGTCTACAATCTTGTGGGCCTACAGTATATATAGGGCTCCAGGAAGTCACTGTGTTGTTTGGTGACATGGTATGTACCACACTCAACATGGACCAGAGGAAGCGAAGGAAAGAGTTGTCTCAGGAGATTCGAAAGAAAATTATAGACAAGCATGTTAAAGATAAAGGCTATAAGACCATTTCCAAGCAGCTAGATGTTCCTGTGACTACAGTTGCACATATTATTCAGAAATTAAAGATCCGTGGGACTGTAGCCAAACTCCCTGGACGTGGCTGCAGGAGGAAAATTGATGACAAATCAAAGAGACGGATAATCCGAATGGTAACAAAAGAGCCCAGAAAGATTTCTAAAGAAATCCAAGGTGAACTTCATGCTCAAGGAACATCAGTGTCGGATCGCACCATCCATCGTTGTTTGAGCCAAAGTGGACTACATGGGAGACGACCAAGGAGGACACCATTGTTGAAAACAAATCATAAAAAAGCCAGGCTGGAATATGCCAAACTGTTGACAAGCCACAAAGCTTCTGGGAGAATGTCCTATGGACAGATGAGACAAAAATGGAACTTTTTGCCAAGGCACATCAACTCTATGTTCACAGACGGAAAAATGAAGCATATCAAGAAAAGAACACTGTCCCTACTGTGAAACATGGAGGAGGCTCTGTTATGTTCTGGGGCTGCTTTGCTGCATCTGGCACAGGGTGTCTTGAATCTGTGCAGGGTACAATGAAATCTCAAGACTATCAAGGGATTCTAGAGAGAAATGTGCTGGCCAGTGTCAGAAAGCTGGGTCTCAGTCGCAGGTCATGGGTCTTGCAACAGGACAATGACCCAAAACACACAGCTAAAAACACCCAAGAATGGCTAAGAGGAAAACATTGGATTATTCTAAAGTGGCCTTCTATGAGCCCTGACCTCAATCCTATTGAGCATCTTTGGAAGGAGCTGAAACATGCTGTCTGGAAAAGGCGCCCTTCAAACCGGAAACAACTGGAGCAGCTTGCTCATGAGGAGTGGGCCAAAATACCTGCAGAGAGGTGCAGAAGTCTCATTGACAGTTACAGGAATCGTTTGATTGCAGTGATCCTCAAAAGGTTGTGCAACAAACTATTAAGTTAGGGGTACCATCATTTTTGTCCAGGCCTGTTCCATGAGTTCATTTTTTTTTATAATTCTGTTGAAGCATGGTTGAAAAGCAATGTCTGACTTTCATTGGTTAACATTCATAGAATTCTTATTTATTATTACTTTTGTCAGATTAAAGTTATTTCTGTGACCATTGTGAGTTTTTCTTTCATTGACCGAAGGGTACCAACAATTTTGTCCACGTGTGTAATACTCTATTTTTAATTTTATTTTTTTTAGGCCATGGGTGTGTCTTAAAACATTTCACTACACATCATACTATGTATGACAGTGTATGGAACAAATACAATTTAAATTTGAATTTAGTGTATATCCATGTGGTATAATATGGTTTCTACTCTCAAAACAAAAGTCCAAAGTCCAAAGTCCCGGTTTGACTCGAACGCCCCTCGTAATGATTATATATTGGAATCTATTTTTGTTACGGATCCTTTACAGCACCTATAAACATATTTGTTAACACATTAGCTAATTTAATCCTTTACTTATATTTTATTATATTATTGCTTTGTAATTAAAACAATCTGCGACACAGTGTTATGCCTAGACCAGTTTATGTTTGTTTTTTGGGCAGGGTACATGTGCCAAGCTTTTCGTGGTTGTTTTTAATGAGCATAATCCTCTCTAAGTGCTCTTAATCTCCTGAATAATTAATTGTCTGACATTTCACTTTTTGCTCCGTGAAATTGTTCTGCCTCTGCAGTAAGACATTTTGAACCCATTTGGAAACACTGTGGCGATGGAGAACAATAATGCCTAACGAGATAGCAATGAAGACATCGTCTGGTTTCCAAGTATATTTCTAACATCAAATTTACTGAAAATGAATTGAGTTTCACAGGCACGGACATGAGGACATGTTCCGCAGAAACAGTTCAATGTGATATTTCGAACTAGTTTCTGCAAGGACCCAAATAAGTTTATGGAAGCATAGACTGTACAAGGTTCCAAAGGCATCAGAAATATTCAAGGAATCGATTGAATGATTAATTGAAGCAGGAAGGGGTCCAACATCAGGAACATTTGACCTTGCTGTTTGACCTTCACCATGTTTGGATCATTTCCCAAATCTAATCGTTTCTTGTGGTTACAATGACGATGACGTGCAAACACTCATTTTAAAATATCAACCTCGGGCGGACACACAGATGAACGGATCAACAGATGAATCGAAAGATACACAACTTTGAAATAGAAAAATTCATAGATGTTACTGGTATAGAAGTCATCAGTCTTTTTCCACTTCTGTTCCCAAACAGAAGTCTGATTTATTGTAATTCCACTAATTACCGGCGCTGCATGCAGTGGCTGTGTAGCATCAGGGTGTGGCAACCCACCATCGGTGTGGTTCGAACCCGGATTCTCAGATCTGAAACTCAACAACCTAGAGCCTTAGCCACCTAAGCCACTGCTCCCACGTCTTATGTGATGCATCACACCTGGTCATGTATCCTCAGTCATCGTATTATCTGCATTAAACTTACCTTTATGTGCGACCGCTCTGCGATTATGGGAAGCCATTAAGGTCAAACTTGGTCACATGAACACATTAAAATGCCCAGATTAATCACATGCGTTAACGCGTTCATATTAACAGCCCTTATAAAAACCCCAAATATGTCCTTTACACTATTTTAAACTGATCAGATTGAAGCACTCTCTGACATCTTTATGTTCCACTCCTGAATCAATCCTCTCGCGGGCCAACGCATGACGCCGTCGTCGACCGCGTCGCTGAATTAATGTGGCTTCTGCAAGGTCACACTGAAAAGTGCCACAGGGAAAGAGGTGAATGCTCCAGCCTCCATTTATATGTGAAGGCACTGACAGTCCATGAGGATATAAAAGGCTTTGTCTGATAAACAAATGAGTTTAAAGCACACTGAGGCAAGCACAATACTTTTCACTTATCGGAGCGCTAAAGTTAGATAAAGATAATTAGTGTGCCATGCCCCGTGGCTGTCCGTGCTCTTGACTGAAAAGTCAAAGTAAAAAAAAAAAAAAACAGCCAGGGTGGGAACAAAAGTGCTTCTGATGATGTCATAAGCGAGTGACTCACTTCGCCGCGAAGAGATCCGACTTGCGGCCGGAGCCTATCTTATAATTAACCTAGGGCGACATGCTAATAGCAAGCGAAAAAAAAAAAAAGAAACACATTTCCCACTGTTTTCTAATTCTTTCACTTCAGGTGAGTTCAGGGAGCTTTTGATTCAACGTGCCCCATTTTCCCGGGAGCGCTCGCTTCATTACGACCGAATGGTTCCAACACCTGTGGATTCTCCATCACTGAAGAGTGGAATCAGAGACAATCATTTCTTGCACCACATGACACACACACACACACACACACACACACACACATGCTGTATGATCCTGAATCATTTCTGATGGATGGAGACGACATCAAGAGTGAATGGAAGCAAATGGATCATCTTGAGTCTGGGGTAAGAGGAGTGATAGGGGGATTATAGTAAGAGACGAGGCAGCTGAGGGAGGCAATTTGGTACGGTCTATTTTTGTAATTGGTGGGATGGAGAGGGAGAATTGTCCAAAAACAAGCACATCCTGTAGATGGAGGGAGATAAAGCCTGTTTAACCTGCTTCAACCATCATTTTTTATATATATGTAGTGGGCGGACAGTTACATTATCAATTTCATCCAGTTTGTTTAGAAGATACTGAACAGGTTTTCATTACACACAAGAGAGCCCGAGAGGCCCCGGCAGCATGGAAATATTTGTCTTGCTCCTGCATGAAATGGAGTGGCTGCTGTCAAAAGTGTTTTGTCCCAGCAAAGGCCTATGGGACGCAACCACAGCGCAGCAGGAGTATCCTTCTGAAACAGCAATTCACTTTCCTCGGGCGTTCTGCTGGGCCGGTTCGTGCTGTATCAAAGCCAGCAATGCAATATTTAAGATACGATCCCTCTCACACATGTCGTCCGCTAGCTCTATTTGCAGTTACGGCGATGCCTGTTCCCTATCCTGCTGTGAACCGGTTCACACTTGCACAGGACGTAGGCAGAGAACACGGCGGAATGTGACATCGCACCTACCTAGAGTGGAGCGAGGAGGTCATGCTGTTGTACGGAGCGCTGGTTGTTATGACAACGATTCTTCAGCAGACTGTATTCCAGCGACTTGTTCATGCTCAGGCCTGTGCTTTAAGTGGAAATTCAAGATGTTTGCAAAAATCATTCAGACCAATTGTGGTTATGTCATACTGTACATAGCACTGTTCTGTATATTCAGGTGTATTGTGATTATATGTTGTATATATGTTATATACAATATGCCAATACTTCAAGTACAACCATATTGACAGAATAGGCCTCAGGATAAACTGTTTAATAATTGAATAAAATAAATTGAAACTAAGAAAGACACCTGTTCAAATATTCTACACATATTGCACATCACAAAGTATTCCTATAGTTAATAAAAGATATTAATAGCAGATACTGAGCTCTCTATAAACAACAATTGCCATGTATTAGGCGGCACAATGGCTCAGTGGGAATCGAACCTGGACTATAAAGGTGCAAGACAACAGTGCTAATGCCTGACACCTCCAGGGTCCGGGTTCGATTGCATATATGTATGCATGGAGTTTGCATGTTCTACCCGTGCTTGATGGGTTTCCTACTGTACCACAGTCCAAAGACATACACTTTACTCTATTTAGCATTCCCAAATTGCCTGCAGTGTGTGAATGTGTGTGTGCGCTGCAATGGATTGGCACCCTGTCCAGGGTGTACCCCGCCCCGTGCCCTAAGTCTCCTGGGATAGGCTCCAAGCTTCCGGCGGTATAGATCTGTGTGAGTGAGTAATGTGATGTACTATAGTCATACAGTATGTATTAAATAGATGATGTCACTGATTAGATCTAGCCATCAGTCTACCAGAAGTGTTGTGCCAATTAACTAAAAAAAAAAAAAAAAAAACTAGTGAAAAACCGTCTATGTGGCTTATGGAGGAATGGCCTGGGTCACCTCCAGACCTAAACCCTATAGAAAACTGTTGGAGTGAAGAAGGCAGTAGCAGTCAAGAGACATGTCATGTCTTCTGTACATGATCTTAAGGAAGCAGTCAAGCAGGCATGGATTGAGCATGTCACAACAGAGTATTGCAGCCGCCTTTTTGTGTGTATGCCCAGCTTGGATCCAGCAGGTTTGGAAGAATAAAGAACTGTTCATTATTGTATAGCGATTTCCATTGCATAAAACAATAAATTATTCTTATTATATTAATTGTCATTATTTAAAAAAAAATGTGACAATGTCACTTACACATTGAATCTCACTATTGTCTAAATACTTTTGTCCATACATGTAGGTGGGTATTTTAAACCCATCAATTAGACTTGAACCAGCTATAGCTAAAGTCAATCACATCATGCTATTTTTGGCTTGTCAGATAGATGCACTACCCAGCTTCTTTCTGTTTTATTCATGAATCAGTTGTCTTGTGGGTTTGGAGTCCAGGCATGCCTTAACTAAAAATCTTTCCTATACTGTAGTTAGCAAATTAATAATTAGGACAAATAACCAAATACTACAGTACGTTTAAGTGACTTTACATAGTTAATAAACATGCTTGATTCATCATCGTCTATACCGCTTTATTCTGCACACAAGGGTAGGAGGGGGCCTGGAGCCTATCCCAGGAGTCTGGACGGGGTGCCAATCTATCGCAGGGCACACACATACTGTATTCACACAATGTTGGAACTGCAATTAGCCTAATCTGCATGTCTTTGGACTGTGGAAGTGAGAACATGCAAACTCTATGCACACAGACCCAGGGCGGGAAGCGAACCCGGACCCCGGGCGTGCGAGGTGACAGTGCTAAGCACTAAACCACTGTGCCGCCTACGCTTAATTCAATCAGTTTGAATGAAGCTTGCAAATTTTATTAATCTGACGAACCCCTGACTAATTTTAGTAACGCCTGCACCTAATCTAATGGCCCTAGCCTCTCAAACATGGTTGTCATGGTGACCCCCTAACAAGTTCATACAGTACCTTGCAGTTGAAGGTCATGATCACCAGAACATCAGAATCAATCACTATATCCTGCATCTGTATTCGCAATTAGCAACTTATCTGTCTCTTATTCGTCAGCATTCACCCTGACCCTCTAGTGTGTTTTATTTTGCATGTCTGGATTTTCTTCCTTGCCAATTTCTTTTTTTTTTTCTCATTTCCAACTGGTCTATGAGCCATCTGGTTCTCTAAATTTCTGTATTTTTTTTATCTACCCTCTGCACCTGGGTCCCTCAGCACTCTTACATGTACGAATCTCTCCAATCTCTTTAGGAACCGATGGTTATTTTTGGGATTGACTTTGCTTGGCCTCTTTCATTTTTGGACATTTTTGTCATTGCACACTTGATATTTATATATATATAATTTTTTTCATAGTGTGACAGTGTAGCGAAAACACAGTAAACCACAATTTCCTGACATTGGTTATTACAGATCCTAGGACAACGGAGCACTTTTATTATATACTGTATAAAGTTTAGGCAGAACATTTAAAAAAATAATTATTCCATTACTTTTTTATTTCTGGACAGGCATTTTATTCTACATGATAACTTTTTATTAGTGATATTCAGTTTCTTTTTGAATACCTTTTTGCCCTTGAGGTTCAGAGCATTGCTAATTCAACACAGTGGAGTCCAATGTTATATTTAGAGCTGATGACAAAGCCTGAATTGATTAGAAATGGTGCCTTCTCCTCTTGAAGGCTTAGATGGCTGGGTTTTGGTTACGGTTCTGGTTCTGGCTTTGCCAAGGAGGCACAAAATATATATATTTTTTGTTTGTTTATTTGCTTTTTTTCCTGCACCTGTAGTCATTCGAGGATTTCTCATATTAATTTCATGGACATTTGAGCCAAATATGATTTACTGTATAGAAGGTGCCATTAGTCATCTCTGATTTGCCACCTCAGTGCACTTTCTTTTAAGGATCTCAAGGTGAACCTTTTTTTTATTATTATTATTTAAACCAGTTAAACCCATGTTCGATTCCTAGCCAGTGCGCAAACCCCAGCCCCTGGATGCCGTGCTGGTTCCAAGCCTGGAATGGGAGGGCATCCGGCATGAAATCTGTTCCAAGCTTGCAAGTGCGGACCAAATGCTCTGCTGTGGCGACCCCTTGCCGAGGGAGCAGCCGAACGAACAACAACAAACCAGATAGCTGTTTAGATTTAACACCTACTGCTATAAAGAAAATGATAATAATGCCTTATTGCTCAGTGAGGCAGTTTGTTGGTAATTAGCCTCAGAGGATCGAACTCTCTGGAGTTTACTAAATGTCATCCTCACTAAAGCTTTTGCATGAACATCAGATGGCTTCAGCAACAGAGGTTCTGACATTTAAGCAACTTGGTTGGTTTACTATGGTGCAATTTAGAGCTCCTGGTTCTCATGCTAAATGCATTTATTCTTTCCCAGTAATCTACAATATATATATATATATATATATATATATATATATATATATATATAGTACCAGTCAAAAGTTCCATTCTCTTTCCTTTCCATTCTAATATCTTTGTACATTGTAAAAAAAAAGCAATGCTAAAGGCGTCCAAAATATACAATAATCTCCTTTGAACAGGTGATATAGAGATGGATCTGCTATTTACCACTTGCTCTGTAAAGCCTTCATAACAGCTCTAATTTAAACCAAATCAGCTGACCTTTGTGTCCTAAAATAACACCTGACTGTTGTTGTTGTTGTTACTTAATTACCTAATGCCATGGGTTTTATTTTATAGTTTTGAAATCTCAAAGGTCAGCTAATCTGGAATAGTTCTTGCAAGAACAGTATTGTACTGTAACTGCAACTTGCAAAACCCATCAAGCACCATGAAGAAACATGAAGACCTTCCCAGGAAAGCAAGACCAAAAGTTCATTTAGAGTTACCAGCCTCAGAAATCACCAAATAAAAAAACGGCACCTCAGATAAGAACTGTTATGAAGGATTTACAGAGCATACGTAGCATATCAACTGTTCAGCAGAAGATTATTGTAGATTTTTTTTTTTTTACTGGCTCTGTCAGCATTGTTTTACAGTGTACAAAGAAATAAAAGTAAAAAAAAAAAAAAAGATAATGGATTTAGACAGGGTCTCCAAAATTTTGACTGGTAGTGTATATACATATATACTTGACATCCTTCAATGAAGAATAACAGAACACAGTTCTGAGAGGAAAAACTCCCTGGATTTCTCTACTGTATATAATCCCCTGCACTAAATACACTACTGCACTGATCACTAGTGCTTGGCTACCATTAAGGTAGAAAGTTTTCTCAATACGCCGGAGCCATGATCGAACCGCTTGCTTCACGTCTGAAAAGATGGCCTCCCTGGAACACCACTGATACCCCAAGCATGGAAAAGTGGAAAGGGCCTGGATCGGGGTAGGGACTGTATGGTGGATGGGGCAATATCTCACAGCCGAGCTCCTGTGATATGCAAGTTGTGTGGGTGAATGATTGTGTGTACAGTTAACACATTCACTGATTTCCAAGGATTAGTTGTTCGTTGATCGTTCACAGGAACAACTACAGTGGGCTCCTCTGCGGGGATCGTATGTATGGCCTTCTTTAAAATATTTGCACCACTGAATCCCATCATCAAGAAATTTTATAACAAGTCCTGGCTTGACTTGAACAGTCCTTGTACCGCTATATATAATATTTACCATCTAATACATCAGGAATGAATGCCTCAAGATAATACAATATCTAGTTGGCACACTCTTTGTGCTATTTGATGGAGATTAGTGCTCCAGAGAGACAGACATGAAAGCCATGGGCCTGTCCCAGAGCACTGGGAGTTCTGATCTCAGAGCCACACAGACCCATGGGCCTGAGCCATTCACAATGCACCCTCTGCCAAGCATATGGCTGCCTGTGCTCCTCTCCAGGCCCTGTGGAAATTGAAGTTTATTTTTTGTTAGCTTGCCCAGTGCCTGCCACTGACGGTCCACACTAAGATATAAATATGGATTGGATGAAAAACTGGAGGATGCCCAAGTGAAATGTGTTGTCAGGTATGACAGTCTGCTTTGACACTGGTTTTGCAGTGGAGTACAGATAACGTCTAAGGTTTCTCAATTATGTATAATGCAGGAACAAGTTGGAACTGTAGTTCGGGTTACCTCTGTCTGAGGCCTTGTTCAGTTCCTTGTAAAAAAAAAAAAAAAGAAAGAAATATTTACAAGATGTTGCTCTGAAAGCTGGATGGATTGTATTTTTTTGTATACACTTAATGTTCATAAAATTACAAATAAATCAGTCTTATTCATGAGCAGTGAAAAATGTGCCTGGATAAAGTGGCTGAACAAAATTAAGTAATAGCGTTGTAAATGTTTAAAATGTCAAAGAAAGAGTGTGTGAAATGAGCATCGGGTACCCCTTACTGTAGCATGATGATTAATTTAGACACTAAGCATGACAGCGCCACACACTTTGAAGTAGTGAAAACTAAAGATGCACTATGGTGACTATTGTGCAACATTCCTACATACTGTAGTTTACATTACACCTAAACTTTAATTTTAAAAAAAAAGTCTCATTCATTTAGATTGGCAGAGGTTAATACAGCTCTGAATATATTTAACCGTATAAATAGAACAATACTGAATAAAGTGGCGTTACGGTGGCATCATGGTTAGCACTGTCGCCTTGCGAACAGGAGTCCGGATTCCCGCCTCAGGGGGTTTGCGTTCATGGAGTTTGCATGTTCTCCCTGTGCTTGGTGGGTTTCCTCCCAAAGACATGCTGATTAGGCTAACTGGCGTTTATAACTTGCCCTGTATGAATGCATGTGAATGTTGACCTACCATGTACTACCATTAATGTAAAAATAGGAATAAATACAATGGTCACTATGGTTGAATTACAGAAGTTCCTAGACTGATGGATGGTTGGCTGGAATGAATGAATAAAGGAAGAAAGAAATGGCTGACTGGCAGAAAAATGCTACAGCAATACTAATTATATTTTATATTTAAACCTTTAAACCATGTTTACATTTTCACCATACAGTAGAAACAAACAAGTGCATATGCCTTTGTTTCCTCCTTTTGCTCAGTGTTTTAATATATACAGCAAACACCGTGTGAGGTTTATTTTTGAGTAATGAGACTTTCATTCGCAGTCTTTGAAAGACACAAGAGATTTCAACCTTTGTGAAAGCTAGTGATGAGATGCTTTTTGTCTCTCTACATCTTTTCTGTTTCCTCATCTCTTTACCTCCATCCCATTACTCACATTACATAGAGCGGTCTCCATAAGACAAGCCAAGGTCAGAAAAAAAGATGACCCCTGATCTCTGCAGTATATTACTCCACTTGGAGCCATAATTCCCTTGACCATATATTTCATCCCAATCATCAGTTTTGCTATGGTGCAGATCAAGGTCCTACACACACCTGTCTCCTGATTCTCCTCCAGAAACCTCCCTCTATCCATGTCCCAAGCGATATCCATCTGTGACACTAGGGGATTGATTTTTAGCTGGATGGATTTTGGATAGACAAAAGAAAACAAATGGCTTTGCATTAAATTATTCAGATAATCATGGGTGGTTAAAGGAATAGTTCAGACAGAAATCTACATCATATTCGCATTTAAAACAAATATAATCAATCAACCGAGGCAGATTTTGTTTTTAAAAATTTACTACACAACATTCTCCATCACAAGCCATTCATTTGAAACCAACTCCTAAATTCTCTTTAAAAATCCCCTTTGTTGCAACTGCTGGTCTTCCACTGTGCAACAGGATGTTTACAGAGATTAGACGATTGACAAAAGCACAGTGCACATATGGATGAAGAAGTTTAAAGAAGGGTAAACCAGCATTAAAGACAAACTGTCTGCCTGTCTTTTATTTCTAATTTTTTTTATATTTGTTCAATTTATGACATAAAAAGTAACTATGCACCAATGTTTGCTGAGAATATTGTGCATTTTTTTTCCATTTCCAAGAGAGACTGTGTTAACATCTTTTCAAAAAAAAAAAAAAATCATCAAAATCTGTTATTTATAAAGCGGTAAAACTGGAATAACTGCATAAAACTGTAATTGTTCATAATGTCGCTTTTACTCAACATTTTGATTTATCATTTTTTTTATGTTGCAGGTTAAACTTATATCTTAGTACTGCAAAAGTTCCATAAAGATTTTGTCCAGTGGTCGATTTAAGACGCGCTCACAGTTTGACAGTTAAGCATTATGCTGCTAAAACTCACAGTGTATATTTTGGCAGACAACTGCTCATTACTTCACTTCTACTTAACATTTTGATTTCATTCATGATGCAGGTTTAACATCAGGCAAATACAGAAGGACTGACAAAGTTTCATTAAAGTCTGTCCAGACTGTTTAGTGTGATGCTGTGACAAAATCTGGCTGGACAGACATACAGACATACAGACAGGAAATTTTCTGACTGGTTTCTGGTACGACAATATACAATATGAAACATAAAGATATCATTGAAGTTCTGACAAACTGTTTTTCTTGCAATGCATATTTAGTCCATATTTAAAGCTAAGCAGTATACATCAAAATGTACAGGATGAATTTGATTGATAGCCATTTACAAGTTGCTGGCTTGTGTTTGATGATTAGGTATAGTGAATTAACTTTTGGTTTAAGGGGGAAAAAATGGACATTTCATTTTGTCTTAATGTCACAGCCTGTTTTTTTCTCGCCAAACAAAGGAAGCAAATAGCCAGGGTCAGGTGTTATACTTTAAATACAGTACTGGAGAGACTTGTACAGTATAGTATGTTTGAAAGGATAGCAAATTCCTAGCTGTTGCTGGCTTGTGAATGAACCTGGACCTCTGTAGACGCAAAAAGAATGACGAAAGGCAATATAAAACTGAGCAACATTTCTTTTCCCTTAACCAATACCGCACTTTTCCACACCAGGCATAATGGTACAGCATCTCGTATTCAGGAAAGTGAATGCAGAAACAGATCTGTAATATCAAGAGAAAATTCACAAATTTCCTACTAATGGAATTGCAGAGAGAAAATCTAATACATTCTATATTTAGCCCGTATTCTTTTTTCTGATTATGTGACTGCTCGGTGTCTGTGTCACTGCTCTGGTATTTTGCAGGTTATTGAAATTTAAGAGAAAATGAATGAGTAAAGGATTCCAGTCTGTTTGGAGAAGAGGATGGCAAGCTTTGAAAATGCAGGACAAAGATAATAGATGGTTGTGCTGTCTAGGAAGATCTGCCCTTGGGTTGTAGACATGTCCAGAATTATACACTGATGTATACGATGACAGGAAATCACTCCCAGTGTAATAGTGTGTTTTAGGAACAAGACAGATTTACAGGGCAATTTTCAATGACACCTGGACATTTACAGTATTAGCTCATTGCCTCTTATTTGTGTTACATACGTTTCCACTGATTTCAACTAGAGCAAAAATATTTTTTTGGGAGGGTTCAATGTGTTTAATGTGATTCTTTTTATTATTATTATTTTTTTTATAATCTAAAATAAGCACTATAATCCATCCATTTTCAGTTCTCAGGCTAGCAAGAGACAATCTAATCCATGTAGCAGAGTAAATACAACGCTTGTCTAACATATAAATCTTTTAGTACGTAGGAAGCAAGAGCCTAGTCTTGAACCAGTCTGGGCTGCCCAACTGAGATTTAAAAAATGCAGTATGGTTGGATTTATAAAAGCAAGCCGTGCCGTGTAATTCATTTCATGATGCCGTGTGTGAAATGTAAATGGCCCATACAATGATCCCTTTTGTTCTGTTTCTGTCTCGACTCACTCTGATTTCTACAAGAGATATACCAGCTTACATGTTACATGAGAGACTCATGATGGGTCATGTGAAATCCACTTAGATCAGGTACTTTGCTTAATCAAAATCATCCTCACTGATACTTTGATAATTAATTCTTCCTCAATCCAAATGGAAGCATTTATAGAATGTCACCAATTTAAATGAACACTTTTCCTGCACTGAAGCAAGTCACCCATACAGCCTAAAATATAAAATCAGAGAATAAATACAGTGCAGTATATGGTTAAAAGTACTATAGGTGGATACCTGACCATAACATCCATACAGTATGTCAAGCATTCAATTGTCTAGAGTGCCGTTGTACGATGTAGGATTAAGATTTCCCTTGACTGGGACTAAACGGTCCAAACCTGTTCCAACACCAATACCCTGGGGCACAATGGGTGGCTCATAAAGACTCTGTCGACACCAAAATTGATATAGAAGAACTCAATTGCATTAAGCCCTTACTTCAACTGCACTGAACACCGTTGGGATGAATTGGAATGCAGACTACACTCCAAGCCTTTTCACTATGCATAAGTGCTTGACTTCAAATGTTCTTGTGGCACAATGGGCAAATCCCCACAGTCAAGTTTTCATATCTAGTACAAGGATTTTTATAACAGCAAAGGAGGAAGCATACATCTATCGTCTATACTAATTTTTCTGTGTAGAGTTGCAGAGGTCCTGGAACCTGTCTCAGAGACTATAGGGCACAAAGTGCGGTGCACCTTGGATGGTGTCACAACCTGTCATACCCACACACTAATTGGAAATGCCAATCAGCCCGCATTGCATTTCTCTGGAATGGATAACCCAGGAACCACAGGAAGAACATGCAAACTCTATGCACGTAGAGCCCAGGTGAGATTCAAATCCCCAAACCTAGAGGTGACAGGAGCTAACCAGTGAGCCAAGAAGCTGCTGCATACTGTATGTGTGCACTAGTCTGGTGTCCACATACAAGGTATCATGACAAATACATGGTAAAGTATTAAGATTTTAACTTTGCACTTTGGCTAAAGCATACTGTACAAGACATGCACTGGCATCTAAAGACAGATTAAGCCGTTATGCAATGACGGTGATACTTGACCAAATTCAACATGTGCCTTCTTCCATTCTACGCCATTCGGCCCACCACGCCATAGTGTGAATATTGTCAGACTATGACAATATTCTCTCAGAGCGTCACTTTTAGGCGGTAATATTATGTCCAATTACTCATTTATGTAAGAGTAGAATCTTACATGGTTATGATTTGTGAGGAGGGACACAATCCTTAAGCAATCCTTGAGTGATTATTACTGTCAAGAAAGTTTGGTATGTTTGTCTGATGACACAAAAACATGTCCATGAGGATGAGTATTGTAACCAAATGAGTTCTATGTCAGTCCCGCCTGGAGAGAACTTGGCAAGAAGGTCTAAGGGAAAGACGGTTGTATGACAGCATAAATGACTTTGTGGGAGGTTTGGCATTCATGTGCATGCACACACACACACACACACACACACACACACACACACACACACACACACACACAGTGGTTGTTTCTCACCTCCACCAGAATTTATACAGGATTTATAGAAACAGTTACATACATAAGTAGTGTTTGTTGCCAGTTTGTTAGCAAACCTGTGTTTTATGATGAATTATGTATGATGGAAATATCTTCTGCCAGCACGGTGGTGTACTGGTTAACACTGTGGTCTTGCACGTCCACAATCGAGGGTTCAATTCCTGCCTTGCATCTGTGTATATAAAGTTTGCATGTTCTTCCTGTGGATGGTGGGTTCCCTCCAGGTGCTCTGGTTTCCTCCTATAGTTCAAAGATTAGGCTAATTTTGTGTTTCCAAAATCCCCATAGTGTTTGAGTGAGTGTGTGTACCCGGCCTCGTGCCCCGAGTCTTCTGGAATTGGCTTCAGGCTTCCCATGACCCTGTATCCACAGTATAGAGAATGATTACCTAAACCTTTCTTGTAGTTCTCCGGTGGTTTTATGTTAAGGCTCATCTGACTGAACTTCTAAGATCTTAACAACCTGTTACAAACATGACATGCATATCTATATTTCCTATTTGAAGAAGAAATTGATTACCTAGTTTAAGGATCTATTGGCTGCTTCCAGGCAGCCATTTAACAACGCATGGTGTAATTGATCTGATGCAGCTCCTAAGCATTGGTTTGTCTCAGTCCGACAGTCTCACAGTTAATGGGGTGAAAAACAGGGACGCTTTATTTTCTTCAACCTGTCAAGTGGTAATTGGCCAATGGTATGCTATAATAGCGATATGCCACTGGGACTGCACCTCTTAAATTGTGCACCAAATAATTGCAAGGCTGGGTATTGAAAACAAAGCTATTTGTGAATGTCATTTAACACTATACCTAGTGTATAGTGAATGAATAACAAAGTGCCCACGTTGAGTAAATAAACTACATATTACACATATGTGCAACTATAAATTTGTCAGTACTAATTTGACAGTAGTACGTTTTATGGATATTAAAGTTGTGTTTGTATCTATGGTCAATTATTTTCACCAAAATATATGACTGCTAACCAGCATTTTCCTTATCTTTGTTTTATTTTTTTTTTCATTTCACAGGCTGTACCTTTGGGTCCATAAATGAGACTAAAGAAATGGAAAAAAGGAAAATACAAGGGGATGAGAGCCATCAATTCTTTCCCAGGAGAAAATAAGCACAAACTAACCTGAGGTGGTGATAGACTTCGACCCAGCAAGAGAAACCTGTATAAGTACAAATACTGTGGCCACAAAAGAATAATAAAAGTTAGAAAAAAACTGAAGATCTTATGAAAACTTCTATTCTTGCCTAGACTCTGGACACCAATTTCACTTTGTCTACAGAAAAAAAAAATACAGCTGACTATTCTGCCAGAATACTGTGAGGCTCTGTCCAGCCTAGTAGAAACTAAACGTGACATCACTACCTAATTGTTCCTATCAATGTTCATGATCTCCAGAAAGGCATACATGGCTTGTAGTGGTGGTGTCGTGATGAGTGCCTTCTTCTGGTCTGTGGCCATAATCTATCTGACTCACATAGGTGGAGTGAGAGGGGACTGCTGGCTCATTGAAGGGGAAAAGGGCTTTGTTTGGCTGGCCATCTGCAGCCAAAACCAGCCACCTTATGAGGCCATCCCTCAGCATATCAACAGCACCATTGTGGACCTTCGCTTGAATGAAAATAAGATTAAAAGTATCCACTACTCTGCCCTCAGCCGCTTTGCCAACCTAACATACCTGAACCTAACAAAAAATGACATTAGTTATATAGAGGATGGGGCTTTTTCAGCTCAATTCAACTTACAGGTACTCCAGCTAGGTTTCAATAAACTCCGTAACCTAACAGAAGGGATTCTCAGGGGGTTAGGAAAGCTGCAGTACCTCTACCTCCAGGCCAACCTGATTGAGACTGTGACACCCAATGCCTTTTGGGAGTGCCCAAATATAGAAAACATAGACCTCTCTATGAATCGCATTCAGGTGCTAGATGGAAACACCTTCACCAGCCTCACCAAGCTGACCACCTGTGAGCTTTACACCAACCCATTTAACTGCTCTTGTGAGCTTCTGGGGTTTGTTAAGTGGCTGTCAGTCTTCCCCAACCGAACAAATGAACGGATGGTATGTGATTCTCCTGCAGGTGTTTCTGGTTACAATCTTCTAAGCCAGAACCCGAACAATCCTACTCAGCGCAATGCACTGCATATGCTGTCCACTGTGTGCACGGAGGACTATGTGACTCCGTATATCCCTGTGCCTCCTGAGACCACGACTTTCTCTCCAGATGTTACCCCTTGTGAGCTGGAGGACTGTCCTTCTGGTAGTGAGCCAGAGGAAATAAGCATTAGTCCCACTTACCCAGACCTTGATGTGAAACCAATTATGAAGCTGAAACAAGTCTCCCATACAAATGCAGTGATTAATGTTCAGATACCCCATCCTTATAAGAAAATGTACATCCTTGTTTTGTATAACAACAGTTTCTTTACAGACATTCAGAATCTGAAACGACAAAAGGAAGACGTTGAGTTAAAGAACCTAAAACCTCACACTGAGTATACCTACTGTGTGGCCTCCATACGCAACTCTTTGCGCTATAACCATACGTGTCTCAAATTATCCACAGGCCCCCGAACTGGGAGAGTGAGAGAGGCTAATAATGCTACAGCCACCCACTACATAATGACCATCCTAGGATGCCTTTTCAGTATGGTCATTGTTTTAGGAATGGTCTACTATTGCTTACGAAAGAAAAGGTACCAAGATGAAAAGCACAAAAAGGCAGGTAGTATGAAAAAGAATATAATAGAGCTCAAATATGGTGGTGAACTGGAGGGAGGGACTATATCCAGGGTGTCTCAGAAGCAAATAATGGCTGCGGAGAGTATGTCTCGGATGCCATATTTGCCTTCTGGGAGTGAGATGGATCAGTACAAAATTCAGGACATAAGTGATACACCAAAAATGACTAAGGGCAACTACATGGATGTGAGAACAGCCGAGCATCAAGACCGAAGAGAGTGTGAGATGCCTATGCCAAGCAATAGTCAGGGTTCTGTTGCTGAGATCTCCACAATCGCAAAAGAGGTGGACAAAGTCAACCAGATTATTAACAATTGCATTGATGCTCTGAAGTCAGAGTCAACTTCTTTCCAAGGAGTCAAATCTGGAGCTGTTTCAACAGCAGAGCCGCAGTTAGTTTTGATCTCGGAGCAACCCCAGAGCAAATCTGGCTTTTTGTCCCCAGTTTACAAGGACAGCTACCACCACTCTTTACAAAGACACCACTCCTCAAACACCTCTCCAAAGCGACCTAGCACGGCAACCGGCGGGCCCATGCGTAGTCCGAGGCCCTACCGCTCTGAGGGGGCATATAAATCAGACTCAAAATACATAGAGAAGACTTCGCCTACAGGTGAGACCATCATGACCATTACTCCAGCTGCCGCTATACTGAGAGCAGAGGCAGAGAAGATACGTCAGTACAGTGAACACAGACACTCCTACCCTGATGCCCAAATTGAGGAGCTTGAGGGACCAGAGAATCGCAAAGCATCCATCCTGGAGCCTCTGACAAGGCCTCGGCCCAGAGACTTGGCCTATTCTCAGCTGTCTCCTCAGTACCATAACCTTAGCTACTCCTCCAGCCCTGAGTATTACTGCAAACCAACTCACAGTATCTGGGAGCGCTTCAAGCTCCATCGCAAACGGCACAAAGACGAGGAATACATGGCAGCAGGCCATGCCCTGCGTAAAAAAGTGCAGTTCGCTAAGGATGAGGACCTGCATGACATTCTAGATTACTGGAAAGGTGTGTCAGCCCAACATAAATCTTAATCTTCTCAAGTGTTTCTTCAAGTGGCTTTTTGTTGGACGGTGACAAAAGAATGAGTTTTGAATTGCGTTTTAATGGAGGACATAGCCAACTTTGACTAATGAAGAATGTGGGAAATGGGGAATATACTCTTAGTTTTGTAAATTTACCAAAAGGATATATACAAGATGAGAAAAAAAAAATCTATATGTTCAAGTGGATTATAAGTATTTGGTTCCGCATGGCCAAGTCCTGTGACAATGGATTTTATTATAGTGAGAGAGAGGAAAAAAAAAAACTACAACAAACACACTGACAGATGTCTTCTGGAAATATGTTTCTTCTCACTGTACATTGATTAACAGTTCTCCATATACAGTATATTGAGTTATAAATACAAAGGGACTAATGTACAATATAGTGTTTTTATACTTGCAGAGATCGTTTATGGTTATGAAGGAAAAGCAAATAGGATACGTTTGATTCAGGTTCAGATTATGGATTATAGACTCAGCTCCTGTGACATTTGTCTGTAATGAATGTTTGGAGTTCAGATGGATAAACATTGCACTTGTCACCGGAATGGTTTATGTCCATTCGAAACACCATTTAATCTAGTCTGCTTTGTCATTATTCATTCATGTCACTAAACAAAATGCACAATATTATAATGTTATTAAAGGCTCATAAATTTGGATAGCTTGTTACTTCAAAACAGATCGGCGGGAGGTATCTCTGAAACGTCTGCAGAGTTGGAATGTGGGGAAACGCATCCCAGAAAGATTGAGAACCGTGAGATATATTACAAATATATAAATATATGTAACCAAATGATGACATCAATGAAAACCCATCTCAGTGAAATCAGCTTTTATATACATTAGAGATTTGTTTACCGGTGAGTCACTTATACCTTGTTTTTCAATTGTACAAAGCTTGCTGTGAAGAATTTACAGTATAATGGCCAGCTCAAGTGTTTGAGCGACAGCTTATAAACTCATACCGTGCATAAGTCTCCTCTGTTCTTCAGCCCTGAGGATGAATGTATTACATACAGGTCATGATAGAAAAATGCAGCCTTTTTTTTCAGCTGCATGTTTTGTTATTCATACTTCTTTTCTTATCAGTTCTCTTTCAACAGTACCAAACCGACTAGGACAAAAAAAAGAGACGTTTAAAATCGTGCGTGTTAGTTGTTTTCTACTGGTTTGACAAACAAAGAAGCTTTTGTAAATGTTCAAAATCAATTAACGGAACGGAGCTGGAGCTATGGCACCGATCAGGAGCGTGAGGCGTGCAAGACGAGAGACACTGATTGACTCCCACCCTGACCTGTTGCCACTGGATTCCATCACCAGAACAGTGTTACAGGAAGTGACCGGGTCGTCCAAGTTCTTATTTCAATCGCCTTAAACTTCTGAAATATACGTGTACCTGCTTTTATTTTCCTTTCTCTTTAAGTGTTGATGTTTTTGAAAGGTCTTTATTTCTTGTCTTTTTTTAAAAAAAAAAAAAGAGCATTTCAATAGATTTCAAGAACTGACCAATTTATAGGCAATCTATCAAGTAATCTGTGTGTTTTTATATTGCATACTGTAGCACTCCTATATCATAAACGTTAGAAATGTTTGGACAATGTGAACTGAAGCAGCTGTTGCTGAAATACATCAAGAAACAACCAAGAGCACAATAAAGTGTTATTTTTATTTCTTCTTACTATGTTATCTGTTTCAGACTACTGTGATGTTAAGGGAAATTCCAAGACCTTAATGATCATTAATTTCTTTTTTTCTTTTTCCTTTTTCTTTTTGTGTCCAATGATATGCCTTTCGAAAAAGTATGAACTGTGATGATCGTGAACTAAATGAACTAAACTAAGAAAGAAAAAAAAAACCTAATGAGCTCTGTGTTTGCTGCTCTTTTTCCAATTATATTGAAATGAACTCATTTAATTTCTGAACAGTCTGAAGTGAATCAATTCAGATTTTTTTTTTTTTTCACCTAATGTGACTTTTCTTTTTGGGCTGCACAAATCTGATGCTTTTTAGATCAAACCTGAGTCACTTTGGCTACATGAACATTACTTGCCACATTGCGCTGATTGGATTTGCATGCCATGACGGTTCATTAACATTGTCTTTTATCTGACTCTAATGTGGACGCATCTGTCCTCTGAAATGGCACGCCTATGCATAGTGATGCATCTTTGCTTATATTGTCAGGGTTAAACAATGTCATGAGTTTGTTCAACCTCTTACTCATTTCAAACAATGGAAGCAATTTTAGCAAAACTGTGCTTGGGATTTTACGACGAGCAGTTAGTCGGCTGTTTTTGCTGAAATCCAGGAGGAGGATGAAAGCCAGAGACCTCTCTTTAGTTGTCTTGTCAGCTATTGCTTGCACTGCTATGAAATCCCTGTGCTGCCAACTAAAAAATACAGCTGACTAACTTCTTGCCATCCTCCAGAGCAAAATTCCAATTTTTTAAACGAATGAGTGATCACACAAATATGCCGTGTTTTAACTCAGATGGTGCGAGCAAAGACATATCAATATGCACATGCATGGCGTTTCAGATGAGTTCACATAAAAAAAAAAAGATGAAAGTCAGATAAAAGTTTGTTTGTGATTACTAACATATAGAGCCATATACAGTAACTCAAGCTGCCACCTTACAGCTTGGGTATATTACCAGTTATATTACCAGAATAATCTTGATGCTGAGCACATGCCACTGCCAGCCAGCGTTCTTGTTCCAGCAACCACTCCAGTCCAGACACTGTGAATGCGATGTGAGTCATGCTACAACCCTCATATTTGCAGCAATAATTCATATTTTCCTTTGAAGGTCTGATGTTGGACACCATGAAAATATGTCTTTAGCAATGCACAAAGCACAGTAAGACTCATATTAAGACTGACGACGATTGAACAATATTGAAGAGTCTTCATGCCATTTGTAAAATGAAATCACAACCTTTTGCCGCGCAATGTCCATTTTCAAATATTTTTTTCATTTAGTAAACGGCCAGTCAGTAGATTGTAATGAGATTTATGTCTGTGCATATGATATTGAAGACAAAAAATATATAAAAAGCACAAAACTCTATATAATAGTTCTAATGAACAAAGTTTCTAATGTAATTAGAGGGGGAAAAATATCTTTTTTTTTTTTTTTTTTTTTAATACTGAGATCCTAGGTTAAACACAGATAAGTAAAAAATAAAACAAAAAGTCGTAGTTATCTGTTGTTACAGTATATTACTACCCTGGAATGACTCCCATTTTCCCTTGTGCTTTAGTAGTTGCCATAATATTTTTAATCACTTTCATTTATTTGGTTGTTAGATTTAGTCTAGATCCTTCATATTCAAAATGCACATGTGTTAAAGTGAGCACATTTGTTACACTCGATACTGGATTTTACTGACTTTAATAAGCTGTCATAAGGTATCTTAGGTCTAGATCAATCCTCCAAACTGCTACAGTATGTGCATTTGTACATTTTTATTCCACTTATGCTGTGAAGGGTCGTACGGGGCCTTTGCGTGATCACAGGGAGCTTAAGGCACAGGGGACACTCTGGATAGGATGCAAACCCATTACAGGGCACGGGAGCATGCATACTCACAAATGCAATCACACATTATGTGCAATTTGGAACCACCAATCAGTCTACAGTGCATGTCTTTGGATTTTGGACAAAGTACAGAAAGAAAGTGCAAACTCCATGGACACAGTTTTTAAAAACTCTCAGCCCTTGAGATGCAAAGAAACAGTTAAAACCTCAGAGCCACAGCACCCCAATTGCAGTGTTTAATACCTTTAGTTGAGACTTTTAACACAGGTTCTACTTACTACATGTCCCCATTATACTGTCACCACACTTGGCACCTGTCAGTTGCCACCTGTCCTGGGACCAGGTGTTGACTTCATTGTTATCCTGGGCATCTTGTGAGTTCAGCCAGAGCTTTTTTTTTTTTTTTGTCCTCTGAGCTGTGATAACTGTTCACTCTGAGCTGCTACTTGAAATTGCTACTGCTGTTTCAGCTGGTTAGCTTACACTGTGTTTTGTCCTACCACAAGCATTTCAGGTAACCTGGTGTGAATGGGATTGCAGTGCTACTCCAATCCTTTTTTCCTCCCATAACACAAGAAGTTGTGATTTGTCACCTTTCTACAAACTGCTTGCACACATGTTTCAGCCTATAAACCGCAGCCCAAGAGGCATCCACGCACCTCAGATCTGCCTTATGGGTTGGGCTCCAAATGGCATATCCCATCAAGAAAACTATACAAACCTCACCAGGGAAAATTGCAGGGCTAGCCATGAGATGCTTTACAACTAGCAATCTCAAATATAGGACAGTGATTCCATCAGATCACTGAGTCTTAGGGTGTTTTCACACCTGTGGTTCTGTTCATTTGGTCCAGACCAAGTGCAAAAACAGATACATTGTAGTGTTTTTCTGCCGTTTTGGTTCCTTTTCACACCATACTGATTGCTTTGGTCCGAACCATTTGAATGAACCAAAATGCAGCCACGTGATAACATCCACATCACTCGTTGGCCACATGTGTCATTGAACGTATTTCCTAATCTGCTTTTCGATTGGTCAGAATTGACGTGCGGGTAATTTGCAAAGGAACACCTGGAAGTAAACAAAGACAGGAGGAAAAGCCAGCAGACAACATGCCACTCTTTAGTATGGAGAGACGATTTCGCAGCCTAATTATAACCTTGGTCGTTGTGTGCTATATTTTTTGTATACATCAATACAAACAAAGCATACAATTTGAGAATGAAAAAAAAAAAAAAACATACAATTTTAATGCATTACAAACAGCGAAGGCGCATCGCAAGTCACTTCAGGAGGAGGCGTGCATTAATTTTGCGAAACTGTGACTTCCGGAAATATCACCAACAATCCATCAGGTAATATTATGACAATGAAACAACTCCACGTTTGTCCACGAGCTGCCATGTTGCTTAAGCGCTAAGTGACCTGTCAACAAATCAACAAATACTAGTCTTCATCCCACAATGCACAACGCAGCTGACTACGGCAGCTCGATTAGTCCAAAAATGTGCAGTACGTTTTGCAGTTGGGTCTGTTCAAGTTCGGAACGTGTTCTCACCACAAACGAACTGCTCCAAGAGATAAAACGAACTCTAGTGCGATTCAACCGTACTAAATAAGGCAGGTGTGAAAGCACCCTTAATGGCCATTTCAGATGGTGCCAATTCTAGTTCTGCAATCAGACCTCAAAAATCTCACAGAGTGAAATTTGTTTCTTCATAGACTGGTACAATGGAGAAAGCAACCCTTGGTATTCAGGGCAAGGGGGTCTACTCAAAAGGGTTTGCTGTTTGAAACTTGATTTCTATCCTGTTTTGGATTTGAGAGGACTGAGATAGTTTCTTCCCTTTTTCTTTGTTAAAGTCCTTACGTGTTGTTTCTGGTGTGCAGCCATGGGACTTACTCACATCCAAAGAGCTGCATTGGGAATACATACAGTACAGTATATTTTGACATTGCCCCAGAAGACAGGTGCATCTTGAGATTTGTCTTCCTGGAACTGAAGTAATGTCAAAGATGTTTCTCAAGCTTCTTCAGTTTTGAGAATGACACAAATATTAATTTTCAAAATGTCTGTTGCATCAATTATTTTTTTTAATCTTTTGGTCAGATTTTAGTATGGTATACTGAAGTATAATTACAATCGCATTTCATAAATGTCAAAGGCTTTTATTGACAATTACATAATCTTTATGCAAGGAATCAATATTTGCAGTGTTGACCTTTTTTTTTTTCCCCAAGACCTCTGCAATTCACCCTGCCATGTCAATCAATTTCTGGGCCACATTCTGACTGATGGCAGCCTGTTCTTACATAATCAATGCTTGCAGGGTGTCAGAATTTGAGGGGTTTTTGTTTATCCACCTTCTTCTTGAGGGTTTTCCACAAGTTCTCAATAACATTAAGGTCTTCGCAGCTTCCTGGCCATCATCATGCTCAAAAAGGCATTGCTCATCACCAAACTGTTCTTGGATGGTAGGGAGAAGCTGCTCCTAGGGGATGGTTTTTCACCATTCTTTATTCATGGCTGTATTCTTAGTCAAAATTGTGAGTGACACTAATGAAGTGATGGTAATCACATCTGACAAAAATATCTAAAAACACGGAAGCAGCAGATTTTGTGAAAATTTATGTTTGTGCCTTTCTCAAAACATTTGGCTATGGCTATACATTAGTACATAAAAGACCATTCAGGACAGATGCGTTCCTTTTATGCTCTTCATACTGTATACAGTACAGACCAAAAGTTTGGACACATCTTCTCATTCAAAGAGTTTTCTTTATTGTGTTCTTTATTGTGTTCTTTAGCCCAAACAAGTCTCTTCTGCTTGTTGCCTGTCCTTGGCAGTGGTTTTCTAGCAGATATTCTACCATGAAGGCCTGATTCACACAGTCTCCTCTCCATTGACCTGGTCTCTGATCTGAGCTGCTGTTACCCTGCGATTTCTGAGGCTGGTGACTTCTATGAACTTATCCTCCTCAGCAGAAGTGACTCTTGGTCTTCCTTTCCTGGGGCGGTCCGCATGTGAGCCAGTTTCTTTGTAGCGCTTGATGGTTTTTGTGACTGCACTTGGGGACACTTTCAAAGTTTTCCCAATTTTTCAGACTGACTGACCTTAATTTCTTAAAGTAATGATGACCACTCGTTTTTCTTTACTTAGCTGCTTTTTTCTTGCCATAATACAAATTCAACCTCTTTGAATGAGAAGGTGTGTCCAAACTTTTGGTCTGTACTGATCTTTATTAACGCTCAATCTCAGAGTGAACTCCCTAACACTGAGGCGAGTCATTCACTTTATTAGGACTCAAATGGATTCAGCATCCTGACACTTGACAAGCAAGTGCAAGCAAGTCAATCTTTTTGATTACACCTTCTTCTGACTGAGACATCTAGTCCTGCTGTCTATCAGCTGTGTTGACCTTGGGTCAACTTGAGTCAAGTAATTTTCACAGATGACTCATCATCCCATGTTGAAGAGAGTGATGTACTGTATTCACCCTTAGGTGGTCCAACAGATGTGGGAAAAATTTTACTAGCCTCGTATGAATTAGGAATCGAACCACAGAGTCCTGCTTCAAAGCCGTAATTTGGCCAGCAAAACTCTGTAAAACAACAGGAGAAAAAACTACATGACTTGTGATGAGTATGACCCTCTTAGAAATCCCAAGAAATCCTATTTTTACTGTCCATGTACAGTTTACTATCATGTACCGCTTATCCTCATGGTCTGTTTTTCCCTCTCATCTGTTTAATCTAAATAAACTTGTGCTGACTGAGTGTTGCCATTTTAAGAGTGCACACGAGAGCACATAAATGATGCTATGAATGCTAAGATTTATGGTTTTCCTCTTTCTACTCAGAGAGATAAGCAAACATCCATCAATCTTGTCACAAGCCTCAGGAATATTTGACTTAGGATGAGGAGTTTTGCATATGGTTTAGCAGCCAAATCAAATGACTCCTAATGTCTTGTTTTCTCTGCAGAAATGTGAAAAAAATTGTTTATCTATACAAATATTATAATAGTTATTACACATGGGAATTTGATAACATATACGATTTGGATTCATGTTAATAGTTTTGTTATATTTAAAAGTATTCTGTTAAAAATCATACAAATCACCCAATTCCATGGGCCGTTAAACAGGTCAACATGTTTCTATTATGTGTTCCACTCAGTAACCCAGCTGTCCTGAACAAGTACTTCATATGCTCATTAAAAGGGGAAAGCATTCTTACAATAGAAAGAATACATACTAGAGCTGTGAACCTTTAATTCAATTTGATTCAACTTTTTGAGTGTTGCAATTTATTATTTGATTCCATTCAGTGGCATGAATGTTTAGTCTCATCTTTCTCAAGCAGCCATTTTGACGTATTAAAAACTACCAAAAGCATTTAGATGTACAGTACATTAAAATACCTCGTAACTTGTGTTGATCATTTAAATGCCATGGATCATACAAGGCGATAATCTTTTTTCATTAAATTTTTCTCTCTACACTCCGGTCCAGGAGGTGGCAGTATTGCACCAACCTTTCATAAAGGCAAAAAGAATAAGAAGTAATAATCTTGCAAAATGAGAGTATTTTGCAAGTTCTACTGTATGTGGAAGATGCCAGTGTTTTGAATTTTCTGAAATTTTAGTCCTTATAATGGTTGCAATTTTAACCATTAAAATCATAAAAGTTTTAATCAATTCTAAATTGAAAACTGACCCATCCATTCAATAAAACAAATCAACCAAAAAAAAAAAGTTTAAATTGTATAATCAATTAAATTAATGTGGACAGAAATTAAATATAGTCATCTCTAGAACTGAGAAACAAATGATAAAATGATATCATTGCACCATCAAATTTGACAAAGCAGCATGTTTTCTAGCAATAGCAACATTATTGCAATAAACAAAGAAAGCAGGAAATCAGGAAAGCACCTTGTGACTTGAAAATGAAGAAAACAAAAGAAAAACAGAACATATTTTCCTTTTTTTTCCCCCATGTAGCAATATACACTACTCTACCAAAGTGTGTGCCAAAGTAAAAGCCCCACAACATGCAGAAGAACCGCCAAACCTGTTTGAACAACCTGCCAAAAGAACGCTGGCTGTTTATTATAGTTTAAATCATGGTTATTAGTACTTTTGATGCCAAAGGCTGTATTAAATAATAGAAAATAGCAATTAAACAAGGAAAGCTAATGTGGAACAGCTCACTTTCAGCTAGTAACAGGATGGTAAAAGAGTGCTTTATGAAAGTCAACTTAGATGTTGAATCTGTTAATGTAAGTCAAAAAATAAAAGACTCACATATCGTATTAGTCATCATCATCATCATCATCTAGGAACCTCTGTAGTCCAACTTGAGACTGTGGAGTCCAATGGTGACCATGGTATTCACACACTACAAACAATTTGGAAGCACCAGTTAGCCTAACCTGCATGTCTTTGGACTGTGGAAGAAAACCCACCAAGTATGGGGAAAACATGCAAACTCCATGCACCAAGGCAGGAATCAAACCCGACCCTGGAAGTGCAAGGCATTAACCACTGAAATGACAGTACTAACCACTACCCTACTGTGCCACCAGTGTGCTTGTATCTACTATAAAATAAAAGAGCTACATATTCCTAACTCAAGTAGTAATACTGATTTTGGCAATTTCAGAAAATCAGATAATTTCAGAAATACATCAGATCAGATCAGATTATATTAGATTACATTAGAAGTGCCAAATTTAAATGTACTAAAATAAATTTTTAATACACTTACACTAAACTATTCCTTGGTTGCATTTTTAAATCTTTAAACCATATACAAGGTGGTGTAGTGGTTAGCACAGTCGCCTTGCACCTCCAGGGTCCGGGTATTACCGCCAGACTCGATTCCCATCTCTGTATGTATGGAGTTTGCATATTCTCCTCGTGATTGGTGGGTTTCCTCGCACAGTCCAAAGACATGCAGATTAGGCTAATTGGCATTCCTAAATTGCCCGTAGAGTGTAAATGAGTGTGTATGTGTGTGTGCCCTGCAATGTATTGGCACCCTGTCCAGAGTGTACCCTGCCTCGTGCCCTAAGTCTCCTGGGATAAGCTCCAGGTCCCCGCGACCCAGAATACAAGATAAAGCGGTATAAACGGTGCGTAAACCATATAAAATAAAGTAATTTTAAATGCCAAAACAAAATGCTTAAATACAGATTTAAACTTGTTCCTCTCGTACTTGAACGCAACATATATATTTTTAGCCTTCCTCTCTGTGATTTGCTTTTATTTCTGCAGGCATGACTATGAGAAAAGTCATCTTTTATTTTATATGATACTTTCTTTGGTGGAATTCATTTTGTTGTAAAAAGACTGGAGATAATGATCAGTGATATGCAGACAAACCTTATTGTATTGTGCAGGTGAAAGGTTCAGTGTTGCACCATCGCTTGCATGTCAGCTTTTCTCAATTTGGCTACATATTCTGAAGCTTTCTGCATCCAGTTTCTTGAAAGTAAATGTTTTCGCATACATATGGATAGTTTTCCCTCAAATTCGTCTTATTTTTCCATACAGCCTTACTGCAGGGAGGTATAAGAAATTGATAAACTGCAACTGCACATGCTAATTTAAATAAATCTAATGAAGCAGATGTTAGAGTACATAAACATTATTTAATATTAATATCCATGGCCATGAATGAGGGGTTGATAAGGAGCATGAAAACATGGTATTCATTCTTGCTCCTTCAACCCTTATCAAGCAGTTGCAATTAGCCCATCTAATTAGAAACAAATTGTATTGCAAATGGGGAAACAACGGAATGATGGGTTATGATCATTCAATCAATTCCCAATTATTGCGGGCTAATAAACAAGGCATAGCCGGAATCACAATTACAGGTGGAAATGCTTCCAGTATGACCAAAGGATATAAATCTCTACTATAGCGGCAGGAAAAGTACAATTCATCATCATCATCTAGGTCAATTTTGTCAGTTGTCATTTGGAATCACTACATCTTTTAAGAGATGCTGACATCAGCCCTGTGACATAGTTAATTTCTTTTGAAGTCAAAGAAATAAGAGTGGCACTGCAGATTATTCAGGAATAACTGATAAAGGTGGAAAAGTATACTCTGGAGTTTTAAGTCTTCCTTTCTATGCATCCACTTTCACACTGCTCTAGGGTATCTGAAACAATAATAAGTCAAGAGAGACAACCTTTTAAACAGGCAAAATGGTAAAGAAGATCAGGAACAGCTTTGGGTTTTTACAATGGAAATGCCCAGCCTACACCAAGGCAGCCACCAGGCAGAAATGACACGATACGCTTATGAGGTAGATGCGGGTTAGCATCCTTTTGCAAAAGCTCTAAAGAAAGTCCGAGATTTTCATCTGCCTTGGGCTAAAATCATCTCCTTCAATTTGCAGAGGAATGTGAACGCTCCGGTAAAAGCATGAACATGATGACATATTTTACCTTCTTCAAATCTACCACACACATTAATCTGAGATGCATCCATATCTCATACGTCTGTAAGAATAAGATTGGAATGCATACAATATGCATACATAATGTCTCACTGACATTTAATAAATGTGATAAATGTGCCTGCAGTAATGTGTTGCAATTAATGCAGGTTACACAATAAACAATACTGTTTCTATATCTGTGTCATCCAATCAGGATTGGTATTTATTACAAGATCTGAGTGAAAAAGTCAAGAGTTGTATATGAGCCTTGCTTCTTTTAGAAACAGAATTTGGCTAAATCACGTTTCTGATGCATGCCAGGAGAGCTGCTCTAGATTATGATAAACTGGGCCAGGCTGCTAGGGGAAATAAAAAAGAAAGAAAAAAACAAGATCGACATAATGCTAATTTTTGTAACGTAAATAAATAAATAATTGAATAAAAACAAGCAATTTAGCAAATGCATTATAATCAATGCTATATATTATTAAAAAGTCTACAATATAAAATGTATACTGTACATCACATCAAACATGACAATACATATATTAATACATACACACGTGGACAAAATTGTTGGTACCCTTTGGTCAATGAAAGAAAAACTCACAATGGTCACAGAAATAACTTTAATCTGACAAAAGTAATAATAAATAAGAATTCTATGAATGGTAACCAATGATAGTCAGACATTGCTTTTCAACCATGCTTCAACGGAATTATAAAAAAAAAAAATGAACTCATGGAACAGGCCTGGACAAAAATGATGGTACCCCTAACTTAATAGTTTGTTGCACAACCTTTTGAGGCAATCACTGCAATCAAACGATTCCTGTAACTGTCAATGAGACTTCTGCACCTCTCTGCAGGTATTTTGGCCCACTCCTCATGAGCAAGCTGCTCCAGTTGTTTCTGGTTTGAAGGGTGCCTTTGCCAGACAGCATGTTTCAGCTCCTTCCAAAGATGCTCAATAGGATTGAGGTCAGGGCTCATAGAAGGCCACTTTAGAATAGTCCAATGTTTTCCTCTTAGCCATTCTTGGGTGTTTTTAGCTGTGTGTTTTGGGTCATTGTCCTGTTGCAAGACCCATGACCTGCGACTGAGACCCAGCTTTCTGGCACTGGCCAGCACATTTCTCTCTAGAATCCCTTGATAGTCTTGAGATTTCATTGTACCCTGCACAGATTCAAGACACCCTGTGCCAGATGCAGCAAAGCAGCCCCAGAACATAACAGAGCCTCCTCCATGTTTCACAGTAGGGACAGTGTTCATTTCTTGATATGCTTAATTTTTCCGTCTGTGAACATAGAGCTGATGTGCCTTGGCAAAAAGTTCCATTTTTGTCTCATCTGTCCATAGGACATTCTCCCAGAAGCTTTGTGGCTTGTCAACATGTAGTTTGGCATATTCCAGTCTGGCTTTTTTATGATTTGTTTTCAACAATGGTGTCCTCCTTAGTCGTCTCCCATGTAGTCCACTTTGGCTCAAACAACGACGGATGGTGCGATCTAACACTGATGTTCCTTGAGCATGAAGTTCACCTTGGATCTCTAAAGAAGTCTTTCTGGGCTCTTTTGTTACCATTCAGATTATCCGTCTCTTTGATTTGTCATCAATTTTCCTCCAGCCACGTCCAGGAGGTTGGCTACAGTCCAATGGATCTTAGATTTCTGAATAATATGTGCAACTGTAGTCACAGGAACATCTAGCTGCTTGGAAATGGTCTTATAGCCTTTACCTTTAACATGCTTGTCTATAATTTTCTTTCGAATCTTCTGAGACAACTCTTTCCTTCGCTTCCTCTGGTCCATGTTGAGTGTGGTACATACCATGTCACCAAACAACACAGTGACTACCTGGAGCCCTATATATAGGCCCACTGACTGATTACAAGATTGTAGACACCTGTGATGCTAATTAGTGGACACACCTTGAATTAACATGTCCCTTTGGTCACATTATCTTCAGTATTTTCTAGGGGTACCATCATTTGTCCAGGCCTGTTCCATTTTTTTAATAATTCTGTTGAAGCATGGTTGAAAAGCAATGTCTGACTTTCATTGGTTAACATTCTTAGAATTTTTTTCTAAGAATTTTCAGATTAAAGTTATTTCTGTGACCATTGTGAGTTTTTCTTTCATTGACCGAAGGGTACCAACAATTTTGTCCATGTGTGTATTGTACTGGCATATTGTGCTCAGTGTAGACATGTGTAGGCATAGACATCTGGTGGCAAAGATGACCAGTATAGCACATCTTATTTGTAGTTTAGGACAATACCCCGGCGAAAATTTTACTTGCTCATCTATAACTCAGGAGATTCAATTGTAATTCTCATTTCAGCCTCAATTTTGTTGCTATTTTGTCTGATATGGATCTAATGTGTTGTACCATAATGGAGCTCATCTCACTGAACTTTGCTCACTGTTATTTATTTATTTTATTTTATTTTTTCTCATTTGGAGAAGAAAATGAGCAATGCTAAAACTACTTTGTCATTCCATCCATCCATCCATGCATCCATCCATCTATCCATCCATCCAGAAACCTCTGTAGTCCAATTAGGCACCGTATATGCCAGTGGTGGCCATTGTATTCATTCCCATTTTACAACCGTAATAGGACCTCTGGTCAACATTCACACATGCATTCAAAGACTGTGGGCAATTTGGGAATGCCAGTTAGACTAATCTGCATGTTTTTGTACCGTGGGAGAAATCTGGAGTACCCGGAGGAAACCCACCAAGCACGGAGATAACATGCAAATTCCATGCACACAGACCTGAGGCGGGAATCGAACATGACCCTGGAAATGCAAGGCGACAGTGCTACTAGAGGGACAATTGACTTCCCTTCACTTTACTCCCTTTAGCAGTGGCGGCTGGTGCAATTTTTTTTTTTAATTTTAATACTCGCCTGTAAATAGCTATCTATCAGGTGACTAAGCATCATTACTACTAGTACATATACAAATGTTTTTTGCACTCACTCTGGACATTCATTGACAATAGTGGTCACTGCACACCTGTACACTCATGGACATAATGCACATAAGTCACCGTAAAGATGTACACAAGTCACTTTAAATATGACACTTTACAACATATTTGCACACCCCCTGGACATTCCATTCTATTTATGTTCACTCCATTCCCACACAAATTTCCACAATTCTATATTTTCTATATTGTACAGCTAGGTTTTTCTTATATTTTTCTTATATTGTACATTTTGTATTGTACAGATATTACATTCTTTCTTAGTTAAATTTATTTTCTATTTTGTTTTTCATATTTATTTCATATTAATAATCTTTATTTTAAAGTCACGGGCAGTCGTCTAAGCATTTCACTCATAATGTGTATGACTGTGTATGTGACAAATAAAAATTGAATTAGAATTTTAGTATAAAATAAAGTCCTGACTCACATCGCATCCAGTCAGCAGCTCCGCTTGCCATAAGAAGTGCTGGAAAAGACTCGTTGAGAATGGTCCAATCACATGAGACCAAATAATTAAAAACAATGTTGATTCGCTAAGAACAAAAGTGGGCGGGTTCGTGGCGCACATTTCTGCACCCAAAGGATGATTTGAAAAGATCCAATCAGAGCTCAGCCTCAGGTCACATGCTTTTCAAACATATACGTGCCTACATAGACACTTGTTTGTCTGGCGCCCCGCGTACACGAACACAAATGAACGTAATACAGTTTAGAGTTTTTACAATTTCAAATAAATTATATTAAGAAATACAGCGGAATATTGTGACTAAGTGACTTTATTTCATTATTAAAATAAATAATTATTATGATAAATAATTACATGTTAAAGTAGCATTCTTCTCTGCAGAACTTTAGGGGGGCGCCGCCACTGCCCTTGAGATATATCCAGCCTGTCTGGCCCAATCAAAAAGCTAATGCAGGTTGAACCACTAAAAAAGGTGTTTTTTAACGTAATGGTTATGGCTGATCAGTGTATATATACAGTCATATTACATACTGCAGTGTTTTCCTCCTACAGCTGACCAGGGCCTTAAAATTCGTTTTAACCAGTAGGCTCAGTTTTCAAAAAGTAATGCAGTTTGAAAATCGAAAAAGCTATAAATCATTGTTATAAATGATTTCATAATAGACATGTTGTGTGATGTTTTAAGGTTTAAGATAGCAATGTAAGAAATGTTTACTTAGGAAACTATTTTTCATTGTTAGCTAGCTTCCAGATTCTAATATCTATCTATCTATCTATCTATCTATCTATCTATCTATCTATCTATCTATCTATCTATCTATCTATCTATCTATTTCACTTACATGGCAGAAATAAAACTTAGATCAAATATTCTAGTAAATCCTAAAAGGTTTAGGAACTTTATAGCACTACAGTAACCAATAAATCATTTTTGTTTTTGTTTTGCAGTACAGAATGTATCGCCCTAATAGATAACAAATCAATCATGCATAAACAACCCTAATAAAGTTTATTTTGTGGTGCATGATTTAAAACTGAATAATATCCAGTGGACTACTTAAAGTAGAAAAAAAATATTTACAGAAATATAACTACGGTAACACGAGCAAGGGCGCAGCCTACAATGTTCATTGAGCCTACAAATATAACACAGAATTAATCATTAAAATTTATCATGAGGATAATAATAAAGTGAGATATCGTTTCAATTGTTTGCAGAGAGCTCTTCATGTGCTCTTTCTGAGCTCAGCATGTCATGCATGAATGAAGGTGGGATGAGAATAGATTGAGTCCATATAGAGAGCTCTCTCATTTCTCAGCCTGAGATTAAAAAGGGGTGCACGATTGGAAAATTATTTTAGAGCTTGAAGAGATCTCTTTCAAAACTTAAAAGGAGGCTAATTTGAGATTTTGTGTATCTTTTGGTTCTAGAGACAAAAAAAGAGAGTGACAGGAGAAATAGTCCATCGTCTCACTTTGGTTTCACACAGACCTCATAGCTGTCCAGAAGAAGAGTTTTATACGGTATAATTTTCTTTTACTCTGAGCATAAAAATATTATGACAAATTTCAAAGTCATGTAAATTTGACAACAAAACGCTTAACATCATTTATTTGATTATGTATTAAAGAAATGTTTCCTCATTTCTTTTATATATTATAGGGTGGACAATATTATGGTATAATAGTTATAATTTAGTAGAATTAGGTATAAAATAAATATTATGTAAGTACTTAGTTGTTTAATTAATTTTGCAACACTACTATTTTCCCGTGAACAATGGCACCATGGCACCTCCATAGTCCAGGTTCAATTCCCGCCTTGGGTCTATGTGCATTAAGTTAGCATGTTCTCCCTGTGCTTGGTGGTTTTCCTCCTACTGTCCAAAGGCATACATATTAGGTTAATTGGCATTCCCAAATTGCCCATAGTGTGTGAATGCATGTGCGAATGTTGCCTGGAGGTCCTACCACAGTTGTAAAATAGGAATAAATACAATGGTAATCACAACTGGCCTCCACGGTCGCTAGTTCACATAAATATATTCCCAGATAAATGGATAAAAACCTATATAATATACCATGATGCTTATTGTGTATCTTAAAAATGCCTTAGAGATTTGTGATATCATATTTCTATCATCTGCCCCTGTTATACAGTTTTTTTTCTGCAAATATTTAAATGTATTTTTTTTATAAAAGTAACTAATAAAATAATCCACTTTATATATTATATTATATTATATTATATTATATTATATTATATTATATTATATTATATTATATTATATTATATTATATTATGCAGATTACTGTTAAATAAACATAAGGAAGATCAAATAATATCCAATAATATCCATCACTTAGTATCTGTATACATACTAAGTCAGGTGTCTTGGGTTTAGGCTCAGCGCACTGTCATATACAATACTTGTGCCAAAATTCTGCCTTAGCTTTAATTACAGCATACATTTGCCATAGCATTGTTTCAACAACCTTCGATCCAGAGTTGTATCGATTTCTGGTTGAGATTTCTGATGACGCAAGAGTCAAACTTCTCCAGCACACCTTAAGTCTTTTACTTGGGTTAAGGTGAGGACTCTGTGGTGGACACTCTTTTACCACACAAATCCTGAAATATGCTTGTTCCAAAATCCATAGATTTTTGGTCATTCAGTACATTCAGGTCATCAGCTGATTTCATTTTATTGCTTTTTATACTTTTATTGTGGAGTCTAGGCCTGAGCAACTGAAGCAACTCCAGATCATAACACTGTCTCCTTGTACAGTGGCCACTATACATGATGGGTGCATCGCTTAATGCTCTTCTCTTCTTATCCTCACTCTGGAATAGGGTCAGGCTGAACTCCTAAAGTCTGATTTGAAATGTCTCTTTTTCTGATGAGTCTCACTAACAAGTGGTTTTCTTGTTTTACAGCTGTTTAGTCCCAATCCTGTGTTCCGATGTGTTCCCATTTCATTGTGCATGTGGAAATGGTTTTACTTTAACTATTAACCATAGCTCTGATTTCTACTGTTGATTTTTTGCTGTGCAACCTCACCAAGCATAAACGGAATCTCCTGTGACTGTCTTTCATGTTTTTTTTTTTTTTCCAACCACATTTTTTCTGAAGTTGATTGATCAGCACTATCCTTCCAGGTTTTAGTAATGTCTTGGACCACTTCTCTTCTTAACCAGTTCTCAAGCTCCTTAGTTTTCTAAGTTTTCTTGGCTTGATATACAGTAGGACAATAATTTGACCTGGATGTTCAACTCAATACTTACTGTATTAATCATTGCAGTACATATCCAAATGCTTTTATATATTTGCTTTCTTAGATCCAAACAGTGACTTTAGTACATAGTGTATCTTTTTATTCAGTAAAACGAGTTCTATCTGAGGTCATAACAATCCAGTTTCACCGTCTCAGTTAAAGTGACTGTAAAAACATTTACCATTCTATTACATCTTTATCCAATAATCTTCCCATGGTGTGGCTAGAAACAGAGTCAATGACAATTAGTACCTGAATTATTTTTAATGAAAATTTTCAAAGGTCATTTCACTCATATGACGCAAGTCCATGAGGAATTATATGTCACATCAATTAACTGACATTAGTTAACTAACTAATTGCAGCCAATTAGGCTGAAACAGTCAAGTGTGGTTCATACTGTATGCACAAATGGAGGTTTAGGTGTGTGTGTGTGTGTGTGTGTGTGTGTGTGTGTGTGTGTGTGTGTGTGTGTGTGTGTGTCCTTTTTTATTTTATATATTTTTTATAAATGAGATAGGAAGTGAAGCTGACATTTAAAAGAAAAATTTTAACAAGTTGTAAATGATGAGTGGTATATATAAATCATGATGTCTGGATGCATGTGTATTATCTACACTTTGGCAGTAAGCAGAGGACCACTGCCCACATACACCTACAACAGTGTTATGCAACAGCAACGCTTCCTCGCAGTTACATCAAAAACAATTCTTTTAGTGTTAGGGCAAACGGTTCCTTTTCATTAGTACAGTATTTACAATGTATACAGTATTTAAAGTAGACACCTTGTCTAATCAATCTGATGGAAATGATTGTGTCTTACAGTATTTGCCTTAATGAGCATAGTACAGAAAATAAGACACAATAAGATGTGTGTGAGTTTGGAAGATACTGTAGAATAATTATCAAAACAAATAATCAAAGCAATAGTGTATATTGATATTATCAAAACAAATAAAACAAAACAAAAACAAAACTATACCATATTCTTGTTTGCTGATGTTTTGTGCAAGCATTTTAAAACATAGCAATAATTATTTGTTTTGTTAATTATTCTATTGTATTAAGTACATTATAATAAGGCTTACAATAATGTGTTATCTGTAATTAAAACTGATTTGTATCTATTAGACCAAACAAAAACCGGGTGGGAAGAGTACAGGAAATATTTCTGCTTTTGGTTTTTCTTGAGAGTGTAATATAAGTACCTGGACTTTAAAAGTTCCACATGTTACTATTCATTTATTAAATTCACCACGAAGTGAAACAAACTCCATCTGTTTCACTCCTGTTTCTCTTATACGCTCACAGTGGAGAACTAAAGTATCTGAAAGTCTTAAAATTATAGAAAAATTGAAAGAAGATGTACACTTTACATAATAAGTGCTCTTTAAATAAATAGTTTAAGTCTTATCAAAATGTGCTTCATTTTCATACGGTATGTAATTATCTGAAATATAAGTACTCATTGACCAAACTTCATTTAATCAACTGAATCTGTTTGAGATCCTCATCTCCAATTTTAATGTCCTAAAATAATATTAGTTTAAACCTAGACCAAGCCAACATCTTTTATGCTTGCATTTCTTGTCAACACCTAAAATTTTAGCACCTTATTTTTGTGCAATACAAATTTACCTTCAATTTAATTCAAACGGCCAAGAGGTACAGCCGAGAGGTATTCTAATGAAGAGGTATTCTAATGAAATTTCCAAAAGGTCCAGTTTTGAAGTGAATGTTGGCATCAGTTACGTTTAATCCTTAGAAATTATTGTTCATGGCTACTGTTTATTCCAGCATACTGGGTTTGATCGTAAGGTTAGGATTAGGTGTCAGGTACATTTCTCATATCCTCCCTGTATTCACGACAGTAAGCTGGGCAGTTCGGCTAGGATAAACTGCTTCTAGGAGAAAATGGTTACTTAGACTGAGTGAGTGAATTGTTTGATACATACAGTATATATACAGTGTCCTCCATAATTATTGGCACCCCTGGTTAAGATGTGTTAAAAACCTTCAAATAAATTCCGTTTTTATTGCAGAAGCATATTGTCACACTGAAAATTGTAGAAAAATATCACGTGAATATAAAGTGAATTTTAAGGGGAAATAAAAATCCCTGACTAACAAATAATTATTTTTCATAAAATAACCTGTTCCACAATTATTGGCACCCCTAACAATTCCTAGAAAATAAATGCAATTAAAGTATTTCTGGCATTTCTACAGTAGTTTACAAAGTTGATCAGAGTATCTAGGAACATTTAATTAGTAATTTATCACTTCCTGCTTCCCTGGGGTATAAATATAAAGTGACGCAGAGGCCATTTCTCTTATCCACTCTTCAACATAGGAAAGACAAAGGAACACACCATTCAAGTAAGCCAGATGTGTGTCGACCTTCACAAGCCAGGCAATGGGTACATGAAAATAGCCACCCGCCTGCACCTGCCCATATCTACTGTGAGAGGAATCATTAAGAAGTTTTAAAAAACTGGAACAGTAGTAAACAATCCTGGACGAGGACGCAAGTTTATTTTGCCTCCACGCACAGTGAGGAGGATGGTAAGAGAAATAAAAAATTCTCCAAAGCTCACTGTTAAAGAACTGCGACAAATGATAGCATCTTGGGGTCACAAAGTCTCCAAAACAACCATCAGATACTATATACATACCAACAAGCTCTTTGGGAGGCATGCAAGGGAAAAAAAACTGTTCTCAGTCACAATCATAAACGCAAACGTTTGGAGTTTGCTAAGCGGTACTGTGGCTTCAACTGGGACCGTGTTCTTTGGTCAAATGAGACCAAGATAGAGATTTTTGTCAACAAACACTCTAAGTGGAACACAAAAGATGAGTATGCAGAAAAGCACCTCATGCCCACTGTGAAGTATGGGGGAGGATCGGTGATGCTGTGGGGCTGTTTCTCTTGCAGAGGCCCTGGCAACCTTGTTAGAGTGCATGGCCTCATGAATGCTTTGAAATACCAGGACATTTTAAAGCAAAATCTGGTGGCCTCTGCCCGAAAGCTGAAGATGGGTCGTCACTGGGTCTTTCAGCAAGATAATGACCCAAAACATGTGGCCAAATCTACACAGAAATGGTTCACCAGACACAGAATTGAGCTCCTCCCATGGACATCTCAGTCCCCAGACCTCAACCCAATTGAAAACCTGTGGAGTGAGCTGAAGAGGAGAGTGCAGAGGAGAGGAGTCAGGTCACTGGATGATTTAGAGACATTGTGCAAAGAGGAATGGTTGAAGATCCCTCTTTCTGTGTTCTCTAATATTGTGAAACATTACAGAAGAAGATTAGGTGCTGTTTTGTTGGCAAAAGGGGTTTGTACAAAGTATTGAACATCAGGGGTGCTAATAATTGTGGCACCCATGATTTGATGTAAAATAATTATTTCTTAATGTGGGATTTTTTTTCCACTGGATAAATGCACTTGAATTAAATGTTGGAATTTTCTCTTTTTTTCCATTGTGCTCCTATGTTATTTAGAACAAAACTGAACTTTTTAGAAGCTAAAGAACACATTTTAACCAGGGGTGCCAATAATTATGGAGGGCACTGTATAGCCAAAAGTATACGGACACCCATATGAGAGTCTTTTTACCTATTTTTGTCACAAATGAATTTAAATATTTTATTGCATTTTTCTTGTTAGGATGCAGGTTCGGCACTTGAAACAGCACCCTGGAGCAGAGAGAGTTAAGGTTCTTGCTTAAGGACCCAACATTGAAACCCTGACTTTCAGATCTGTAACATAAAACATTAACCATTCGAGTCCTGACCTCACCTCCACTGACCAACTCGAAGATGAACCAGAACAAGTCAAGTCAATTTTACTTATATAGCGCTTTGTCGCAAAGCAGCTTTACACAATCAAAAGAAGTAAGTTTGTATGCAATCAAAATGATAAGATTGAACACTGGATTTACTTTTTCTTCACACGTAACAGTGGGTTTAAGTGAGTATAACAAACAAATAAAGAATTCTCAAATCATTATCCTTTTAAGATAATGTTTCAGGGTTTCGGGGCAGTTGAGGCTCAGGGTCAGTAATTGGAGCCCAACCACTTCCAGGTTGCCCCTGTTGGGTGCTTGGACAGGACCTTGAGTGCCTACGACCTAGCCACTGCATGGTCCCAACCCATTAAAAAATCAGAGTGTTGCGCCAGGAACGGTGTCCAGCGTAACACCTGGGCCAGATTTTATGGATCAAGTGAACTGATGTGGTGACCCCTAAGATAAAATAGACTAAGCAGAAGAAAAAAAGAAAAAAAAACTGTGTCAGGTTTTACAGTGCAGATCTGAACATAAAAATGCCATCAATGCAATTGCATATCTTATTATCTTACCATTAGTGCATGTGGAAGCATTTGAAATCATCTAAGCTGCTCTCTCTCTCTTTCTCTCTCTCCCTCTTCACTGTGTGGGAGGAAAATTGATGCATTACAAAGGCATATCCAATGAGCCTTGGATAAATGCATACCTATGTGCTTGGAATTTAACCACATGTACAAATCAATAAATTGTAATTCCAGATAAAAATAAGAAGCACTGCATGAGTGAACACGGTATGCGTTGGAGTACCGTGTCTCTGTGGTGTTTTGTTTGGGTGTATATTTCTAATGGAGGAAATGGCATCAGTCTGACTATGTCTAGCCCTACTGTCGCTTTGCTCTTCTCCCTCGCACTTTTTAAGCTGCTTTCGTGTCTGCGCAGCACTGTTTGGAGGTGGAGTCCAATGAGCTTTGCTCTGCACATGGTGTAGAGAGCATTAATCAGCTGTCTACAGAGCGTGACTACAGCTTAGAAAAGCAGGCTGACAAAGTGCAAGAGAGGGAGAGACTGTAGGCGAAAAGTTTGCTGGACTATTTTTTTTCCTCCCCCAGACCTATCATTTAATTGGATATGGCTGACTGGGTTTGGTTGGTAGCTGAGTCTGTAGTACAGGGCTAATCCAGACTGGCCTAGGCAAAAATTAAATAGGTCTGATGTCATTTTTTTCAATACTAATAATTAGATTCATTTTAATATGTTGTGGTGTTGATACCCCTAGATCGCTGCATGGGTTTGCTGCTTGGTATTAATATGTGTGGGATTGATAGATCATCATTCGAACCCTAACCTTTGAATAAAGTTCTTAAATAAAATGCCAATATTAAGGCCATAAGACTCAAATCAATATTTTCCATATGCACATTTGATTTTTAAAAATGCATAAGTCAAGATATTGCAATCTTCAGAGTGATTCTTTATTTAGTTAGTTTTTCTGTTCTTACCCACGTGACCAGGTTCTCTAGTGGCCAGAGCAGAGTTAGAGATAATATGAGAGTTAATGTTACCAAGGATTGTCATGACATCATTCAATGCAATGAGAATGGCTGTTTATTCAGGGCAGTACTTTAATTTGTTATTTAGATATAGTTGATTAAAGCTGACATTATGCTAACATTGCTTGATTGGCAACTTAAATACCCTATATAGCCTACTTCATTATATTAGTGGAATTGACACTTTATATTACATTAGATTAAACTCAATTAGATTAGATTTCATTAGATTGAATTAGATTTAAATTCATTGCCATTTTGCAAAGTACATGTACAAGGCCAATAAAATGTTTGAACATCTACCCAGAAATGTGGCACATTTATAATACATGAAATAGCAAGGCTGTGGGGGTCGTATGTACAGGGTATGGATTCCATATGCACATAAGGTGCAGTAGGTATTATAAATAGGATATTGTTTGCAGTATATGTTTAATAATAATAAGTGGTTGTGCAGTGATGAAAAGTCAAAAAAAGAAGATTACATGATGAGAAGAATATAAATACAGTATGTATTGTATATACAGGGATTAGTATAGAGGTACAGTCTATACAGTATAGATACACATGAGCCAAAGGATTTGGGCAGTGCAAAGATGCATAGTGGACTAAGTGGTGAAGTATTAGTGAAGACACAGTGCATGAGTGTAGTCATTATTGAACCATGTTCAACTGTTCAGTATAGAAGCAGCAACAGGGATAAAGCTAATCTGTTTGCTCAGGTGGTGAGGCACCTGTAGCGCCTGTCTGATGAGAGGAAGGCATGAATAGTCAATGATTCGGGTGAGAGGCGTCTTTGAGAACACCTGTCAAACCTACAGTATGCAGGCATTGTTTCTTTTAAATGCCCTCAGTAGTGAGCAGCTGAGTGCTGATGATTCATTAGATGGCTTTCAGGTTTTCACCACATGCCAAAGGGCTTTGCAGTCTTTCTCATAGCTAAGACAAGAATGTCACAAATACTTTGTTCAGATTGTAAGCAAATCCGATTTGTTTCCCAAATCTGATCTTTGAGAACGACTGTCCACACCGTTATTTGAAAGTGACCTGATTGGATTTGGTTTTATTCAGACTGGCAGCCTAAATCAGCCCCATCAGTTGATGATCAAATCGTTCCCATACAGTATATGCATTGGTTGCTGTGGTAACATCACGGGAGACCATGGGTTGTGTGACATCAAATGTTTGAGAATTATAACAAGAAACAGAAAACAAGAAGAAATTTAGGATTGGAGATATACTGTACATTATAGCATTTCATCACCGCCTAGTCGTGCTGTAGAACAACTCCTTTTCAATGGAGAGGATGCGCATTTCTTCTTGTTTCTTATGGATCTATGACCATACCATGTGATCGTGTGGATTTTTCAAGTTTTGCAACACATTGTGAGTAGGATGACCATGTGCGTGACACTCAGGAGGAGGACACTTGGGTCCAAAAATGAGGACGGTGGGTAAAAAATGAAGACGGATTCAAAATCACAAAAGAAGTGAAAAGTGGTTGGGGATGAGACAACAACATGGTCAAATCCAGGCACTTGTCACCAAATGAAAACTTGTCACCACTCCGTTCCTTTATGCGTGATTCCTTCGATATACTGTGGTTAAATCACAAATTTAACGAACATAATTACTATTTCAAGGAGACAACTAACATGGATAACTACTCACCAGAGATGATCTACTTGTTGGCCCAGAATTTGTGGTACATCTCTGTGCATTCCTCAGAACGGTTGATGCAGACTTGGACCTCTGCCTTGACTGAGTCTACCTCTAGATGGTTCCTTTCATTCGCCATGTGGATTGAATAATCAACACTGACTTTATCTGCTGTGTAAGCAGTCACGGTTTTTCAGTTTTAGACCAGCTGTGTCTAGCTCTGAGATTAACTGGCTGGCTATGGCTTCAATGTTACTGTAAAAGTCAAGCAGTACATCTCTGAGGACTATTGGAAAGCAATTACTTGCACCCTTGTTTGAAGAATCAGTAGTGAGAGAAAAATGCAGATAGTTTCCTTTTCGGCTGTTTACACAGGTCATTCTGCAAATATGGGGCTAATACATTGGTACACAACACTTGTCCTTTAGTTCTGCCTAGGATGAGGGCTTTAGCACCATGGATAGTCTTCATACACCTGTCTGTTCATCTTTCTGCAGCAATCTAAACTCCTGTAAGAGTGGTGATGTTTCACAGTGTGAAATAATTTGGTCAGCTGGGCAGAGGTGGTTTTATCATCAACTGTAGTTGTTAATGGAGCAAAGAACGATGTCAGTGAAGAGTGCACAGCAGAGCTAGTGTCATCCTTGTGCTGTTTGCTTGCTGTGCTGCTATAAAGCACCTTTACCTCTGGTAGTCACATCAATGTCAATGCGGCAGAGCTTGCACAAACCACGATATTCGTCTTTGCTGCCTTTGCTGGCAAACTCGTGCTCCGAACACCAGGCCGGTTTTTCTTTTTGTCATATAAAATATTTTTGCTTAATAACAGACATTCATTTGCGCAGTTGCTATCTGAGTCACAAAAGAAAAAGGGCGGAGTTCTGTGATGATGCATGCAACGTGGTAGTGGAGGGTCAGAAGTGAGGACAAATGAGCAAAAATGAGGACACGCAACAGCAGCCTGGACAGACGGCTGAAAAACCAGACTGTCTGGACAAAATTCGGATGAATGTTCACCCTAATTGCAAGAGACATAGTGGACAGTTTGAAATCTAATTTGAGTGGTTAGAGCTTCCAGACAATATCGAGATACATGTTTAGTAATCCAGCTCTCAGTGTGGTGATTTACTGTTCAGACTACATGATTCCAGTCTGTACTGTATATGCCCAAAGTTGTTAGCCATGTAACTCGAGTACTCTTTTTGGTACAGTGATGTTTTTACCATTTTGTCCACACACGTGGACAAAATTGTTGGTACCCTTCGGTCAATGAAAGAAAAACTCACAATGGTCAAAGAAATAACTTTAATCTGACAAAAGCAATAATAAATAAGAATTCTATGAATGTTAACCAATGAAAGTCAGACATTGCTTTTCAACCATGCTTCAACGGAATTATAAAAAAAAATGAACTCATGGAACAGGCCTGGACAAAAATGATGGTACCCCTAACTTAATAGTTTGTTGCACAACTTTTTGAGGCAATCACTGCAATCAAACGATTCCTGTAACTGTCAATGAGACTTCTGCACCTCTCTGCAGGTATTTTGGCCCACTCCTCATGAGCAAGCTGCTCCAGTTGTTTCCGGTTTGAAGGGTGCCTTTTCCAGACAGCATGTTTCAGCTCCTTCCAAAGATGCTCAATAGGATTGAGGTCAGGGCTCATAGAAGGCCACTTTAGAATAGTCCAATGTTTTCTTCTTAGCCATTCTTGGGTGTTTTTAGGTGTGTTTTGGGTCATTGTCCTGTTGCAAGACCCATGACCTGCGACTGAGACCCAGCTTTCTGATACTGGCCAGCACATTTCTCTCTAGAATCCCTTGATAGTCTTGAGATTTCATTGTACCCTGCACAGATTCAAGACACCCTGTGCCAGATGCAGCAAAGCAGCCCCAGAAAATAACAGAGCCTCCTCCATGTTTCACAGTAGGGACACTGTTCTTTCCTTGATATGCTTAATTTTTCCGTCTGTGAACATAGAGCTGATGTGCCTTGGCAAAAAGTTCCATTTTTGTCTCATCTGTCCATAGGACATTCTCCCAGAAGCTTTGCTTGGAAATGGTCTTATAGCCTTTACCTTTAACATGCTTGTCTATAATTTTCTTTCGAATCTCCTGAGACAACTCTTTCCTTCGCTTCCTCTGGTCCATGTTGAGTGTGGTACATACCATGTCACCAAACAACACAGTGACTACCTGGAGCCCTATATATAGGCCCACTGACTGATTACAAGATTGTAGACACCTGTGATGCTAATTAGTGGACACACCTTGAATTAACATGTCCCTTTGGTCACATTATTTTCAGTATTTTCTAGGGGTACCATCATTTTTGTCCAGGCCTGTTCCATGAGTTTATTTTTTTAAATAATTTTGTTGAAGTATGGTTGAAAAGCAGTGTCTGACTTTCATTGGTTAACATTCATAGAATTTTTTTTTAATTATTATTTTTGTCAGATTAAAGTTTTTTATGTGACCATTGTGAGTTTTTCTTTCATTGACCGAAGGGTACCAACAATTTTGTCCAGGTGTGTAGGTACCGCCATTTTAACATTTCAGCCTGACCTGTGGTTTGGCCAGCTAGGTTGTTTAACTGCTTAACATCCAAGTTATAACACCACAAAGACATAAAATCCAGCCTATACTGACTGGCCACTGTGTAAAACGTCAAAAGGATGGGTCATTCCTTTGTTTTGCTTAGTAATGACTTCCCAAGAGGTTTATACTGTAGCTGAATGTGTTAACTTTGTAGCTAGCGCGTTAGCTATTATACATTGCACATGGATTACTAAAGATGTTTCTCTGTCTGGATGCTCTTACCACTTGCAGTGCAATGCAGAACTTCAAGTCCTCCCGGCCATGGATCCAAGGTTGAAAAACAAGCAGGGATGGTGATACTGTCCAGTCAACAGTAGCTGTTCTGCACCACGATTAGACAGTGACCTGAAGGATATTCTACTTTTTCCGCCTTGCAGTTACAGTAGTTAATGCATCTGGCTGTGCTGGGTGCATACCAGAGAACACACTCCTTTCTTTTCTAAACAAACTTAGATGGGGTTGGAGTGACGATGCATTGGGGAGTGCTCATAGGACTGACAGGAAGCCCATATAAACCCAAGCAGTCTCAACTTACTTTCCAAACAGGTTCTCTCAACCATATAATAGACTAATGCTGATGCTATTGCTTAAACAATGTTTTCAAGGATATTACTTATTTTCAAGGTTATTTGTCCTAGCAAGAAATATTCAAAACGTAAAAAAGGGCATTTATTATTTTGACATGGAAGGGCAATATGGCTTCCTAAGGTTATGGCAAAACCAAGGTTAATAAGTTCAATGCTTCTAAAAGAATATATCCCAGGTTCGATTCCCATCTCGGGTCTGCATGCATGGAGTTGGGTTGTTGGTGGGTTTCCTCCAGGTGATTCAGTTTCCTCCCACAGTCCAAAGGCATGCAGATTAGCTTATTGGCGTGAATTGGCGAGTGTGAATGTTGACTGGAGGTCCTACAATGATTGTAAAAATGGGAATAAATACAGTAATCAGCATTTGCCTCCACGGTCACTACTGTAGGTGGACTACAGAGGTCCTAGATGGATGGATGAAAAAGGATATATATACTGTGTGTATATATATATACACACACACACACAATGATTTTCCAAAACAAATCCACAAATGGGATTTATCTTATTTCCCTGTCAAACTGTTCATATCAATTGTTCAGCATAGATTTATTTCAAACCTGACATTAACTTTGTTTACTTGAAGTGATACAATCATAAATGTTGGTGCAAAATGTGACCTTTCAAAACAGATTCTATTAAGACATCAGCCTTCCAGTTTCCCTGCACAAATAAAAGAAAAATGAAAAAACATCACGATATGATTTAAGACAAAACATGAAATAAATCTTTTTTTTCTTTCAAATCATTGCATATTTAAATTAGACAAAGAGACAAACAGATTTGCATTGATTTTTTTTTATCATCAGAAGAAATACCATTTTTGATATCCCTCTGAAGGTAAAAACTAAAATACTAAAAGAACAAAAGTGTAGCCTATGTGATAATTTATCAAATAGTTGAAAAGGTTTAATAAAAAAAAGGCAAGGATGTTGTGTACTGTATCAGTTACAATGATGTGGGTGTTTTCTACCAAAATAATTTAAAAAAATGCATCTGTAAGACCACATCTGAAAAAGATGCCATTATATATACTTTTCAATGCGGTGGGTTTAAAAATAGGCACTCGGTATAGCATACTGTAGCTGTATACACAAAAGCGCTACATAATTGAAGTGTCAGGATGATAAATCAGTGATGTGTTAAGAGGACGCAGTTTAACAAAGACAAACACAAATTCAAAGCTGGGGTGGAGGTAAATGAGTAAACATCTTGTATCAGTCATCAGCAATGAAGTGCTTGCGCCACACAAAGGAGCAGATCTATGAATAATTTCATTATTACCGTGGAAGGTGTTGGGGCGTGTGATGCATTAGATGGGGGTATCGTTCATTTGGAACCCTTCATCAGAGTTAGAGAGGACAGGTACGCATGAATGAGGACGAGATGCTAAAGCAGCTGAAGCATGTTTGTCAAACCCAGGATCTGGCAAATAAGAAGGCTTTCCTGAGAAGATGCAAGAGCAAGTACTCCATCCTGCTGGTGGAATAAGATTAAACATTATTCAAAATGATATATGAAAGCGTGTATATCAAAGAGGAAGACGGTGAAAAAGATGAATTCTTGCCCACATAGGTCATGTGACTTTTGGTTTCAGGAAGCACAGATAATGAGCGTGCCTGTTGCTATTCCTCATTGGGGCCCCATTTTTATTCCCTGCTGCCAAACAAAGGCTTTTCTGTTCATAGTGAAATAGAAATGAGAAAAAAAAAGAAAAAGAAAAAAATATATATATATATGAGTAAGAAAAAAGTAAGTTGCACCATTCTTTTCAAAGATAAAAAGCTTTTACACTTTAATTATGTCCTCCTTTTAGCATTGTGCATTTGCTTACTGCTGAATGCAGAGGTGAGCGCTTGCTAAAGGCTGCTTCGGGAAGATAAAATGCTGTCCCGGTAATGTTTGTGAAATAAAGTGTTAATTTGAAAAGGCACAATAGTGTGAGCATGGGTCCTTGCCTTTTGAAGTGCACCATTTCCTTGCCACTCACACATGAAAGACTGGTGTGACGAAGTTAGCAAAAAGTACCTCGTCGTCACTAATGCATTTTTTATTTTTATTTTTTTATGTAAGAATTTGAAAGACCCTGCGTGAATGTTCCTGCCAGAAATACTGTGTCTAAAACAGGGCTGGCATTGTACAGTGATGATTATGAAGATGATGCAAATGTCCTCATTTCTTTGGTTCTAATACCTTATTAGACCAATTCTCACAACATACCTGTAGCATACACAAACTTACAGTATAACCAATTTTATAAACAAGTATTGACTACTGGATCGTTATAGCGTTCTGATGTGTGACGTAAGAGACTGAACTTCCCAATCCTGATGTCCACTATGACATTAATTAACTCACTCACTCATTGTCTATCCAGCTTTATCCTGTATACAGGGTTGCAGGGCCTGGAGCCTATCCCAGGTACTTATGGAACGGGGCGGGGTACACCCTGGGTGACGTACCAATCCATTGCAGGGCATACACACATACAGACACTCACACGCTCATCCACAATTTGGGAATGCCAATTAGCATTATCTGTGGGAGAAAACTGAAGGAAACCCACCAAGCACAGGGAGAACATGCAAACTCCTTGCACAGAGACCTGAGTTGGGAATCAAACCCTGATTCCTGGAGTTGCACCAAGCCACCATGCACTGTTAGCACCGCGCAGGGTGTTATGCAATATAAAGCAATTAGCATGATGGTACATTAGCATCAATTGATAACATCAGTTATACCGTGAACCAGTAAACTGATGACCGGATCTTGGGCACCTACAGTAAGATTCATCTATGCTTGCGGGGAGCAAAGGCTAGCCTGTCTGGTCCGATCCCACAGAAAATCCAATGTAGCACAAATTGCTGACAGATGTTTCTGATGGCTTTGATAAAAAGGAGCCAGAACCCTTGGATGGGGCTTAACAGGTAAAGAGCTCAAGGTTGTTGATCCGGTCTCCAAATTCCCAATCCAATCAAACGTCCATGGGGTGTGCTGGACAAATAATTCCAACCCATGGAGGTTCCACCTTTCAACCTACAGCATTTAAAGAATTTTCCGTTTAATATCCTGGTTCCAGATACCACATAACACCCTTAGAGGTCCTGTAGAATTATTGCCTTGACGTGTCAGAGCTGTTTCTAGTGACACAAGGAGTACCTAGGTGGTTTAAATGTTATTGCTGATCGTTTTAGGTGAGAGGTGTTTACTTAAAAGATACTTTCTGTGAGGCAAATTGAGCATTTTCCAGGACCATGCAATCATGACAAAACCTGCCCAAGTCATTCTTAGACACATCGATTTTCTTTGTTGGCTTTTATTCCACTCTTTTGATACTTCTACATTTTTTTTATTGCTTTATGTTTCACCACAGACCATTTCCTTCGGATAAAGAAAAAAAAAAAACACAAGAATGATGAAAACATAATAACACTGGTAATATTGTAAGCATCAAGCACAACGAAACCTGTCCCTGACACCTGTATCTGAATGCGAACAAGGTAATAATTTTGTTAATCCAGTTAAGACTTTGTACCAGATCTTCCACCACGTTTTTTTTTTTTTCCCTGTGTGACTGCACTACTAACGCTTATAAAGGTGCAATTACCATATCTTGCGCACATCATCAGGAAGGCTGCTTTATCATGTAAATTATATGCTTCTTTACTAAATCTACCCAAGCAATCTACTGTACAGCTGCACAGACTCACATGCAAATTAAGCAAGCGTGTTTGTAAAGACCTCCACTATCTAGTTATATAGACTCCAGTCCTGCAAAACTTTAGTCTTCACATAACGTTCACACAGGTTGTGAATAAAAAGTAATAACCGCGATTCATCATGAATAAGCCGCGATTTCCAGGGTACTGTATAGTGTGTAATAAAAGGCTGAATGAATCTGCATCTAAAGGCACGTCAAAACTGAATAGATAGAGAAGCTATTTACATAGTAAATAGCCTCCTTCTTCCCTGCCAGGCGCATTCATGAGCTGTGGCTAGAGCTTAGGGTTTCTGGCTGATTGCAATCGACTCCTCTGAAGTGGCAAGAACAATAAACTCTGATGATAGGGCCATCTCCAAAATATTGTGCATAGTAGAGGAATACAGATTAACTCTACATATGCAAGGCGTCCGTGCGTGCCAGATGCTGTCCTAAATTTCTACAATCCTGTCGACCATGTTGTCTACTCATTGTCCTGGCATATCTAAACCAGATATGAGATCATACAGTACTTCAGCCTGGAAATGGGAGGAGAAATGATTGCGTAGCTCTGTATCTCTGCCCTCGTCTCCCTAATACCAGAACACACACAATCCCACGAGCATCACCGGGGAACTGTAGAATTATTACAGACTGACATACTGTAAATAGGAGGAAAAGCACGAACACAATGTGGCTTTAGTCTGGGTCAATGAAATTGATGATGACCCAGGGACTGTCATAATTGCACGTTCATGTTATTTTACCAAAGCAAATAGAGATCCGGATGATCATTCACTACATGCTGTGAAGTGTGTTGAAACTAGAACAACATGAATTAAGCCTGTGCAATACTGTTAGGTCTTGGGTCCGGTTTAAAACAAGGAAACTGGAAACTTCAGTTCAATGATGAAGAAATCTCAATACCAATCTCAACACCCGACATGGTGTCAGTATGGAAGCTTTCCAGCTGCTATCAGAAATGATAAGGTGATTGCAAAGCATGTCTACAAATCATCGCTTCCTCCCGAAGTGAACTAATAAAAGTGTCATTTGATGTTCAGTTCAAGCACAGTGGTTCTTGAGCATCAGCCAGCCATAAATAGGAGAGTTCTGGGGGAGAGGGGAGGAGACTAAATCCTCTTACAGCATTGCAAGCAGAGCGTGCTCTGCATTTAAAGAAGACCCTACTTTGCTTTCTGCTTTCATCTCAACTCCTCCATCCATCCATCCTCAAGACCTTTTCTTAACGATCCAGCTCATGTAGACCTTAACGGACCCCGGTCTCTTTTAATTGGACATTTAAAACTCGGCAAACAGTGCACACTTAACTATTCAGGAGGAGATTTGTTTCCTATAATGAGAATGTTAAATTGAGTTTAAGGGCTAATATTATATATATATATATATATATATATATATATATTCTAAAAAATGCTGGGTTAAAAACAACCCAAACTGGATTTTTTTTAACCCAGCTGCTGGATAAATATTAGACCAACTAATGTACATGCTGGGTTAATTTATCCCAGCAAGATGGGTTATTTATTTAACCCAGCAAGATGGGTAAAATATTCAATCCAAATGCTAGGTCATATTTAACTATAATGCTGTACCTCACAAATAATATTCTATATACTATAATATTCTATATACTATAATATACTGTACTATAATACTAAATAATATTCTATATACTATAATATACTATAATATTCTACCTCACAAATAGGTTATTATTATTTTTATGTTTTACATGTCTATGGGTAAAACAGTTTAAACTCATCACTTCACCACCTTCATACACCCTGCAAGCATTCTACAAAGAAAACTAAAAAGCTCAGACATTTTTGCAGTTTCTTTCATAAAAAGAAAGTTACATACACTCTAAAAAATTAGAGTGTATGTAACATTTATTACTGTTACCGTGTTTACGTTACACTCAAACTTTCAGCCTGGTCTGTGCTATAGCATGCTAGTTTATCTGACAATGGCTGCTAGCTAGCCAAACCAAAGAACCCCACCTGTGTATGAAAGAAACTACAAAAATGTCTCAGCTTTTTAGCTTTTTTTTTTGTTTTTTTGCCTTCACTCGTGATTGATCAAGTCTTGGTGTGTGTATGAAACTATATATATACTATATACTATTGTGTGTGTGAAACATATATATATATATATATATATATATATATATATATATATATATATATATATATATATATATATAGGCGCGAATCAAACCCTGACCCTGGAGGTGCAAGGCGACAGTGCTAACCAGAAATCCATTGTGAAATGGTGAAAGAAGAGTTTTGGGCTGGATAATTACAGCAGTGATTATTATGTTTCAACTGACAACAATTCTTTGATGTAGCAAATAACTTTGTAAAAAGTTTTTTTTTTTTTTTTTTTTATCTCATTGGAAGATATATCTTGTGGTCATGGAAAAATTATTACATTGTTGTTATTGTGTTATTGAGGGGTCAACTTATTGGCCTGCATCAAGTAAGGAGATCAACTAACGGACTGCTGAAATTATTGGCATAGAGTTAAGAACTGTCTAGCACATTATTAAAACCTGGAACATACACGAATGACCATATTCAGAGATCACTTGTGAAAAAGTGGTTCTGGGAGCATTAGGAATCATTTTCATTCATGAATTGGCCACCACAGAGTCCTGACCTTAACCCCACTGAATGTCTTTGTGATGTGCTAGAGAAGACTATGTAGTGTTTCGACACTCCTGTTATGAATACAAGAGCATTGATGGAAATGAATGTGATTTGAAAGGGTAATGTAATAAAAGCTAAAGGTGATCCAAAAAAATAATGAAGCATACATGTTAAAAAATGTATTTATTTATTCATTAATTTGGGGGGTTTGGGGATTGCAGTGCACATTAAAACAGTGTACATTAAATCAACCTGGCATCTGTTTCAGTCAACTGCATAGCATAAAACATTTGACCTAACAAATGCATGTAATTATTTATGCAACTATTAAAGAGGAATACAAAAAATCCTCAATTTTCAAGCAGCCATGATCCATAAGACCTGACTGTGAAAGAGAGAAATCACTTGATCTCTGTAATCACCTTGTAACTCAGGATTCACGGTTTATTTTATACTGGCACTGCCATCTGATGTGACAAGCACTTTAACAGGCCTCAATATAATCCACCTGTGATCTAAGAACGAAGACAACATTAAACTTTCTGCATTGCTTCATTACTATGGCATCTTATCAACTGATTTTTTTTTCAAGATTACCAAATCTGTCTGGCATTTCTTATATTAAGTTACAATAAACAAAATTATCAAGATAGGTACAGCTCCTGCTAGCTAAGAACAGGAAACTAAGGGCTACAGTTCACATGGGCTCATCAAAACTGAACAAGGAATGATTGGAAAAACTTAGCATTTCTCCTGCTACATTGTCATGGTAGAGTCAGAAATTGGTATAAACAGCATAAAAGCTTACATCCATTGTACCTTGTATCAACTGTTCAGGGGTGTTGGTGATAAAATGGTGTGGGGAATATTTTAGGTCACACATTGGGCCCATAGTACCAACTGAGCATTGTTTAACTGTCACAGTCTACCCGAGTATTGTTGCTGAGCATATACATCTCTTTTTGACCACATGATAATGCACCATGTGTCATGCGCACTCCTAAAACGACCGGCACTAGGACCTGGAAGTAGTACTGTCGCTATTCAGGAAGCATAAAAGGAGACAAGATGGCTCCACACATCGCTCAGTCATTGAGTTTGCCAATGCTATCGCCGACGCTCTGTCCGTATAATCGTGAGTACTCACTTTCTTGGGTTTCGCTTTTGATTGAGCGTGTGTTATTAGAACGCAGGTTTATTTGTGTAAACTCTTGCTCTCGCTCCGGGAGATTTCTAAAAATAAACAGCGTGGTTATCCTGCCTGTTCGCGCTACTTTCGCATTTGGGTTTACCATCCATGCTACAGGGCTAACTGCTAGTCTTCTGGTCCATCTCCGTTTGTTTGTGACAGAATGACTGAGCCATCAGCAGTAAACCCAGCGGATAACGCTCACCTCTGCAATGTGGTTGATCAACATGCTAAGCTGATCGATCAGCTCCGTAGTGAAGTCGCGGCTCTCCGCCAAGGCATCCAAGATATCGCGGCCCTGCGCCGCGAGGTGGTGGAGTTACGGCAAGAGGACGCAACGCTCCGCGGAGCGGCCGCTCAGCCGGCTGTTGCCACGCCCGTTGCAGCGGCGGCTGCGCCGCCACCCTCCCCCCTTCCTCTGATGTCTTCATTGCTCTACCTGATAAGTGGGATGGCACGGATGGGAAATGCAGTGTTTTTTTAACCGCGTTTAATTCCACCAGATACTCCACAGACCGACTGCGGGTTACTCTTCTCGTCTCGTTGCTATCCGGGCAGGCAGCGGAGTGGGCTACGGCGGTCCTGCGATATGATTCAGATGTAGCCTATTCCTACACAGAGTTTACCCGCCAGCTAAAACTCACCTTTGAACATCCTGCTGCTGAGGTGGAGACCGACTCCAAATTATATCATCTGCGGCAGGGAGGCTCATCCGTGAGCCGCTACACGGCGGATTTCTGAACGCTCGCCGTCCAGACCGACTGGGGAGACTCCGCCCTCCGGACGGCCTACTACGAGGGACTGGCATCAAGGACGAGCTTGCCGGATGAGAACTTCCAGCTACGTTGGAGGGCTTAATCCAACTCGCCCTCCGGATCGACCAGCGTCTGCTCGCCCTACCCAAGCCAGCCCCTCGCACCCTGCCGCCCATCACACCATCACTGCCTCATTTCACGCCCCGAACCCCCTCCTTCTTTTCTCACACGCCTGTTCCGAAAGCTCGCTCCTCGTTTTCTACTGCACCTACCGGACCCGTCGGCTCTCCACCTCCCGCCGTGGTTGACACTGGAGCCGGGGAACCCATGCAATTAGGGCGCGTCTCCTTAACCGCTGCAGAACGGGAACGCCGATTTAGCGAGGGCCTCTGCGCGTATTGCGGGTCAGCAGCACACCACCGAGCCATCTGTCCTCTGCGCCCGGGAAACGCGCAGCCCCGGTGATGAGTGAGAGTGACTCACTGGGTTCCATCTCCCTCTCCACCACCCTGACCAATGATTCCCGTCTCACGGTAAGAGTACACCTCCAGTTTGGCCACAAACGGGTCGGAAGTACCGCATTCATCGACTCCGGTGCTGCTGGTAACTTCATTGACTCTTCTTACGCCAAGAAACTGGGGGTAAAGATCGAGGCGTTATCCCAGCCCGTAAATATTACATCTGTTGATGGTCGGCCCCTCTCCTCCAGCCCCATCACCTTCCAAATCCAACCCTTCACCATGAACATCGGCCAACATCAGGAACAGCTCCACTTCCCCCATCTCCTCGCCTCCTCTTATTCTCGGACACCCCTGGTTACTTCATCCCCACCCGCTCATATCTTGGACACAAAGTCAGATCTTACAATGGGGGCCGACTTGTTCTGAACTCTGCCTACGGGCCCGGGCTGGGACGTGTTCTAAGGAGTCCGAGGCCCCCGAGGTCGACACAGACAACATCCTGAGTGCCTACCGGGACCTGGCTGAGGTGTTCTGTAAAAATTCGGGTGACCCACCTACCTCCTCATCGCCCCTACGACCGTGCCATCAACCTTCAGCCAGGTTCCATGCCACCCCGCGGCCACCTCTACTCTTATCTGCCACCGAGACGCAGGCGATGGAGGAATATGTTTCCAGTGGACTGCGCCAAGGTACTATTCGGCCTTCCTCCTCACCTGCCGCCGCGGGGTTCTTCTGCATGAAGAAATGCTATGGCAGCTTACGCCCATGTGTCGATTATCGGGGGCTCAACAACATCACCATCAAGAACCGACATCCATTGCCTCTTACCAACTCTGCCCTGGACGCCCTCTCTGGTGCCACCATTTTTACTAAGTTGGACCTCCAGAATGCCTACAACTTGGTGCGCATCAGGGAGGGCGATGAGTGGAAGACGGCCTTCATCACTCCCACCGGCCATTATGAAAGTTTTGTAATACCATTTGGACTCTGCAACGCTCCTGCTGTCTTCCAGCAATTCATTAACAATGTTCTAAGAGACATGTTAGGTCGATGGGTGTTCATCTACCTAGACGACATCCTCATATACTCCCGGACTGTCAGTGAACATATACAACACGTCAGAGCAGTTCTAAAGAGATTGCTTGCCCACCAGCTGTACTGTAAGTTGGAGAAGTGCGCTTTGCACAAGCGCTCCACCATGTTCCTGGGTTTTGTCATCTCGCCCCAGGGTGTGGCCATGGACCCGCACAAGCAGAAGCTTGGAGTCACTGGCCCCTACCGAGGACTCTCAAACAACTCCAGCGTTTCCTCGGGTTTGCGAACTTTTATCGTCGCTTTATCCGGGACTACAGTACGGTTGCAGCTCCGCTAACTGCTCTGACGCGCCCATCATCTCACCCCTTCCACCTCACCTCTACTGCCATCGCCGTCTTCCGTGAACTCTGCCGCCGCTTCATTATGGCTCCTATCCTCTTTCATCCAGATGCCAACAAACCATTCGTTGTGGAGGTGGACGCATCGGATGTGGGCGCCGGAGCCGTTCTCTCCCAACGAGGTCCAGACCAAAAGCTGCATCCCTGCAGCTCCTTCTGCTCTGAAAAATTTGTCCCCTCTCAGCAGCTATACGGAGTAGGGGACCGCGAGCTGCTGGCCATAAAGTGGGCCTTGGAGGAATGGCGACACTGGCTCCAGGGCACCAGAGACCCATTCATCATCTGGACTGATCACCAGAACCTCATCACCATCCGTTCACTGAAACAGCTGAACCCCAGACAGGCGCGGTGGGCTCTATTTTTTGAACACTATAACTTCCACCTGTCATACCGCCCGGGGTCCAAGAACACCAAAGCTGATGCCCTTTCACAACAGTATGAGGAAGACGTCCCCCGGGCGGACCCCGCGCCTGTCCTATCACCTACCAAGATCATCGCACCACTCCGTTGGGACATAGAGATGAGGGTTCGCCAGGCACAGGCTGCGGAGACCGAAGAGGCAGGTGTGCCGCCTGGACGACTCTATGTGCCCAACATCGTCAAGCCAGAGGTTCTCCAATGGGGGCACTCCTCCCTCCTCTAAGGTCACCCCGGAAGGCGTCGCACTCTACAATTCATCCAACGCGCCTTCTGGTGGCCCAACATGAGGAGGGACATTGACGAGTTCGTCCAGGCGTGCCCAGTGTGCGCCCGGGCCAAAGACAGCAATCCACCATCTCCAGGAGAACTTCAACCACTGCCAGTTCCCCGTCGGCCCTGGACGCACATTGCTGTCGACTTCATCACGGGCTTGCTGGTTTCCGAAGGAAAGAACACCATCCTCACGATCGTCGACTGGTTCTCCAAAGCTGTCCACCTGGTGGTCCTCACAAAACTCCCGTCAACCAAAAACACAGCCGAACTGATATTAGAACACGTAGTTCGCCTGCATGGGTTCCCAAGGGACATCGTCTCGGACAGGGGGCCCCAGTTCACCTCACAGTTCTGGAAGGCCTTCTGCCGTCTGATCAATTCCACCTGTAGTCTATCTTCTGGATACCACCCACAGACGGTCAGACGGAACAGACCAACCAACAACTGGAGCGTTACCTGAGGTGCTTTGTCGCTGATCACCAGTGCTCCTGGGCCCGCTACCTCATTTGGGCAGAATTATCACATAACCTCCACGTCTCCTCCGCCACCAATCTAAGCCCATTTGAGGCATGCTACGGTTTTCAGCCTCCGATGTTCGACCATCAAGAACCGGAGGTTGAAGTACCGTCGGCCCAACAGTTGGTCCACCAGTGTCGACGGCTCTGGAACCAAGCAAACAACGCCATCCGACGCTCCAACACCCGCTACACCCTCCAACATTGCCGTCGACACCCTCCGTGACGACTGTTCCAGATAGGTGACAAGGTATGGCTATCTACCAAGAACCTACATCTACGGACAGAATCACGGAAGCTCTCCCCCAGATTCATCGGTCCATACCGCATCACTCTCCGGATTAACCCTGTCACCTACCGGCTCCAGCTGCCTGCGGCGCTCCGGATCCACCCGGTATTCCATATATCCCAACTCAAACCCCTCACCACTTCCCTTATGGTTCCACCCACACACCCTGCTCCCCCTCCCCGAATCATTGAGGGCGGTCCCGCTTATATCGTACGTCGGATCCTTGATTCGCGGCCTCGGGGCATAGGCGTGCAATACCTAGTTGATTGGGAAGGTTACGGCCCCGAGGAGTGGTCCTGGATTCCGGCATGGTTCATTCTCTACCCCGAGCTAATCCGGGACTACCGTCTTCGTGTATCCTCCACCAGGAGGGGTACTGTCATGCGCAATCCTAACACGACCGGCACTAGGACCTGGAAGTAGTATGGTCGCTATTAAGGAAGCATAAAAGGAGACAAGATGGCTCCACACATCTCTCAGTCATTGAGTTTGCCCATGCTATCGCCGACGCTCTGTCCGTCTAATCGTGAGTACTCACTTTCTTGGGTTTCGCTTTTTATTGAGTGTGTGTTATTAGAACGCGGGTTTATTTGTGTAAACATTCCGGATGTGCAGTCAATTAATCTGTAGCAACTGCTATGATATGATCATGTCATTATGAACCAAAATCTCTAATTACTTTTTTCAGCACTTTGTTGAATCTATTCCACAAAGAATAAGGGCAGTTCTGAAGGCAAACATGGGTCCAACCCAGTACTACCAAGGTGTACCTAATTAAGGTGCCAGTGAGTGTATCTTCTAAACATTTAAACCACGTACTGTAGCTTCCGACTATATTTTATTTAAAATATTTATTGCCAACCAGGTACCTTTTCAACTAGGAATGATTTATTACACCTGACTAATTTGTTTTCACCTGATACTTTATGAGAATTAACTAGCTTCTTTGACTACAGGTGATGTGAAGTTGACAGTAAGCTGCTTACAGTATATGCGTGCAGGTCTTTGTGGTGTTATGAACTTTCAGATCTCCGAGAAGTCTGACTCCCAGAATCCCAGAATAATTGTGAGACTAATCATCCTGAGACTAATCATGTGTGGGGTTGCTTCTCAGCCAAGGGATTGGGCAATTTTTACTAAGAACACAACCACGATTAAAGAATGGTACAAAAAACATCTTCTGAAAACAACTTCTCAGTTGAGGTAGCTCAGTGATAAAGCCATTGGACCAATGTAGTTCTGTAGGTCCCAGGTTTAAATCCCATGACCACCAAGTTGTCCCTGTTGGGCCCTTAAGCCTCACCTGCTCGAGTGTATAATGAAATAAAACTGTAAGTTGCTTTGCCTATGGGTGTGTGCTAAATTTGATGAATAATGTCTTTTCTAGCATGATGGAGCACCTTTGATAACTAAGTGGCTGGGGGGACAAAACATGGAAATTTTGGGTCCATGGCCAGGAAGCTTCTTAATCCTTAATCCCAGTGAGAACTTGTGGACAGTCCACAACAGGCAAGTGGACAAACAAATAAAATACAAATTCTGACAAACTCCAAGGATTTATTATGCAAGAATGGGCTTCCAGCAGTCAGGATGTGGCCCAGAAGTTGATTGACAGCATGCCAGGGTGAATTGCAAAGGTTTAAAAAAAAAAGAAGGGTCAGCAATGCAAATATTGACTCTTTTGGCCTTGCCTGTAGATATTGGAACACACGTGCAGAGAGAAGACTTTTCAGAAATGGATACCATAATTGTGTATTTTTGATTAAATGATAGCTAGCAGACACTATTTATTTATTTATTTATTTATTTGTGGTGACCTGAAATCTAAAATGATCATTAGTAGCATGTCCTATGCTAATGCCTTTTTTTATGCTTTTAATACGGATATGAAGTTATCACCTTATTTGGAAATCAATATTTCTGACCTACACAAGCATCTGGAATTCATTGCATGAAGCTGCCCTACTCCTGACCTCAGCGTACTAAAAGACATCTCGCATCTCAATCATGTAAAAAAAAGAAAGAAAAAAAGGACTCACTCTTTCCTCTTGAGCCTACTCAGCCCACATGCTTTCCTCTAGAGCTGTCATGAATGCTGACCACGCATTTCCTCTGTAATAAATGGAACTGATCACAGACCCAAAAGTCCTTCAGCCACACTTGGCTGCAATTTCTAGTTCCACTGATTATTGTAATGAGCATTACAATAATCAGCGGAACTGGAAACTGCAGCCAAGTGAGGCTGAAGGAGTTCTTAGCTTCTTTGAAGATAAAATCTACAAACTATATCAGCACTTCCCAACTGCCTCCCCTTCACTCAATTACAGTGATACCCTCTATAAATCCCCTGACAAACTCTTGACAGCTTTCTCTCTTTTTCAGCCAAGAGTTATCTCTGATCTCATTTCGAAATCGAACGCGTCGTCCTGCCTGACCACCCCTGCCCCTAGTCCCTTCCACAGTAATTGTCTCTCTGTCATCTCCACACCCACCTGTCATCTCATTAACACATCAGTTGTTTTGATAATGTTCTTTCGGCTCGCAAAACCGCTGTCATTACTGAAAATCTGGTCTTGACATTACCTAATGGGGGAATTCCTACCTCAGGTCTAATATAGTACTATAACAATCATACAGTGGATTTAAAAAGTCTAGACACCTCTATTTGTGTGCGTAGCTGTGTGTGTGTGTGTGTGTGTGTGTGTGTGTGTGGTGACTGTGATGTAAAATAAATAAGACCGGGGTAAAACCTGTCATGGTAATGCAAAATAGCAACCAACAGAAGTTAAATAAAACACAGCTGAAGACATGCAGATAATGCAAATTGGCTTTCCCAAATTGCTCGTAGTGTGTGAATAAGTTTGTGTGTGCCCGGTGATGGATTGACACCTTGTCCAGCAAAGTCTCCTGGCATAGGCTCCAGGCCCTCCTCAACCCTGTACAGGATAAGTGGTATAAAAGATAAATTAATTAATTTAAAAAAATAATATATATATATATATATATATATATATATATATATATATATATATATATATATATATAAAATATATAATAATAATAATAATAATAATAATAATCATAATCATAATCATAATAAAATAATCATAATCATAAAATAGCACGTGTTTGCACACCCTTTTAAGATGGGGCACATGACTATATTCAGAATTAAGTGTTCATATACTTTTGAAACCTACATTCATTTCTTTGGGATGTTCATGACGTCAAACGACCGACGGCATGATCTGTAGCAAACTTACGAAGCATGTTGAAATGTTTTAATCAGGAGAGAGTCTTAAATGTATATACAATGTATAAAATGTCAAATGGAACACCATAAGGGCCATCATCAACAAGTGGAGAATACAGGGCTATGGTCTGTTGAGATACAAAAACAAGATACACCCAAACAATGCCATAACCACAAGGAAGCATTGTGGTAACAGGCAGTATCACGCAATGCAGCCGAATCGCTTCAGCTGGAGCCGGGGCTCTAATCAGAATAAAGGCAATCATGGATACCTCCAAATCCCTACTGAAAAACAAGCCCTCTCTTACAAGGCAGGAGATGAAGAAATGTTTTACCTTCCAGGACGATAATGACTCAAAGCAAAAAAATCCAGATCAACAAAGGAGCAGCTTCAGAAGCAGAAGATCAAAGATTTCAAGTGGTGCAGTCAGAGACCAGATCTAAATACTATTGAAAACCTGAGGAATGACTTGCAAAGCGCTGTATTCAGGGGAACTTCTTGAAATTAGATGCGTTTTTCCAAGTAAAAGTAGAATAAAATTGGCAAGATGTACTAGTAGGTGGTAGGTTCTGTCCCAAATGACTGAAAAGATTTTGTGCTATATTACAAGCATAAAGGTGCTTTAACAACAAGGGTGTGTGTGTTTTATATTGCTTGCATGTGTTCTTATTGTTTTAATTTATTCCTACATATAATTTATTTATTTTAACATATGGGTTTTACATCACATTCATGCATTTGTCACATTTTCCCAATTTAGAGTAATGGTTATACTTTTTTAAACAATTATGTTTTTTTTTCTTTTCACATGACATTATATAAGAGGGTCGTTCAAGTAAAACCGAAACTTTTGATGAAATTCCTTGGGAATGAAGATGTAAAACTGATTGACATTTGCAGAAGCACAGTACAGTGATGAAAATGGAATTCCTGGGAGGCCAGGGTTTTAGACGTGAAGCAGGCAGTAAAATCATAGCTCTGCCTGTGTTGGGAGCTTTCCTTACACTTTTCCTCTCATGTCACCTCGGTGCTTTAGGACTTTAATAAAAACTTGCTACCTTGATGGTGACACTGGGATAAGTGCATTAGTGTGGCAGAGGATTATATAGAGAAATGTTCTACTCATTCTGCACAAGCAAAAGTTCCAGTTTGACTTGAATACCCCTCTTACTGTATGTAATCTCATGTGAAAAAAAAAAAAAATATATATATATATATATATATATATATATATATATATATCGTTTGAAAAATTATAACCTTTGCTCTAAATGGGAAAGATGTGACAAATGCATGAACGTGATGTAAAACCCATATATTAAAATAAATTAATGATATGTAAGAATCATTTTAAACAATAAGAACAAATGCAAAATGTAAAATGTAAAATGAAGCAATATAGATATAAATACAGTATGACAATACTCGCTCATTTACTTACTCATTGTCTATACCGCTTTAACCTGTATCCAGGGTCACGGGGAGACCGGTAGCCTATTCCAAGAGACTTAGGGTACGAGGCTGAATACACGATGGACAGGGTGCCAATCCATTGCAGGGCATACACATGTACTGTATATACTCACACACTCATTTACACACTACAGGCAATTTGGAGTGGCAATTAGATACTCTGCATGACTTTGGACTGTGGAAGCAACCTGGATTACCTGGAGGAAACCTACCAAGCACGAGGAGAACATGCAAACTCCATGCAAGCAGACCCAAAGTGGGAATTGAACCCACAACCGTACTGTATTGTAGATATGCAAGGCGACAGTGCGTGCCGCCACAGTACTGTACAACAATAATAAGCAATATATGCAAATGCAATGTCAGATAAGGTGTAACATGAGGCACAATCTTAGAAATATAAGGAAATATAACATAATATATAACAATATAGTAAACATCAATCAAAAGTCAATAATTTATAAAAAAAAATATATCAACACTTTTTCCTTGCATTGTTCCTCTGTAAAAATCTAAGCAATAACAACTAAAGGTTTTATAGTGATAAATTTTTTCAATCTTCGAAGCCCATACAGGGGGTTTCACGGAGTTTTCCTTTCACCTTTCCTCTCCTGTCACCTCTGTGCTCTGGGACTTTCATAAGAACACATCTGGCCTGTGTAAATATTAATGCAATATCAGTCTCCTTATTGTGTGTGCATCCAGGACAGACCATCAGAGCTCAAAATCACAGTTTGCAGAGCTCCTACAGCTTGTGGCACTCTCTGCTTTTCCCCTTTGGGTAATGTAACATGTTCAGCCACATGCCGTTGATTTTGGTTATTGCAGTCCAGGTGACCAGTATTCAGGAGAACGCGTACATAAATGTGTGAGAGCCTGCGATGGTTGTGTGTTGTTGTTGATTGTGTTGACCACGTTTGTTGCCACTTTGCCACCTGGGGGATGTAAATTGATGCAATTTTGGTGTTGACATGACAGCTTTGTGAAAACCAGGTGTAAGGAATTATGTAGAGTTCACACTTGTATTGCTAAATTCAAAGCAAACTTTTGTGAGAACAAATTAGCTCTAACAAATAGGTGTTTATACAATATCTGAAACTATCCCAGCAAATTAATTGTACAAATGAGGGATTTTATTCATAGTCGTAACAAAGCAATAACAAAAGAATACAAATGGACAAAAAGAGGCATATGTTTTGAAGCCAGTCTCTTCTCCCTCAAGTGACACAGACAGGAAAAGGTAATAGAACACTAAGGATTATACATGCACATACATACATAAATCTTATCTTATTAACCAGTTAAAGCATTTTAACTGCATTTTAAAGCATTTCAACAAATACTATGAATTATTATGCACTTACTAACTCATCATCTATACCACTTTATCCTGTATACAGAGTCAGGGGGGCCTGGTACCAAAGGCAGGAGACTTGGGGCATAAGGCTGGGACCCTGGACAGGGTGGCAATCCATTACAGGACACACATACATACACCCAATCACACTCTCATTCAATTTATGAATGACAATTACACTGTAAAAAAAAAAAAAAAAAAAGTTGAGTTAACTTAAAATAATAAGGCAACCTATCACAAGCAAACTGAGTTAACTGAACAAACAGGATCTGAAGACAAAGCAACTCAAAGTATTTTGTTAAAATCCTTAGTTCTCACAAAATAAATATATTTGTTTACCTAACAAATAACAAAACAAAAAACAATTGTTTGCTAAAGGCAATTATGACAGATTGATCCATTATGTATTCATGATTATTTTCACAATTAAAATGTAATAAACCACAAAACAAATGTTTCTTTTTTTTTAAGTCAGCCTTTATTGGTCAGACATACATTACTGCACAGTGAAATTCTTTGTTCTTCACATATCCCAGTTTCTTGTCCTATTAAAGCAGGGGTCAGAGCGCAGGGTTAGCCATTTTTACGACACCCCTGGAGCAGACAGGGTTAAGGGCGTTGCTCAAGGGCCCAACAGCAGCAACTTGGTGGAGCTGGGGCTCGAACCGCCGATCTTCTGATCTGTAACTCAGAGCCTTAACACACCGAGCCACCACTGCTCGCACCGCCAAACACGCCTGACAAACATCTCTGTTTGAGGTGCGCGAGGAAGTTAGTCGTGATCGAGGAAATTAGCTTCTTTTAGTTGCCACAAACTTCAGACAAATTTTACACCGGGCTTTGGCTTGTTCAATGTGTAAAGTTGCGAACCCGAATAATTTCCATACGACTGAAGAAACTGCGACTCTGTTGGACATGAGCTCTTTGGTTTCATCAGAGCTTGTTGCCATGTTGTATCTCGTATTTCTCACGTGTGAGTCACAGAGGGGCGTCGCAGAACTACAGAAGCTTGCGGTGCCGCACCAAAGTGAAACTGTAAAACCGATTTTCATTTTTCAAAATCGACATAAACCATAAATTCGAATTAATTAAAAATAATGATTAAATCGCCCAGGTCTAGTTACAAATGATCCTGCTCCCTATGTGCTCCATATGCGCATGCGCCAACAAGAAACGCACGCTTTAACGCAAAACTAACATTTTAATGTAAGTTCTACAAAACATTTTTAGTATTATACTGTTTTTAATATTGAAGCAGCATATTTGTTGAATACACTAAGTATTATTTCTGAACATTTCAAATTAAAATATCTTAGTTCAGTTTACTTTTTATACTTTATTTAGATAACTTTTCATAAGTTGGCTTTTTTACAATGTAGGCTAATCTGCATGTCTTTGGACTTTGGGAGGAAACCCACCAAGCATGGGGAGAATATGCACACATAACTCCATGCACACAGTTCCTGAGATGGGAACGAAACCTGAATCCTGGCACTGCAAGGCAACAATGCTAAACACAAAGTCACCGAGCTTCCCCATGAATTTTTAACCAACCAAAGAAGGAATAAAGGAATAATGATGGTATGTATTCACAAGTGTAAGTAATGTAATTACTAAGGGTTTATTGGTGTTTAGTGGTTTTTAATACATACTGTACAACATTTTTTTATATGTGGATTGTCCAAATTAATATAATCTTGCACTTTTACAAAAGGATAGAATAAATCCACATTTTAGTAACAAGCCCTGAAGTCTGAACTTCTTTTAAGTAGGTTATTCTGGGACCAAACACAAGGTTTATGTAACAGGATTCATTCAGACCACATTGGATTTAGCTCCTGTGTGGCTGAAACAGGGAATTAAGGCTGAAAATGGTGCAGGCTCACCAAAAACATGCAAATAGCAAATGAAGATGATGGATGTGTATCGATATTTCATCTAATTTGTGAGCTTAAGAAAAGAGTTGATATGTATTAATACATACCCCAATCAGCCATAACACTAACACCACAGCCAGGTGACTTGAATTAACATTGATTTTCGATTATATACCAGTAAATTGGTGCCAGGCCCTCGCAGGTTCACTCAAGGTTCATTTAGGCCCCCAGAAAAGCTAATTTAACACAAATGAAATGCTGGTTATGATTGAAAAGTATCAGAACATCCAATGTGCCACAGGCTGCCACATATGGAGCTTATTAACAAGCAAAGAGTTCAAGGAATCTGACCTCCCCAGATCCCAGTCCGACCAAGCATCCAAAGGTTGCACCAAACAAACAAGTCCAATCCATGGAGGCCCAACCGCACAACCCACAGCATCCAAAGGAGACGCTGCAAATGTCCCAGTGCCAGACACTACTGCACACCCCTAGAGACCCTGAAGGACCAGAGCTGCCCTGGTGGAACAAGTGGAGCCTATACAATACAATATGGAGATTTAATGTTTTGGGGTACAACATTGTGGCAGTTTTACTGTTATTATTATTCCCTGGCACATAATGCTGTCTATAACTTTATTTTAGAATCTTCTAACATCTTCTATTTTGGACAAACCACCAATGGCAAACCACAATACCAGAATACACATTCTCACAAGCCAATCACATTGTCATGTGATCAGTAATCGTGATCATGTTGATGCCAAGAAAAAGGAGGATTATGCTCATGTTACTGCTATTGCATCCACCCTAACCTTTACTCAACATCCGTGACATGTGGACAGTTCTTAACCCTAGTCCAGCAACTTCACTCTTTCCTTTGCTCACCAAAATGCAAGCCAATATTTTGACCTTTCCCAAATGGTGACTGTTTGTTTGTGTAGATAAATGCTGATCACTTCTTGCTGAGAGCCCTAGTGGGATGGTTGACATATGCTGAGCAGCAATGTGAATGCCGAATTGTCAAGAGGCATTAGTGTCAAAGCCAGTCTGTTTCCCTTAAACTGATGCGAATGAAAGGTGTAACGAGAGATAAACATATCCATGTTGCCACACATCCTCCTTTCCTTGTGATAATAGTTTAAATGGGTGTGTAAAGAGCATTCTTTTTTCCCGTACAATACCCTATACCCAAAGTGCCTACTTTGGCTTCAGTGAGCCTCTCTTATCACTAGCACTTGGTGACTGATGATCATGATGATTCTTCACATTCTCAGTCTGTGAGATGTTGCAGTCAGTTGTTCCACATGAGCACACAACTTAGAAGTCCTCTGAGATTTTTTTTTGTGTGTATATGTAGGTGTCAAATTTGTGAAGAATAAGAGCAACTAAAGAGAGCAAAACACACAAACATACAAATAGACAAAAAAAAAAATAATAATATATATATATATATATATGCTGTGAACCATTTTCTCGTTGCTTGACTGGTGTGGCAGTGTGGTTACAAGCAAAGGGGGGTGTGATGAGAGTTCGGTTTAACTCTGCTGGGGAGTGCTACCTGGGGAGCAGGTAGACTTAGTTTCTGCTTTGGCAGTAATTGCTCAGCAACAACTCTCCCACCAACTGGAGAAAGTTCCCAATCACGGCATGTAGCCGCAGTCCCTGCTGGGTGAAAACAAGCTGCCTAGGCTACATGGAAATCTGCGCTTATTCTGTCGAGACCTCATCTCTGGTGAGATTGTAGATCAGCTTCTTTAGTAGGCTCTTTGTAGCGTCACCATCATTGTGTAAAACTTGTCATATCATTGTATCTACACTATTTTCTTAATAAATAAGTTGCTTGAAGTTTGTTGGCCTTATGGTAGCCAACCAAAAAAGAAACTCTTCTGGATCCCTTATTAGAAGCTTAAGTTAAGTTGTTATGGGAAAAATATTATGTTAATAAGGGGAGTGATGACTCAGGATGCTATGGCTCTAGGTTGTTGATTTGGGAATCTGAGGATCTGGATTCGAGCCTTGCTGTGAGTCGTTGCCGTACCCCATTCTGCAGCGCCATTGCAGAGTGCAGGTAGAAAAATGGGAGGGTTTTTTTGGGAAGGGGTGCCAAGTTATGTGCAGACCAGATAGTCCACTATCATTGGCGACCCCTTGATGGGAGCAGGCAAAGGATAGTAATAATAATAATGGTAATGCAACCGTCTACACAACAACACATAGAACACATTGCAAAATTAAGAGATTCTCTCTGGACATCACCATGCATTCACGTCCAGTTAGATTAGGAAGTGAAACAGACTGACAATCTTCCTAAGAGGCCTGAAGAAATCATCTGTGAAATGAAAATACTCTTGTATATGACAATCTCTGGAGCTTGAAACTTCACTACTGTGCCTGAGTTCATTTGCCCAGCAAACAGTCAGGGTATGTCCAGAATAACCTTACAAACCAGAGATAAAGCCCACTTCATGGCCATGTCTCTTGATATAATTGAATTTCATCAAAAGTATATAAAGGATGTGTCATTTTCTGAATTTAAAAGGCCAGATTCTAAAAGAGAGAGAGGGAGAGAGGGAGAGAGAATAGTTCAAAATCCACCCATTCAAAATGAAATCAGATAAAAAAAAAAAAAATTCACATTATATAATAAACTAATAAAATAAAATGTGATGATATAAACTAAGCATCAGTAGTATAAACATTTTAGGATTTAAATATTTTAAGAAAGAAAGTTTTTACAACAGGGTTGCACGCTAGTATTGCCTTGTACCTCCAGGGTCCAGGTTCGATTCCCACCCAGGCTCGAGTCCCGTCTGTGTGTGCATGGAGTTTGCATGTTCTCCTTGTGCTTGGTGGGTTTCCTCCGGGTACCCCGGTTTCCTCCCACAGTCCAAAGACATGCAGATTAGGCTAATTGGCGTTCCCAAATTGCCCGTAGTGTGTGAGTGAGTGACTGTCTGTCTGTCTGTCTGTCTGTCTGTGTGTGTGTGTGTGTGTGTGTGTGTGTGTGTGTGTGTGTGCCCTGCAATGGATTGGGTGTACCCTGCCTTGTGCCCTAAGCCTCCTAGAATAGGCTCCAGGGCCCCCCCGTGACCCTGTGTACAGGATAAAGTGGTATAGAAGATGAGTGAATGAGGTTTTGCAACATTGGGTCATTTGTTCAATCCCTACAGTATGCCATTGAGTCAATGTTGCTCCAGGAACATTTTATTAAGTACAGTATAAGAAATTCTAACATAAAAAAAACTAACCTAATACCACTTGTGTCCATAATGTTACCAAATTAACATTTTCACAACCTTTTGATAACCTGAGATGGTAATATCCTTACCCCTTGACCTGTAGCTGTTGTACTCACTCACACACTCATCATCTATACCACCTGATTCTGCATACAGGGTCATGGGGGGCCTGGATCCTATGGATCCATCATAGGGCGCGCACACACACACACACACACACACACACACACACACACACACACACACACACACACACACACACACACGTTCATCATTTGGGAATGCCTAGTAGCCTGATCTGCTTGTCATTGGACTGTGGGACGAAACTGAAGTACCTGGAGAAAATGCACCAAGCACAGAGAGAACATGCAGACTACATGCACACAGATCCGAGGTGGGAATTTAACACGGACCCTGGAGCTGCAAGCCGACTACTCCACTGTGCTAATTTATTCTAGGTAAGGTATAACAATACTTACATACTACATATTTTTACATAGAATGCATCCAAACTAAACTCTAACACTACATTATTATAACTAAGATCAATTGATGTCTAAATTACTTGACCCCTGTTCAACGCCATGAGCATTGCCTACTGCATGTACTCTATAAGCTTTGCATATTTCATGACATATAATTTGACTGGGCTCAAGAAACAATTTTCAAACATCTGTAGATGCAAATAGGATTGCAAGTCAGGCAGTAATGCAGTATGCTAATGCAGGTATTTTGAAAATGTAGAACGTTTTTGTGCCCTGTGATGGATTGGCACCTGTCCAGGGTGTACCCAGCCTCGTGTGCTAAGTCTCCTGGGATAGGCTCCAGCCCCAAACCCCCCCCCCCCCCCCATCCCCCCCGAGACCCTAAAAACAGGATTAAGCGTTATAGATGATGAGTGAGTGAGTTAGAAAGTCTTTGTATTTATAGAGGCCCAATGAATTTACTCCTCAACATCTCTTTGCAATTTTACATAAATTGCCCATATTTCCATAATGTGTTACAACAAGATTGTGTTTACAGAAAAGGGAGCCGAGTAATCTAATCATGTGTTGTGAAAAAAGTGTAACCTACTGTATACACAACATTAGCAATGAATTACTATGCAACATGTAGCTTGCTTTAACCAAACATGCATATTTGATATGCAGTAAAAGATGCATCCGTTTTCTGTACAGCTTATCCTGTGTAGGGTTGCAGAGGGTGTTGGGCCTAGCCCAGGGAACTCAAAGAAGAAGGCAGAAGATATCCTGAATAGGGTGCCAACTCATGACGGGGCATAATCTCTCTCACACAAACACACAATTTCAATCAGCCTACTTGCTTGTGTTATGGCTGCTCCTGTCGAGGGGTCGCGAACAGACTATCCAATCCACATAACTTAGCACAGATTTTATGGATGTCCTTCCTCATGCCACACTTCCATTTTATCTGGGGTTGGGGCACTGCATCCAGTGGCTGGGCTTTGGGCACTGGGTGGAAATTGAACCCAGGCCTTCCAATGCCCCCAAATCTCAATCATACATGTTTTTTGGAATCTCGACAGGAGAATGTGCAAACTCCACACTAACAGACCAGAGGCGAGATTCAAACCTCAAACCTTGATTTAAACCTGGAGGTGCAAGGCAATGGAACTAAGGACTAAGCCACTCTCCCATCATATGTAAGGTGCTGTAGATAATTGGCATTTGTGTGTGTGTGGGGTTGTCCAGATCAGTATTGTTCAATATTGTATATTAAGTAAAAGCCTTTATTTGTCACATATACATTACAGCACAGTGAAATTCCTTCTTCACACATCCCAGTGTAACTGGGGTCAGAACACAGGGTCAGCCATGATACAGGGTTAAGAGCCTTACTCAAGGGCCCAACAATGGCAACCTGACTGAGCTGGGAATTGAACCGCCAATCTTCCAATCAGTAATGCAGTGCCTTAGCCCTCTGAGCAATCAGGTCATAAGGCAATCCAAAAGAATAACCAAGAGATCACAGGTAAAATATGAAGGATTACAAGAATTTCCACAATCACTATCTCTAGAATGACTTTGTAAAAATAATAATAAATAAATAAATGAAATTTCAGGTGTACTTGGGTGAACTGATTATCAGAACCCTTGTGACCAAAACCTGCTGTCGGGTTGAAGATACCAATGTTTTGAACCTTTAAAACTTCTCTGGAGTCATACTTTCTAATTGCTGGTTAAACAACCATATATTGTGGGTAAGCAAATTTGTAAAAGTGTTAATAAGAAAGAGCACAGTGGTTTTCCCAGTGCCCTGCAGAATTTATTGCTTTTCATGGACACTCAGGTGGGGCTTGTTAATAAGCTGATTAACAGAAAAATGATGTTTGGAAGTATGCAGGGCAGGGGATCAGGGCCATATCTGGAAACCACTTGGTTGTTTCACTAGCTGCTAATATAAATAAATGCTTTATGACCACATTTTATAGGTCACCTATTTCAATCCATCTTCGTTTATTGCCTTTAACAGACTCATGAGCTTGGAGGACCACTGCCGCCTGTCTCAATATGGTGGAACACTTGCAGTAATACATCTGTATTAGATTTTCTGCACTGCCATAAGACCCCTAGGTTATTGTTAGATGATTTCCCTGTATGATGACGCAGAGTAACCCTTCCTTCAGGAAGTCCAATCGAGAAATAGTTAAAGCTGTTGTGTAAGTTAGAACACAGCGGTTTGACAGATCAAACAGACAAGACATCATTTAAAGTGATCTTATTTTAGACAAGGCTCTGGCCATGAGGAAAGACTACTAAAATTATGAATTACAAAGTATAATCAACATAATCATAATATATAGGTAGATCCTAGTCCAAGGTACAGTAAACCTCGGCATACAAATTCCCTGCCATAAGAACTTTCCCCTTCTTAAGAATTGAAATTTTGCAAGAAGTTTGCCTTGGCATGTGAAGCATTTTCAGTATATGAGCGAATATTCGGCATTAAAGCAGCCTGTGCCAAGAGGAATCATAAATAAAGGTTAAGTGAGGTTTAATCTATCTATTTAATATTTTATGTGGTTTATGTCTTCTTTAAATGTTTTGATTGTTTTTTTATACTTTTTTTTTTTTGCCCAATTGGTAAATATTTTTGGGTGAACAGATTATCTAATTTAATTTATTTTCTATGGGGAAATACATTTCACAATATGAAATTTCGCCTTAGGAACTCGCCTCTGGAACTGATTAAATTTGTATGCATAGGTACCGTTGTATTTGTTAAGATACACACACATATATTGGCTCTGAATTTGCTTATGCAGTACTGTATAGTGCTCCAAACTGTTTTCTTAAATCCAGCATACACTATGATACACCGTGCAAATACAGCCTGGTATTACATAATTGCCTAATCAGAATTGCCTATTGAAGATGTGGGCAATCCTGTCCAATTAAATTCAACAACTCAACCCACAGATTTTACGGAAACAAAACCAGTAAATCTCAGGCGCAAGCTGGGCAATTTAAAGACTACAGTATATTACAATGTAATATTCTTCCCCAGAGCTCATCTAGTCAATACAAGATGTTCTCAACCTGATGCATGCAAAGGTGAAGAGTTACAAAGGCAAAAACAGATTAAGAACTTTTTTTCTCCCCCTCAACCCATATCCATTTGCATTAAAATTTTTATTATGGTATGTGAGGTCCAGGAAAGTCTGAAAGTCAAAGTCTATTTGCTTGAAGTGAAACCATCATGTGTGAATGTTATCCATAACCAAAGGGTAAAGAAATGTCTTTGAAAAATCAAAAATTGAGCAGGCAAAATAATAATAATGCTAATGGCAGGAACACCATAATGTAATAATTTCAATAATTTCATAATTTCTTCACTAGAAGGGTTTATTCCAAATTAGTGATTTGTATTTAAATAAGACGCTCTAATTAAATAAACGTCGTCGTTTTTGTCTGCTTTTTGTTGAAAGCATATTTAAATGAATTTAAATTGGACCTATTGTCACAAAGCAACCGGAGGATGATCAGAAGAACCAGGCATGACCGTCCACCATATCGCAGAGGTGAGCGTAATCCGCTGGGTTTACTGCTGGCTCAGTCATTCTGTCACAAAGCAACCGGAGGATGATCAGAAGACTAGCAGTTAGCCTGTGTAGCATGGATGGTAAACCCAAACGCGGAAGTAGTGCGAGCAGGCAGGATAACCACGCGATTTATTATTAGAACTCTCTCACGTAGAGAGCAAGAGTTTACACAATTAAACCCGTGTTCTAACAACACACACTCAATCAGGAATATAACCCAAAATGGTGAGTACTCACGAAATGGAGGAGATAGCATCGGAGACAGCATGGGTAGACTCAATGACTGAGCAATGTGAAGCACCATCTTGTTTCCTTTTATGCTTCCTGAAATGCGTATACCATATTACTTCCAGGTCCTAGTGCCGGTTGTGTTACGAGTGTGCATGACAGTACCCCCCCTGTCCAGGACCGACTCTCGACGGTCCTGGGGTGGAGGATACCCGACGACGGTAGTCCCGGATGAGTTCGGGGTCTAGGACGAACCGAGCCGGAATCCAAGATCGCTCCTCGGGACCGTAACCTTCCCAATCGACCAGGTACTGGAGCCCTCTGCCCCGTGGACGTGAGTCAAGGATCCGGCGAACGGTGTAGGCGGCACCACCCTCAATGATACGGGGAGGAGGAGAAGGGTGGGTGGGGGGAACCATAGGTGAAGGGTTTGAGTTGTGATGTGTGGAATACCGGATGGGTTTGAAGCGCCGCAGGCAGCTGGAGCCGGTAGGTGACAGGGTTGATCTGGAGGGTTATGCGGTAAGGGCCGATGAACCTGGGTGAGAGTTTGCGAGATTCTGTATGGAGGTGCAGATTTTTTGTTGATAACCAGACCTTGTCACCTACATTGTACAATCGTCCCGGAGGGGGCCGACGGCGATGTTGAGCGGCGTAGCGGGTATTGGCACGTCGAATGGCTGCTCTAGCTTGTTCCCACAGCTGCCGGCACCTACGGACCAACTGTTGGGCCAATGGTACATCAACCTCCGGTTCTTGGTGAGCGAACATCGGAGGCTGAAAACTGTGGCATACCTCAAATGGGCTTAGCTCGGTGGTGGATGAGACGTGAAGATTGTGGGAGAGTTCAGCCCAAATGAGATAGCGAGCCCAGGAGCGCTGTCGATCGGCGATGAAGCATCTCAGATAGCGCTCCAGTTGATCGAACATCGGAGGCTGAAAACCATTAGTCTGAGGGTGGTATCCAGAGGAGAGACTGCAGGTGGCGTTGATCAGATGGCAGAAGGCTTTCCAGAACCGGGCAGTGAACTGGGGCCCTCTGTCCGAGACGATGTCCTTCGGGAACCCATGCAGGCGGACTACATGCATAGTATCAGCTTGGCTGTATCTTTAGCTGACGGGAGTCCGGCGAGGGCCACCAAGTGCACGGCCTTGGAGAATCGGTCGACAATGGTCATGATGGTGTTCTTTCCCTCGGAATCCGGCAGGCCCGTGATGAAGTCAATGGCAATGTGTGTCCAGGGCTGGCGGGGAACCGGGAGTGGTTGAAGTTCCCCCGGTGTTAGTTGGTTGGTGTCTTTGGCCCTGGCACACACTGGGCACACCTGGACGAATTCCTCAACATCCTTTGTCATGGACGGCCACCAGAAGTCCCGCTGAATAAATTGGAGGGTGCGGCAAGTACCCGGGTGTCCGGAAAGGAGGGAGGAATGGGCCCATTGAAGGACTTCCGTTGTGATGTTGCGGGGTACGTAGAGTCGTCCAGGGGGCGCACCTGCCAGTTCGGCCTGTGCCTGGCGAACCCTCGTTTCCAAGTCTCACTGGAGAGGGGCAATGATCTTTGACGGCGGGGTCCGCCTGGGGAGCCTCCTCCTCATGTTGCTGGTAGAGGGCATCGGCCTTGGTGTTTTTGGATCCCGAGCGGTACGACAGATGGAAATTGTAATGCTCGAAGAAGAGAGCCCACCGCGCCTGCCTCGTTGAGCTGTTTTAGGTTCCGGATAGTGATCAGATTTTGATGGTCGGTCCAAATGATGAATGGCTCTCTGGCACCCTGAAGCCAGTGACGCCGTTCCTCCAGAGCCCACTTTATGGCCAACAGCTCACGGTCCCCTACCCCGTATCGCTGCTGAGTGGGGTCAAATTTTCTGGAGAAGAAGCTACAAGGGTGCAGCTTCTGATCTGGACCTCACTGGGAGAGAACGGCCCCGGGGCCCACATCCAAAGCGTCCACCTCCACAACGAATGGTTTGCTCGCGTCTGGATGGAGGAGAATTGGTGCGGTGGTGAAGCGGTGGCACAATTCCTGGAAGGCGGAGATGGCGGCAGTGTTGAGGGTGAAGGGGTGAGAAGATGGTCGTGTCAGGGCGGTTAAAGGAGCTGCAACCGTACTGTAGTCCCGGATAAAGCGACAATAGAAATTTGCAAACCCAAGAAACCGTTGAAGTTGCTTGAGGGTCTTGGGTAGGGGCCAATGACGCACAACTTCCAGTTTCTGCGGGTCCATGGCCACACCCTGGGGCGAGATAACAAAACCCAGGAACGTGGTGGAGCGCTCGTGAAAAGCGCACTTCTCCAACTTACAATACAGTTGATGGGCGAGCAATCTCTTGAGGACCGCCATGACGTGTTGGACATGTTCTTCAGCAGTACGGGAGTATATGAGGATGTCATCTAGGTAAACAAATGCCCACCGGCCTAGCATATCTCTGAGGATGTCGTTAATGAATTGTTGGAAGGCGGCGGGGTCGTTGCAGAGTCCAAATGGAATGACCAAGCTCTCATAGTGTCCTGTTGGGGTGATGAAGGCCGTCTTCCACTCATCACCCTCTCTGATGCGCACCAAGTTGTAGGTGCTCCGTATGTCCAACTTTGTGAAAATGGTGGCACCAGAGAGGGCGTCCAGGGCAGAGTTGGTAAGAGGCAATGGATGGCGATTCTTTATTGTGATGTTGTTGAGCCCCCGATAGTCGACACATGGACGTAAGTTGTTGTTTTTTCTTCACAAAAAAGAACCCCGCGGCAGCAGGTGAGGAGGAGGGCCGGATGGTGCCATGGCGGAGCGTCGGTTACATACTTCTCCATCGCCTGCGTCTCAGTAGCGGAGAGTGAGTAGAGGTGGCCGCGGGGGGGAACAGAACCCGGCTGGAGGTCAATCGCCAGGTCGTAGGGGCGATGAGGAGGAAGGTGAGTGGCTCGTCTTTTGCAAAACGCTTCAGCCAGGTCCCGGTAGGCGGCAGGGATGGCGTTGATGTCGACTTTGGGGGCCTCGGACTCCCTAGAGCATGTCCCAGCTGAGGCTCGCAGGCAAAGTTCGGTGCAGGTCGGTCCCCATTGCAGAATTCGGTGTTGTGTCCAGGAGATGAGCGGGTCATGTTGTAGAAGCCACGGGTGCCCGAGGATGATAGGAGGAGATGAAATGGGGGTGAGATGGAACCGGATTTGCTCTTGATGTTGGTCGATGATTAGGGTGCTCAGTCATTGAGTCTACCCATGCTGTCTCCGATGCTATCTCCTCCATTTCGTGAGTACTCACCATTTTGGGTTATATTCCTGTTTGAGTGTGTGTTGTTAGAACGCGGGTTTAATTGTGTAAACTCTTGCTCTCTACGTGAGAGAGTTCTAATAATAAATGTGAAGCGCCATCTTGTTTCCTTTTATGCTTCCTGAAATGCGACCTTATTACTTCCAGGTCCTAGTGCCGGTCGTGTTATGAGTGTGCATGACACCTATTATGCAAAATTTACTTTTTAGTTATTTTACTATTTAGCTGTTTTCAGTGTGCAACTACAACAGATACAACTAATTATACAAAAGTATTGTGAAATATGTCAATTTTTTTAGGAACAGTTTTATCAACAAAATATAAGTTTAATAAATTAACTTAGAGCCATCGGAACAAAACACATGCATTTAAACATGCAATTCTCAAGACTATCATAAACATTTGTAATTGAATCAATTTAATAGTACTGTAGTTTTGTATGACTATGCACCAGTCTCTCTCTCTCTCTCTCTCTCTCTCTCTCTCTCTCACACACACACACACACACACACACACACACACACACATGGATGCAACTAATAATCAAATTACTATTATGGAATTTAAAAATACATTTTTGACCCTTTGGTACCCAAGCATGTAGGTGAAGCCACAAAATCTAATGAAGAAAACAAAACCTCTTCTTTAAGTAACTTGCAAGAAAACCGTCAACCTTAAATTTTGCTAGTACAGTAGCCTTATAGCGTACAGTAGATATAGCTAATATATCTAATAAAAATAAAAAGACAGCCATTTATTTCATTGTAAGAGATATTTAGTTTGAAGAGATTGCAATTAAAACAATGAAGAGTAATGTCAATTATAGCGGATTAACATATGTAAACTTGCTGTAGTAGGAACATCCCTTGTCATGAGCCTCCACCTACTGTAACTGTGCACATGTTCACTTATGAGCGGCTCATCTGTCCACTCCAGTACTGAAACAAATAGCACTACACCGCTCTGTCTGTGAGCATCAAAACAAAACGTCCATTGCTCCAGTACAATTCCAGAAACACATGGAATCTAAAGTTGCTCCAACAGCCTGAGTCTGTAAGCAAGGCCTTTAAGGCCTCTCTGCTCCAGGGGCGCTGCATCCTGTCTGACCCTACACTCTGTCTCAAACTTTCTAACTGGGAAGCTTACTGTATATGTCAAAATAAATACCTCATTGTGCTGTAAGGTACATTTGACAAATAACTGAATCTAAATTACGATTCAGCAGGATTAAGCAGTATAGATGATGAGTGAGTGAGTGAATGGGTCAATTTTAAAGCACAGTATAAACCTGCTGGTTTCAGGGATCTCCCTGTTAAAAATAAATACATCAATAAAATAAAATAAATTTGAATGCTACAGGCAGAAGAGCATTTCAATGTCAGGTGAGTTGTGTTCTTCTCTAATGCATGTAGCTATGAGTGTCATCCAGAAAATTCAGGCTGGCATCCCAAACTACACAATGTTCACTAAACAATAATGATACCACTTATATACTGACAGTATAATAAAATGGTATTGTAGTGTGCAGTTTAGGACTCTGCCTCAGTGTTTGTGACTTTGAAAAAAAAGTTAAATGCTGCTTTTCCCTTTTTAATACAGAATTTTGAATTCAGAATTCTGTCAAAAAAAGTACATTATTTGAATTATATAATTCACACACACATACTGTACATATATCACTCACTCACTCACTCCTTGCCTATACTGCTTTATTCTGCATGCAGGATCACAGGGAACCAGGAGAATATCTCAGGAGGACAAGGCAGGGTATACCCTGGTCAGGGTACCAATCCAAGGCAGGGCACAGACGTACTGTACACATGCTTATTTTTACAACTATGACCACTTTGGAAGCACCAATTATCCTAATCTGCATGTCTTTGGACTGTGAGGGAAAATCCACCAAGCACAGGGAGAACATGCAAACTCCATAAACACAGACCAAAAGTGGGAATCGAACCCGGACTCTGGAGATGCAAGGCGACAGTGCTAACGACTATGCTAAGCTTGATTAGATAGTCACACTTACCAATTACCACCCACCAGGTAACAAGAACAAAACCTCACTCAGCAAGCGGTGTAGTTTCTATCCAGTTTTGTCAAATATACGAGCTAGAGTGAACAGCAGCCAAGTATTAAAATACAAAAATAAAGAGAAATGCACAAACACATCCCACTGGTCTGGCTAGCTGACTGTCATGAGTTTATTTATTTTTTTATTTTTTTATGAACAGTACACAATTCCACAGTGAAGATCTTGTAACAGTAATAATTCACTAGCTCCTTAAAAAAAAAAAGAAGAAAAAAAAAGCAATTTATTCAGAAAAAAATATTCACACAAATTCTTTGTTAATAATGTAATAATTGTTTTAATCTTCTTCAAGTCAACCTTACAAGTCAACTTTACTCATTTCATTCCATCAAATCTTCAACATTTTAAAAGTAAGTTTATTAAGATGTTTGTAATTTAACACAAGGTCAAAAACATGCACAGGGTTAAATAAAATGTAAAAAAAAAAAAAAGTAAGCTTGAGTAGTTCATACTTAAAGCCACAGTTGTTTGCAAGAGATCATTTATGAGCTACGGTAACTTATTTCAGCATATTGAATTTTCTTATATACAGTACATGTCACAGCTTGTTAAGAAGCAGGGCCAGCTATAATACAGATGTTCCATCCCTGGGACAGGCAGAGTGACAGCTCAGTTGTCACTGAAGTGCAGTATTGGGGCTTGAAGCTATAACCATCATATCACTATCCTTCCCATGTTTCCCTGCTGATTTTAGCTTTGACCACCAAATTGAAGTTGTATTTACTATGTTAGAAAAACATTTTACTGTTTTAGTATCGTCCATCAAATAAGTCTAGACTTGTTTTGCCTGCGTTATCCAAAAGTGACATTTTAAGTTCACTCAGTTTTAACATTCTAGTTCAATAACTATATACAATTACAACAAACTTAAACTGACTAAGTAATGTAATAAAGTTTTTAAAGGTTGATTACTCTGTATTACGTGGTGGCACAAAGGCTTAGTGGTTAGCACTTGCCCCTTCAGGGTTGGGGTTTGATTCCTGCCTCGGGTCTGCGTGCATGTTCTACCCATGGTGGATTTTCTCCCTCAGTCCAAAGGACTGCAGATTAGAATAACTCGTGTTTCCAAATTGCCCATAGTTTATAAAAATGTATGTTCTCCCTGTTTTTGGATTGTGGTTTTCCTCCATGTACTCCGGTGTCCTCCCATAGTCCAAAGATATGCAGATTAGGCTAAATGCTGTTCCCAAATTGCCCATAAGTGTGCGTGTGCGTGTGCGTGTGTGTGTGTGTGTGTGTGCCCTGCGATGCATTGGCACCCTGTCCAGGATGTACCCTGCCTTGTGGCCAAAATCTCTTGGAATAGGCTCCAGGTGCTGTAGAATATAAATTAGTGAATGCTCACTTAAGTGGTTTGGATAAAAACAAATTTTGGACTAAATGTGGATTTGCATACATTTTTGTGTGTTACTCTTTCATTATGTTCTTTTTTTCCTATGATGCATACTGTAGTTGGTTTTCTTTTGTGTACAAAGTTGGGAGTTTAAGACATTTCATGTATCTGAGCTGCCTGACATACAGTATACAATATATACATTCCTGACCCTGACACCCCTGACACCCCTGACACAGCGCTGACTTTAAATTTCTGTACTGTCAAAGCAATCCAGGAACGTCATTACAGAGAGTTTTTTTTTTTCTTTTGGCTTGTAGGTTTTCTTTAATATTTTTTAACAAAAAAAAGAAAAAGAACTGTAACTTTATAAGATTTCAAATACAGATACGCTTACAAGCAATACGTGAAAGCTCCCAGCTTGCACTTTTGTTTCCTGCACTATTCCTCAAGCATGAAAGTTAAAACTACTAAAAGAGAACTACTTTCACCTTCAAAATCCTGAGCAACACTGTAGTGTGTAGGTATCTCTTTTTTTCCCTTTTCCTTTTTTTTCTTTATCTCCTGGCATTTGACATTACACTCCAGAGTAAAAGCTTTAGCTGATTTCAGAGTTTTTCAACAAGCACAGGATTTTATTATGGCATAACATTGCAAAGGTTTTACTTTAAATGCTTTTATTATTCCATGATGAAGAAGGATTGAGAATTATCCTCCAGTATTATTGGCCTACCCTGAGTACTGTATATATGAGTGTTTTTGAAAAGATGTGGTGGAAATAACTCTATGTACGGGGGAATGAGGGCGAATCAGGCTGGACATGGGCAATTATTATGACAAATACTATGCGGTCAAAACTTTGCCAACAATGCCAAATCAGGATAGTCGAGAGCATGGTTGTTGAGCCAGTTGGCATTGCTGTTGAGCTGTCATTGTCCTAATACACATTACAATCAGACACGAATCACAATGAGAGAAGTTTTGTGGGTCAGTGATTATTTTGTACTTTACTTTACTCATTCCTGGTTGGAAAAAGTCACTGAGGTGGTAAGGAGGGACTAAGTGATGACAGAACTGGCCAACACCTACTGTGGTATTGCAAGTTGAATGGTCTTAGCTGCTTTAAAAACAACAACTTCGACTGGGCCTTTTTGACAAAGTCAAGGTTGGCTTCTTCCAGTACTTCAGGTCCTGAGAGATGGATTTTCAGCAATTAAACTCCAAAATACAGTATGTCCAAAAAGTGAATAATATCATTTTACAGCCTATTAGTAAAAAGCCTATTAGTGCTACTAAAACTACTGTACAACCTCATATTATGGCAAGAAACATTCAGTTGAGTAAAGAGAAAAGACAGTCCATCATTGCTTTAAGAAATGAAAGTCAGTCAGAATACATACCAGATACATACCAGACCTTGCAATGTATCCCCAAATGCAGTTGCCAAAACCATCAAACGCTAAAACTGGCTCCCAGGAAAAGAAGACCAAGAGCTACATTTGTTGCAGAGGATAAGTTCATTAGAATGACCAGTTCCAGAAACTGCCAATTGACCTCAGATGAGAGCCCACATACAGGTGCATCTCAATATATTATAATGTCAAGTTGATTTATTTCAGCAATACAATTCAAAAAGTAAAACGCGTATATTATATTGATTTATTACATACAGACTGTAGTATTTCAATCTGTGTGTAATAAATCAATATAATATATGAAATATGTTTATTTATTTAAATGTTGATGATTATGACTTAAAACTAATGAAAACCCAAAATTGCGTACTGTATCTCAGAAAAATTTAATATTGTGAAAAAGTTCAATTGGAGACTCATGGTGTCACACTTTTATCAGCTAATTAACTCAAAACATCTGCAAAGGTTTCCTGAGCCTTTAAATTGTCTCTCAGTCTGGTTCAGAAGGCTACACAAGCATGGGGATGAATGCTGACTTGACAGATTTTGGAGCGTGGCTGTGGAGATTTGTGTCCATTAAGCCACCTTAGTGAAATCAGGCACTGATTGTAAACAAGGAGGCTTGGAGTGCACTTGCTGTTCCAGTTCATCTCAAAGGTGTTAAGTTGGGTTGAGGTCAGGGTTCTGTGCAGGGCACTCCAACCTTTAAAAAACATATCTTTATGAACCTTGCCTTGTGCACAAGTTGCACTGTCACACTGAAGCAGGTTTGGTTACAGTAAAGGCAAATTGTAATGCTACAGTATACAAAAATACTCAAGAATCTAGATGGCAATTTATAGCAACAGTTTTGGGATGGGGGTGTGATGTTCAAGTCTTCCCAGAACATATGACACATCATTGAATCTCCGCACGCCGGTCAAATAGCAATTCAAAATCCATGACAAGACATTGTCTGTTCCATGAGTTCTGAAAAATATGTCAATTCAGAAATGGAAACAGCTTCAGAACAGATTTTTGGAGCCAAGAAATGTCCACAGTGGGGATGCTTGAATGGCTCATTAATTTTATAAAACACCATGCTTCTGGCTCCAATGTTCATGATTTGTTATGGTTAGAGGAAACATTTCAAAAAGACTCTTCATCACCCTCTTAAGTACTGAGCTTTATAACCACTACAGATATTTCAATAACATACTCTGCCTGGCCAAAAAACAAGTTGCCATTTCAGAAGGGGTAAAATATAGGTGTGCATTAAGCAAAGAGAATTAAAAGATTTGAAATTACTGGAATTAGGTTAAGGGTTCTTTACGTTATTATTGAAATGTGGAAGGATAGTAGCTGAAATGACAAGTTCATCGAAGAAATGGTTGTTTATCTTATACAACAAGATTTTGTACTGACATTGTCATATGTACGCATGCATAGCTTTGAAGTCATCTTTTTATCTTTTTAAATTTCTGTAGTAAGATAGTATTGTAACAATTTTATGCGTTTTGGATTTGTTTCTTCTGTCTTCTTTTTAGGAAACCACCCTGTAAGTGTATGCAATCATTTTATAATTGGAATAAAACTTTAGGGGGCATGCATACGGGAATTTTCCATCCTGAAAAATATCTGAAAATTCATAATAGCAATGTAAAAAGTAGATGATGTTTTGATGTGTAATTCTACATGTGTAATTAGAGAAAGTAATCACTTCCCCTGTATGCAGCGAGTTAAACAGGACCAAACAGTGTGATATTGATTGTGCCGGTTACTTATTAGCTGGCTGAATTAATGCAGCGGTGCCTTGCTGACTTTTGATCTTTTTGTTTTATCTTTTTTAATTGCATGTCAAAGGAGGGTTGACAGTTATAGACAAAGCAATATTGAAATCCTTTATTCCCCAAGCTCCCACAAATTGTTTACAAGGTTAGAGCTGTATCTCATTTCAAGTCTTTGGCTGCGTGGGTAGGCTTTTTGACATAAAGAAGTTATGTGAGAGACCAGAATATAAAAGAGAGCATATACAAAATATACACTCACCAGCCATTTATGCACACTTTGCTAGTAATGGGTTGGACCCTTGGTTGCCTTTTCTTCTAATTTCTTCATGGCATACATGCAACAAGTTTCTGGAAACATTTCTTAGAGGTTTTGGTCCATATTGACATTTAGTCATTTGGCAGACGCCATTATCCAGAGCGAATTACACTTTTGTCTCATTATACAACTGGGTAGTTGAGGGTTAAAGGCCTTACTCAAGGGCCCAACAGGGACAACTTGGTGGTCATGGGATTTGAACCTAGGACCTTCCAAAGCACAGTCCACAATGCCTTAACCATTGAGCTACCCCTGACATGATACTGTAGCATAGTTGATGCTAATCTGTTGGCCGCTCATCGATGATGGCAAGTCTCTGTCTCCACCGGATCCCAAAGGGGCTCTACTGGATTGACATCTCGTAACACTGGAGTCCATTTGAATAGAGTGAACTCATTGCCATGTTTAATAAACCAGGTTATGATTATTTTAGCTTGGATATGGTATGTTATCTTGTGGTCATAAAGAAATGAACATAGTCAGCAACAATACTTAGGTAAGTTGTGGCATTTACAGTAAATGATAAACAATTGGTACTAAGTGGCCTAAAAATATTTCACACACATTACACCACCACCAGCAGCAGCAGCAGCCTGAACCACTAATAAAAGGCAGACCCAAATTTTGACCCTACAATCCAAATGTCAAAGCATAAATCGAGACTCATCGGACAAAAAAAAAAAGTTCTGTTGTGAGAATCGATTTTTGTGAGCCCATGAGAATTGTAGCCCCTTTCTTTTTCTTTGCTGAAAGGAGTGGAACTCAGTGTGGTCTTCTGCTTCACAGTTTGATGTGTTGTGTGTTCAGAGATGCTCCTCAGCATACTCTACCTCAGTTGTAACTAGATGTTATTTGAGTTAATGTTGCCTTTCTACGAGATTGACCTACTTTGGCCATTAGCCTCTGACCTCTGGCATTAACAAGGCATTTTCATCCAAAGAACTGAACAAACTGGGTATTTTCTTCTCTTTCTTCTCTTCAGACCATTTTCTGTAAACCGTTGATTTGTTGAAAGAAATTACAAAAACCATCCCTTCTATAAAACCACCACCCCCCTTACCATCCCATTTAGAGTAAGAATGCTGTGTATTACAGTATGTAAAATTTGTCATGAAAATGAAATATTAAAATTCTGTACGTATGATCATCTACGAACTATAAATAATGACGAATTCAATATTGTAATGCGCTGCTCACAAGCTCATGCAAGTTTGCATCATTTTTTGCACTGATTTTGACTTATTTAAAAAATGAGAGAACTGAAGGTTTGATGCATAGCAACAAATCCTCTCAGCGGAGACGTGATGAAAACGAACAATTCAGTTTAACACTGGAGATTTTGGAATGACTGACAACTTTAACTTTAATGATTATAAAAGATGAGTTCTATACATAATTTGTGTCATTTCATTTTCGGTTTAATGCATGAGTTGATGCTGTGAATCAACAAACATACCTTGAACTAACTCATTAGTTTTTCTTGGTTCTCTTGCATGACATACTGTACCTTTGGATTTATCTGAAAATTCATATAAATTTCAACCCGATTATATGAACCATTTCATTCACTTGGAGATAAAAAGTGCTGGAGGGTTGTTTCAGTGTGCTCAGGCAGCACTTCATCTACTGGATAGTCATGATGAAGGATGCCGTCTAACACATCAGTCCAAAATTTCACAGTTGGTTCCCTGTAATGAGATCCTGTAAATGCCACAGCTAAAGGTTTACATCACTTTAATACCCATCAAATCATTTGGACTGCCCAGGTGCCCTGTGTTTGCAAGACTCTCATTGTGACTGCGAAATGTTTCATCATAGATTAAAGGTGATTTAGTCAGAATAACTTTGTATCGATTTGCAGTTTGCAAAGTGAAGGTGGCCTGCAGGTTTAAAGAACTGTGCATGTGCAAGCCATAACAAAAGCAAAAAAAAGGAAAATAACAGCATTAACTCACCAATATGGCGGAGTTGCTTAAGATTTCTTTAAAATCAGTACGCATTCCTGGGGCTTGCGTACTGATCTGGCAGACGCGCACAAGACAGAATTTCCCCTTCCTCTCGCGCTCTCTCCGGATCAGGAAGTTTTAGCTTCCGCTTCGCAAGCCCGCTCCGGCGCTTCTTGTGAAGCCTCCTCTCTTGCTTCCATGGAAGTAGCCTCCTCACAATGCTCCTCCAGTGCTGACAGAGCTTATGAGGAATTATTAGAGGTTATAACGCGTGCGGTCGAGTGATTGCATATCGACTGGCCGCAGAAGCGAGATTCCCCCAAGCGTTCGAGATTGGATGACAGGTTTCTGTCGGGTGGCCGGCGGGAGGAGCCTCAACGTCTCTCTCTGGACCTTCTTTGGTGACCTCCATGATGAATTAACTCTTTCATAGAGCAAGCCGGATTCATCGCGTGTTTTTGTGCCTTCGACTTATTCGAATATCGTTGATGCAAAAGCACGCGGTTATATGATGAAGCGCCGAGATAGAAGAGACGCTTGCGGGCTATCTCTCTTCTGGGACATCATCCTCCCTGAAAAAGCTTACTCTCCCCTCCAAGCCGTGTAGCTTGACATCTGCTTTGGTGGGGAAAGCTTTTCAGGCAGCAGGTCAGGCTGGTCACTGCACTTCACTGCACACCATGGCGGTTTTGCAGGCCTACCAGGCTGACCTGCTGAAGGACCTGAGCACTGGCGGGGTTATTGATGACAGGGCGTTTGCAGAGCTGCGCCGAGCCACAGACCTGTCTCTCCGTGCAACCAAGCAGACGGCCCGTGCTGTGGGCCGTTCTATGGCTGCCATGGTATCCACAGAGAGGCATCTGTGGCTGAACCTCACGGGAATCATGGATAAGGATCGTGCTGTCCTCCTTAATGCCCCCGTCTCGCCTTCCGGCCTCTTTGGCGACGCTGTTAATTCCGTCGCCACTAGGTTTCGGGAGGCGAAGCTATACGAACAGGCCTTTGGGAGGTTCTCAAGAACTGGGACCGTTGGCCACCTGGCCCTGACCAGGTCTGGCCCCTATCAGGCGTGAGGTGCAGAAGGAGAGCGTGACCAGGTGCGCACCCCCTCGTAAAGACTGGGGTGGGGCTCGCCGCTCTTCTCAATCTGCCTCAAAAAGACCGGATCTGAGGAGCTTCCTCTCTTCAAAGAGGAATCTCTGAGGCTCGTGCGCCCGGGGCCGTGGGGGTGTCTCCCCCTAGGGAGGGGCGCCAGGATTTTCGTCACAAAACAGGGCCTCCTCCCTGGCACTCCCAGGAGGCCGCCACCACTTCAATCCCCGCCACCACTGGTGTTTCGGGGAGCGGCGGTCTCCAATGAAAAGTTGGGTGTTCGGGCATCTCCTGCCACACTTCAGGATACCCAACACCTAACACCCCCCCATCCAGCCGAAGTGTCAAAGCTCGTGCCCCTTTCGGAGAAGCTGGCAGCGTGGAAACTACTGCCAGGCGTATCTCCTTGGGTACAAAGTACTGTAGCCAGAGGCTACAGGATTCAGTTTGCACATCGTCCTCCGTGTTTCAACGGAGTGGTCTCCACTTCCGTGAAACCGGACCGAGCACAAATGCTGGCCCAGGAGTTACAGACTCTGCTGGGCAAAGGGGCCATAGAACATGTTCCCCTCCCAGACAGAGAGTCGGGCTACTACAGTCGGTACTTTTTGGTTGGGGGGGGTTTGCGTCCGATCTTGGATCTTCGCGGCTTGAACCGCTATCTCAGGAAATCCAGATTTAAAATGTTGACTGTCAAAATGATTGTTTCTCAAATCCAACCAGAGGATTGGTTTGTGACAATCGATCTCAAGGACGCATAATTCCATATAGAAATATTGCCACCGCACAGGAAGTTCCTGAGGTTCGCTTTCGGGGGCGAAGCTTACCAGTATTGGGTCCTTCCTTTTGGCCTAGCTCTGTCACCCCGCACATATACAAAATGCATGGATGCGGCTCTGGCTCCTTTACGACTCCAGGGCATCCGTATTTTGAATTACATAGACGACTGGCTGATTCTGGCCCAGTCTCAGGAGCTAGCGCTTCGACATCGGGATGTCGTCCTAGCCCATCTTCATTCTTTAGGATTGAGACTCAACGCCACAAAGAGCATTCTCCTTCCTGTTCAGAGGACAACATATTTGGGTGTCACATGGGATTCAATCACAATGCGGGCACAGCTGTCTCCTGATCGTGTCGAATCCATTCTCAACACCCTGAAGGAAATCAAGCTAGGCCAGAAGGTCACTGTTCATCACTTTCAGAAATCTTTAGACCTCATGGCAGCTGCGTCCACGGTGATACCTTTGGGTCTTCTGCACATGAGAGCGTTTCAGCCTGTGGCTAAGAGCCAGGGGGTTTCATTCAAGCGCCAACCCCCAGAGGCTAATAAGAGTTACGCGCCAGGGTCTTCGTACCCTTTCTATGTGGTTCAGACCCCGGTTTCTGACTTTGGGTCCCACTCTAGGTCTGTCTTGTCGTCGCAAGATGCTAACGACAGATGCTTCCCTCACGGGCTGGGGTGCGGGCTTGGATGGCCGTCCAGCACAAGGGAGCTGGAGAGGTCATCTTCTCGCGTGGCACATCAATTGCCTCGAAATGATGGCTCTGTTTCTGGCCCTGAAACACTTCCTCCAGCAGTTGAGAGGCTACCATGTCCTAGTGCATGTGGACAGCACTGCGGTAGTCTCGTACATAAATCGCCAGGGTGGACTGCGCTTGCGCCGCTTGAACAAGCTAGCGCACCAGGTTCTGCTTTAGGCACAGGACAAGTTCCTGTCCCTCAGGGCGATTTACATTCCAGGGCATATGAATGTAGGAGCAGACTTGCTATCCAGACAAGCTGTAAAACATGGGGAATGGAAACTCCACCCCGAAGTAGTCAGTCAAATCTGGGAACGATTTTACATAGCAGAGGTGGACCTCTTTGCCTCACAAGAGGCAGCTCAATGCCCCCTTTACTACTCTCTGACTCCTCCAGCTCCCCTGGGTCTGGACGCGATGGCCCACATGTGGCCCAGATTACGCCTTTATGCGTTTCCACCCATAGTTCTGCTCCCAGGAGTCCTGGCGAGGGTCCGTCAACAGTGTTTGCGCCTCTTAATGATAGCGCCCCATTGACCGACCAGAGAGTGGTTCTCGGATCTAATATCTCTCCTCGACGGCTCACCCTAGGTGATTCCAGTGAGGAGGGATCTTCTGTCTCAGGCGCAGGGGACAATACTTCATCCCCGGCCCGAGCTCTGGGACCTTCACGTTTGGCCCCTGAAGGGGACCAACTGAGACATGCTGGGCTGTCAGCCAGCATAATTAAAACCATTTTAAGTGCCAGGGCTCCCTCCACTAGAAGAACTTATGCCCTCAAATGGAGTGTATTTGAAAATTGGTGCATGGCAAGACATGTAGACCCAGTTCACTGCCAGATTGTTTCAGTGCTGGAGTTTCTGCAAGAAAAGTTGTCCTCGGGCTTATGCCCTAGTACTCTCAGAACGTACGTAGCCACTATTTCGGCTTGTCACGCTCTGACCGATGGGGTTTCTGTGGGGAAGCACCATTTAGTTGCCCGTTTTATTCGTGGAGCTAAACGATTGAAGCCGCCCACTAGAGCGACGGTCCCTTCATGGGACTTAGCTATCGTACTCGAAGGCCTGGCTGACACGCCTTTCGAACCAGTAGAGTCAGCGCCTGTCAGGCTTCTGTCTCTTAAGATGGTTTTTCTTATGGCTATTACTTCTTTGAAGAGGATTGGGGACCTGCAGGCTCTGTAAGTCTCTCCATCCTGCCTAGACTTTCCCCCTGGGCTAGTCAAAGTTATTCTGCATCCTCCCCCGAACTATCTTCCCAAGGTTCCATTCTCGACCATGCACCCAGTTGTTCTCGAAGCCTTCTGTCCTCCGCCTTTCACAGCTCCGGAGCAGGAAAGACTTCACTTACTGTATCCAGTACGTGCTCATCGGATTTACATCCACCGCACTAGCCAGTGGCATAAGTCAGAGCAGCTCTTTATTTGCCATGGGGGTCGCAACCGGGGGGCGGCTGCCACTAGACAGACTCTGTCACACTGGGTGAGAGATGCTATTGCCCTAGCCTATGAGGCGCGTGGTCACACTTCGCCTCTGGGAATCAGGGCTCATTCAACCAGGGGGATTGCCTCATCGATTGCCTTGGCAAGAGGCGTCCCATTGCAGCAGGTGTGTGATGCGGCGGGCTGGTCCTCAAACTGTTTATCAAGTCCAAGATGCTTTTCCTACATTCTTGGACTATACTGTACATGAGAGATCACCAAATTAAAATTCTTGATAGCCTCCATCTAACCCTCTAACCCTGGAGTTCTCTCACACCAACTAACTTATCCTCTCATATCCTCTCTCACAACAATCACATATCTCTTCTTTGGTCTTCCTATAGTGCTCCTGTCTGGCAGTTACAACTTCAGCATCCATCTACTGATACAGTATATCCACAATCTCTCCTCTGAACATGTCCAAACCACATCTAGTCTCTCACTTTATCTCCGTAACATCTAAAATGGGTTGTCCCTCTGATGGACTAATTCTTGATTCTTTCCATTCTTGTCAGTCCCAAAGAGAACCTCAACATCTACAGCTCTGATACCTCCCACTCTGCCTTCTGTCTTTTCTTCAGTGCCTCTGTCTCTTAGCTGTAGAGCTTTGCTGGCCTCACCACTGTCCTGAACACCTTTCCTTTCATTCTCGCTGGTACTCTTTTATCACACAACACACCTGAGGCCTCTTCACCTCCTTTCTATACTCTCCATTGCCCTATATTGTTGACCCTAAATCATGCACCTTCTAAACCACTGCTCACTGTAGCCTCAATGATCCACTTGGGTCTCTCTCAGTTACACACAGGTATTCTGTCATGCTGTGGCTAACCTTCATTCCTCTGCATTCCTGAGCATACCTTCACCTCTCCAGATTTTCCTCTACCTTTTCCCTCGTCTCTGTCATCGGCAAACATCATAGTCCATGGAGACTCCCGTCTAACCTCATCTGTCATCCTGTCCATCATCAGAACAGACAAGTATGGGCTCAGAGCTGATACTTTATGCACCTTGAACTCTTCTGCCACACCTACATACTGTCCTACAGCTCTCATACTGTACATGTCCTGCACCACTCTAATATACTTCTCTGCCACTTCAGACTTACTTATACAATACCTCAGCTCCTCTCTCAGCTCCCTGTCATAAGCTTTTTTGTCATAAGATTTTTTTTTAAATCTACAAAAGACACAATGCAGTTCGTTATTACCATTGTACATCTCCATCCTCAAAGTAAATAGTCTATTGTACACTTTCCCCTTTTCTGATGATACACAAAGTACACAACTACCTGTCTCCCTGATCACATTAGCTGTCAACTGAAAGCATTTCTTGACGATCCAGAGCCTGTCTCAACTTCTCCCTGAAAACTACACAACATTCTTTGTCCTCTGCTTTGCCTTTGTCCTCAGAGTCATTTTACACACCACCATCATGTGTTGACTGGCTCCACTCTCCCCTACTAACACTTTGCACTACTTCACTACTACCATTTTCATCCTCTTTGCAAAGTCCACCAACATCTGTCCTTCTGCATTCCTGTGACCAAACCTGCCCATCATCATTCTGTTCCCTTCCTAAACATGTCTAGTGGAATCTGCACCAATCACCACCGGGGATGCACTGACTCATTTAATCTAACTCATTTTAGAATTTCTGCTTCTCTTCTAACACACAACCTACCTGTGGGGCATAACCACTAACAGCAGTGAACATAACACCTTCAATTTCCATCTTCAAACTCATCACCCCATCAGTCACCTCCATAACATTTCATACAAACTTCTCTTTCAGGATAACTTCTACTCCATTTTTTTTTCCTATCCACACCATGATAAAAACAATCTGAGCCCTGCTCCTAAGCTTCTGGCTTTGCTACCATTTCACCTGGTCTCCTGCGCACACAGTATATCCACCTTACTTTTCTCCATCATGTGAACCAACTCTCTTGCCTTCCCTGTCAATTCAAAGTCCCTACTGTCGCTCCTAAATTCTTGCCTTTCCTCTTCTCTCTCTCTCTCTGCATACAAACACGCCTTTTTTGACCAAAAGTAGCCCCATTTTCCACTGGCACCCTGTAGGTCAACAGCACTGGTGGCAGTCATTGTTAACTCAGGCCGTGACCAATCCAGTATGGAAGTCATGTTAATGATTCAGATGATTGATTTGGGAAATGATTTACATTGGATGCCCTACCTGCTGCAACCCTCTGCATTTATCGAGACTTGGGACTGGCACAAGAAGACCCTGGATGATGCCACCCTGTGTTTGCATTAAACTAAAGTAACATTATATGCCTTAAATCACTTACAGTTTATATACACATTTGATTACCATTTGTCATTGTTTCCCCTAAATGTCCTGTGTTTTAGTTTGGTCTTTGTATTTTCTGTTTAGTTCACTGTTCTCTTAACTGTTTTAGAACTGCCTGTCATTGGTTTTACCTATGGCTTCACTCCTAATTGTGCCAAACCCATGGCAAAACATCACAAACTGCTTATGAACTTACATGATTTACCTCCTAAGTATATACTCACAATTTGCTATGAGACTTCCGTCAAGACTTCTGAAGACCTGCTATAATCTTGGTTGTCTGGATACCCATTTTAAATTTGCTTCAGGTTCTAAATGAGATGGTTTTATGAATGCTCCAATAGTGACAGCTCAAAGCTTGCCATGTCTTAACACCAAACAAGAAGTGTGATCTTATTGGACTCTATGATCCATTATGAAGAGGCATGAACCACCTACGAAAGTCTACAAACCACTACAATCCAACTTTTAATAACATACACATTGTTATTATGTTTTTTAACCAGTGACTATATTCAAAATTTTAAATCACAGATGAAACTTTTTTCATGCCTTATGGTTTTGTGATCTGTAGTTTGCTTTGGTTCGGAAATAAATTTGGGAGGGTGTGAAAGTCAGTTTGGTGGCATGGTGGCTTTGTGGTTAGCACTATCGCCTTACACATCCAGGGTCTGAGTTTGATTGCCGCCTTGGGGTTTGTGTACCTATAGTTTGCATGTGCTCCGGTTTCCGACCAGAGTCCAAAGACATGCAGATTAGGCTAATTGGCGTTCCCAAATTGCCCATGGTTGTGGATGCATGTGTAATTGTGACCTCCAGGTCAACCACAGTTGTAAAATGGGAAGGGTTATCACCATTGGCCTCGATGGTCCCTATAGTTGCACTACAGAGGTTCCTGAATGGATAGATGGAAAAGTCAGTTTAGTTCTTAATAAAATCTGTCTATTGGTATATGTATTATTTTTCTCAATTAGATATTTCACTCAAACTGTAAGGTGCTTTCACAGTGTAAATAATGCAGCACTACACCTGGAGTACTTTTAAGCAATGAACGAACAAATTAACATTTCTATTTGGTTAGAAAGTCAGGATTGCATAACTTTGAACTTTAGTAAACATTTTGCATAGATATGTTGTTTTTCAGTACTTCAAGTACCATTCCTTTACACTACCAGTTTTTTTTTGACAAATTAACATTCACCTGCACTATTATTATCATAACTAAACCCTGAAATAAAGCGATGTTTTCCTGACTGCTACACTGCTGTCATGAGCGGCACGCAGGTCATGTACGTATTCTTTGACAGCAACATGACACACTGCAGAGCTGTCCTGGAGTCCCAAGTTCCCGCAGTGACTTAAGGTGTTTATCTAAGGTAAGCCACTTTCTTCAAACTGCCCTGACACTATTTTATGCTGTGCCGCTGCCAGTCATGTCCTTCATTATATGTGGAATGTCAACACACAGCTGTCCTTGACAGCCCATTTGTATGTGCTTGTCACTTCTCTATAATAAGACAAAGAAGAGAACCATGAACTTTGGGGGTGAAGCCCCGACTAATTATTTGCACATCAAACAGGAAGTATTGAGTGCACTGGGCAGGTGGTGAGGCAGCTAGACAGCAATCGTTAATGCTCTCAGGAAGATTAATTGGTCACTGGCTGAGACGTATATGGCCAAGTTGTAAATATAAATAAATAAATAAATAAATAAATAAATAAACTAAAACAAGTAGGGGAGTTCCCATGTACACACCCATACCATTCCCATTACACTACAATCCAGTGTACAATGCAGTTCGTTATTACCATTGTACATCTCCATCCTCAAAGTAAATAGACTATTGTACACTTTCCCCTTTTCTGATGATACACAAAGTACACAACTACCTGTCTCCCTGATCACATTAGCTGTCAACTGAAAGCACTTCTTGACGATCCAGAGCCTGTCTCAACTTCTCCCTGAAAACTACACAACATTCTTTGTCCTCTGCTTTGCCTTTGTCCTCAGAGTCATTTTACACACCACCATCATGTGTTGACTGGCTCCACTCTCCCCTACTAACACTTTGCACTACTTCACTACTACCATTTTCATCCTCTTTGCAAAGTCCACCAACATCTGTCCTTCTGCATTCCTGTGACCAAACCTACATTAGTGTACATTGCTTTTATTCTTCAGAGATAATGTTATGCATTACCTTCCATAATACAGATCTCATTTACTTTTTGAGAACATACTATTATGCACTTTTTGAACTTCAGAATGTTCTTTGCAACTACTATTTTGAGGAGAGGTACACTCAGGTACAGTACACTCATGAAGCTGGCTAATAAGCAAATCAGCTTTTATATAATGAGAGACTCAAATAAGTCCGTTAATTGCCATGTGCCAAGCTCATGGTGTTTCATCTATATAAAATGCACAGCACCTACAACGTCACTCTTATGATTCTCACTCATGCACAAAAATAGCTATTCATCACCTCCCTCTCAGCCAAAGCCATTTGACTGTTAAACATACCCTTCATCACCACTGGCAGGCCTATTACCACACTGACTAAAGCAGGGTATCTCAGTATAGCAGCTCTGAAGGGAGAGCTGGAGGTTTGAGAAGACAGAGTGGGAAAGGGATGAAAGGGTTTCTGCTGTCTATGTATAAAATGGACAGCATATGTGTGCAGAGCTGGCAAAGTTCATCAACAGCTGGACTAGAGGCATTGCCAGAATTCATGCCCATCTGTCTTGCATCCTGGCTCTTACATGATTTAGGATTTAATTAGATGATAATTTACTACTGAATATATATTTATTTTAGGTAGCCTAACTCTGACTTTAATGTTATTTGGGTATGTTTATTAAAATATCACACCCCAGAGCTATATCACATTATATTTATTATTATATAGCTTCAGTATGTGACTGCAGCTTGTAATTGCAGTTCATTAGAATCTCACATTTTCCAATATCATATGAGTATTATACCAAATCTGAAACAAAAACATGATCTAACATCAAACAAACATGTACACACAGTTTATACAGAATAATTTTTTGCATGCCTTTTGGTGCATTTATTCATTAAATTGCTGTAAAGTGGCTCGTATCAGCCAATAAGATATTTTCATGTGGCTATTTTAATAGTATTCAATCATATTTTACATGCTTTTGACACATAGTTTTAGAGTGAAACACAGTCCCTTACAAATCTAGCTCTATTAATATGACAACCGTGCACAAGACTTTAAACTAACTCTCTCTCTTTCTCTCTCTCTCTCTCTCTCTTTCTATGTGTGCAAGTGCAATCCATTTGCTGAAGACCAAACTCAAAATAGACCCCTTCCAAAGGGTCAGATAAAGGCCTGAAGGCCGTCATAGCAACAGAAATCAAATTCTAATATACATTTTTTTTTCTTGTCACATACACAACTATGCAGTGAAATGCTTATATGACCGCCGATGACCAGAAAAATTAAATAAGGTGTAAGTAAAAAAATAAATATATATATATATATATATATATATATATATATATATATATATATATATATATATATATATATAAACCTAGAATTATGTACAGATGTCTAGTGATGTTATAATGTACAGTAACAGTGTGTATAATGATAGGTGGCAGCAGCAGGTTGCTTGTGAAACATACAGTGCAAAGTGGCAATGTGGATGATTGCACATGTGCAAAATATATATGTCCAGCAGCGCAAACAGGGTAAACATTAACAGCTAGTCGTGTTGAAATTGTTGTGTGGAAATCATGACATGAACGGTAACAATAAATAAATAAATAAATGAATAAATATACCTGAGAGAGCTTAACTTGTAAGTATGAGATTAGTCCTTGATATTATAGCCTGCTAGGTTCCTGGCCTGGGTCCAGCACTGCTTGCTGTAGATTGAGTGCAGGTCAGGAAGCTCAGTGTGGATAATGTGCCTGTTTTTCCTGCATGATGCTGTTCCCAAAACAGATTATGGTGTTTCCCTTCAGAATGCTCTCAATGTTGCAGTTGTAAAAGTTCATTAACAACATGGAAGGCACTCTGAAGTGTTTTAAGCATCTCAGAATGATGACAGGGCAATGACAAGTCCTGTGTGAGGTACCGGAAACTGTCCATTTTCTCTACTGTGGTCCCATAGATGACAGTGGCCTGATACTGTAGTTCCTCTATCACAGAGTCCACTATCAACTCCTTTGTCTTGTTGACGTTAAGGAAGAGGTTGTTTCTGTGACACCAGTTCTCTAGGTTTTTGATCTCTTTCATGTAGGCCTTCTCACTGTTGTCAGAGATCAGCCCCACCACAAGCAGGTTGTCAGAAAGCATGATGGTGGTGGACTTGGTAGTGGTCATGTGTAGTGGTAGTGGCATACTGTAGGTGTACAGTTAATAAAGCTGGGGATCAGGACACAACACTGGGGAGCTCCATGTTGTCTGCCAGTCAGGAAGTTGGAGATCCACTAACACAGAGGCAGACTCCACCCATGTTTTGGGTTCTTCTTGTACTACAGGGCAGCTCTGGTCCCTTGAGGTGTGGCTCTGCAGAGCCTCTGGGAGTGTGTTGCGGTGCCTGACACCAGGACTTTGGAGTTTGGAGGCTGGGTCAGTGACCTTGGGCTCTTTGCCTACTCTGCTGCATGCATGGCAAGCTTTGGTGCATTGGATGTTCTGGCGCCTTTCTATTGTGCCCATCACCGACTTTATTTTAGCAATTTGGCTTTTTTGTGAGATCTGACCAGATGGGCTGGCATTTGTTCTCAGCAGGGATGGGTGCGCCTTGTGTGCCTAGGATCCTGTCACCATTTTACTGGTATATAGCTGCTAATCAATGTTATTCAGTTCACCTGTCAGTGATCATAATGATCAGTTTAGAAATTTCATATAATGAAAATATTATGTTCATAGAATGTTTTTGAATAATCCAAAAATGAGAAATTGGAAATTCTAGGGACAAATGTAATGTGGCTTTATGCATTTTATACATATTTGCATAATTTAAGTGAATAAAAGACACATTTGTCCTCATTCTGTCCTATATTTTGCGCTGTCCGCTTGTGATCCAACCACTCAAAACAAATGTCAGTCAGTCTGAATAATGTCTTATAGACAAGTGATAAACTAAAGTAAAAAAAAAAAATACTGGCTCTGTCAGGGATGGCTGATATAAATGGACTAGTGGATTTCTGCCCTTTTTCTGCTTCAAGACAGCAAAGACGTTAATTTGGAAATGTATTTTGTGGCATCAACCTTAATTTCCACATTAATGCTTATTTAAGATTAATTCCTTTTGGATTAGAATTAAAAGCAATAGCACAAACTGTAAACCCTAATGCAGTCACTACTTAAACAATCAAGTAATCTTGACTATATATTACTTGAAATTTTGTATTTTCTACCCATAACTTAAAAATATTAGTTAGTTTAACTTACTTACTTGCAAAATACTTGAACTTAAGAGTTAAAGTGTTATGAGCTCCATAACAACAATAAATGTATTAAAATAGCTAACTCTGGTCTCCCTTTGATGTGATTGGCTATTTAAGGAGTTCTGCCTGGCAACAAGAGAGATGATACACTGATTGGTGGGTAATTACAAAAGGCGGTCCTTAATGGCTATTGCTGAAACAAGGGTCAGGCTTTAAGCTTGTCGTCATTCTCCATTTTATTTTCAGTAAGTAAATTTATGTAGGTATAAAGTTGAAAAATATAGTATTTTAATTGTGAAATATGTTAGTTTAAATCCTATTGATACATTTTCACAATAAGGGACAGCCCAGCCATTATTACAATAAAAAAAGATGTTACATTACATTACAAAGCACATCAGCTAATTGGTATCAGTAATGTTTTTCATGGTCAAACTTTGCCAGCATCGCTATTAATTAATGATATTTTCATTATGATTTTGTGAAGATATGATTGAGAAATCAACTTATTTCGACTTGTAAGGTGCAAATATGTATATTACATACTGTTACAGTTTTATTTTCATGACAGTATTTATCAATATTGTTTACTATGCTGTTCAGTATGTTTTATTCAAAGCTGTAACAGTCAAAAGTAGTAAGGGCATAGTCAATTTAATTTATAATTAATTTGAAATTTCAGTAAAATTTTCAAGCGACATGGTGGTGTAATGGTTAGCACTGTTGCCTTGTACCTCCAGGGTCCTGGCTCGATTTCCGTCCATGTTTGCATGGTCTCCCTGTGCTTGGTGGGTTTCCTCCCAAAGACATGTAGGTTAGGTTAATTGGTGTTCCCAAGTTGCCCGTAGTGTGTGAGTGAGTTTAATTTTTAAGTTAACTTAACTTAAATATGTAATTATGTAAACTTAATAGTTTAAATGCACTTTATAAAATGCCAAGTTAGATTAACTTAACAATTTAAGTACAGTCTACATGAGCACCAAGTTACGTGAACTTAAATATAAAAGTTTTGGAAGATCCATTACTCAATTCAATTGAGGGAACGAGTTTACTCAATAAGTTAAGTTCATTCAATTCTTTAGGGCTTTCAGTGTATGATGAAAGTGCATACAGTGCCATCCATAACTATTGGCACCCCTGGTTAAAATGTGTTCTTTAGCTTCTAAAAAATTCAGTTTTGTTCTAAATACACACGTGGACAAAATTGTTGGTACCCTTCGGTCAATGAAAGAAAAACTCACAATGGTCACATAAATAACTTTAATCAGACAAAAGTTATAATTTAAAAAAATTCTATGAATGTTAACCAAGGAAAGTCAGACATTGCTTTTCAACCATGCTTCAACAGAATTATTTAAAAAAATAAACTCATGGAACAGGCCTGGACAAAAATGATGGTACCCCTAGAAAATACTGAAAATAATGTGACCAAAGGGACATGTTAATTCAAGGTGTGTCCACTAATTAGCATCACAGGTGTCTACAATCTTGTAATCAGTCAGTGAGCCTATATATAGGGCTCCAGGTAGTCACTGTGTTGTTTGGTGACATGGTATGTACCACACTCAACATGGACCAGAGGAAGAGAAGGAAAGAGTTGTCTCAGGAGATTCGAAAGAAAATTATAGACAAGCATGTTAAAGGTAAAGGCTCTAAGACCATTTCCAAGCAGCTAGATGTTCCTGTGACTACAGTTGCACATATTATTCAAAAATGTAAGATCCGTGGGACTGTAGCCAACCTTCCTGGACGTGGCCGCAGGAGGAAAATTGATGACAAATCAAAGAGACGGATAATCCGAATGGTAACAAAAGAGCCCAGAAAGACTTCTAAAGAGATCCAAGGTGAACTTCATGCTCAAGGAACATCAGTGTCAGATTGCACCATCCGTCGTTGTTTAAGCCAAAGTGGACTACATGGGAGACGACCGAGGAGAACACCATTGTTGAAAACATCATAAAAAAGCCAGGCTGGAATATGCCAAACTACATGTTGACAAGCCACAAAGCTTCTGGGAGAATGTCCTATGTACAGATGAGACAAAAATGGAAGTTTTTGCCAAGGCACATCAGCTCTATGTTCACAGATGGAAAAATGAAGCATATCAAGAAAAGAACACTGTCCCTACTGTGAAACATGGAGGAGGCTCTGTTATGTTCTGGGGCTGCTTTGCTGCATCTGGCACAGGGTGTCTTGAATCTGTGCAGGGTACAATGAAATCTCAAGACTATCAAGGGATTCTAGAGAGAAATGTGCTGGCCAGTGTCAGAAAGCTGGGTCTCAGTCGCAGGTCATGGGTCTTGCAACAGGACAATGACCCAAAACATACAGCTAAAAACACCCAAGAATGGCTAAGAGAAAAACATTGGACTATTCTAAAGTGGCCTTCTATGAGCCCTGACCTCAATCCTATTGAGCATCTTTGGAAGGAGCTGAAACATGCTGTCTGGAAAAGGCACCCTTCAAACCGGAAACAACTGGAGCAGCTTGCTCATGAGGAGTGGGCCAAAATACCTGCAGAGAGGTGCAGAAGTCTCATTGACAGTTACAGGAATCGTTTGATTGCAATGATTATCTCAAAAGGTTGTGCAACAAACTATTAAGTTGGGGGTACCATCATTTTTGTCCAGGCCTGTTCCATGAGTTCATTTTTTTTTAAATAATTCCGTTGAAGCATGGTTGAAAAGCAATGTCTGACTTTCATTGGTTAACATTCATAGAATTCTTATTTATTATTACTTTTGTCAGATTAAAGTTATTTCTGTGACCATTGTCAGTTTTTCTTTCATTGACCAAAGGGTACCAACAATTTTGTCCACGTGTGTAACATAGGACCACAATGGAAAAAAGAGGAAATTCCAACCTTTAATTCAAGTGCATTTATTCCTTGGGGAAAAAAATCCCACATTTAGAAATAATTCTTTTACATCAAATCATGGGTGCCACAATTATTAGCCCCCCTGGTGTTTAATACTTTGTACAACCCCCGTTTGCCAACAAAACAGCACCTAATCTTCTTCTATAATGTTTCAGAAGATTAGAGAACACAGAAAGAGGGATCTTCGACCATTCCTCTTTGCACAATGTCTCTAAATAATCCACTGACCTGACTCCTTTCCTCTGCACTCTTCTCTTCAGCTCACTCCACAGGTTTTCAATGGGGTTGAGGTCTGGGGACTGAGATGGCCATGGGAGGTGCTCGATTCTGTGTGTGGTGAATCATTTCTGTGTAGATTTGGCCACATGTTTTAATTACATTTATTTTTTAGGAATTGTTAGGGGTGCCAATAATTGTGGAATAGGTTATTTTATGTAAATAATTATTTGTTAGTCAGGGATTTGTATGTCCCCTTAAAATTCAGTTTATATTCACGTTATATTTTTCTACAATTCTCAGTGTGACAATATGCTTCTGCAATAAAAAAATAATTTATTTTATGGGTTTTAACACATCTTAACCAGGGCTGCCAATAATTATGGAGGGCACTGTATACCTTTCCAGCCTCAACTGTACAGTACATTCCTACAATCTACCAATGACAGCTATACCATGAGATTACATAGAATGAAACAAACCCCAGATTTGATGTCCATTAAGGTTATGCTCACACAACAGGCAAAAGTGGTCCAAACCAAATATTTAATTTAAAGAAGTAATTTACTTTATGGCACTGAAATTAAATACAAACAGTATCTAATACTGTAAATCAATTTATCGCAACCTCTTTATGTTTGTAGGGATTTCGAAAGAAATGGGCAAAGGAAAGGTAAAAAGCCCTTGAATGCATTGTACCTGAGCACATACAGTAAGGATCAGTCCATGAGTGTAAACTGTGATAATTAATGCCAGATACAGAATATATTGTACACCCTACCAAAAATAAAATCTGATTTGGACCACATTTGCCCGCTGTATAAATGTAGCCTTAATCTATTTATATGGTGCCAGTGTACAACAAATAAAAAAGATTATGAGGAGCTTCACACGAAAATTGTCCCTGAACTTCTGTACTGGCATGTAGATCTGTAATGATAATTCTGACATTTATTCATACACATTCTACAGTACACTGCTTATTCTGTAAAGGGTTGTGGGGACCTGGTGCCTATCCCAGGAGATACACAGTGCCACCATGCCAATACCCAGACTCACATTTTCCCCCAACTACGCTGTAGGTGGCTTAATATATATATATATATATATATATATATATATATATATATATATATATATATATTGGACACACCTTCTCATTCAAAGAGTTTTCTTTATTGTGTTCTTTATTGTGTTCTTTAGCCCAAACAAGTCTCTTCTGCTTGTTGCCTGTCCTTAGCAGTGGTTTACTAGCAGATATTATACCATGAAGGCCTGATTCACACAGTCTCCTCTTAACAGTTGTTCTAGAGATGTGTCTGCTGCTAGAACTCTGTGTGGCATTGACCTGCTCTCTGATCTGAGCTGCTGTTAACCTGCGATTTCTGAGGCTGGCGACTCGGATGAACTTATCCTCCGCAGCAGAGGTGACTCTTGGTCTTCCTTTCCTGGGCGGTCGGCATGTGAGCCAGTTTCTTTGTAGCGCTTGATGGTTTTTGTGACTGCACTTGGGGACACTTTTAAAGTTTCCCCAATTTTTCGGACTGACTGACCTTCATTTCTTAAAGTAATGATGGCCACTCGTTTTTTTCTTCACTTAGCTGAATTCAAATTCAACCTCTTTTCATGAGAAGGTGTGTCCAAACTTTTGGTCTGTACTGTGTATGTTGAAAGCCATGCCATCCTTTAACTACAGAATTTTTCTGCTTCTTTCCTGACTTTTTTCTCTGTCTATTTTATGCCCACTGGGTTTACAGTGCCAAATAATTTCTCTCTATGGAGTTAGAGGAAAGCTGTTAACATTGGACACATTGGCAGGTAGCAGGTCTTTTACACAAGTTTAAATGAGTTCCTGTTTAATATCATTACACCGTTATGTCCGACTGCCAGTTAATTTTAAATTGGCTAGAAAATTGTAGGGGCTTGTGTTTATAGTGATGGCTCAACACATTTTGTCTAAGGGCAAGAAATGAAATCAGTGCTAAAGCAATTGCAGGAAAAGTTAGGACCAATATACTTTATATGAAATCTATTGAAAATACATTTTGGATTTTTTTGCAGATCTATCAGCTTGTTGATTTATTTGGGAATGTTCATCACAAATGAACCATAATGTGGGCAATAATTCAAGATTCAAAGAACTTTATTAATCCCAGAGGGAACTTGCTTTGTCTTGGTTGCTTTGATTAATTTACCGGGAAGAAAGGAAAAATGAGATTAGACAAGGAAAAGATAAAATTAAAGAAATAAAAAATGTAAATAAAAATAAATAGAAATAAAAATAGAATTAAATATAGCACACAGTAAGTTACATATTGCACTAAAAATAATTTTATACAGATATTGCACTTGAAATGTAGTGTAAATGACAAGAAAGAAATTGCACAAATGTACTGTAATGAGGTATAATGTGCACATAGATCGCATATGAGATATCCAGAGGTATGCAGATTAGGTTAATTGGTCATAGTGTGTGAGTGAGTGTGTTTGTATGTGTGTGGCCTGCGATGGATTGGCACCCTGTCCAGGGTGTACCCTGCCTACATACTACATCTCAAACTTCAAAACAGGAAGAATATTTTGTTGTTTGTTTACTTGATTTGAGTTTTTTCTGTACCTATACAATGCAAAATTGTCAAGAGCAATTCTTTTTTTACACAAAAAATACCTTAGAGGCTTTGTATATCTTGTTTGAGTAAATCTTAACTGATATTGTCAGTAAACAAACCATTCAGTGGCTCTCTTTAAATATACAGTGTGAGCACTCACATCATGCTCAGTTGCTGAAACGGCACAGCTTCAGGCGGTGTCGGAAGGCTGAATAAACGTATAGCTTGAGTTAACACATATTGTCACATATGATAAATAAAAAAACAGGTGAAATGAGGCTCCTGCTTGGTTGGAATTAAAGCCTCCAGCCCTACTGGCCCTTTGTGTAAGACATTGTTCCAGTGTGACATAATTTCAGGCTACAAATTTTCACATTACATTATATTGAAAATGATCATACTTTGTGGATCTGGAAATTGTAATCTTATCTTGTAATTATGAATCATATGTATACTAATGTTATGGGTTGGCAATTAACTGTTGCAGGAGCTCCAGTTAATCATTTAGTTTACATGATTTAGTTTAGTTTACTCATTTAGTTTACAGCTTATCATTCTTCAAGCCAACTAGTTAAGTTATCCTATATGGACAAAGATATTTGGCCAAAACTGCATTGACATATATACACAATAGCTAAGTCCCACAAAGGAACCATTGCTCTAGTGGGCGGCCTCAACCGTTTAGCTCGGTAGAAAGGGTGCTTTCCCACAGAAACCCCATCGGTCAGAACATGACAAGCCGAAATAGCAGCTGCGTATGTTCTGAGAGTACTAGGGCATAAGCCTGAGGACAACTTTTCTTGCAGAAATTCCAGCAATGAAACAATTCGGCAGTGGACTGTGCAGTGCACCAACTTTCAAATACACTCCATTTGAGGGCATATGTTCTTCTAGTGCAAGGAGCACAGTACATAAAATCTTTCCCAGATTTGACTGCTTCGGGTTGGAGTTTCCATTCCCCATATGTCACAGCTTGTCTGGATAGCAAGTCTGCTCTAACATTCATATGCCCCGGAATGTTCAAGTTCAAGTTCAAGTAGGCTTTTATTGTCATTTCAACCATATACAGTTCAGTACACAGTGAAACGAAACAACGTTCCTCCAGGACCAAGGTGCTACATACATGCAACGACATAAATTAACAACACAACGCAGATTTTTACATTTTTAAGTTAACCTGAAAAACTATCAATTTCTATACAAAAAAGAGACAACAAAGACAGCAGACAACAGACAACAAAGTGCACGTGCAAATGTGCAAACGAAGAGCTACATGACAACACAACAACGTAACACGTTACAGTTAAGAAATACCTTTTTAGTGATATGGTATGGGTTGAGGTAGTGGAGAGAGCAGCAAGTAAACAATTTACATTGTGTTCAAAAATATTGTGTGCAAATCGCAAAGCACAATAAAATATTGTGCAAATATTGAAAAGAGCAGTTCAGATAGGTAGGTATGAACAAATTAAGGTGGTTGTAAATCAGTGTGATTGTGCATATGTGTAAATCGCCCTGAGAGACAGGAGCTTGTCCTTTGCCCAAAGCAGAACCTGGTGCGCTAGCTTGTTCATGCGGCGTGAGCACAGTCCACCCTGGCGATTTATGTACAAGACTACCAAAGCGTTCTGCTGGAGGAAGTGTTTCAGGGCCAGAAACAGAGCCATTATTTTGAGGCAATTCATATGCCACGCGAGAAGATGACCTCTCCAGCTCCCTTGGGCTGGACGGCCATCTAAGACTGCACCCCAGCCCGTGAGAGAAGCGTCTGTCGTTAGCATCTTGCTATGACAACATGGACCTAGAGTGGGACCCAGAGTCAAAAAGCGGGGTCTGAACCACATAGAAAGGGTACGAAGCCCCTGGCGCATAACCCTTATTTGCCCTTTGGGGATTGGCCCTTGGATAAAATCCCCTGGCGCTTCAGCCACAAATTAAATGATCTCATGTACGGAAGGCCCAAAAGTATCACCGTGGATGCAGCTGCCATGAGAACAAATACACTCTGAAAGTAATGAACAATCACTTTCTGGCCTAGCCTGATTTCCTTTAGGGTATTGAGAATGGATTTGATACCCGCAGGAGACAGCTATGCCTGCATTGCGATCGAATTCCATATGACACCCAAATACGTTGTCCTCTGAGTAGGAAAGAGAACCTAGTTCCCCCTGCCAGCCTCTCTGAAAGGGGCACACGTTTTGACACTGAGGCTAGATTGGGGGGGTGGGGGGGGGGTGTTAGGTGTTCGGCATCCTGAAACATGGCAGGAAGGAACTAAGCACCTAACATTTCCTAATTTCTTAAGCACCTAACATTTCGCTCTAGACCGCTGCTCCCCGGAGATTGGACAACGGCCTCCAGAGGGTGCCAGGGAGAAGTCTTTATCCATTATTGGAATTTGATGTCCATAAAGGATGAGCTCCCAGGAGAGAGATAGAACGCAAGAATCTCTTCAATCTGAGGCATTATCATATAACCCTGCGGTTTCGCATCAACGACCTTCGAATAAATTGATGTTAATAGCAAAAACAGGGTATGAATACGGCTTATTCCATGGAAGAGTTAACTCGTCATGGAGGTTGCCAAAGAATGGGAGGGACCATCGTTGAGGCCCCTGCCCCGGCCACCCAACATAAACCTGTCGTCTAATTTTGAGCGCTTGGGGATTTTTCTTTTCTTTTTTTGCTTCTGTGGCAAGAGAGGAAGTCTCTATGCGTTTCTGAAGTTGGCGGATGCGTGTTGGGTGCAGCGGGTATTTTGAACATCATCTGGATTAGTAGGCAGTTTCTCCACCTCACAACGGACATTTTCTCTATATCCCTGCATGTGTGATATTTGATTTAATGGTTATTTTGCTTATGTTAAGAGGAACTAACAGGTTACCTGCCTGGGGTTTCCCATGGGACAGGTGAGAGTGTGACACGGTGTGAGAGAAGCACATGAGGAGAGCAACTTGTGTTACCGTTTGGCTTAATAAAATAAGTTGTTGCAAACTTAACTGTAGCCGTTTATTACCCGCAGCCAAAGAGACTGGAGAATAATAAGACAAGTCTAGAAAGTCTGGTTAAATTCATAATAACTCTTCTACACTTGGTATTTAAAATATGCAGTATTTGCACCACAGTATTTGTAATCTTTGCATTTAACATTTCAGAACACATTCTCTCAATATCCTCCTGGATAAACACACTTTCCAGACTTCATCACAAGACCTCAAACTTTGCCATTTCATGTAAGTAAACATTTACAATGCAGAATTTTTAATGATTTTAAGAACGAAGTATGAAGTTAGGGCAAAAAATAATTCTTGTTATACCTTACTAGTTTACTTTTTTATGTAAGACTATTCATACCCCATTTCATTAAATATAACGAAAAAAAGTAAAAGACTATCGAATATTTTGGTCAATATAATTGGTCAGATTAGGTCTGCACTAACGTTCAAAAGTTTTAGATCTGTATTATTTTTTGTTTTTAAAAGAGTTTTATGTTAATCCATGCTACATTTATTTGATCTATATAAAATACTAAATTTATTTGATATAGTAAAACTGGAATAAGGTGAAAATGTTAGACTTCAAAATTTCTGTTTTCTACTGGAATGTACTGTACTTAAAACTGTAATTTATTGCTGTGACATTAAGCTGAATGTTCTGCATGATTACTCAAGTCTTTAGTGTCACATGGTCTTCAGAAATCTGTTCATGGGAAAATGTCTTGATATTTTTGTATAGAGAGTTATAGTTTTTTTTTTGGCAATTTTAATAATAAGAAGAATGTTAGCCTATAAAATGTCTAATACTGTCATTTAGTCCTGGGGGGGGGGGGTGTATTGTTTCCACAAAACTCAATAAATGTTTCTTGATCATTATGAATGAATTAAAGAAATAGTGATTTCTGCGGATCATGTGACACTGAAGAGTAATTATGCAGAAAATCGTATTTTGCCCCTTACAGAAATGTAGATTCAAGCTTTAGCAGCCATCAAAGATTTCAGATTAATGCATAAAGAATCAGAGAAAATCTTGAAAGAAACAAAACCTGAGCTGAACAGTGAACCTGAAGCTGGGACTTCACCTTGTTCACATGTACAGTACAGTCGTGGCCAAAAGTTATGAAAATTACATAAATATTGGAAATTGGAAAAGTTGCTGCGTAAGTTTTTATAATAGCAGTTTGCATATACTCCAGAATGTTATGAAGAGTGATCAGATGAATTGCATAGTCCTTCTTTGCCATGAAAATTAACTTAATCCCAAAAAAATTTCCACTGCATTTCATTGCTGTCATTAAAGGACCTGCTGAGATCATTTCAGTAATCATCTTGTTAACTCAGGTGAAAATGTTGACAAGCACAAGGCTGGAGATCATTATGTCAGACTGATAGGGTTAGAATGGCAGACTTGACATGTTAAAAGGAGGGTGATGCTTGAAACCATTGTTCTTTCATTGTTAACCATGATAACCTGCAAAGAAACGCGTGCAGCCATCATTGCGTTGCATAAAAATGGCTTCACAGGCAAGGATATTGTGGCTACTAAGATTGTACCTAAATCAACAATTTATAGGATCATCAAGAACTTCAAGGAAAGAGGTTCAATTCTTGTTAAGAAGGGTTCAGGGCGTCCAAGAAAGTCCAGCAAGCGCCAGGATCATCTCCTAAAGAGGATTCAGCTGCGGGATCGGAGTGCCACCAGTGCAGAGCTTGCTCAGGAATGGCAGCAGGCAGGTGTGAGCGCATCTGCACGCACAGTGAGGCGAAGACTTTTGGAAGATGGCCTAGTGTCAAGAAGGGCAGCAAAGAAGCCACTTCTCTCCAAAAAAAACATCAGGGACAGATTGATCTTCTGCAAAAAGTATGGCGAATGGACTGCTGAGGACTGGGGCAAAGTCATATTCTCGGATGAAGCCTCTTTCCGATTGTTTGGGGCATCTGGAAAAAGGCTTGTCCGGAGAAGAAAAGGTGAGCGCTACCATCAGTCCTGTGTCATGCCAACAGTAAAGCATCCTGAGACCATTCATGTGTGGGGTTGCTTCTCATCCAAGGGAGTGGGCTCACTCACAATTTTGCCCCAAAACACAGCCATGAATAAAGAATGGTACCAATACACCCTCCAACAGCAACTTCTTCCAACGATCCAACAGTTTGGTGAAGAACAATGCATTTTCCAGCATGATGGAGCACCGTGCCATAAAGCAAAAGTGATAACTAAGTGGCTCGGGGACCAAAATGATGAAATTTTGTGTCCATGGCCTGGAAACTCCCCAGATTTTAATCCCATTGAGAACTTGTGGTCAATCCTCAAGAGGCGGGTGGACAAACAAAAACCCACTAATTCTGACAAACTCCAAGAAGTGATTATGAAAGAATGGGTTGCTATCAGTCAGGATTTGGCCCAGAAGTTGATTGAGAGCAGCCCAGTCGAATTGCAGAGATCCTGAAAAAGAAGGGCCAACACTGCAAATACTGACTCTTTGCATAAATGTCATGTAATTGTCGATAAAAGCCTTTGAAACATATGAAGTGCTTGTAATTATATTTCAGTACATCACAGAAACAACTGAAACAAAGATCTAAAAGCAGTTTAGCAGGAAACTTTGTGAAAACTAATATTTGTGTCATTCTCAAAACTTTTGGCCACAACTGTAGAATTGAGAGAACAGGACACAGAAAAATTTGATGCTGAGACACTTGAGCACAAACCTGAACATCTTTTTTTTTCTATGCAAACAGTATTGCATATTTCTAAATCTTTCTCTCATAATTTGAGTCTCCCTAATGTTAAATGTTATGAATACCTGAAAGTTTATCAAAGGTGACAATGCATAACATTAGCGCCCTTTTTTCAGACTTCAAATATTGTGACTCACTGAATGAAAACTGTCCTGGAAGATTTCGATGTGTTTATCCGTGATGGATCATCTGCACTATTCAGAACATGTCTGGTGAGTATGTTGCATTGATTCTCTGCAGGCACTTTGACAAAAATACGGCTGTTAATGTTTGTGTTGACATTAAGATATTTAAATTCTTATTCATTTGAACTCCGGCTCTTATTTTACTTTATCTTATCATCTCAACTGATTTTAAGGATTTGAGGTGTTTCTTTCTGTACATGTTGTCTACATTAATCTAGTAGGATCCAAAACTTTCATGGAACAAAAAGAAATATAACAACATAGAAAAGATGGATGTCAAAAGTGATTTTTTTTTGTTGTACTCTATTACATTAGGACAGTACTCCTGATGGCGGACAGACCAGAGGGATGAAAGTGGGAGTTCCTATTGTACTTGAAGATGATGACTCCCCTACGACTTTGACCAGTGTCATAAACTTTACTCTTGTGTTGGAGGAAGGGATTGTCTTGCAAGATGCTCCAGAACAGTTTGGCCTTTGACCTGTTTGCCTTGGATTTCAGTACCAAAAAATCGGAAGTACACTTTGAGGTGATTGAGAAGGTGTTCATGGAATTGGGCACTCACTGCTCTGCAAGGGTACAATCCCTTAAGACTTAACTTCTGCTATGACTTTGCTTTTGTGAGCTGTTTTCAGACTTCAAATTATTATTATTATTTTGTACACTTTTCCTTGTTTTGTGAAGTTTAGACTGTAAAAGGCATCTTGCCATGTTTCTTTTTGTGTACCTTTATTTGAAAGTCATGGAATGTGGTTGTAGTGTGTTCCTTTTGGTTTAAAATAAAATTTGGAAGAAACTTTCAAGCATTCAGTTACAGCTTTTTTCATTATATTGTATAAAAAAAAACTGCTTCAGTAAATTTAAACACATATTTTAAACCCAAAATGTGTGACAAGTTCACATCTATTAAATTAATAAGTCTTTGAAACTATCAAAACACTTTTAACTTAACAAAAGAATATAAGTTGGGAGACCTTACTCAGTAAATTTAGTTAAGTCAACAACAAGTTGACTTAAGTCAAAATTACAAGGCAACTTGCTGCACAGCTTTTTTGAGTTAAGTGAACAAGTTGGGTTAAAAGTGGAGTTAACTCAAAAATGCTGTGCAGCAAGTTGCCTTTAAATTTTGAGTTAAGTCAAGATTTTATTTTTTACAGTGTGAGCAGATTGTGAAATACACGCTCAAAATTGCTTAAATCACCTTTCTTTCCCATTCTGACATTCAGCTTGGAGTTCAGGAGATTATCTTGACCAGGACCACACCCCTAAATGCATTGAAGCAACTGCCATGTGATTGGTTGATTAGATAATTGCATTAATGAGAAATTGAACCGGTGGTTCTAATAATCCTTTAGGTGAGTGTATAATATTAATTTAGATTTTGCATGTAAAAACATGTGTGCAGCCACCAAATCAAGCAATTCAGTGTATAATGCATAAAAATATATGGTCTTCAAAATAATTTTTCTGTGACCTTTCAAGACAGCTTCCTATGACTTCAGTAATCCCAGCCTTCTACAGTGAAGATATGTTAGGCTGTTGTGAGCCCTGAGGATGTGCCATCCAGTGCATACAGAACTAGAAATAATCCTACTATGCATAAACATTTAAAGCTTTGGTAAACATTTAAAGCTTTGTTTAGTCTAGAGGAAAGCCTTTATCGAATTAAAATAAACTAAAACCAGAATATTATTTAGACAGCATTAATTTGGGTTGCATGAAGTATGAAGTCTTTTAAATTTTTTTTATTGTATTGACTTATTAAATATAATTAGAAAAGCAAAAAAAAAGTGGAACTTGTTAAATCGATTATCATTTGTCTCTGCACTTAGGCATAGTATCCCATAGTTCAAACTTTAATTTGCAGATAGGATTGTCTGTCTTCAAAGCAAGTCTATTTCCTCATAATTGATTTGTAATTGATCTGGGAATAAAATACACTTTGCGCTTTGCATCATCACTTTCTATCCAGTTCTGAATATGTCAATGTCTCTGCTTATAATAGGATTCATTTGTTTGTTTGTTTTAGTCATTCAGTCATTTCCAACTCTTTGTGATCTCATGGAACATAGTACATCAGGTATTACTAGATGCTGTCCATGGGGTTTTCTTGGCAAGAGTATTGGAATAGGTTGCTATTACCTTCTCCAGAGGGCCATCTGCGGGCAATTTGAAAACAATCTAATCTGCATGTCTTTGGACTCTGGGAGGAAACCGGAGAGTCCAGAGGAAACCAACAAAGCAATGGGAGAACATGCCATCTCCATGTACACAGATGAGACATGGGAATTCTGGACCTAGAGGGGCAAGGCAACAGTGCTAACAACTACGCCAACATGCCGCCATTAGGGTTCATAGGGAAAGACAATTACAGGATATTAGAGACTGAGAAGGTATTGAAGAAGGCCCTACCTATTTCCTATAAATTAGAAGTTCAGCCTTTATTCATCAGATATACTGTAGATTACTGCACAGTGAAATTATTTATTCTTCATATATCCTAGCTTTGTTATATGCTGGGGTCAGAGCTCAGGGTCAACATGGCACCCCTGGGTCAGACAGGATTAGGGCCCTTGCTCAAAGGCTCAATAGTGGCAACCTGGAGGAACTGGGGCTCAAGCCGCCAACCTTCCTGTCAGTAACTCACTGATATTTTAACACACTGGCATTGGCTGAATATCAATAAATTAAGTTGAAAAGCATATATCTGGAAAAGAATTGATCCAAAAGATTATGCACGATTTCAACATAAGTTCAAGATAATTTGTAATACTGGGCATGGCAACTGGTTGTTCTTATGCCTATTGTATATACTCACTCCTCACTTTAATAGTAACCTCTGTACAGTTGCTTATTTATGCAACTACCCAACCATCCAATAGTACTGTATTATTAACATCAGGCAGTAACATCATGTCAAGAGTTTTATTAAATGTTCATGTTCACATCAAACACCAGAATAGAGGGAAAGTGTGATATCTGTCACAGGCTGTTTTGACATGATAATGAACACTCCTTAAAAAAAAAATGGTGATCTCCTGGGATTTTTCTGTAAGTGAAGATGAGAAGAGAAGGACCAGACTGGTGTAAACTGACAGGAAGTCTATAGAAACTAATATAATCATGCTTTAAAACTAGTTTGACCAGAAAAGCATCTCAGGATATACAGAACAACACATCAAACCATGAAGTAGATGGGCTCCAAGAGCATTAAACCACATCAGCTGTCAACCAAGGACTTCACTCCAAGGCTGTCATCATGGGAACAATTCCCACCAAACTGGGCAGTTAAAGACTTGAAACAGACCAGATGATTTTTCGTAAGACCATGGACAGTTGAAGTCAACTATCAAGATAAGAGGATACATATGGTTTATTATAAGATGTAACATCCTATGAATGGATGAAGATAAATTCAGTCCAAAATTATGGCAAAGGGAAAAATATGGAGAAGGGAAGGAACTATTCATGATCTGAAGGTTGGCACATCTCTCTTTGAGTTAGTGTGTATGGCCGCCAGTAAAACCTATTGTATTTATTGATGATGTGAGTGCCGACAAAAGCAGAATGATGAATTTAAAAGAGTACAGGGTGATCTTATATGTGGCAAAACACATTTCTGATGCTTTACAGTGTAGATGGATAATACCCTGAAGCACAATTCCAAAGCAACAAAAGACTTTTTCAAAGAAAAAATGTGCAATGTTCTGCAATGGTCAAGTCAGACATCTGACCTGAATTCAAATAAAAAGCAGAGGGATGAAATGCCACATAAAGAAGCAGGAAAGAAAAAGGAAAATACAGCAAAAGTAAAGACCTGGCAGAACATCATCAGGGAAGAAACCTGGCATCTGCTAATATCAATATATTCTACATAGATTTCAGGCATTCATTGACTTTAAAAAGGGGCAACCATATATAAAAATTACTGGGATTCCTGTACCATTTATTCAATTTAAATGTGAAATTAAACGTAATCAGTGATATTATTATTTCAGGTTGAAGCTGACGTACTGTACACATCTGTCTGCTAAAAAGATGTACCTCTTATAACTGTAATGCCACAAAATTTTGTTTAATGTGACTATGAGCTAAGACTATGACTAATATGAAGTATTAGGAAATGACAAATATTTTAATTTTTTTTTTTTACAAAATTTACCAAATATACTCCCTGTTTGATAATCAGAGAGTGATTCACAGATAAGAAATCGAAACACTAGATTGGATAAAAATGTTTTGTCTTAAAATGACTCCAGTGTGTTCACCAGCCATTCAGTGCTGTTATTTCAGTGGTGGAAATATGAACTAATCCCAGTCAATATATTCAGTTTAGCTTTTCTAATTAATATCTATTGGCGCATGTGTTTGATTACGTTGAGTAGCTTATTAGTAGCTTATTTTACTGTAAAATGTTCATAAAAATTTTGTCCAGACAGTTTTTGTGTAGCTCTGTTACATAATCTGCCACATAACTTCTTAACATACTTTATTTTTACTTAAACATTTTGATTTAATTCATGGCGAAGTTGTAACTTCATCCAAATACCTGAGTGCTACAAAAGTTTCATTAAACTCTTTTAGACAGACATGTTGTCGTTAGTCTTTCGGCTTCTCCCGGCAAGGGGTCACCACAGAAGACCATCTCTGATCCTCACACTAAATTGGCACAGGTTTTATTGCTGGATGCCCTCCCTGACGCAACCCTCCCATTTTCTTCGGGCTTGGGACCGGCACTGCAAGCACTGGCTGGAGTTTGGGCATTGGGTGGGAATCAAATCCAGGCCTTCTGCTGACCAACGCACAGACAAAACCTTTCATTCATTTATGTAGATTTGATTTTAACTCCAACATATGAACACCATTTAGTTTAATTAATTGAGGCATAAATATTTATGCTACGAAAAAAACTTTCCACAAAGTCTATTTTAATACACCCCTTATTTCCACTTTCTCTATATATTAATCATTTAAAATAGAAATGCTTGCAATTATCTATCCAGTTAGTTTTTGCTTATGCAGCATGCTCGTCCCGCCTGCAATCTGATCAGCAGTTTGTGCCAGCCAAAACCCCTGAAACCGTCAGCGCAGTAAACTGCTGCTACGCTTGTTCCATTATTTGGTCTTCCCAGTGTGAGTCATGGGTCTGTCCAGAGTGACACAGGTGCGCTGGGTGCACTGAGCGCAAGGTAGGGAGCCAGGCCTTAATGAATTGGCTCTGCGTCCGCATCATATGGCAGCACTCCAAGATCCATCTCAGAGAGCCGCTCTCAGCACTCGTCAACGCATCTTGAGAGCACATGAGAGGAAGAAAATGGCAGAACTCACTGGACCAGAGGAATGCCAAAGATGCCTGGCATCCTAGCAGTGCCTGGCTGTCTCTTCCTCTCAGACAGACAACTCACTGTGATAACCTGAACAGTACAGTATGTCATTAAACAGGTTAATATACTGTATATCTCAGAATACATTAGTGTATATTGTATGCAGTATATTTAAATAAATGTTCCCTTTGAAATCATTTGAATTTGCAGTGAAAATTGGAACTGAGATATTGATCATTCCTGCCATTCCTGCCATGTGTAAATCATTCTCTAAACATGCAGTCTCACCTGTGTTGCATAGCCTCATATAAAAGATAAAGATAAAACTAATGCACATTTTTCATTAAAAATCTTTTTTTTCTGAGAAAATGTATTCAAATTATGTATGCGATAAAAGGCATTATAAGAAGGCTGTGAATAGTACAGTGATGGACCAATCGGCACTAAGTTCCCTGGGGTCCAGGCCCTCCGTTGCCCATATGCAAGGTTATGCATCATGCTATAGACTATGAATGGAAGAAACAAACTCTAGAACCCTATTCACAGGCAGTTGGCACTTACTGTGCACCATGTGCAAACACTATGTGCATAAGGTAATGAATGATGTTCACGTCTGACTGTAGATATTTATAAATAATAATAATAATAATAATAATAATAATAATAATAATAACCATATACCTACTGCATCTGGAATGGCCAGGTTTGCCTCTGAAGGTCCTAGAACTAATCAGATTGTGAAGTTCAGCATAAAAAAAAAAAAATATTATGAAGTTATTCCTGTTCAAATTATTAAACTTTTTCTATTATTCAACGTTGATTACATTTTTATACTCTCTAACCAAAAAGCGCACACAGTGTGCATGTTTGTGACATTTTTCATCCCATAGCAATATGTTGTTTTACAATAACAGATGTTTCAACATGAATAAGCAGGAACACTAGAGACACTATAAACTCGAAATCCAATATGTTTTTGGCCTCCATGTCTCCATATTGCATTGATTAGTTGAACAATTTGGTCTGATTACTGATTGCGTGTCAGCTGATATCGTTGTTGCGGATGCTAGCAGGCTCACTTCCTCTGCCACCTGCAGCCATGATCCGAGATAATTGCAGGAGAGAAATAGTTCTAAGAATTTTATCAAATGTCAATGCTTTTTGAAATAAATGTCTGTTCAGTCAAAAAGGCATGTGGTTTATATTGTAAATGCAACACAATTCACTACAATAGTGCTGATCATTTTAGCATTTGAAACAGTGCATTTCTCAGTCTAATTGCAATATTCGAAAATGGATTAGACATTAAATGTTCATCTATTGTATTTAATTTGGCAGTGCTACTTTTTAACAAATAAAATATAGTTTCTTTAAAAAAAAAACAGCCCAAAATAATGCTTCACTTTAATAAAACACATTGGAATTCAGTATGAACAGTATGACTGCAGAACATGATGAATGCCATTCTCACACTTTTACTCATTTTGACAAATTGAGAGGGGTGTTAAAATCAAACCGGGTTGTGATTAAATTCCTCGTGAATGAACGCATGAAACTGATTGACATTTACAGAAGACTTCTAACTGCAGTAAAATATTTGAACCATACAAATATTGTAAAGCAGGCCACATATCAATCCCCAAGAGCTTGGCTGGGAGTTCCCCATATAGTCCTGCCTTGCTACAAGCTATTTCAATTTCAATTACATTTAAATTTATTTTGCTTGCATATCGCTTTTAACAATTGACATTGTCACAAAACACCTTTACACAATAAAAATAATTATTTACATGTAAGTAAGTATGTATGCGATATGCCTGATGAGCAAGCCAAGGACAATGGCGACAGTGGCAAGGAAAAACTCCCTGAGATGGTAATAGGAAGAAACCTTGAGAGGAATCAGACTCAACAGGGAACCCATCCTCATTTGGGTAAAACGGATAGCAGGGATTGATCTTTTGATCATTGTACTGTAGCTGTAAAATCATGGTCGTGTGGGTGTATAAAAAGAAAAGGCAAAATTATCACCCCTCCACTGCTGTGCTTGACAGTGGGTAAGAGGTGTTTATTGTCAAACGTGGCCCAATACATTAAGGCCAAACAACTTCACCTTGATCTTATCTGTCCAAAAATCATTGTTACAGAAGACTTGTGGTTTGTTCAAATGCAGTATTGCAAGCCTCAGCAGTGCTTTAGTGTTCCTTTTAGAGAGAGGAAATCTTCCTAACAAGCCTGTTCAGTCTTCTTCTAATTGTATGGTACTTGGTATTGCCCTCATGTTTTTGTGGCTTATTTTTTGTTAAATACTAAATGGCAGGTGAGGAAAAAGGTATATGTTGTTTGTCTGATGTTGTATTTACCTATTACTAAGACCTGCTATGATCAGATGATTTTATTGTGTTTTTTATATAACAAAATTGAAATAAAAGAATGCCTTTTTGAATGTAACTGTGTTTTGTTATTCTGCACAATCAAAGGTTTCGGTTTGACTTGAACACCCCTCTGACACAAAAGCATGTAACTTGAAAATGACTACATATCCTTGTTTGTTTAAATTTATACATTTTGACCAAAGCATGACATGAAACTGCAACATTTTAAGGCAAAAGCATTAAAATACTCGTATTGTGAAAAGCCAATCATACAGCTCCTTTCTGTTATGTGATCAATGATGCAAAGATAGTTTTAATTAGTTTTTTTGTTTTTTATGAAATTTGAAACAATATATTATTATTATTATTATTATTATTATTTTATTTATTTATTTATTTATTCATTATAGTTTTAGTATCACTGCTGTGCAACATTATGGGAGGAGGAGTTATAGCATTTTGAAAAATTACATAAGTCACATTTATGTAACCTTATATCACATATAGCAACAAGTTTAAGAAAAATATTTGAGTATTTGCGCTTTTTAACAAACCTTAACAGACTTAACTAAAACATGCACAATACAGTCTTCATCAGTTTGCAATACTTCTTGCTTTATTTGAAAAACTCTTTTTTTAATCAAAATGGCCAAAATTTTATTACCTCATTTTGCTGTCAAACTGTTTATACTGTATACTGTACAGCCTATCCTCAAGTTTTCTTAGCATTTTTTTTTTTGTCATAGGAATCATTATGAATCATTACTCAGCAGAAGCAACATCAAGCATAAAGCATTTTTATAAGTTGGAGCTGAGATGACTAATGAACCCTATCTCAGTGAGTCATACCTCCAGACTAACAGCATGGATGGTGACTAATGTATGAAGACACGGGATCTCCCTTCGATCTGTAATTACTGTACAGCTGAGGGGGAAGAGGGTGGATTTAGAGAGAGAGAAAGTTGTCCCAAGTGATATGATATGAAGACATAGCCTCAAGGTCACCGCTAACATTAAACATGGTAGGATAAAATGCATCATTAATCTACAGGGTGTCCCAAACATCTCCATATATTTAAGCAATATCACACTGGAGGGAATGCTGTCATTACAGAATATCAGCATGGCTGTAATGCGCTCGTAGGCACTGATATTCTGTACAACAACATCACCTTGAGTGTGATATTGCTTTTATATAACAATTCCATAAACACCAATTATAATCAACAGATTATGATTTGTTTGTTCATTTAATTAGTTATTTTGCATTTATCCTTCCACAACTTGATGTTGTGAAAGTTAGTTTAATTATAAAGGGTGAAATTAGTTCACCGGTCCTACTGTATGTAGTCCAAAAGTGACGAGAATAATAAAAAATACAATAATCAATAATTTTGTAATTTCCTCTTGATGTCTCCACTCTTCCGCTTTTAGAATAGCCTCTGCTAACATAGTGTTCCTGGGTTCGTGTAAAATCCAAAGCAAGTGTGCTATGTAAGGTTCAACACACCAAACAGTGCCCTGGATCAGGGGTTAACAATTATTAGAACACCTGTGAAATGGAGTGATTCATACAGTCTCATACATGTTCCAAGGTTAATTTACATTTATGCAAAGCCTCTTAAATTATTTAATCTAAATGTTGCATGAATAGGAAAATATTACTTTTTTTTTTTCTTTTAGCAAAACTTTTCATACATAGGTCATATTCTCAGTATTTTTTTAGGTAGCCTTTAATTCAATTCAATTCACTTTTTATTGTTGCAGAACAGCTTTACAGAATCAAAAAGATTATAAAAATGCATTTGAAAAGTGTGATGTAAACTTTATTTGTACCTGAAGGCTGTGATGTATCAGGAAAAGATCGAGCACAAAGATCATTTGAAGGAACAAATTCAAAGTGTAATTACATGCATAACACCAGATGTGTTAAGATGAGTTCATTGTGAGTAGGAGAGATGACTGTGTGTGCTTGTTTACCAAGAAGTGACAATCAAGTAGAAGATTTTTTCTCTTTTTATATTTTGAAAATAAACGTGCATCTTGACAAAAAGGGTTCATTTACCTTTTGTATAGAGCGACTCTATAAACTCTGGCAAATCTTGACTCGGTTGGGGCCTTAGGCAAAATTGAAGTGAAGTGGGCCTCTCCAACCAGCATTCATCATCATTATCATATAAATAATAAATACGTTTATCAGCCTTTAGGAGCCCCAAACTGGCCTGGGGCCCCAAGCAGTTGCCTGCCTTGCCTTTTGACAAGCAGTGTACAGAAGCTTCTGCATTACCCTGTACATTATTCACATGACTTAACCATAGCAAAGACTCAACTTAGGCATCTACAGTATGAGGCATTCCTTTAACATCAACAGGACTTTGAATCAACAGATGGTACAATATTGGATGTTTAGCACCTAACATGCAGCAAAGCCATTACAACTGAATGAAATACTGAACTCACTTCTGTTCAGATGCTTTTCACTTCAATTTCACCCAAGCAGTTCCGGGCTCAAAGTACAAGCAAGATCAGCTGTTCAGCTTATATGGGATTATTACAATTTCAAAAATAAAGCCAGATGGGCAATTTCAAAGCATTGGCGTGACCATAGTTTTCTAAAGCACTAAATGAATTGCATAGGATTGGGTTCTAAATGTTGAATGTAATGGGTGTATCAGAATCATACAGTTGCTTTCTATTAAACTCAAAAAGACTATTTGAAAACAGATCAATACATTTCTGATTGGAAGGTACCAAATCTAACTATCCTTTTCCATGTACCATTCATTAAGTGTGTGTGTTTTTTTTTTACACCAAAAACTAAAATGCTTAAAACGCTGTACCTTAAAGAAGGCTGCGCTTGGTACCAAAACATGCACAGGTATGTATCAAACTAATTTTTTATCCTTTTTTTAGCCTGTTTTGAGGAAAACTTGTGATTAAATCCATGCAATGCAATACAACTAGAAATCGCTACCTCAACTAGAAATCAATACCTGTTTAAAGAAATACACAATTACATAAAATTTCATATGTATGCCACCTCCAAAGTGTTAAAGTATGTCTCATAAAACAGAATAACCTCAGTGTTAATCACTATGTTTTGTTCGCACCAGTTCTGTGAAATGGACGGGCAGCCATCCATCTCTTCGAGTTGGTGTGAATTGAAACATTACAATCTCACAAGTATGAGTAAAGTCTAGAGCAATCCATTCAAAAAACAAACCCAAATGTTTTTCTTAATGCACTGATCTTAAATCGACCATTTCACAATACAGAATATTAAAATTGCATTCATCTAAGGTTCCTTTACTACCTGAACTATGTCTTCTCCCCCATGTAAACTCTTTTTACTCTTGTTTACTTTTAGTGGTTGAATAATGCTCAAGATGTATATTAATCTCTATGTATGTATGTATATATATGTGGCCATTTGGAAGTCGGCCATCTTGGATCCAACTTTTGTTTTTTCAATAGGAAGAGGGTCATGTGACACATCAAACTTATTGGGAATTTCACAAGAAAAACAATGGTGTGCTTGGTGTGCGTAACTTTATTCTTTCATGAGTTATTTACAAGTTTCTGACCACTTATAAAATGTGTTGAATGTGCTGCCCATTGTGATGTATTGTCAATGCAACCCTCTTCTCCCACTCTTCACACACTGATAGCAACACCGCAGGAGAAATGCCAGCACAGGCTTCCAGTATCCGTAGTTTCAGGTGCTGCACATCTTGTATCTTCACACCATAGACAATTGCCTTCAGATGACCCCAAAGATAAAAGTCTAAGGGGGTCAGATCGGGAGACCTTGGGGGCCATTCAACTGGCCCACGATGACCAATCCACTTTTCAGGAAACTGTTCATCTAGGAATGCTCGGACCTGACACCCATAATGTGGTGGTGCACCATCTTGCTGGAAAAACTCAGGGAACGTGCCAGCTTCAGTGCATAAAGAGGGAAACACATCATCATGTAGCAATTTCAAATATCCAGTGGCCTTGAGGTTTCCATTGATGAAGAATGGCCCCACTATCTTTGTACCCCATATACCACACCATACCATCACTTTTTTTGTTCCGTCTTGGAGGGATCTATCCAATGTGGGTTAGTGTCAGACCAATAGTGGTGGTTTTGTTTGTTAACTTCACCATTCACATGAAAGTTTGCCTCATCACTGAACAAAATCTTCTGCGTGAACTGAGGGTCCTGTTCCAATTTTTGTTTTGCCCATTCTGCAAATTGTGTGCGCCGATCTGGGTCATCCTCGTTGAGATGCTGCAGTAGCTGGAGTTTGTAAGGGTGCCATTTGTGAGTAGCTAATATCCGCCGAAGGGATGTTCGACTAATGCCACTCTCCAGTGACATGCGGCGAGTGCTACGCTGTGGGCTCTTGCTGAATGAAGCTAGGACAGCCACTGATGTTTGTTCATTAGTGACAGTTTTCATGCGTCCACATTTTGGCAAATCCAACACTGAACCAGTTTCACGAAACTTAGCAAGCAGTTTGCTAACTGTAGCATGGGAGATGGGTGGTCTCGTAGGTGTCTTGCATTGAAATCTGCTGCAATGACCCGGTTACTGCTGGTTATCACCAGATATCAACACAATTTCGATCCGCTCATCACGTGTTAACCTCTTCGACATGTCAATGGCTGTGAACAAAGAGAAACTTGTAAATAACTCATGAAAGAATAAAGTTAAAGCACACCATTGTTTTTCTTGTGAAATTCCCAATAAGTTTGATGTGTCACATGACCCTCTTCCTATTGAAAAAACAAAAGTTGGATCCAAGATGGCCAACTTCCAAATGGCCACCATGGTCACCACCCATCTTGAAAAGTTTGCCCCCTCACATATACTAATGTGCCACAAACAGGATGTTAATATCACCAACCATTCCCATTTTATTAAGGTGTATCCATATAAATGGCCCACCCTGTATATATACTTAAAGTGTGTGTGTGTGTGTGTGTGTGTGTGTGTGTGTGTGTGTGTGTGTGTGTGAGAGAGAGAGAGAGACTGGCATGTTTAAGGGCATAATTTGAAGTCAGGAAACACCCTGCTGAGGCATCAATCACCCCATAAAGCACTACAATTTTTACATTTCCAGCTATAATCAATCTTAACTGATTGATCGGTGGATAATCGAGCTGTCCTTACACCAATCACGTACCTAACTTGTACATTTTCCTTTTTTTCCTTCTTCAATCTCTCTTGATGTCTTGGAGTGAGTTCTGCAGATTGACCCAGAGAGATTACATTTGTGATGTGACCGAGCAGCGCCATGTCCATACTAATTAATCTCCAGGGTGAGGCCACCTGCTGCCCTAAAGGGCAAGTGCCCATGTGAAATTGCACTTTTATGTGGAGACAGAAACATTTCTACTAGTTTCTTGCTGCTTGTGGTGCCAACAAGAACAGAAAAGAAGAATTTCCATAAAGTATAAACTTGAGTATCTTAAGTGGATAATGCTGTTGATTTTTGAGTTAGTTTTGACTGCATGAAGTCCATAAAAACATAGGGGCAGGGGTAGCTCGGTGGTTAAGGCATTGGTCCCAGGTTCAAACCCTACTATTATCAAGTTGCAACTGCTAGGCCCTTGAGCAAGGCCCTTAACCTCAACTGCTCTGATGTGTAATGATAATAAAAAGTCACTCTGCATAAGGGCCCTTCATAAAAAGCTCTTCATGAATGTAAAATGCTTTACAAACATTGTCATACAGAGTCATTTTTAACACTTTAACTCCTTTTAAAATGAAAATATGATGAAAAACTTAAAAAATATTAAATGTTAATAGAATGACACATTTTTTTTTTTTTTTTGGTCTGGGGGGGGTGGTTTCCAAGATTTTCCCCTTAATTTAGTCGTATCCAATTCCTCCCCATCACTAGGGGGCTCCCACATTAAGGCTACTACTACCACTCAGTCGGGAGAAATACTATCACTCGTTTCCTCCGAACCACGTGACGCCAGCCGACGCATCTTTTTGAACTGCTCACTCAAGCACCTTTGGGGGAGGCGTAACACACTTGGAGGTCAGCGCTATCGGCTTCTTCCACTTGCGTGAGCTCACAGACGCCCCTGATTGGCTGTAGAGCTGTAATTAATGTGGGAGCACTAAGTACCTACTGTAAGCACTAAGGCCTTGTTTTTTTCTTTTTAATTGACCATTCAGTGTAGAAGTTATGAAGCACATGGACAGTTGAATTACTTGTTTATGGTCTGAGTAAAAGCATCCAAATGCTTAGATATTTGCTAAATTATAATTTTGCTTTAGGTACTTAGTTTCCCACACACCTAGACAGAACAATAATGTAGAAAAATGTAACAAAATGTTTAGAGACTAGTTTTGTAACATGCCAACAAATGCATGTCACAGTCACAGGGAGCACCGACCTTCATAAGTCACTGTGCCAAAAGGTAGGGGATGGGTAAAGTAGCCAAAAAATATACTCAAGTAAGAATAGCTGTACTTCAAAATAATATTACTCAAGTAGAAGTAAAAAGTAGTCATCCAAAATATTACTCAAGTAAGCGTAAAAAAATTATTTGGCGAAAAATCTACTCAAGTACTGAGTAACTGTTTCATCATAATGTTCGATTTATTTTATTTTATTTTATTGTGTAAGCAGTCAGACAAAATGATAATAATGTACATATTGTGACATTTCCAAATACTTTAATAAAATAAATAAAAAAAATATATATAAAATAAATGAATAAAGCTAAATAGCTTTACAAAATAGTAAATTAAGGAATAAGAAACACAAATTTCACTCACTCACTCGGGGTCACGGGAGGCCTGGAGCCTATCCCAGGAGACTCAGGGCACAAGGGCACAAAATACAGGGCACAGGGCACAAGGGCACAAAATACACCCTGGACAGGGTGCCAATCCATCGCAGGGCACACGCACCTACACACACTCACAAATTTCATAATCTATAAAAAACTATTTCACAATATAAAACGTGTTAAATAAATACCTACTGTAGGTAACATACCGTATGTATGTTTGAACAGTGTAGACTATTTCCTGTGTAAGATGTACTGTATATTCAGTCACCCTGCAAATGGCTCAGCAGATACAAGAGGTCTCACTTTACCATAAACTGTGTCCAGCAGAACAAATGCAAAATTATGTTTTTTTTTAGCCTCTAGTTTATTTGCTAACTATATATAAGATTGCAACATTAAATGAAACAGGACAAACTGGACAAATCTGCCACAGAGGCGTTTGACAGGATTTGACAACATCCTTCATGTTGAGGATTGTTAATGGTGATGAAATTTGGGTGTATGGTACAACCCTGATATGAAGTAACATACTGTACAGTGAAAGAGCCCATACCATCATCTCCACAACTGAAAAAGGCTAGGCAGGTCCGCAGCTCGACTAAGTGCATGCCTACTGTCTACATATAAGGTTCTACATATACATGCTTATTGTCTACATATACACAATATTCATGATATTGCACATTGAGAATTCATCCCCAGGGGCCAAATCATCAATAGTGAATTCTATTGCTCGGGTTTTTATTGGAGCTCAGTCATATGCTTCTTACCTGCCTTGTGGAGGCCAGGATTTGCATTTCAGCCAATGTCTTCCACCCGGCCACTAGGGTTTCAGGGCCCCATTAATTCCCATCCCAAGCCCAGAAAAAATGGCAGTGTTGCATCAGGAAAGGCATCTGGCATTATTAACCTGTGCCAAAAATCAAATGTCCTGGGCGACCCCTAATGGGAGCAGCTGAAAGGACATCAACATTACAAAAATGAAAATCATCCCCTTGTGAATATATTATGTCAAAAACACTAAAAAGGAGAGATAACAGACAAATGTATGATGAATAATTGTCAAATGGTTTTTAACTGTGTGACTGAGCTGCTTCTTTTAACACCATGTTATAATGCACTAATAGTTGCATATGATACACAATAATATGCATATAATATGGTGAGCAGTTTGTGTGTGAAAACAATTCCATACACAACTCTGAAAATGTGAGTCTGGGAATATGGCCGTGCCATCAGGGAAGGATGATGCCTTCAGAGGCTTGTACCACTCAATCTGCACTCATCAGACCTGATCACCTTTTTTTTTCATTGATTGCAAGGTCAATCTTTATGCTTCATAGAAAAACTGAAGCCCCTTTTCCTGATTTGCCTCACTAACAAGTGGTTTTCTTATGGCCACACAGCTGTTTAGTCCCAATCCGTTGAGTTATTCTCACATTACAGTATGTGTGTGGGAATGCTCTTACTCTGACTGCTAAAGCTAGTGTAACACAGCCATCCACGCGAAGGGCAAATCTGCAGATAACTAGGCAGATTTATCAGCAGGCAGAGCAGCGGACGGCCGTGGTTGCTAGACAACCCCGCCATGTTGCCAAGCAGAGAAGATGCGCTACACCTGTCCGGCACGTTATTTAAAGCTCCAGAAACCAGCACACTATGTGTGAACATTAAATAGCATCAGGTATGAGAGCTCTGGTATAGAGAAAACTCAAAGGAAAAGTGAAAGAGAACAGAAAAGTGAAAAGATACAGAGAAGAGAAAAAAGTGAAAACTGAAAAGTGAAGTGAGAAGAGAAAGAAAGGAGACCGTTGAAAACTGTGAAGAAGGTGAAAAGATTAAGAAAAGCAAGAACTGAAAAGAGGCCTGAAAGATAAACAATATATCAAGATAGAGATAATGAAATAAAGGTCAGTAAAAGAATAAATAAATAAATAATTAAGCATTTTTCCTTGCCACTGCGAGGTCCTTGCCCTAATCCCCGCCAGGGTACAAATAATCACCCCTAATTTCTATTTTGACCATGCGCTTTTAATGAAGCATGTAAGTGATCTTTATTCATGATTTTATTTTTATTTTTTTTAGTGGCAGCATGGGGGTCAAGGGTTCAACTCCTGCCTTGCATGGAGTATGCATGTTCTCCCCATGCTTTGCGGTTTCCTCCCATTTGTGGTTAGTCCCTGACTTACGAAAGAGTTCAGTTCTGGGAGTCCTTTCGTAAGTCGGACTTCTTCTTAATTCCAACAAAGTGAGTCTTATACACCTTTGACACAAATATACAATATAAAGCATACCAACCTACTTGACTAAATCTCTGTCCGCTTTCCCACTTCTATCATGTGGCCAAAAACTGTAACCGTGCCTAAGGAAATGAATCTCACACATCTCTAATGTAAAATTTGTGCCTTTAAATCGGGAGGGGAATCCCGGACGCCATTTGATCTCAGATCTGTTTTCCACTGTATTGGACTGTGAACTGTTTTGTTAAGGATTTACTGAAATTAGAATTATTCACCATCAGGACAGCTTTAAGGGACAGCCATTTTCTATCATTGTGATCGCGGATTGATTCATTGAAACAGATGAGGCTGACTCATTTCTCCTGCACCCCCACATGCACACACACATAATATATCTGACTTTAGACATTTTATACATTCACTTACACACTGAATATATTGTACATAATTTAAAATATTCGTATCTGGTACACTGATCCGTAGTTTGTTCGTATCCACGGAAATTCTTAACTCGAGTCAGGGGTGATGTGATGTGATGTGATGTGATGTGATGTGATGTATGATATCATATATCACATATCACATCATATCATATCATATCATATCATATCATATCATATCATATCATATCATATCATATCATATCATATCATATCATATCATATATCACATATCACATCATATCATATCATATCATATCATATCAAAACATAGATGGTCACTGAAACAAAAATAATTACCAACATCATTAATCAAAGCAACTGGACCTGGCATCTGTTCTTAGTGCCACTAGCAGGGCTCATTATAAAAGAGGAAGGTGGTACAGGGCAACCATAGAGGTTGGCGTAGACTAGACGTGCTATTGAGTTGAAAGAGAAAACCTGTCGGAGGGAATTAGTTCTGAAAAGCAACACGACACCAAAGGCAACTACCATTATATTTTATCATTGCTTTTTAATTCTGATGTGCAAACCAGTCTCAACATGAACAGCAGAGGAGCATGCTGAAAACTAATCAGACTCTATTCATGCACTCCTAGACCTCTAACTGTGTTGTTATGAATCAAATAATAGGCTATTCATCACCTACGAGCCATGAATTCAATAATATTCCTGGGGACACCAGTGCTTACAAAACATTCAAATCAGTATTCAAACAGTCATCTCTTTGACATATGATGAAGTCTATTGCTTATTAAAATACAGGTGGTCCATCACGTTGCAAAAGTAGACCCATGTCTCACGGAGAGTGCATTATTTTTGAGGCACAAAACTTTGTCACAGTCAGAGTGTGGATACAGTGCTAATAATTCAACTGGCCACAATTACTTTCCATTTCCTCTTTTCTCTCTTGCTTGCTTGACTGGATATATATATATATATATATATATATATATATATATATATATATATATATATATATATATATATATATATATATATTTGAAAAGGCAAAAAAAATCTTTACACAGATAATCAATTTGTCAAGAGTTACCCAAGAAATGCCTCAATCTGTCACAACAATGTTGAGTGATGGCTATCTCTGCAGTCCAAGTGAAACTAGAGACGTTGCATTTTCTCTCCCTCCTTTATCTTATTGTTTACTTGTTCATTCCATTTCTGAGAACAAACGACAATCTCTCCGGTCCACTGAACTCACTCGCTAATGAAAAAATTGAAAAGTGCAATAACACACTACTGAGATCTCTCACCATTCATACAGGAAAAAAACGAACAACAAAAGAAAACGTTAAGTGAATTAGAAATAGGTCAGGCATGACCACTAGCTCCTTGGGGCCACCAAAACGATGCTGCCACAACTGCATTTGGATAGAACACAAGGTCTGAGATTTGTGATCTGCAGCAGAATTCTTCCAACCTCTGCCTTTATAGACATCATGAATAAACACGCCATGGATTTTTTCTTTTTTTTTTTTTTTTTACTTTATACGGCACTAAAGATTCCATTAGTGGCTAATGGGAGTGAAAGTGCCCCAGCATCAGGTTAATGCAGCCCAGGCAGAGCAGATTGTGGTCAGTAAGTTAATTATTTAGGGAGCTCTCTGTTTCCCGCACTCACTCTTCTTTTTTTTTTTTATTTTACTGATAACCATAAGCAGATTGATTATCCTTTTCATCCAGCACACTGTATGATTATCATTTGTAGCCTGCTGATATGGGTTCTCATCGCAAGATGGCCAGCCTTCCCACAGCTTGCGGTGCGACATGGCTTGTTTAGCAATGAGCAGAGACAAATAGAGAAATGGCTGATGGTTTGGTTCAGTTTGAATGAGGACTGGATGGGCTGTTTTTTTTTATTTTTTTTTATTTTGATATAGGGGTTTGTGGCAGAATAGTGGATCAGGCCAGTGGCAGAGTTTCAACCTTGGTCCTGGAGCACCATCTGCCCTGGACATTAGAGTGCTCTATCACATCCAGCTGTATTCCGAAAGGCTGTTTATTAGCTGATTAGTTAAAGCAGTTGTGCTGGGAGCTGAAAAATCACTAAAATGTGCAGGGGAGCAACTGAATTAGTGGGTAACAGAGACATTTCACACCTCCAGGGTTGGGAGTTTGAATCTCGCCTCTAGTCTGTAAGCATGGAGTTTCCATGTTCCCTCTGTGTTTTCTGGGTTTCTTCCATTGTCCAAAGACATGTCTGTCCAAACTGTCCATATTTTTTGATAATGTGTGGTCTTATACGTACTGTATGTGTGTGCAGTCCATCCAGTGTGTCCCTGATCTGTGCCTTGAGCTCCATAGGATAGTCAGCATGTCTTGTCATGACCCTACAGAGGATAAGAGTTGTGTAAGTCTATGGATGAATAAAAAACACATGTTTTGGGGTCCTAAATAAAGGGTCTTGAATAGTCAAATAAAGGGCTGGAATCCTATGGGATGCAACTAAAAGCTCCTGAGCCTTTAGGTTAGGTTAGGTTAGGTTAGGTTAGGCCATGATGTCTTAAATTAGATCATTAGACACATACAGATCATCTTATGCTCAAATGTAACATAAAACAGCCCTTATTTATCCACTAAACAAAGAGATTCAAATTAGGAATTCTTATCTAGATCTTCCGCTTCTATGCCTCTATCTCTTGATATTATGGTGCTGAACAGAAACAAAGCCCAGATTATGGAGAAGGAAATTATGTAGCAAGTTAACATGCAGGAAAAAAAAAAGAAGTAAAAGCAGTCCTCAGTTTGAACATCAGGTTTTTATTGCATACTCAGTGAGGCAGAGTGACGATCCTGTACATTCACTGTGACGTTCACGAGGCTTTAGGTCCCAAGCTTGCTGTCAACAGGGTCAACAGACAACTCGGGCAAAGCTGAGCGGAGAGATGTTCTGCTTCGTGCACATTGTTCACTAACGACATCCAGTGGGCACAAAGCTCTGCCGAGAGCACTGAGGTTAAGATGGATTTTGACATTTGTTTTAGAGGTCACCTCATCACTACATGGATCAATGTGTGCGATCCTTTCAATTTCACCTCAGCCAGACTCTAAAAAGCAAGCATGACTGGATGCTTATTACTTTGGGCTGCTTGGAAACAGCTTGTTGAATATCATGGCTGAGTGACAAAATAGCCTTCCTTTTATTGCATATCTAAATGCTATTGGATTTAATTTAACTATCCTTTGTTAGTTAAGTTGAAACTCTAACCAGGGGACTTGCTGCATGGCTAGTTTAACAAAATAACCTTCATAAAACCGGTTATTGTTCTTGCAACAACGTGACAACGAGTATGCATTACAGATAAATCCAAGCACCCGTAGGAATTGTGTTTATGTCCATTCTTTTAAAACTGTACATAACATGGAGTCCAACTAATTTCTCAAGTAAATCAAAGGTGAAACCTTTTTATATATGTACAGCTCTTTAATAATGTCATTACTTTCTCTGACACCGGGTTTATTGAGAGTGTAAATCTGAGATGTGTGGGTGTGTTGTTTCATTGCGCTGAGGGGATACAAAACTGCAATGGACACTGTTGCGAAATGCTTGCAAATATAAATAAATAAAAAAAATAGTAAAAGAGACAAAGGGGTAAAATATCTGATAACTTATTACGAATACTCTCATAGACCATCTGTGAAGAGAGCTGAGAGAAAAAAAAAGTGTTAAAATACAAATAAGATGAATTCAATGCAGCCGTCACAAAACTAATAGGTTGTGGCCATGAGAGCATGGATTATAAGGATAAACCAGAACAAAAATCAGATAATAAAGAAAAAACAATCATGTTTTCCATAGCCTTAAACTGAACTACCGCATATTCACTGAATATTCTATTACAGAAAATCCTGTTTCATAAAAAGTACAGAGAACTCTTATTCATTTCTGGGGGAAAGCTGAGCTCATAAAATCACTAGTTTAACTCCAAAACAAGGGAATTTGTTCTAGGCACAGCTCCGCTTCTTTAACCACTGCAGTGCTGAGATTAATAATCATATGCGTTCACGTCTTTTGTTCGCCATAACAAAAGCCTGCTCGTCTGATACAATGATCACGCGTCCCGCTGTGCCCCATTTGCATCTGTGCAATCAATGGACTAGGTAGTGATCACAATGCATCATTAGATAGAGGGGAGAGAGGGCGATCACCTTGAATGTGAGTTCCTCCCACAGATTTAACAGGTAAAGGAGGGGGTAAAAAAAAAAAAAAAAGTCTGTCTTTTGGAAATGTTACACCTTGTTTTTCTGCATAACGATGATGACACAGTCATGCAAACAATGCTTTACTCCCATAGTTGTTTCCCACAGGTCGACATGGGAACCCCGATCTGCCAATCATGGACGAATAAAAAAATGAATGAAACTGCGAGGCCAGGAACGGACACCCTCGTCCCCGATTTCAGCAAAGAGGGATTTCTGTGGGATTAAGAAGAAGAGCTGCACAGTAATAGCCACAAGTGCACCAATCAGTTCTTCACGGTTAAACTTACCAATTTGCCTGCTTGTCTATGGATGATTGGTCCTTTGACAGCTTCACATTCAGGCTTGGCTAAGCATACGTTAAACAACCTAAATCCAAATATACCATTGTTCCAGCTGAGTAAAGTGGAGAAAGAGAGAGAGAGAGAAAAAAAAGATGACGATTAAAAGACACTATACGTTAAGACAGACTTCACAGATCTGTATTGAAGAGGGTTCTAGATGACAGACTGCATTTAACACACTTAGATAGGTTGTGAGACGTTCGTGTTCAGCGTGCCTAGAAGATATGAGGCTATTAAAACACAATGAGCACACTCATTTAGATGCCGGGGAAAAACTCATTTCGGTGACTCACGTTACTCGTCTAAGCGCGAATTCAAGGACTGTTTGCTCTAATCGATTGGCTTCACTTTTCTGATTGAAGTCAGTGAAGTTATCAGTGAGAAGCCATGCTGGTTAGTGCATGCAAGGTGATGACACAGCTAAATCAATTGCCTGGGTAAGTGCTTCACGAGAAAATAAATCTCCACTTCTGCAATTCAAAGGAAATGATCCGCAAAAAAGATTTCTGCCGCATGCCCTGTAGAGGACAGGAAGAACAACTTTGCAACAAGATTCGCAACAAACCATTGACTTTGTTAATAAAATAACAAGTATCTCCTAAACGCAACTTTTTCCCCCCTTTTTTTTGGAATAGCACAGCAGATAATTATTGTGTAGCTTGGTGAGGATTGTTTTGTGTCCACAGAACAACTTTTTTTCAGAGCTGTCTTTCCTCTGTATATGGACAAGCCTTTGTTATCATTCATTTTACGACCAAAATGACCAAAAAAGGACATGGGGGAATAAATGGATATGGGCAGCACTGAGACTGCATTTACTGCTGCCTCTCAACGCATTTACAGCCTAAATCAAGTGACCTCAGAAAAAAACCCAGATCAAGTGCTTTCCGCCCGATGTACTGCACTGTATGTCCCACTCAGACGTAGGCCTGAGCCTTACAGTGCAATTCCGGAGACGTGTGAAAACTGCAACGCTTTGCTTAAGACATGCTTGTTCTAACTACTGGATGTCAGTCTCTGTTAGTAATGAGAGCCAAAGGAAGGCTTGCTTAAAGCTAGAGAAAATGGCACAGGCTGTCAGGAATAAGTGCTGTTTCTGGGACAGGAAAGGATGTTATTAAGCTCCTTGCGATTAACAGATTTTCTGTGCGCTCCTTATTAAGTGCCACAGGCTAGAGAATATCGAACAAATGCATATAAAATGGCCCGTTATCTGCAAACAGGGATTTATGACAAAATGTTGTTCCCCTCCTGACACTGTTTAAAGAAAGATTGAGCTCCACAGTCATACAACGTAGAATGTTAAATACTTCTGGCTATGCGGTGATATCACAGGGCAAAAATATCTCTCCTTTCTGTCTGATATGGAAATACCAGACATCTAGACATGACTTGAAGGCATTAAAAGCATCAATCTACAAGCCATTAACAGCATAAGCAGATCTGACACAGCGCTCTAGTTGCCCATTTCGGTCACAGTCTGCAGTTTGAATGATTACTTTAATGAAATATCAATAGAAGTTTCATTTTATTTTATTTTTTTTGTGTGTAGCTGAAGGATTTGCAATGGTCATCCGTATACAGGCCAGGCTTTTAATGTGTCAAAATATTCCTCCAGCATCCAAGGGCAGACACAAGCATTTCTGTTTCAGTTTCCTCCTATTTAAAGGCACCAGAGTGGAACATTGCGTATTAAAAGAACACACAGAAGCTGTTAGCCGGAGCAGGCAGTTAAATATGAAAATATAATGCAAGGCGGTGAGGCTGAGTCCCTTGTAGATAAAAGCCTCCCATGGCAGCTGAGAGCACGGCGATGGAAATGGCCCAGGGTTAATGAATATTGACACAGAATAATCTTTCCAGCCAGGTCTCAGGTGCAGTCTCGGGGCCACATTTAACTCACTGAATCTGACATGAACAGATCAAAGGCGGGTTTGGAGGACAGTATATCAACAACCTACAGTATGCCGTCAAGCATTTCGAGGAAGCAATCCGCACCGGAAAATTTTAACCGAAAGACCTCCCATCGAGAAGAAAATTGAATTCAAAAACTTGAACAAAAAAAATGATCTATTCAAATTTATATTGAAAATAGTATACTAGCGGATGTTTTGTATATTAAAAGAACTAAAATAGCGATTAACACACTGAGGATGCCAGTAAGAACATTTCTCATCACACTCTAAGGAACAGAACAAATTAAGCAAATGCTCAGTGTTTAAAAAATGCTTTGTAAAACATGGTCCCTGTAGGCCAATTATTTATAAAAGTCAATTTCTTGTATGTACAGTACAAGACATGAAATCAATTCAGCCAAGCAGATGTACAAACAAGTTAATAACTTTTGGAGCAAAGCAACAGAAACCTCATTAAATTAAGGCAACTTTTATAAAAGCGAACGCTGCATGTGCTGTTTGTTGTCCTTTATGGTCCGCGAGGCCATGCAAATTGATGTCACCCTGGAGCAAACCGCACAAGCACTGAATGCGGTGATAAGAGTAGCAAAATAATTGTGGTTTCACTGGACTTGAAAATTGAGCAGCATGAGTAAAAGGTCCATTCTAATGCTATCCTCGCTTGGGGCCCATTTGAAATGCAAGGTCAGGTGGCTCGGAGAATGAGTACATGTGGGAGTTAGTTAACGCCAACCTGCCTGTTCCAAGACAACCCCGAGCAGTCATCTGGCCACTTACTCACCACTGTCTGATATTTAGACAAATGAAAGGTGAAAGACAATAGATAAAACCACGACAGGAGTTTCATACAAAGTTCAGAATTTGTGCCTGATGTCACGTCGAATTAGGTGCAACATTCTGGACAAAGCGGTAAATGTATGCAAACTGCACTAGTTTACGAATGCTGCATTCAGCACGACTACATCAGTTACCTGACTACAGATCAACGACTCTGGTCCTGACTGTAAATTTATCCCCATGTTCCTTTTGCTCTAGAGGAATAGGACACAGCTGCTTTATTAAGAGACCCAATCTGCTGGTGATTAATTATTTTTGTCCAAGATGGACAGTAAATTTCTGGTGTAAATTAAGGCTGAAGACAGACTTGGCAACGGGAAAGCAATTCCCTCACACAGGACTGAAAATGCGGGCCAAAATCTAGGGCTGAGTTTAGAAATAGACTGATAAGCTAAATGTAACTTAAGTAACATGGCATAAATTATACAACCCTGCCATTTTGCATTTGCTAAGAGTGCATAAAAGAAAAATGAATAAAAAACCACAGAAAATGTTTAACTGAAATTTTGCAGTCCGTGTTTCTATACTGTAAAGTTTCAAAACTATAGTGTAGAATGTCACACATAGTTTTAACTCTGTGTTTCTGTATCTGTATGTGTGATTTAAAGCCTGTGAACTTTGATCGATACAGTTCCATTACAAACACAGAGTGAGGTTCAAGACTTTGTTCATTCATATTGTTTTCTATTAATATGCCGTGTGCTCTGAGGCAAAGGGCAAATTTGATAAATATGAATGTCACATCTGCATACATTAGATCTGAAAATATGGATGCATGGACTGAAGTAAACAGACACATACAGTAGTAAACAAGAGAGGGAGAGAGAAAGAGAGAGAGAGAACTCATGCTTGGATGAGCTAAAAGATCGTTGTAGCTGACCAGCACCTACTTTTTTCACTGTCAACAGTGAAACAGTGTCAACAGCTGATATTATGTCCACTATGTTGAGAACATTTACAGTCGACACAACAACAATACATGGATTTATGCCACCAAATAGAAACTACATGGAAAAAAAAGAAGACAATAAGTCAATATTGAAATGCAGTAGGTGGCTTAACACAGTGATTAACACAGTGGCTGGGCACCTGCAGGGTCAAGGGTTCGGGTCCCGTTTTGGGTCTCTGTGTGTAAGATTTTCATGTTCTCTCTGTGCTTGGTGAGTTTCCTCCAGGTACTCCGGTTTCCTCCCACAGTCCAAAGACCTGCAGATTAGGCTAACTGCCATTTCCAAATTGCCTGCAGTGTGTGAGTCAGTGAGTGAGTATGTGCATGCCCGGTGATGGGTTGGCAAATCAGCCAGGGGTCACACCACCTTGTTGGGTCCCTGGGATAGACTCCTGTCCATGATAAGTATTTTGAAATAGAGAATGAGTGAGTGAGTGGAATGCAATATTGATATGAATTTAATAATTTGATTAATGCATTACACATTGATATAGGCACATTCATTGTATTAAGGTTTTCATTGGTGCAACTACATCATTCAAATCTGCTCTGGAAAGCTAGTGACACCATTTCTCGAAGTGGCCCATTTTCATGTTTTGCAACTGCACAGGATGTGTAAATATGATAGAAGTAATGGAACCGGCTGATAAATAACCAGACATACCGTTTTATTTATATTCTACTTATCCTAAATCTTTTGTGCTTAATGTGAATGCATACAACATAATGCCTCAACTGTGGCAGGGATTCATCCGGTAATAATGATAATACAGTACACAAACATCCATTTTGCCTGTCAGATATGTACGAAATTGCATAGCGAAACCCAAAGTACTACTGGACGAGTCTTTGTATATTTGAGGCAGTGATTATGGTGTGAAATATTGTAAAAACTGACAAGCAAGAAGGATGAAGATGATTAATCGGGAACCAGCGGACTGATGGTTGTGTCACAAGGCTGTGTGATGTATCTGTTAGTTCACCTTGACTAGATAGAGTGCTAACCTTTCATTCTTGCTTCATCAGCTTGTACAGCACCCCAGCACCCCTAGCACATTTATGTCTAATAATGTTAGAGGCCTTTGCTCGGATGGCTTTACTTGTACATGAAATAAACAGCCCCTTCATTTCATTCCAAATTACTGCACTAAAAACTAAGCAGAATTTTGGGACTGCAGCAAATCCATCAGTACAAGTGTTTAATATGAAAGTGGAAAAAGATTTGGTTGCATACTGTAGGGAAAATAAATTCATATTTTTATTTGGATGTTGATTTTATCATGCCCTTGGATACTCAAACGCTTAAAATGGCAGCTCTCTTGAGTTCTTTAAAAAGAATTGTATTAAGGTATAAAAATCATGGGCTCAATTAAGCACTCCAGGTTGAAAAAGACTAAAAAGATGTTGGTTATGTAACAAGAGCTATGGTTTGTGCTGAAAAAAAGAAACATTTTGCTCATCCATTGGTGTTCCCAGCACAATAAAACAGCCCCATGCCACAGATCTTGAGGGACGGCACATTGTCTAAAACCATTGTATGATTGCAAGGGACTGCTGCTCTGGGCACTGTCTAATTGGACACGTGGAAATGACCCAGGTCTAGGAAGTAAGGACAGAACTTCGATAAAAGGATTATTCAGGGCTTCTTCATAATCTGGGGCAGTTTAAAGCTACAGTACTACAACAGCCTGATACCCATCTTGAAACGGCTGAATACTGGATGGTATTTTGATGATTATTTTAATTGAAAAGATGTTAACATAGTCTCTCTTGGAAATGGAAAAAAACACTGATACATAGTTACTTCTTATGCTATAAATGGAACAAAAATAAAGAATAAAAACATTATTATGGCACTTTGCAAAAGTTTGGGCACCCTAAGAGTTCCAGAGTCTCAGATTCTCTTTACAAGGTTTCAGACCTTAATCAGCTCGTTAGATCTGATGCATGGCAACAGCTGTCATTAATAAATGCCATTTTCAAAGCTTTACAAATACTTTGACTCTTCAAACCTTGTGCACACACTTGCTGACACTCAACAACCATGGGTTCCTCTAAGCAGCTGTGTAAGACTCTGAAAATGAAAGTTATTGATGCCCACAATGCAGGAGAAAGCTACAAGAAGATAACAAAGCATTGTCAGCTTGCAGTTTCCACAGTGAGAAATGTAATTAAGAGATGGCAGTTCAGGGGAACTGTGGAGGTCAAGATGAGATCTGGAAGACCAAGAAAACTCTCAGAGAGAACTGCTCATATACTGGTCAGAAAGACAAATCAAAACCCCCAATTTGACTGCAAAAAACCTGCAGGAAGATTTAGCAGACTCAGGAGTGGTGGTGCACCATTTCACAAGACCTTCGTGGAAGAGTCAGCAGAAGAAAATCTTACCTGTGTCACCATCATAAAATCCAACGTCAGAAGTATGCAATAAACATCTACAGAAGCCTGATGCGTTTTGGAAACAAGTGCTGTGGACTGATGAAGTTAAAATAGAACTATTTGGCCACAATCAGCAAAGCCATGTTTGGAGAAAAAAGGAGCAGCATTTCATGAAAAGAACACCTTGCCAACTATTAAGCATGGGGGTGGATCTATCATGCTTTGGGGTTGTGTTGTAGCCAGTGGCACATGAAAAACTGCAAACATTGCACGGGTGGAGAGAAGAATGGATTCCACTAAATACCAGCATTCTGAAGCTGAAAAGAGGATGGCTTCTACAACAGCACAATGATCCTAAACATACCTTGAAATCTACTATGGAATACCTCAAGAGACGCAAGCTGAAGGGTTTGGAACGGCCATCACAGTCTCCTGATTTAAACATCACTGAAAATTTGTGGGTAGATCTTAAAAGAGCTGTGCATGCAAGACGACCAAAGAATATTACAGAACTGGAAGCCTTTTGCAAGGAAGAATGGGAGAAAATCTCAAGTACAAGAATTGAACGGCTTTTAGGGGCTATAAAAAGCGTTTGCAAGCTGTGATATCTGCCAGAGGAGGTGTTACTAAGTACTGATTATGTAGGGTGCCCAAACTTTTGCACAGTGCTCCAATAATATTTTCGTTTTATTTTTTATAATTTGTGACATAAAAAGTAACTATGCACCAATGTTTGCTGAAAATATTGTGCATTTTTTCCATTTCCAAGAGAGACTGTGTTAACATCTTTTCAATTAAAAAAATCACCAAAATCTGTTATTTATCAAGGGGTGCCCAAACTTTTGCATAAGACTGTATATGTGTGTGTGTGTGTGTGTGTGTGTGTGTGTGTGTGTGTGTGTGTGTGTGTGTGTGTGTGTGTATCAGTCAGTCCGAAAAATTGGGAAAACTTTGAAAGTGTCCCCAAGTGCAGTCACAAAAACCATCAAGCGCTACAAAGAAACTGACTCACATGCCGACCGCCCAGGAAAGGAAGACCGAGAGTCACCAGCCTCAGAAATCGCAGGTTAACAGCAGCTCAGATCAGAGGGCAGGTCAATGCCACACAGAGTTCTAGCAGCAGTCACATCTCTAGAACAACTGTTAAGAGGAGACTGTGTGAATCAGGCCTTCATGGTAGAATATCGGCTAGGAAACCACTGCTAAGGACAGGCAACAAGCAGAAGAGACTTGTTTGGGCTAAAGAACACAATAAAGAACACGATAAAGAAAACTCTTTGAATGAGAAGGTGTGTCCAAACTTTTGGTATGTACTGTATGTATATATATAATAACTTTTTCTTTCTCTCTCTCACTTTTTTTTTTTTTAGAAAGGGATAAGCCAGAGGTATCTTGCATCCTTTGGTGAAAGTGTGTATGTGGTATGTGTGTGTGTGCATGAGAGAGAGAGAGAGAGAGAGAGCAGACATAAGGTTCAGTAATGGGCTCTATTCACTATCATTATAGATATGGTTCAGTCCCTCTGTTGCTCTAAAATGGCTGAGCCTTCAGGGTTAATGCAGGACTGTGCTTAAGCCACATGATGTAGTAAATACACAAAGAAAAGACGAAATCCTGCCATGCCATTTTGATTTGCCATAATAATCATGCCTCTTTTCTATTCCTCAAATCTGAAAAGTCAAATAATAAAAATGCACTGATGGAAAAATACAGAAAGGGAACTCTTCGGTGGACTGCAATTTTAAGACTTATTTGCATATCTTATAACAATAAAGTAATGGCAGCAATAACAGGCAAATAAACACACACACACACACACACACACACACACACACACACACACACACACACACACACACACACACACACACACAAAACAATATAACAACAATCCACACAGCAGTCGCTATGTCTTTCAATAATTTGGTTAACAATGTTTTTTATACTATACCTTTACTGTTTCTGATCTGGAATGGGTTCTTGTGGAAGTCTCATTTGGTTTATGGAGATGATAATGTTCTTTTGATGCTATTGTTGGTGTTTCAGTTCACACTTAGCCAGTATTAATGGAAACCTTAAGGCATATTCAGGGTGTGTAAAGTTTTTTTCTTTAAACAAAAAAGGTCACACACACACACACACACACACACACACACACACACACACACACACACACACACACACACACACACACACACATATAAATAAATAAATGCAATACCATATTGAAATTGAAGGAAGGCTTTTCACTCAAATAAACCATAAAATGTGAACAAACATAAATAATGGTAAGTAATCTTTAAAAATGTACAGTTCAGTTGGACTAATTACACAGAACGTACTTATTTTAGTTAAAATAATAATACATATTATTAGTAATATAATATTATTAATAAAAGTCACCCGAGGAACAAATCATACCCATTACATGATCAAATATTTCTGGTATGTACTGTATATAACCTATATACATTTGCCTATAAGCAAACTAAAAATATATACAGTACTGGCATCTTGTGGATTTAGCTTTCACGTATTTTTATTTTATGTTTACTTTACCAAAAAATATTTATTATATTGTGTATTGTACCCCCAAGTGAGGGGGTAATACTTTGTCAAAATTATCAATTTATATTTTAAAATAAGTATAGAAATACGTAACACGTTTATGCTCAATATGAACTGTACATATTGGATGATACTGTAAGTTAAAAAAAAGTCAGTGCCCTGTGCTAAACGTTGAGATATGGCAGAATGCATATAGTGTGTAAGTGTGCAACACAATGTGTAGGTGCATGAGGTGAAAAAGCATTTTTTTTAAAGTCACTGGCAGTCTTGGCCCTTGTTCATTTGGGCAGCTGTAGTTGGAAAGCAGCTATTCTATTACAGAGTGGGTTTGGTGAGGAACTGCAGCGTCTTTCCAGAGAGGAGTTTTTCAAAAAGCGTGTGCCCAGGATGGGGGTGAATAATCTTTCTCACTTGCTTTAGTGTCCTGAAATTGTGCAGTCAATATTTCTATGCAGACTGAATGCCATGCTGCAGTATGTTCTTGTCCATGGCTGTAACTTTGCCATTTCATAAATTCTATAAACAAATGATGATATTGGCTTGTTTTGATGTTGTAACATTGTGATAATGTTATAATGTATAATTGTAATGTTTCCTATTTCTACTTCCAGCTCAGATGCAAGTGGCAACCCATCCAGTAGCTCCCTCTGTGTTATATCTTTAGGGATATTTCTTCAGTTTTTTATTTATTTATTTATTTACCATTTTGCTTTTTACTATGTCCTATGGATATGGCAACTACGTCCAAGCGCTCTAGCTGTAGTCTTCCTGTTTATTCTCAAGAAGGACTTAAAAAAAAAAAAAAAAGAAAGAAACATCCCCACAATGCCCTGTGTTCTACAAGACTTAAGACGGAGCTATTGAGGCAGTAAAGCTGACACTAAGCTAAAGGCTAAGCTAACTGCTAAGCAGTGGCGGTACCAGCCCTCCATTCCCCCACTTATTATAAGGAATGTGAACTGGCTTGCCAACAAGATGAATGAGCAAGTGTCCTTGGTCAGTGATCAGAAGATCTACTGGGAATGCAATGCAATGTGCTTTTCAGAAACATGTCTAACCAGCGACGCTAGCGAGGATGTTGTACCTTAAATAAGGATAGATAGTGAGGGGAGAAAGGTGGAAAACAGACCAGCACGCTGCTCTCACCGTCACTTGTTTAGATTTTATCTCAACATCCAAAACAGTCACAAAACCAAATGAAACACATGCTTAAACAGTTCCAGTTGTCATCACAACAAACATTTACATTTTTTTTTAGATAAAACATGAATATCAAGTTAGGCACTAGTGGCAACCGAATATCAGTTTCCATGTTGGGTCTACAGCCAGACCATGTGCTTCCATGCAGCTAACTCAGTTAAACAAACACTTATAAAAATAAGACAATTATAGAAAACACATAAATTCTTAATATTTTTCTACAACAATAAAGATAGAATTGTTACTAATATGTTCACAGTCTGTCAACCGTCAGTCTGCTCTCACCGTCACTTGTTTACATTTAATGAGGGAAAGTAGCGCGGGCTATCCCCTACTGGAGCTCCAAAGTAAAAGACATTACCAATGGATCATTCTGCCTAGGGGATCATGTGCATTACCTATTTGTATTATACTTTTTTTTTGTTATCTCAGTGATACATTTAAAACAATGACCAGTCACTGTACGCATTTGTAAATAATCACGAATTACACACAATGAAAACAGAACACTGCAATCTCTGTGATCTAAACAAAAAATTAACATGCATTAAGACAAATAAATGTATAACATTCTATCTGTCACATACTCCCCCTCAAAATAGATGTTGTCCCCAACATCCCAGCCTCTGACCATTAGTGCAAATAAGGAGTAAATGATGCAAAAAAATACACATAAGTAACATTTTAGACAAACACTTATGCCACATCTGGACTAGTACATTGTAGTGTTACAGTCTGGAACTCTTTTCATACATTCTTCCCCTTTTGGGTAAACATCCAGTCCTTGAGTTCACTCTTAAGTTTCTCTTTATCTACAGTGTCCACTCCAAAACACACAGTAAATAGCAGCATTGTTAACACTCTTTATGCAGCCCGACCAAGCCATCTACATCCAGTCAGTTGTACCTTAAGTCTAATGACTTCAACAGTGAATGCAAAAGTATGTAATGTGCAATTGTGAGTCTAATAAAGACCTTGTGTTCAAAAGTCTATTTCAATATGTGCACTGTATGCATTTATTCAGTCCATTAGTATACAATGTCTCTATCTCCCATGTCCATAGTTTTGCTGGAAGTAGTATGGTTGAAAAGTGTAAGTGGATGGCACATTAAAGTATGTGCACCTTGGCAGTGCCCTCAAGTTGTAGCATGCTGGTGAGCCGAGTCTGTCATACGTGAACAATTTGGGCCGTCTGTGCTGCCGTCTAGGCCGTTGATATTCTTCCTGACTAGGTTCACTGGGCATAAGTGACGGGACAGAGTCCCCCTTGCAGCTATTCTCTCTCTCTAGTGAATCCTCCATCTGATTTGTTACTTCTTGTTCTTCCTCTCGCTCCTCTCGCATGTTATCCTCAGGCTGCACATATTCAGGTTCCACAGGTGGACTAGAACATGAAATATTCACTGTCTCAGGTGAGCATGGTTTGGGCTGCTGCTGGAAGGAGACTGGATAATACTCATCATCATCATCCTCTTCTTCTCACAGTTCGGCTTCCTCTTTTCCCTGCCTACTTCTTTTCTTTAGTTGTGGCTCTGCTGTTGTTTCAAGAGGCAGATAATCACATGGGAGAAGAAGATTACGATGCAAGATCCTTGATCTTCCTTTACCTTTCTCTGGTCTGAGTTCATAGACAGGAATATCCTCACTCACTTGACGCACAACTGTGTGGATAGTGTCCTCCCAATGACTCCTCAACTTCCCCGGACCACCACGAGGTGTCATATTCCTGACTAAAACACGATCACCAGGTTGTAATACTGAGCTTTTCACTTTACTGTCAATGTCTCTTACTTCTCACAGCAGCTTTCTGAGCATTATTTCTCGTGATCTCATATGCTTCTTCCATGCCCTGCTTCCACTTTTCTACGTAGCTCTGAGGATTACCATTTCCTTCTCGGCTCAGGTTGAACAAGATGTCCACTGGCAGTCGTGTAGAGCGACCATACAATAAGTAAAAGGGTGAGAAACCAGTCACTTCACTCCGAGTACAACTGTATGCAAAAATCAGTTTGTTTAATGAGTCCTTCCAGTTACTCTTTTGTCTCTCTGCGAGTGTCTTTAACATCTGGAGCAGTGTTCGGTTAAACCGCTCAACCTGCCCATTCCCTTGGGGATGGTAGGGAGGAGTTTTTGAACCAGTGACTCCACAGTATTTCTTCAGTTGTGCAAACGTCTCGGGTTACTTGGCTGTAACCCTGTTCCCTGATAAAGCAGGAACGAGATGCTGCGTGAAAACGCTATGGGAACATCTCTTTGTTGCCCGGTTGTGAAGCCTGTGCATGTCAAAACCGCCGAATACCTTCGGCTTATAACCTCTGCCAGGCATGACGTCACCGAATAAGGTGCACCTGCAGGTTATAAATAGGAGTGAACCGGAAACATCCTCAGGTCAATTTTGTCTGAAGGACGTCCAGGCACGCCAGCAGTGTGGCATCGGAACTCAGCATCTCGTTCCCGCTTTATCAGGGAACAGGGTTACAGCCAAGTAACCCGAGACGTTCCCTTTCAAAAGCTACACTTGATGCTGTGTGAAAACGCTATGGGAACGAGAATACCAACGCCGCCGCACTGCAAGTGTCTGGACCCCCAGGTTGTGTAGCGTGTGCGCACAAGCCGAGGAGGTCTCAGACCTAGCTCTGGGATGCTGACTCAAGGATCCGCGAACCCGGAGTAGCATTGACATCCAGACTATAAAATCTAACAAACGTGTGTGGAGAGGACCAGCCCGCCGCATCACACACCTGCTGCAGGGGGACGCCTCTTGCCAAGGCAATCGATGAGGCAATCCCCCTGGTTGAGTGAGCCCTGATTCCCAGAGGCGAAGTGTGACCACGCGCCTCATAGGCTAGGGCAATGGCATCTCTCACCCAGTGTGACAGAGTCTGTCAAGTGGCAGCCGCCCCCCGGTTGCGACCCCCATAGCAAATGAAGAGCTGCTCTGACTTACGCCACTGGCTAGTGCGGTGGACATAGATCCGAAGAGCACGTACTGGACACAGTAAGTGAAGTCTTTCCTGCTCCGGAGCTGTGAAAGGCGGAGGACAGAAGGCTTTGAGAACAACTGGGTGCATGGTCGAGAATGGAACCTTGGGAAGATAGTTCGGATGAGGATGCAGAATAGCTTTGACTAGCCCCAGGGGCAAAGTCAAGGCAGTATGGGGAGACTGACAGAGCCTGCAGATCCCCAATCCTCTTCAAAGAAGTAATAGCCATAAGAAAAACCATCTTAAGAGACAGAAGCCTGACAGGCGCTGACTCTAGTGGTTCGAAAGGGGTGTCGGCCAGGCATTCGAGTACGATAGTTAATTCCCATGAAGGGACCGTCGCTCTAGTGGGCGGCTTCAACCGTTTAGCTCCACGAATAAAACGGGCAACTAAATGGTGCTTGCCCACAGAAACCCCATCATTCAGAGCGTGACAAGCCGAAATAGCGGCTACGTACGTTAAGAGCGTACTAGGGCATAAGCCCGAGGACAACTTTTCTTGTAGAAACTCCAGCACTGAAACAATCTGGCAGTGAACTGGGTCTACATGTCTTGCCATGCACCAATTTTCAAATGCACTCCATTTGAGGGCATAAGTCCTTCTAGTGGAGGGAGCCCTGGCACTTAAATTGGTTTCAATTACGCAGGCTGAAAGCCCAGCATGTCTTAGTTGGTCCCGTTCAGGGGCCAAACGTGAAGGTCCCAGAGCTCGGGCCGGGGATGAAGTATTGTCCCCTGCGCCTGAGACAGAAGATCCCTCCTCATTGGAATCACACAGGGTGAGCCGTCAAGGAGAGATATTAGATCCGAGAACCACACTCTGGTTGGCCAATGGGGCGCTATCAATAAGAGGCGCAAACCCTGTTGACGGACCCTCGCCAGGACTCCTGGGGAAACTACTATGGGTGGAAACACATAAAGGCGTAATCTGGGCCATGTGTGGGCCATTGCGTCCAGACCCAGGGGAGCTGGAGGAGTCAGAGAGTAGTAAAGGGGGCATTGAGCTGCCTCTTGTGAGGCAAAGAGGTCCACCTCTGCTACATAAAATCTTTCCCAGATTTGACTGACTACTTCGGGGTGGAGTTTCCATTCCCCATGTTTTACAGCTTGTCTGGATAGCAAGTCTGCTCCTACATTCATATGCCCTGGAATGTAAATCGCCCTGAGGGACAGGAACTTGTCCTGTGCCTAAAGCAGAACCTGGTGCGCTAGCTTGTTCAAGCGGCGCAAGCGCAGTCCACCCTGGCGATTTATGTACGAGACTACCGCAGTGCTGTCCACCTGCACTAGGACATGGTAGCCTCTCAACTGCTGGAGGAAGTGTTTCAGGGCCAGAAACAGAGCCATCATTTTGAGGCAATTGATGTGCCACGCGAGAAGATGACCTCTCCAGCTCCCTTGTGCTGGACGGCCATCCAAGACCGCACCCCAGCCCGTGAGGGAAGCGTCTGTCGTTAGCATCTTGCGACGACAAGACGGACCTAGAGTGGGACCCAAAGTCAGAAACCGGGGTCTGAACCACATAGAAAGGGTACGAAGCCCCCGGCGCGTAACCCTTATTAGCCTCTGGGGGTTGGCCCTTGAATGAAACCCCCTGGCTCTTAGCCACAGCTGAAACGCTCTCATGTGCAGAAGGCCCAAAGCTAGAAGGCCTAGCTTGATTTCCTTCAGGGTGTTGAGAATGGATTCGACACGAGCAGGAGACAGCTGTGCCCGCATTGTGACCGAATCCCATGTGACACCCAAATATGTTGTCCTCTGAACAGGAAGGAGAACGCTTTTTGTGGCATTGAGTCTCAATCCTAAAGAATGAAGATGGGCTAGGACGACATCCCGATGTCGAAGCACTAGCTCCTGAGACTGGGCCAGAATCAGCCAGTAGTCTATGTAATTCAAAATACGGATGCCCTGGAGTCGTAAAGGAGCCAGAGCTGCATCCATGCATTTTGTATATGTGTGGGGTGACAGAGCTAGGCCAAATGGAAGGACCCGAAACTGGTAAGCTTCGCCCCCAAAAGCGAACCTCAGGAACTTCCTGTGCTGTGGCAATATTTCTACATGGAAATATGCGTCCTTGAGATCGATTGTCACAAACCATTCCTCTAGTTGGATTTGAGAAACAATCATTTTGACAGTCAGCATTTTGAATCTGGATTTCCTGAGATAGCGGTTCAAGCCGCGAAGATCCAAGATCGGACTCAACCTCACCCCCTCTCTTGGGCACCAAAAAGTACCGACTTTAGTAGCCTGACTCTCTGTCTGGGAGGGGAACATGTTCTATGGCCCCTTTGCCCAGCAGAGTCTGTAACTCCTGGGCCAGCAGATGTGCTCGGTCCGGTTTCACGGAAGTGGAGACCACGCCGTTGAAATGCGGAGGACGATGTGCAAACTGAATCCTATAGCCTGTGCCTACAGTCCTTTGTACCCAAGGAGATACGCCTGGCAGTAGTTTCCATGCTGCCAGGTTCTCCGAAAGGGGCACGAGCTTTGACACTTCGGCTGGATGAAGGGGGGGGGGGGGGGTGTTAGGTGTTGTGTATCCTGAAGTATGGCAGGAGATGCCCGAACACCCAACTTTTTGTTGGAGATTGGGGCTCCCCGAAACACCAGTGGTGGCGGGGATTGAACACCGGCCTCCCGGGAGTGCCAGGGAGGAGGCCCTGTTTTGTGATGAAAATCCAGGCGCCCCTTGCTGGGGGGAGACACCCCAATGGCCCCAGGCGCACGAACCTCAGGGCTTCTTCTTTGAAGAGAGGAAGCTCCTCAGATCCGGTTTTTTCGAAGCAGATTTCTGAGAAGAGCGGCGAGCCCCACCCCAGTCTTTATGAGGGGGTGCGCGGCTGGTCACGCTCTCCTTCTGCACTTCACGCCTGATAGGGGCCAGACCTGGCTGGGGCCGGGTGGCCGACGGTCCCGGTTCTTGAGCACGGCAGGGAAGGAACCTCCCAAAGGCCTGTTCATATAGCTTCGCCTCCCGAAACCTAGTGGTGATGGAATTAACAGCGTCGCCAAAGAGGCCAGAAGGCGAGACGGGGGCATCAAGGAGGACAGCACGATCCTTATCCTTGATACCCGTGAGGTTCAGCCACAGGTTCAGATGCCTCTCCATGGATACCATGGCAGCCATAGAACGGCCCACAGCACGGGCCGTCTGCTTGGTTGCACGGAGAGACAGGTCTGTGGCTCGGCGCAGCTCTGCAAATGCCCTGTCATCAATAACCCCGCCGGTGCTCAGGTCCTTCAGCAGGTCAGCCTGGTAAGCCTGCAAAACCGCCATGGTGTGCAGTGAAGCGCCAGCCTGACCTGCTGCCTGAAAAGCTTTCCCCACCATTTGATTGTGAAGTGGAAATCTGCCAGTTCTGCTACCCATCTACACCCAGTGGCATTTAATTTGGCTGTGGACAATACGTAGGTGAGTGGATTATTGTCACTGTAGACTGTGAAGAACGGTGCATAATAAAGGTAATCACGAAATTTCTCTGTGATCGCCCACTTAAGGGCTAAGAATTCTAACATGCCTGAATGTAGATGGTAATTCTTCTCTGCTTGAGTCAAAGTACGGGAACCATAGGCAATGGAGTTTTCCATTCTGCCTTTGATATAGTACTGCACCAAGTCCCTGGTTGGAAGCATCAGTATGGAGAATAAAGGGTTGTGAAAACTCTGGAAAGCCTAGAACAGGAGGCTGAATGAAACAGTCTATCAACTGCTCCAGTATTGACTGGTGTGTGCTAGTCCAGTCAATTGGCATGCTGGATGGGACTCCTCTGTTTTTAGGTTTCATTTGCCATTTCCTTTTTTTATCTTGAAGTGTTCCTGTATCCACAGGTGTTTTAATCAGGTCATAAAGGGGGTTAGCAATACGGGAAAAATCTTTAATATACTGTCGATAATAACTCAACAGTCCCATGATAACTCGCCAACCGTACCTGGCTTCTTTTTTTTCATGGCACTCAATGCAGCAGTATGAGCAGGGTCCATCCGGTTCCCCTCAGCAGAGACAATCCTTCCAAGATACCTTATCTCTGTTTTGAACAGGTCACACTTTTTGGGTTTTAATTTTATTCCATGTTCCTTCAGTTGCTGTAGCACTTTTCTAACATCATTGACATGGTCCTCAAAAGTCCTGCTGAATACAAGAACATCATCAAGGTATGGTACACATATTTCATCCCTCAAACCCTCTAGGCACTCCTCCATGCAACGTTAGAATGCTGCAGGTGCATTCATCAGCCCAAATGGGATACGCACCCATTCATATAGGCCCCAGGGTATTACAAAAGCTGTTGAATGCCTGCTGTCCTTGGCCATAAACCCCTGGTGATATGCCTTACCTTGGTCAAGCAGTGAAAAGAAGGTGTTTCCTCCCAGACTGTCCATCATGTCCTGCACTCTGGGAATGGGATGGCGATCAGGGTGGGTCTTTCTGTTTAGATCTCTATAGTCAATACATAAACGCAGGGTTCCATCTCTTTTTCTTACACAACAACTGGAGAAGAGTAAGAAGAGGTAGACTTTTCAACCCATCCCTGTGCTATCAAGTCCAGTAGGTAATCTTTCACCTCTTTGTACAATGGTTTTGGGACAGAGATGTATGTCCTTGACACTGGTTCAGAATCCTTTAGAGAAATGTTCATTTGCAGACTTGTCACACAGCCAATATCACCATCAGTCTGGGAAAATGACTCTGACTCTTCTCTTAGCATCTGGTTGACTATCTGTCTCTGATGTTCATCTAGGTGAGCTAGATCAACGGGGGGAGCCCACTTTTCATGTGGATGGCTGTCTCTATTGGCGCTGTGGGCCTGGACATGATGGGTGGAGGCTGTAAGAGGATAGTCCGTCTTAAATATGTTGGCAGGATAAACAGACCTCACTGACTGCGCAGTCCCCATAGCAGTTCTTCCAGCTAATATAATGTCATGATTTGTTGGATTCTGCACACTACAGATAATTTTTGGAACCATACCTGCCTTCACTGTTGCGAGACTATCGCAAACCTCAAGTCCTTCAGGCCACTGTGGAATCTCGTTAGGCTCAAAGATCAGCGCCCTATCCTCCCTGAAAGGTGAAGTCTGAACTCGACACTCAACTTGGACAGAACTACGTTTCGGCACGCTGACTCGCTCATTGACTGTTCTTACACTGTACTCACACATATGGTGTACAGTCACTGCATTAACAAAGGCTTCTGCCTTATTTTTCCTAAGTAGAGGAAATGCTACTTTTACTGCCTTTATCAGCTTTTCTTTGTCCCCATGTTTGGCGTGGTCGTGCACACTGTCAATCACAAGACGTTCAATAACATTAAAGCCTATTAGGGGCTACTGTTGTTGGTCACCTTTTAACACTAGCATAGGAATTAACAACTCATCATCACCAGAAGCAAGCTGAAAGGACACTTCAAGCCACACAATATATAGCATTTCTGTCCCATTGGCGGCTTCAACTTGTAGAGTACCAAATGGCTCGATTAACTCTGATACGTCTCTTAAAGGCATGTCAGGGAAGTGATCGCTTTTCCACACCTCATCTATAGCACAGATTTGTGACCCTGTATCCCAAAAGTGCCTGTGTTTGCTGTTTATTTAAGAAACATCTAATAAGGCATTTCTTCCCTATGAGCTCCCTCACAGAAGGTGTTTTATTTTTTAAGATATTACTTTTTTTTTTGCCCTTGAGTTTCTCATGTCTCTGGGCCACGCTTCCCTTAATACCCAAATATGTGTGTGATTTACAATTTCTTTGATGTACTGGCCAGTGGGCTTCTTGGCATTTCTTTGAGCAGTATGAAGTGGTTTTACAAACTGAATAACACTTCAGCCTCACGTTTTCTCTCCCTTCTTTACAACCCGCACAAAACTGGGACTCAACTAGTGAGCTGGTTGCCCCGTGTCCCACGGGAGCAACCCTTGTTAGTTTAAAGAACTCTTCTTAGCTGATGTTCCTAACCTCTCTGCTTTACAACCTGCTCTGAAATGCTCGCTGCTACCACATTTGAAACAATGCGGACAGTACTCTTCATCTGCCTGCACACAAGCAAAACACCTTGGCTGGGGACATGGCACTGGATAATAACGTTGTGGAGCGAATCTCTGTTGGAATTGGGCTGTGCCTCTTGCGTGTCTTAGCCTGAATGCTGGTTGGTACTCCTGTATTGGTGCTGGAGGATTGTAAAAGGTCATAGCATTTGAGTTAGCCTCATAAGGTGAGGATTGCAGGGGTGAAAACACTGGATAAGAAGCATGAGCAGTTTCTGGTTCTCTGCTTCGCAGAGGGTACTGTGGAGGAGTGGGTGCAGACTTTTGGATAGTTTCTCTCATCTGTGACACCTCAGCTCTCAAATCTTTCAGCAGCACCATATCAGAGCGCATCTCCTTGAGCAAATCTGGGGACAGAGTAAGAGACTTTTCCTGGGTGGTGCTGTTCTTTTCCGCTAATACTTTACTGGACTGGACTGGACTCTGTTTATGTTAGTTACCCGTGATGAACCGGCATGTTTCTTTTTGTCCTGCCTTTCCTTTTCATTGGTGCAGGCAGTGTTCAGTTTCTCCAACAGTGATTCATCTGACGTATTTGTTTGCAAGTGGTAAGGCTGCAAGTCACTCCTAATATTGTCATTCTGCATACCAGGTAAGACAGTATGCATGAAGAGACTCTGAACTAATGCTGGGTCATATTTTAAACTCGACTCTGCTTCCTGGGAGGCGAACAGGACTTTCTGTCTCAGGTCCATGGCCCTAAGCAGGAAGTTTTGAGGTGTCTCTTTGCTGCTCTGAACCTCAGAAGTAAGTTGTTTGTACAGTTCTGTTGCACCTCTCTCCTGGTAGTGAGATCTGAGAATTCTACGGAGAGCAGGCAGTGTCAGTGTTCCTTTTCCTTCTAGATAACTACGTAACTGCAGGACTGGTGTGATGGCACGGATCACTGCATCAAAAATCTCTGACTCTGGATAACCCTTGCTTAGTCCACTTTCAATTTGTCTCGCCAGGCTGGAAAAGGTTAGCCTATCCTTTTGTCCCAGCTCGCCTATCTGGCCTGCTATCTTGAAATCTTTTTGCCACACTGGGTTATCAGGTGCTGCTGTGGCTACATTTTTTGTGGGACCGCCCAAGCTTTTAGAGGAATTTAAGCTTTTGCTCATCAGATCACGTAGTGTATTCTCCTTTTTCTGTAATGACACCCGTAGTGCCTCTAGCTCTTTTTGAAGAGTTTCCTGTTCATCAGTTTGACTCATAACTTCACATGCACTTAGATCGTTAGCCATTTGAATTTGGCCTATCATGTCCTGTATGTTGAGAAGGTCTGACATGCCTTCATCTTCTAGGTCAGCCATTTCTTCACTTTCAAGGTGTCTAATGACATGCAATATTAACTGACTATGTGTTTTACCAGTCACATATTCCGCTATTGGTCCAGAAATCTGTAGTGTATTGCATGCTTGAATCAATTGTTCTACAGACAACGTGTACAATGTCCCTGTAATCTCCAACCTCAGCCTCTCTATTTCATACTCCATTCCATCAAATGTTGGACAAAAGCAGACAAATTAGGGTTTTACCTTACATCAACTGAGTGTTGCTGATCCCTAGTGGTAACTGTGTTCACCTCGAGAAACAGGCTGCCAGAATTCGTGTGAAAACCCCTTTGACTACCTTGACCAACTCCTTTCGCTGATGCCTGGGTAATTTGAAGGGATGATCAACAAGAGGATTCCAGCTACAGCTCATGGATGTTCCTCCAGCTAAGCATCCCAGCGGTGCCTCCAAAATGTTGTACCTTAAATAAGGATAGATAGTGAGGGGAGAAAGGTAGAAAACAGACCAGCACGCTGCTCTCACCGTCACTTGTTTAGATTTTATCTCAACATCCAAAACAGTCACAAAACCAAATGAAACACATGCTTAAACAGTTCCAGTTGTCATCACAACAAACATTTACATTTTTTTTAGATAAAACATGAATATCAAGTTAGGCACTAGTGGCAACCGAATATCAGTTTCCATGTTGGGTCTACAGCCAGACCATGTGCTTCCATGCAGCTAACTCAGTTAAACAAACACTTATAAAAATAAGACAATTGTAGAAAACACATAAATTCTTAATATTTTTCTACAACAATAAAGATAGAATTGTTACTAATATGTTCAGTCTGTCAATGTTTTGTGGAGCATAATTACCTTAAATAAGGATAGATAGTGAGGGGAGAAAGGTGGAAAACAGACCAGCACGCTGCTCTCACCGTCACTTGTTTAGATTTAATGAGGGAAAGTAGCGCGGGCTCACCCTACTGGAGCTCCAAAGTAAAATACATTACCAATGGATTATTCTGCCTAGGGGATAATGTGCATTACCTATTTGTATTATACTTTTTTTTTGTTATCTCAGTGATACATTTAAAACAATGACCAGTCACTGTACACATTTGTAAATAATCACAAATTACACACAATGAAAACAGAACACTGCAATCTCTGTGATCTAAACAAAAAATTAACATGCATTAAGACAAATAAATGTATAACATTCTATCTGTCACAAGGACACCCCATGTTTCACTACTGTGAGGGCAGAAATGGTAAGTCATGCAAAGAAGGAGGGCACGCTCTGTTTGTTAACATCATATAGTGTAACCAAGGTTATGTAACTGTGAAGGATATTATACTGTATGCTGTAGGGACACTGAACTTCTAGCAAGGATACTTCAACCATACTACATTCCCAGTATTCTTTGCATGCTTTGTGTTTCCCTTCTGCTAACGGCGAGAGCCGACAAAGCATGTTACTTCATTCACTCAACTATTGTGATACTGCAAACACAACACCTTGATGCCTTTGTACTGTAGTTGTAGCCATATATCCAGTGACTTTAATCATGTATTGCTGGATTCTGCTCCCACTGCTTTTCATCAATTTGTGGATTTTCCCATAAAGAAAAACAGGACATTAGCTCTGCTGTATGCCAGTGTGGGTGAAGCTAGCCACTTCCTTACCCCCACTGGGAAAATCTGATCACAACTTGGTCTACTTATGCCCCCAGTACAATTCCTGTATTTTGAGCCAGCCAAGAACACATTCATTCAGGAAATGGTCTACTGAGGCTGAGGAAATCCTGAGGGACTGTTTCAAGAGCACTGAGTGGAGTGTGCTGCTGGAGTCTCATGATGGATATAAGCCTTTAAGGATGGAGCTTAGAGAAACTGCAAGGTAATAACTTGAGTGAGGTCTGTGTTGGCTTCTACACCACTTTTGACTGCCTTGCCAAAACTGTTACTACTGCCTGGCCACTTCTCACTTCCCCTCCTTCTCAATTACAGTCTCTATTCCCCACATCATTCATTTCAGGCCAGTGGCATTGACTTCTCACTGCCGATCAGTGGTGGCCAGTATTGTCTTCTATGCTGTAATGCGCTGTGGAGAGAACCTCAAAAGCAAAGGTCCCACATGTTAAGCTTGATTCCCTAGAGTTGGTGCTGCTCTACTGACAGAATTGGGAAATCTTTTGCCTGGGGACATCACTGGGATTCTTGGTAATGATAGTCTTTCGGTTACACTTTAAGAATAAGCTCTCCTTCATAACAGATTCTCTGTTCACAGTTCACAGACATATTTATTTACTTTAGTTAATTACCTCAGTCTTGCACCACTCACTTTTTGCACTGCTGTCTATTCTGTATCTGTATTCTGTTTTCATTTACAGAGGATTTCAAGCACAGTATGGTGATACAACTCTTAGCCACAGGAAAAAAAAAAACATTTGAACGATTCAAATGTTTTAAACTAGGCCATACTTTCAGTCGTTCCCATGAACATTCAGCTGATCCTTGAAAATGGATAACTTGTCACCAACTTGCGAAAGAGACACATTTGTCTGAGACAAACATTACTTACACATTACAGGAAGTATTCTGCAATATGAATGAATAAGAAACCATTTAAATGTTATCCCCAAAAAACTTCCATAATATACGTTTTAACTTGTTTTTATTTTCATAAACAACAGAATTTGACATTGTGAAATGAATTATCATGTTGATTAACAGTCTTGTCCACAAAACTCATATTTTGAACACAAACTCAATCATCAACTCTTTATTGAACTCTTTATCTTTGTCTTACATCATTAAGGAAATAATTATGAATCATATTTTATATAGCCATCAAATAGTTTTTATCCCTGACAGTCACATATACAGTATTAGACAATGAATCATATCTCATTTATTTGTATAGTATTGGCTGCTGATTGACACATATTTTCTTTTGTGTTTTCATATTCCTAGCTTCTGTATCCCTGTAAAGTGTGAACACTGCTTTTCATTTTTTTTTAATAGTATATATAATAAATATAAATTACCCACATATCCTGTTACCATTCATTCACTTTATTTTTCACCATTCAAAGCTTTTTTTAAACATCTTTTCACCCATTAATCTGCTGTGGAAAATAGAGCTTTGTATTAAATACATCTAAGAAAGAACATGGGGTGCTGTCTTTTTACATGTCCTATGATTATGTAGTCAACACGATAGCACGCAGACTGGTGCTAATGATTAATTAGCCAGCACATTTTCAGAGAAAAAAATTAATAATTATTAAGAGGAAGAAGGTAGCACCTACTGCACAATGTGCGGAAAGTAAAGAAATCACTAATCAGCTGTTAATGTTCCTGAAAAAGACATGCAGAATGAAAAAGGACTTACACACGTGGACAAAATTGTTGGTACCCTTCGGTCAATGAAAGAAAAATCCACCGCACAGAAATAACTTTAATCTGACAAAAGTAATCATTTTTTTTTAAAATCTATGAATGTTAACCAACTCATGGAACAGGCCTGGACAAAAATGATGGTACCCCAGGAAAATACTGAAAATAATGTGACCAAAGGGACATGTTAATTCAAGGTGTGTCCACTAATTAGCATCACAGGTGTCTACAATCTTGTAATCAGTCAGTGGGCCTATATATAGGGCTCCAGGTAGTCACTGTGTTGTGTGGTGACATGGTGTGTATCACACTCAACATGGACCAGAGAAAGCAAAGGATAGAGTTGTCTCAGGAGATTCGAAAGAAAATTATAGACAAGCATGTTAAAGGTAAAGGCTATAAGACCATTTCCAAGCAGCTAGATGTTCTATGACTACAGTTGCACATATTATTCAGAAATTTAATATCCATGGGAATGTAGCCAACCTCCCTGGACGTGACCGCAGGAGGAAAATTGATGACAAATCAAAGAGACGGATGATCCGAATGGTAACAAAAGAGCCCAGAAAGACTTCTAAAGAGATCCAAGGTGAACTTCATGCTCAAGGAACATCAGTGTCAGATCGCACCATCCGTCGTTGTTTGAGCCAAAGTGGACTACATGGGAGACGACCAAGGAGGACACTATTGTTGAAAACAAATCATAAAAAAGCCAGACTGGAAAATGCCAAACTACATGTTGACAAGCCACAAAGCTTCTGGGAGAATGTCCTATGAACAGATGAGACAAAAACTTTTTGCCAAGGCACATCAGCTCTATGTTCACAGATGGAAAAATGAAGTATATCAAGAAAAGAACACTGTCCCTACTGTGAAACATGGAGGAGGCTCTGTTATGTTCTGGGGCTGCTTTGCTGCATCTGGCACAGGGTGTCTTGAATCTGTGCAGGGTACAATGAAATCTCAAGACTGTCAAGGGATTATAGAGAGAAATGTACTGGCCAGTGTCAGAAAGCTGGGTCTCAGTCGCAGGTCATGGGTCTTGCAACAGGACAATGACCCAAAACACACAGCTAAAAACACCCAAGAATGGCTAAGAGGAAAACATTGGACTATTCTAAAGTGGCCTTCTATGAGCCCTGACCTCAATCCTGTTGAGCATCTTTGGAAGGAGCTGAAACATGCTGTCTGGAAAAGGCACCCTTCAAACCGGAAACAACTGGAGCAGCTTGCTCATGAGGAGTGGACCAAAATATCTGCAGAGAGGTGCAGTAGTCTCATTGACAGTTACAGGAATCGTTTAATTGCAGTGATTGCCTCAAAAGGTTGTGCAACAAACTATTAAGTTAGGGGTACCATCATTTTGTCCAAGCCTGTTCGATGAGTTCATTTTTTTTTATAATTTTGTTGAAGCATGGTTGAAAAGCATTGTCTGACTTTCATTGGTCAACATTCATAGAATTCTTGTTTATTATTACTTTTGTCAGATTAAAGTTATTTCTGTGATCATTGTGAGTTTTTCTTTCATTGACCGAAGGGTACCAACAATTTTGTTCACGTGTGTATATAGTCCTTATGTAAATAGAAAGCTACACAACTGATGTTACATTTAAGATGGAGACCACTCAGTAGGATCGTCTCAGGTTACTTAGCTGTAACCCTGTTCCCTGATAAAGCGGGAATGAGATGCTGTGTGAAAACGCTATGGGAACATCTCTTTGTTTCCGGTTGTGAAGCCTGTGTATGTCAAAACCGCCGAATACCTCAGCTTATAACCTCTGCCAGGCATGACGTCACCGAATAAGGTGCACCTGCAGGTTATAAATAGGAGTGAACTGGAAACATCCTCAGGTTAATTTTGTCTGAAGGATGTCCAGGCACGCCAGAAGTGCGGCATTGAAACGCAGCATCTCGTTCCCGCTTTATCAGAGAACAGGGTTACAGCAAAGTAATCCGAGACGTTCCCTTTCAAAAGCTACACTCAATGCTGCGTGAAAACGCTATGGGAACGAGAATACCAAAGCCGCCGCACTGCAAGTGTCTGGACCTTTAGGTTGTGTAGCATGTGTGCACAATAGCCAAGGAGGTCTCAGACCTAGCTCTGGGATGCTGACTCAAGGATCCACGAGTCCGGAGTAGCATTGACATCCAGACTATAAAATCTAACAAACGTGTGTGGAGAGGACCAGCCTGCTGCATCACACACCTGCTGCAGGGGGACGCCTCTTGCCAGAGCAATTGATGAGGCAATCCCCCTGGTTGAATGAGCCCTGATTCCCAGAGGCAAAGTGTGACCAGGCGCCTAATGGGATAGAGCAATAGCATCTCTCACCCAGTGTGACAGAGTCTGTCTAGTGGGGCCGCCCCCCCGGTTGCGACCCTCATGGCAAATAAAGAGCTGCTCTGACTTACGCCACTGGCTAGTGCGGTGGATGTAAATCCGAAGAGCACATACTGGACACAGTCTTTCCTGCTCCGGAGCTGTGAAAGGCGGAGGACAGAAGGCTTCGAGAACGACTGGGTGCATGGTCGAGAATGGAACCTTGAGAAGATAGTTCGGATGAGGATGCAGAATAGCTTTGACTAGCCCCAGGGGCAAAGTCTAGTCAGAATGGGGAGACTGACAGAGCCTGCAGATCCCCAATCCTCTTCAAAGAAGTAATAGGCATAAGAAAAACCATCTTAAGAGAAGAGGCGCTGACTCTAGTGGTTCGAAAGGGGTGTCAGCCAGGCCTTCGAGTATGATAGCTAAGTTCCATGAAGGGACAACCTCAACCGTTTAGCTCCACGAATAAAACGGGCAACTAAATGGTGCTTTTCCACAGAAACCCCATCGGTCAGAGCATGCCGAAATAGCGGCTATGTATGTTCTGAGAGTACTAGGGCATAAGCCAGAGGACAACTTTTCTTGCAGAAACTCCAGCACTGAAACAATCTGGCAGTGGACTGTGTCTACATGTCTTACCATGCACCAACTTTCAAATACACTCCATTTGAGGGCATACGTTCTTCTAATGAAGGGAGCCCTGGCACTTAAAATGGTTTCAATTACGCTGGCTGGAAGACCAGCATGTCTTAGTTGGTCCCCTCCAGGGGCCAAACGTGAAGGTCCCAGAGCTCGGGCCGGGGATGAAATATTGTCCCCTGCACCTGAGACAGAAGATCCCTCCTCACTGGAATCACCCAGGGTGAGCCATCGAGGAGATATATTAGATCTGAGAACCACACTCTGGTTGGCCACTGGGGCGCTATCGATAAGAGGTGCAAACCCTGTTGACAGACCCTCGCCAGGACTCCTAGGAGCAGAAATATCAGAGGAAACGCATAAAGGCGTAATCTGGGCCACGTGTGGGCCATGGCATCCAGACCCAGGGGAGTTGGAGGAGTCAGAGTAGTAAACGGGACATTGTGCTGCCTCTTGCGCCGCGAAGAGGTCCACCTCTGCTATATAAAGTCTTTCCCAGATTGACTGACCACTTCGGGGTGGAGTTTCCAGGCCCCATGTGTCACAGCTTGTCTGGATAGTAAGTCCGCTCCTACATTCATGTGCCCCGGAATGTAAATCGCTCTGAGGGACAGGAACTTGTCCTGTGCCCAAAGCAGAACCTGGTGCGCTAGCTTGTTCAAGCGGCGCGAGCACAGTCCATCCTTGCGATTTATGTACGAGCCTACCACAGTGTTGTCCACCCGCACTAGGACATGGTAGCCTCTCAACTGCTGTAGGAGTGTTTCAGGGCCAGAAACAGAGCCATCATTTCGAGGCAATTGGTGTGCCATGCGAGAAGATGACCTCTCCAGCTCCCTTGTGCTGGACGGCCATCCAAGACCGCACCCCAGCCCATGAGGGAAGCGTCTGTCGTTAGCATCTTGCGACGACAAGGCGGACCTAAAGTGGGACCCAAAGTCAAAAACCGGGGTCTGAACCACATAGAAAGGGTACGAAGCCCCGACGCGTAACCCTTATTAGCCTCTGGGGATTGGCCCTTGAGTGAAATCCCCTGGCTCTTAGCCACAACTGAAAACACCCTCATGTGCAGAAGGCCCAAAGGTATCACCGTGGATGCAGCTGCCATGAGACTTAAGATCTTTGAAAGTGATGGAGTCACTTTCTGGCCTAGCTTGATTTTTAAGTCTCAATTCTAAAGAATGGAGATGAGCGCTAGCTATTAAGACTGAGCTAGGATCAGCCAGTCGTCTGTACAATTCAGAATACGGATGCCCTGGAATCATAGAGCCAGAGCTGCATCCGTGCATTTTATATGTGCGGGGTAACAGGCCTAGGCCAGATAGAAGGACCCGATACTGGTAAGCTTCGCCCCCGAAAGCAAACCTGAGGAACCTCCTGTGTTGTGGCAATATTTCTATATGAAAATATGCATCATTCAGGTTGACTGTCACAAACCAAACCTCAAAGAATTTGAGAAACGATCATTTTGGCTGTCAACATTTTGATGTTCAGCCCAAGATGATGTAAAATTGGACGCAACCCCCCCATCTCTCGTCTGGCAGGGGAACATGCTCTATGGCCCCTTTGCCAGCAAACTCATTCTGTAACTGCCAAGTCAGCAGATGTGCTCGCTCCGGTTTCATGGAAGTGAAGACCACGCCATTGAAAACGCGGAGAGCGGTGTGCAACGGAGGGGGGGTGTTAGGTGTCTGGCATCCTGAAGAAAGGCAGGAAGGAACCGAGCACCTAACATTTTGCTGGAGACCGCTGCTTCCCGAAACACCAGTGGTGGCAGAGATTAGACAACAGCACCCATAGGGTGCCAGGCAGGAGTCTTTATCCCTTATTGGATTTTTTTTTTTACACGTCCCTCCCCAGGGGGAGACACCCACGTGGTCCTGGGCACGTCAACCTCAGGACTTACTTTTTGGCGGAGATAATGCTCCTCAGGTCCGGTGCTTTTTTTTTTTTCTTTTTGAGGCGGATTGCGAAGCACGACGAGTCCTTCCCCTGTCTCTACGAGGGGGTAGCTGGCTCGGCCCACTCTCCTTCTGCACCTCACACCTCGTGGGGACCAGACCTAGTCAGGACTGGGTGACCGACGGTACCGACTCCTGAGCACGGCAGGGGAGAAACCTCACAGAGGTCTGCTCGTAGAGCTTTGCCTCCCAAACCTAGTGGTGGCAGTGTTTACAGCCGAAAGGCGAGAGGGGGGGGCATCAAGGAGGAAAACGCGATCCCTGACCTTGATGCCCGTGAGATTAAATCACAGATGTCTCTCCGTGGTGACCGCGGCAGCCATAGAATGGCCGATAGCACGGGCCGTCTGCTTGGTGGCACAGAAAAATAAAATTGAGTGCGTTTGAGAAGCGTACGCTAAAACTTCCTGATCCGGGAAGAGCGCGAGAGAAAGGGGGAAATCCCGTCTTATGCGCGTCTGCCCGATCGGCACGCTATCTCCATGGAAGCAAGGGAGGAATCTCTTCCGTCTGCTCACAAGAAGCGCCGGAGCGCGCTTGAGAAGCAGACGCTAAACACTTCCTGATCCGGGGAGAGCGCGAGAGAAAGGGGGAAATCCCGTCTCAGACGCACGCGAGCCCCAGGAATGCGCCGCGGCTCGCGGTTTCTCTTTATAGAAAGCGAACCGCGCGCGAAGTGCCTTAATAGGGAGATACAATGCTTGCACTTTCCTTGAAACCCAAGCACTCAAGAAAAGTCGTGGAGATCGCCCTCCGAAAGAAAATCACACGGAGGCACGCATCTCTCCAACCAACTCTTGCCATTATCGGTAAGTAAAGTTTTTTTGTTGCACACACACACGCAAACACAAAGCGGTCCTGAAGACAAAAAGATCTGAGGATGTTTCCGGTTCACTCCTATTTATAAGCTGCAGGTGCACCTTATTCGGTGACGTCATGCCTGGCAGAGGTTATAAGCCGAGGTATTCGGCGGTTTTGACATACACAGGCTTCACAACCGGAAACAAAGAGATGTTCCCATAGCGTTTTCACGCAGCATTGAGTGTAGCTTTTGAAAGGGAACTGTAATTTAGAGTATATTTACAGTTGGTGTAGAAAAAAAAAATCACCCCCTTTTAAAATATTCACATTTTGTTGCTTTGCACCCTGAAATTAAGACAGACACCATTTGTTTTATCCAGCGGTGTTTACTCAGTGCAACTTTTAACATCCAAGTGAAAGATACTTTACCAACATACCAAAAAAAAAAAAAAACAGAATCACTGATTTGGAAAAAGATCACCCCTTACTAAAATGACTTGTAAACTTAATCAGGTGAAGCTAATCACCTTCTTAATGGCACACAAGGCCATTTGACTTTTAACTCTGATCAGATGTGGTCAATTTGATTGGCTCAGCATGAAAAGCTGGAGCATTTCAGTCCCTGGCAATGCAACTGAAGCAAACACTCAACTATACTGTAGGTGTGTCAAAAGATCTCTGAGGTAAGGTTGTGCACAGGCACAAGTCAGGAGATGGATACAAAAGCATTTCAAAAGCTTTATTACTGCCTAGAAGCACAGGGAATTGGAAGGTATTTGGTACAACACAGACCCTTGGATCCTTGGATCAGGAACTGGATCTGGGCTGGATGAAAAAGCCTGGGAAACTGGTCAGAGAGGCTACCAAGAGGCCTACAGCAACTCTGAGGCAGTTGCATGTATTCATGACAATAATGTGACAATAATATCACAAATTCTCTACAACTGTGACTTGTATAGGAGAGTTACAAGAAAAAAGCCACCCCTCAAGAAAGACCACATGTAGTCATGGCACAGGGGGTCAGATCAGACTAAAATAGAATTATTTTGCCACAATACTGAACAATTCAGCATGTCTGGTGGAAATCCAATACAGCTGATCATTCAAATAATGCCATTCCGACAAGTAAAGCATGGTAATATTCTGTTATGGGGGTGTTTTTCTGAAGCAGGGACTGGAGCACTTGGAAAATGGACGTGGGGAAAAAACAGTCAAATTCCTGAAGAAAATCTGATGCAGTTTCTGAACAGCCACCATCAAACAAAGAAGAGTGGGCAAATATTGCAAAGTCTAGCTGTGCAAAGCTTTGTGTAGCATTGACAAGGTGATTATTTTCAATTGATTTAATCTACAAGTGTCATGATTCACGCCCTGTCTGCCTTTTTTTTTTCCTACGCTGTCACTGTTCCCCATGTGCTCATGTTTTCCCTAGCCGGTCATGTGTATTTCCTACGCCCCCGTTTCTGCCCCGTCTGGCAACAAGACATTTTAGGTGAGGTGATTCTTTTCCAAATCAGTGATTCTGTTTTTAATTACATTTCCTTATTCATTTATTGACATATTGGTGTTATTTATTTCACTTGGATGTAAAAAGTTGCACTGAGTAAACACAGCTGGATAAAATAAAAACTGTGTCTTTCTTCATTTCATGCTGCAAAGCAACATCATGTGAATATTTTAAAGGGGGTGATTATTTTCTATACCCACCATATATACAAGGTCTGAAAATCAAGAATCCAAATTTCTATAGACTCTATAGTTTTCTCGCATTAGAAATTCGATATGCAAACCAATAGACTTGGCTTGATTATTAGTTAATAAAGCTACAAAAGATAAGACAATGTTGTGTATATAAAAGAAAGAACAAATATAACATTATGTTATTTCAATATGTTTGTATAGGTTGTTTTAAAGTTTTTCATGAAAAGCTAACACCAGAAGACTCAAAACTCAAAGTGAGACAGATAAAGGAGTGGGTTTTTAAGATTACTCCTTAGCAGCAGGTGATGTCTCTGTATCACAGCTCAAGTCAAGTACATTTTTATTTCTAGTGAAATAGGAGAGCACTGTTCTGCTCCTGCTAAGGTTTCACAAATTAGGGAGAGCCTCTTAAGGTCAGGTACGTGCCTCCTTATGTGCAACCATGGCACCTCCTGAGAAAACACCTTAATTTCTGCAAGGACCAACAACACACATGGTGAAGCATGACCCAGGGTTTTTTGTGTGTGTGTGTGTGTGTGTGTGTGTGTGTGTGTGCGCGTGTTTGTGATGTTGTTTTCTCAAAACATTGCATTATAATGTAATTACATAGTAGAACAGCTTTCTTTTCTAAGCACAGAGTGTCTATTATTCCAAACCATTAATAAAAAAAAAAAATTGCAAATATTTGAGCAATTTAGATTTGGTACAACATTAACAAGTTGGAAAAATTTGAAGCATAGGTTAAACCTATCAATGCGGCTTTTATTATCCAAGCTCACATGTCCATATCATAAACTAGAATTTTAGATGCTGTGAATTTTTGAACTTTTTTTTTCAATTTTAATTAGGCTTAAAAGTACAAGCCAAGTAAACACAAATAATTATGGGATATTAAATAATGTGGAAGCAGACAAGCATATATCAATAATTTCAAGTATTTCCAGTATGTTCTTATAGATTCTACTCTGCAAGCATAAGATTATCCAGAGGAAGAGAATAATTATATATTTGGTTCTTCAAGCATTGTTGTAATAATATTTAGAGATGAAAGTTAAATAAATCTACTTAAAAGAAAGGGAAAAAAATCATCAAACCAAAATTAATACACTTCCAAAAACTGATGGGGTCTGCTAATGGACCTGTTGATCTGCCTGTCTTTGGGCTGTGGGTGGAAAACTGGAGAAACTGGAGGAAAACCACCAAGCACAGGAAGAACATGCAAATTCCATGCACACACACACCAGATGTGGGAATCAAACCCAGGACATGCACCATGCTCGTAATATGCAGGATATATATATATATAAGTGAACCAATAAACATGAGAAAAATAGCTGGATAGTTTAAGTTTAGTTTAAAAATGCCATGAAGCTTGGATATAATCACACCTCACTCTCCACTGTTTTGACAAGCATTTAATAAGATCCATGTTCTCACCTGTCTGGTTAGTCCAGCATATAAACAGTCATTTGAGCTGAAAATATTCAATATCTTGAATATGTCATCAGCAGTTGCAAAATGAATAATAAATAACAGTGATGCACCAATCATTCATCGGTATCAAATGACATTGCCTTAGTAACTGGCATTGGCCTATCAAGAAATAAGATGACATTCACCGATGCCAGTGGCCAACCTTTATCTGTTGAGTCCCATCAATCTTTTGCTGGATGCATTTAAGAGCAATCTACAGTACCAAGATGTACTTTCAGGAAAGATTCAATTGTTGGGCTATTCTGTAATATCTTCTGAAACCGAGACCATGTGTCTATATGTGGTTTGTCAGAGAAAATGTTGATTGTGCTTCGAGAATATCAACGATATACAATTTGTAAAATATGTTCCAATGACATTTCAAGCGGAGATACTAGTACAAGCCAAAAAAAAATCACCTTTTCATTTCATTACATTTAATTTACAGTGTGCTTAAAAAATGGTTAGGCTATTTAAGTACTGAAAAATTATTCTCATTAAGTAGTTATCTGTATAGGAAGTTTTGAATTTTGTATTTTTTGCATACAGAAAGAATTGAAGGCTTAAAACATTTTAAACAGTTCAGATATACTGATTATTATGTTTATTTTGTTTTATTTTTATTAAAATGATTGGTATTAGCTAAGGTGGCATGGTGACTTAGTGGTTAGCATTGTCAAATTGCACCTCCAGGGTCTGAGTTTGGAGTCTTGCTGTGGATCTATTTTGTGGATTTCCTCCAGGTGTTCTGGTTTCCTCACACAGTCCAAAGATATGCAGATTAGCCTGATTGGGATTTGTAAATTGGCCATAGTGTGTGAATTATGAGTATGTGTGTATGCCTGTGTGTGCCCTGCATTGGATTGGCACCCCATCTACAGTGTACCGAGGATCATACCCTACTGTAAGTCTCCTGGGATAGGCTCGCAGCCCCAGCGACCCTGTAATACAGGATAAAGCGGTACAGATAAAGAGTGAGTGAGTAAATGAGGGTGGTATCAGCTACGTATTTGATCAAAATATCATAATCTGTGCATCCTTAATAAATAACAAATATATGGGCACAACATTCTTTGAAATTATTATTTTTAAAAATTAAAGTTAAATTGTTGATCAATTGTTGATAAACATGTTTTCATGTAAGGTAAGGAACACCATTTTTCTAACAAAAAAAAATTAAAATGTTCCATAGGTGGATTGAGAGCTTATTATTAGGGGTAAGCCATTGCCTATGAATTACATCATTTTCATATTCATTAAAAGATTCATTGAGCCATCTTGCCCTGTGGATTGAGGCATTGTTTTCCTCAAAGAGACCAGTCCCATCAGGATCTAAATGTTTCGTCATAAGATACCTCTCTCTCTCTCTCTCTCTCTCTCTCTCTCTCTCTCTCTCTCTTTACTTTTTCGAAATATTAAAGTTCCCATGGAAAGAGGTGAGAGATTATGACAGGGGCAATGGCAGCATTTTCTCTGAGCTGACAATGATACTAGAAACATGACAGTAGGCTGTCTAATTAGGCCAGTGAAGCATTCAATGAATTCACAGTCATTTTCTTTGGCAGTATCATTTTCCAATTAGAGTTAATCTTCTCTGTGGTTTTATATAGTTCAAAGTCTATATAAAACAATAATGTCCCTATTAAAGGAGGAGATTATGACAGTAACACATTAGCTTTTAATAACGTTCAATTTATGAAATTTTATGCAATGTAGCAAAGTGTTTAATAATGAAAAACAACTTCAAGCAAAATCGTCAATATTTGGTGTCCTGCAAAAGTGAACTTTGCTATAAAATAAAATACATTATTGTATTGTCATAATGTCTAATATAATATATTCATTGTTCAAAGGTCTATATAAATAAAAATCAATTGCATTGGAATTAAGTACACAAACAAGTTCATCTGTAATTTGTTAATTGAAAACCAAAAACTTATAAACATACACAGATCAGCAATATCATCAAACCACTGACTAATATTATGTAGGCCCCCCCTTAAGCCATCAAAACAGCTCTCGTCCATCACGGCATGAACTCCCGGAATATTGCAATGTCTGTGCCAGCTTGCCTTCTTCGCATTATGTATCATGTATCACACACACATGTGTCTGTCCACTTGATGTAAAAGAAATCATGATTCGTCAGACCATATTACGTTTTTTCACTGTTCCATGGAGGTGCTTTTTGTGGTGGACAGGATCAGCATGGGCACTTAGACTTAGTCTACAGCTGCAAAACATCTATACATAGTAAAAATGCAATACATTGTGCATTTTAACACCTTTCTAAAACAGTTATCATTATCTTTTTCAATTTGTTCTATAGTAGGTCTTAATGCGGATTGGACCAGAAGTGCTAGCCTTTGCTCCCCACATACAGTACAGCAGTGAACTCTAGACAGCCCTTGACTCTGTCACTTGTTCACTGGTTGTCCTTCTTTGGACCACTTTTGGTAGGTGGTATATCCTGTGATTAGGAAACATCCCACAAGACCTGCTGTTTTGTGATTGTTTTAACCAGCACTATTTGGCCCATGTAAAATTCACTGACGTAATTATGCTTGCCTGCTTTTCTGCTGACTGTTGGTGTATGATTTAAAGATTGCATTAGATTGCACAGGTGCATTGCTAAGTATTTGTCCCTTCCTGATTTTATAAAATTTTTGCATATTTGACACACTTAAATGATTGAGATCATCAAACAAATCTTTAATATTACACAAAAAATAACCTGAGTAAATACAGTACAAAATGCGGTTTAAAATGCTTATTTAAATTATAAAAGGAAAAAGCCTAAATAAATAATAAACCTAAACTGGTTGGGTCATATCAACCACAATCAAATGTTTAAAAGCAAAAAGTCTTTCACATCACTATGGGGGAATTTCGACCAACAGGTCTTTGCAGAGCTGTTTTAATTCAACCACAGTGCTAATACTTTTTCATAGCACTGTATTATTATTAATAATTATATATCATATATAATATAATTATTACTATTTAATTGAATTAAATATTAGTTAATCATATATTGGTTTATAGATTTTTATTATTATTATTATTATTATTATTATTATTATTATATTACTTACCAGCTTGTACATATTTAAAGTGAGTCATATAACCTCAGTAAGTAACTGAAAATGTCAAACACAAAAAAAGTCAAACCTATTTACTTCAAAAGAACAAGTAATACAATTTAGTTAATATTTTAATGACAGTGTAACTGAAAAGCTATCTAATATATAAATAACATCCCCTTAATACAGTAATGAATAAATTTACCTGACTCAGAAATTGACATCACAGCAGTGAAACTGACTTAAAATCACTTTTGCAAATTATTTCTCCAGTAAACACTCCAAGTGACTTTATTCCAGTGTGTGGGGAGACAGTCCATGCATCTTAAATCAACCCAAGATAAACTCTGCAAAGGAATCTGCTGAAGGGAAGCTTTTTAACCTGTCGTCATTTGCACTATGAAGTCAAAACATATTGAAGGGCAAATTCTAACAAAGCAAGACAGCACTTGGTATTCATGCGCACCAGGCGAGGACGGTGATGGCATGCCTAATCACGGACCGTGATGATGCATTCCAGATCAGGATGATATCAGGATGAGTGTGGAGTTAAGTGGATGGGTGATTAAAAAAAAAAAAAAAGCAACAGTACCAATTTGGAAGAATTCTTCAATCAGGCACTGTTCTCCTGGTCTTACACCAGATATGATGTGTAATATGGTTCACATAAACATGATTTACATATGTCTTAAAGGTGACATTAAAGGTGATATTGTGCAAAACTCAAGTGGGTCTTCAGTGAAGGTGTGGAAACAAAATACACCTCTGGCTTGTTGCTCAGCTTTGCCTGGCTGTGACACACTTGTCAGAACTAATTGTTGTATAAAATGTATGAATTGACTGCTGGCATCCCAGGCATTCCCTCGTATGTGAGATTAATGAGAACAGACAGGTAAGAGATCCTGGATAAAATTCAAATGAAAGCATGATGGTGTTGTAGTTAACGGAAGGCAATCAAAGGCATCTGTCACTGCTTCTTAAATGAGCCCAAACCTGAACGGTTTTAATCCGGAGTCATTAGTATTAACTGTTAATTTGTTAGTGATTTATGATGGATTTTATTATTCGGTTCTGTAGTGGCATCAACAGAGAGCAGCGTTTCACTAATGCCGCAGGTGCTTTTCTTTTAAATCACACAGTGTTTACATTATTAATCAAGAATGCTGTCACCTACTCAAAAACGCATTCAATGATTAAAATTTAAAGAACCTAAAAATGAAGTTTGGAGTATGTGAATGTGTTGTGGCCTGTTAATTGGCAGTCAAGTCTGCAGCCATAGGCATTTTTTTTTTTTTTACACAAGTGTTTTGTTTTGCATGTGGAGACTGTCTATCAAGCTACCAAAGGAAAACATTACATTTCCCAGTCACAACATTAAGCCAATACTCTTCAATAAGAATTTAAAGTTCATATGCTTTGTTCATGAATTAATCATTTATTTAAAAAAAAAAAAAGAGCAAATAAACTCAGCCTTAGCCAAGGGGTTATTGGTTTCACTCAGGAACTGTCTACAGTGAGTATGGCATTCAGGGTCATCAAACATTCTGTTAGCTATCGATGATGCTACTGTATGATTGCTCATAGATTCTTAAGGGACATGAATGGTCAAGTTTACCAACATGCTATGAGAGGTAGGAAGCAAGTGCATAAACTTGGTTTTAACTTCATTAGGGTAAATCCAACAATCACTAACAAGAAACAATATAGATCTTTATTTTTAAAATACAATAATGCAATATATATAACAACTAATGAAGAAAACCAGGGAGTAGGCTGGAGTTGAAAACTAAGGCAGTGTTACATTTCAAGTGTACTTCAATTACATTTTTTCAATTCAATTCTATTTATATAGCACTTTTAATAATGGTCATTGTCTCAAAGCAGCTTCACAAAATGCTACTCGTTGCTTTGTGCGAAAAAGGTTTGGTTATGGGAACTTCCCTCGACAAAATTCCTCATCACTCCCTCAGTGTATTCTATGGAAACATAAGCACCTCAGCACCTTTTGCTGCTACTTTGGAAATTTCACATTACGTATATTAAATATTGAATATATATTGAACCAAAAACTGATACCCGTATAAAACATATACAATAAGTCCCTGACTTATGAATGAGTTACGTTCGTGGGGCATGTTCATAAGTCGGATTCGTTCATAAATCCATCAAAGTGAGTCTTATCCACCTCAGCTTGTTTACAGAGAGTCCAGGAAGACGTCGGGGTGGAGGACAATGCTACATGGTGCTTAGCTTGAACAGACGCCATTTTGTCTCAGAGCTGTTTTCCACTGTATTGGACTGTGAACTCTGTCTCATTGACGATTTTCTGAAATTAGATTTAGATATTTTTTACATTCACATTCACACAATGAAAATGACATGAAGTTACTTGAGGTGAGAAAAGAAAGGGAATAGCCAAAAGACAAAGAAGAAGATCCGGGAAGGCGCAATGACTGATGAGAAAGTTTTAATTTCCGTTTCTGGCGAAGTAAAGTCCCATTGTTTACTTGTTCCTTACACCATTCACAGTTCCCTTTGAAAAGAGCAGTTTAGCTTTCTGTGGTTTGGAATCACACTTAACATGGCTGAATACCCTGTGCAGTATTCTTTGCATGGTGCTTCAGGCCGATCGGAACACACCTTAAGACTTAAAGATCCAAAATGCACAATAAGACTGTGCTACAAAGAAACAGCAGGGTATACATAGACAAACCCATCAATGAGACAAGACAAACAGCTGAATTGTGCAACAAGCCAAAAACAGGACGGGCAGAGACAGGACTATTTAAAAAAAGAAAAAAAGAAAAAAAAAGCAAATAAGAGCACATGAAGTTCGTTGCCATGGTAACCACTAAGCGAAGACAAAAACCATGACCAGTGTCAGTGTAAAAACTTGGTTTTGGGATTTTATTATACTTGGAATAAAGTTTAATTCTTCACAGCATAGAATCTCTAGGTGCAAAAATATATTAAACATCAAGCAGATTCTAAAAGCTTTAAAATAATTAGTTTTGGCCTTAAGAGCATATTGCCTTACAAAACAACTCTTCATAATGTTTGTGTGTCTGTGTGCTCCCAATCCATTTTAACCATTCAAGGCTGCCAAGCTTATTATTTTTTTTTTTTCACTTTTAAGAGACCAATCATGAGGTTCTGCTAAAATGTAAAAGAAGAAGAAGAAGAAACACACAGGAGCTAAATCTGTATGTGATACAATAAAACATTCTTAAGATAAAAAGCCATGCTGTGTGATGCACCAGGGGGAAAAAAAATCATCTCAACTGATTTTAAAGAACCCCACAGACATCCTCCAACAATGTAATCAGTCATCATGGCGAAACACCTGCAATTTCTTAGATTGCTCAAAGCGAGTCTAATTAGCGACAGGATTCATATGGCACATGGACGGCAGCCTGAAACCTGCGGATTTAAAGCAAAGCTGCCCAGCAGCTCATTGACTCTTGTCTTCTTCTCAGCCAGACCTGTCTATCAGACCAGCTCCAAGACAGAGAGAGGACATTTTAAATTACACAACACTCACAGCAGAGCCTCCAATCACTATGTGTTGAGACAATCCATGTCGGGGGAGAAAATGCATTCATTTTCATTTGTGAAGAGAAAATCACACAAATTCCTGTGGTGTTTTTAAATAAAGCTTTATGGTGATGATAAATTAATCAGGCCTTTTAAAATGACCTCTTGATCATTTTGAAGCGCGTACTATCCCCATGATCAATGCAGAATAATGCAACACACATTTTTCCCTTTTTCAGAGCAATGGCAACAGAAATATTGAATAATTATAGATGAAAGTCAGTGATTAATAATGATAATGAGAATTTATTCAGGATGTAGACTTCATTAGTAGTGCTCTTCACAGGTATGAGAACTGTTAAGTGAGAGGGCAGCTCTTTCTCTATCTAGCTATTATATTATTAGAAAGAGAAATAAATGTATGAATGTAGATCTAAAGTGCTAGTGGAGTCTCAGTGGTTACAGCTCAAGCAGAAGGCTCTGAGCAGAAGGTTGGGGCTTTAAGCCATAGCACAGATGATTTGACATGCACGCCCTCAAGCAAGGCCCTCAACCCTTTCTGCCATGTGATGGCTGACCCCAGCTTCCTACCGAGCAGGAATACAAGAATCAAGAATTGAACTTTTCTGTTATATAATGTATGTGTAACAAATAAAGACATTTTTAGTTCATTGTTTTAAATACATACATTACAAATGCTGTACTACTTTTTATTCATCTAGATTTATACATTTATATTCCATTTTTTAGGCGGACAAAATTTTTATGTGCGTTTTGGCTTAGTCTGGCTGACAAAGTCTACCAAATCAGTAAAATTAATAATAAAAAAAACACAAGTAAATTAAGTACAAAGATGTTGTAACAAAGTCAATTAACTCTTTAAACCAGATTTAGTCCAATTCTGGTTCTGCAATTAAGTCTAATCTTAAGTCCCACTCTGTTACTATGGCAACATATGCTTTTGGACAGAAATGCTTGATGTGTGGTTCGTTTTAAAGCTTTGCTTAGCTTGATGAATTCTATTTCCTAAGCATTGTGCTTTGCTTTTCTTGTCAAAAAGAAACAATACTCAAGGACAATTGTTCTGCAGTTATGAAGCCAAACCAAAAAATGTCTGCCTGTATAATTGTGAATTCATATACAGTAACTACATACATCCCCTACATACAAATCATAAGTCGTACGTCTAATTTGTTCATAAAAATCAAAAAAACAAAACTGTCTAGGTACTAGGATACTAACACAATTGGCTATTCACAGTATAAAACTAACACGTTCTATAATCTTGTTCTTTAGAAGAATGAGCAATGTTTGCCATCTTTCCACCTTGCTCCATTCTCTCAATTATTTTCACTATTGTCTCCATGGATATTGGCTGCTGTTTCTTAACAGTACCAGCTTCATCGCCACTGCTTTTGCACTTGCCTGTCAGACGTCCTGGGATAGACGTTGCACACATGTGACGATGTACAGTATGTACGGACATGAGAGTTAACTTCTGCAGTTGAACATGTGCGAACACAAGTTCAAAAGTTGATTGTTTGTATGTAGCAGACTTACTGTATATAATATATATGCTTTAGTGTGTGTGTATTGGCAGATACATATACTGTACTGTACACTGATCAACCATATACATTAAAAGCACCTAAGTTTTGTGTTCCCCTTGTGCCACTAGGGCAGCTCTAGTATGTGCATCAAAGCATGTTTGTAGTGGATCTCTTCAGGCTTGGACCCCCTTGAATCAGATGTATTTGTCTGGCACATCCCATGGGTGCTCGGAGGCTGGAATGGGGGCCTTGAGCACTTTGCCTGTTGGGCCCCATATATGGTGGGCTGTGGTGCATTGTGACCAGCATTGACTTTTACCCGCAATTTATGGCCAAAGAAATCTCCACTTCAGCAGGGTCAAATTATTGGATTGCATCAAGCAAAGAAACAAATAATGACCAGGTTATCTTATCATATCTGGAGTTATTCTTCTCTGGTGGAAGGGCCATATTCAATCCACTAAAATATGTGAAAGAGAGGTCCTAGGAGCATAAGGAATCAATTTCACACATGAACATATACAAAGTTATCTAATCAGCTAATTACCTACCGTATGAAGGGAAGTAAAAGGCAGCTATTCAGCAAAATTTGTATTTATTTATTTATTTTGCAAGTTGCATTCACTGCCATATTGCTATATCGTCAAGCAACTCCTGTGTCTGTTTATACATCATGTTTATGCATGTCCTGGATTGATCGACAATCAATCAAGTGAGGCAATCTGAAATAAGCCATGCTTTTATTAGTTCGCTTGGTGGAATAATCCTCAGAAAACTGGGTCAGGTAGTCAGATGTGAAGAGATATTAACATCACTGTCAGACAAGTCAGGAACAATCTCAACAGCACAATAGTGACAGATCATCAACTACAGTTTGTTAAAATCATCCACATGACAAATGTAAATGCATATCACAACAGTGTAATTAAAACAATTAAAAGGACACACACACACCATATGAACCCACTCTTATGTGCCTGAAATATATTATGTTTAATTTTAAGTATTTATGTAAAATATAGTTTGGTAAAGTTGGCTGTTCTGTAACAGGTCTTGCAAGAACAGTATTGTCAAGTACATTTGCCAAAACCATCAAGCACCATGATGAACCTGGCTCTCATGAAGACCTTCCTGGGAAACCAAGATTAAAACTTACCTCTGCTGCAGAGGAGAAGTTCATTAGAGTTACCAGCCTCAGAAATCACAAATTAACAAACAGCACCTCAGATTAGAGCCGTTATGAAGGATTTATAGAGCAGATATACATCTCAATATCAATTGTTCAAAAGCGAGTATTGCATATTGTGGACACCATCAGCATTGATTTACAATGTAGAAAGAAATAAAAATCAGAAAAACAAAATCAATTTGACTAGTAGTGTATTTAAGTTAGTATTTTGTAGTAAAAAAATTTACAAGAATTTGTCAATATCTGATATGACTCTTAAAATGCACACTTAAAAAAACCTGAAAATGAAAAAAATAATAATAATAAATAAAACTAGACATTTAAAGACTTGCAATCTGCAATCATAATAGACTTCTGGCAAACCATTTTTTTTTTTTTTAAAGTCTAATCTCAGTTATAATTCAAAAATGTCAATAGCACCACCTTTAGGTACAAACATATATATATATGTGTGTTGTGTGTGTGTGTGTGTGTATCCATGCTCCCAACTTTGTGGGTACAGTTTGGGGACGGTCTCTTCCTGTTCCAACATGACAAGGTCCATAAAGACAGGAATGAGCAAGTTTGATGAGAATAAAGGGGAAATCTCGTTGGATTGTTTTAAACACCAGCCAATACAAATAGGACAAAAAGCTGGAAATGTATTTTTATCATTTCTTTGTTTGTACACGCCACTGGAAACTCACTTTAATGTATGAAAAAAAAGAAAAAGAAAAAGAAATTCCACATAATACGTCACCTTTAAGGGATGGTTGGTCAAGTTGAGCCATGCCTGAGACTCAGAAGGTGCACTGTAAGTGTTATACGTACCTCTGATATGAGCTGCTACAGGAAGCCAGTCAAGAAAAGACAAACAAAACCCCTGCATGCATCAATGTGAACAACCCATTAAAAAAAGATTAAATAATGATTTGTTTAGACTATGTGCAAATTAATGTTACTATTTTGATAAATCAATAAGAACTACCGTTTCACAGGCAAGATTTAGTCTTTCTATTGACTGTGATGATTAAGTCTAAAAGCGTATCTCAAATTGGAAAAGGTTAAATGACAAAAAAGCCTAAAGTCTAAATGAGCCTTACAAAGCACAACAATTAGATAAATCCCCCAAAACAAAAACCTCATTAAACTCCAAGTATTCACTATTTAGCTGTATTTAATGTTACAATAAATTACATTTTGTATTGATTTCTAGTATAGATTAAGTTGTTAGAGTCAGGCATAAGATAGCTGACTTTATTACAACAGGTAAACAAACCCAGAATGTTAATCGTAAATTAAGCCTTTAGGCATAAGTCAGGTTTTTCTTTCTTTAATTTTTTTTTACTTTTTACTTTTTTTCTCCATAAGAAATGAAAGTGCTGTTTTAGATGGTTCAAGCTATTGGCCTGCAACAAGCATAGGACATAAACCAAAAGGTTATTGAAATTAGGTTAAGACATACAGTATATAGTTATCTGGTTAGATGTGTACTCTACATGCCAAAAGAGTTATGGGCACCAGACCATCACACCTACTGTATATGTGGGTCTGCAGCAAAGTATATAGTGGTAGAGCATGTTTGTGGATGAATTAAGATCTCCAAAAGTGTTCTAGCATGATATAACCTACAGTATTCTTCGCACAAAAAAACATGCTCCAAGGAAGAACTTGCATACTGTATGTCATCTATTCATCTTCTATACAGCTTATCCTGTACAGAGTTGTAGATGCCTATAGCCTATACCACACTGGACAGGGTGCCAACCCATTACAGGCCACACACACAGACACACAATACACGGCAATACAATATAATTTGCCTATTTTGCATGTTCTCCCCGTGCTTGGTGGGCTATCTCCAGTTTCTTCCCATAGTCTAAAGACATGCAGATGAGACTAATTGCTATTTTCCAAAATTCCCCATAGTGTGTGAATCAGTGTGTGCTTGTGTGCCCAGCGATGGATTGGCACCCTGTCCAGGGTGTACCATGCCTAGTGTCCCAAGTCCTCCAGGATAGGCTACAGGCTTTCCATGACAGGATAAGGAATAACATCTAATCAGGATAAGGAGTGATTTTTTTTTCCCGACCACACCAGCTTTCTATTTGTTTGGGATTTAGCCCTCCTGTGAACATTCAGACCTTGCCAGATTCTCTAGTTCTGTGAGATCTGGTGATTTTCTGATATTTTTATTTATATTTTGGGGGTGTCATTGCTCTGAGTGTTCAGATTGTCCTGCAGGGCCTTAACTCCACTGAACGCCTTTAGGATAAACTGGAACTGCTGGCTCCACACCCACTATTGGTGCATGACTTCACTAATGCTCTTGTAGCTGCAATAAATGACTGCAAACTCCCACATTCACACTCCCAAATCTAGTGAAAAGCCTTCTCGAAAAAATGTGAGCTTATTATGACAGCAAACTGGGAATAAATCTGACATAAGATGTTATTTTAGTGATAACATTTTTGTAACAGTTTACAGTTGTAGACCAGATATTATCCTGATGAAAATGTATTACATTACAGAACAATCTGGCACAATAAAATGTGCTGGAAAATGTGCATGATCAATGCATGAGTCAAAGATGAGGAAGAAGAAACAAAGCTGACTCACCATAATGTGGATAAATCATAGTACTGACAGTGTGTTTCTGGGTCATGTTCAGCAAATCTGCACCTTGCACACATCAAACTCGACACCATCTTTCATATTTCTTAAAGGAAGGCATTTGTAAAAATGAATTTATTATCACTATACACTGACAGGATATGGTTTTGACTTACTTTAAAGAGTTGAAGGCATCTTTATAGTGTAAAACCATACTCTACACTCAATTAATATATTGTTTATTTTAATCATATTACTGGCATTAGGTTATGGCAAGGTGCACTATTACCTACTGGACAGACTGTATAGCCTATGCTATTATAGCTGTATACAAAACACAACATTTCCATAAAAATACCTTATTGACACTATAAGTAATATCAATGAATTCTTACTTAACCTACTTTGTAAACTTTATATTAAAAGAAACTTTTAAATAAAAATACACACAACTTCTTGTTGAACTGTACCCTGAAAAGTTCAGTTTGAAAGCATGCCTTGTTAAAAGCACCATCATCTTTGATATTAATAAGCCACTTTGCTTTCAAGGGATGCTTATATGCCAGTCAGCACCTTGGGCACCAAAGAGCAAAATATTAATTATTAAATAATTAATTCTTTTTTTATGAATTATTAAAACAATAAGTACAAGTAGCTTGGTTGCTGCATTATTTATTATAAATATACCAAAAAAAAAGAAAGAACAGAAAAACACCTTATACTGTTACTATGTATTTTAGACCAATCAGCCATATCATTAAAACCAATAAAGTCACCTAGATTTTGGGTTCTCCTTGTGCCACCAAGGAGGCTCTGGCCCTTTGGGACGTGACTCCACAAGACCTTTGTGGGTATGCTGTTTAACATGGTACTGAATCATTTTGGTGCTGTGAGTTGTGTGGTGGGGCCATGGGTGATTGAATTTAGGATCTGGGGAGTTTGGAGCCCAGTTCAGAGGCCACATGAGCAGTAGGCTGTAAAGCACTACGAGTTCTATTGCCTTTTTATTGTTATTTATCGTAATCATCACTCATTCATTGGGCGCACACACACATTCACACACTACGGGCAATTTGTAAATGTCAGTTAGTCTAATCTGCATGTCTTTGGACTGTGGGAGGACACCGGAATACCCAGAGGAAACCCACCAAACACAGGGAGAACATGCAAACTCCATGGACGCAGACTCAGAGGTGGGAATCGAACCCAGTACCTGGAGGTGCAAGGTGACAGTGCTAACCACTAAGCCACCACGCCGCCTATTGTTGATTACTCTTTTTTTCTTGTTGTTGTGATTTGTACTGCATTGGTTTTCCTATGGGATCCGACTGGACAGTCAGGCATTGGTTCCAGCAGGCATGTGTAATCTTTGGTTGCCCATGATTTTGTCACCTTTCCTGATATATAGTTGATAATCAATGTTATTCTATTCAAATTGCAGTGGTTTTAAGGTTACGGCTGATCAGCATACATGTTTTTAAGGAGGGCAAAATCGATATTTTTGATGTGAGACTGATAATGATGAGTTGTATGTGAAAACTGTCAGAGTACAGGTATGCATGACACACTTTAACACAATATTCTTGACAATCAACAATGCTGCAACATGATTTTCTGTCTAAGGTCCAGAGGACACTCAGGTCTATAAGGAGCTGGACTCTTGCCGTAGGACAGACAGGGTCACAGACTTTCATCTAGAGCTATCACCCTGAACTAAATTACAGTCATTAAGGATGTGAGTGTAGCGTAGGCTTTCTTGCTACACAGTGGGAATTAGAAGAGGATCCTCACTGTGTCTATGTGACAAAATAGAAATGCAGCCAATTTAAGCCTGGCTTGGGAAGTGTGTGTGTGTGTGTGTGTGTGTGTGTGTGTGTGTGTGTGTGTGTGTGTGTGTGTGTGTGTGTGTGTGTGTGTGTGTGTGCGTGCGTGCGCATGTGTGTGTGTGTGTGTACGTGTGTGTGTGTACGTGTGTTCATGCAAGATTCAAGAGGCTGCATAAAATATAAATAACTAAACTAAACAATAAGATTGTTATTTAAGCAACAACAGCAAAGGTTCATAATACATTAAAAAACGTCCAAATTCTTATAGTTTCAAATTAGTTTTTGCCAAAAAATGGTATCGGTGTGAAAAAGTGAATTTTCAGATATGATCATACACCCCATTATAACATTATAACCCCATTTTTCATTATACTTAATGCTTCTTATCTTCTAATCCATGCTTATTTTTTTTTGTAAATATGCATACACATTCATATTTAAATCGGATAAAAAGAAACACATTTGCTAAATACTGTACAATTCCATGCCCTTTTATGTTTAATGTCTGTAACTTTTTTCATTCAAATCTTTCAGTGATCTTACCTGTCATGCAGATGAAACTTGGGCAATTAAAATTTCATATAAAAAGACATAAACCTGAAAAAGTGTATTATTCTAAACTGCAAAATTGTTAAGATATTGCAACATGAATTTGACATGGTTACGGACACTACAGTTTTTTTTAGTTGTTGTTTAGGTTTTTACCAAAAAATGGAACGCTATAAGCAACAATTATTACAGAAGCTTACACCAATTTTATTATCAATACAAAATATGAATAATTTGTATTTTAAATGATTATTGTTTGAAGCAAGACAATATAACACTGAAAAGTGGCACATATTAAATCATCTCTCCAAAGTTTGGTCACTTCCATGTTGCACAAATTTCAGAAGTAGCTTCTTTGGCATACATTACTATTACATTATTATATGTATAAAACATTTTAAAAACATCAGCACAAATACTATGTTTTGGCCCTTTATACAGTATAGACCATTTCCTATCTCAATCACCATTAAATGTGATCAAATACTTATTTAAATAAGAATAGTTTTCCTAGCTAATAAGACATTAGACATGTTTTTACAATAGGGAAAACGGTTGCCCTATAAAACCTGATTAATATTCTGTAAAGAAAATAATTTAAATTCAAATTTGTTGGTGTATCCATGTAGAATATGGCGTATATATGATTTGACACGTATAGCATTTTAACAGATGTTGGTTTTGTTTTATGCCTTATAAAACACTAACAGGATTACTCCCACCATAATTCACTTTATTATTTTTTTTTCCTTTTACAAATATGCTGCAGTGAACAAAATCTTAACATAAAGCATACATTGTTTTTTCTCTCCCTCACACTCTAACGATCAAAAGGAATCCAATAAAATGCTTCAAAGTTGATAAAAAGCAGATTCTCAACGCCGATGAGGATACAGCTTAGGCCTATTATTCTTTCCATCCTATATTTCAAACAGAAAGTCCCACTGCTACAAGAAGTGCTTATCGTAGTTGTTTTGTTCCTTTTTTTCACATGGTGTACAGTACAAGGACACCTACACCGACAGGATTCATTATCAGCAAAATAACAGCCATTCTCTTGGCTAAGAAAAGGCAGGGCTTTTATGATCAGGGCCTTTAAACATAATAGAGATTTTATAAAGATTTATTTCAGGATATGAGTACATATTAGGATGAAGAACTGCCAATATGTCTAAGCTAGTGCATGCGATGGATGAAAGTATCACAGCAAACAAAAAATGCTCTTTAATAGTCAAGACAATGCACATGCTTTTCATTTTATTCTATTGCTTATTTTTATTTATTTTTTTTAACTTGATTCTTTCCCTGGGAACTCAGGATTAATTCATTTGCTGTCAGTTTACTTCCTGCTACCTCAGGTGAAAAAGGTTTCTATGGAGTCCTGTTTTAAAAATTGGCTTTAAAGGCCACAATAAACTTCACCCCTTATAAATGCTCCCATTTTTCATGTCAGCTTCTTATTACCACTAATACCCCCTGCTTGAAGGCCCAGAATCATAGAACAACATTACAACAGGAATTTTTCAAAATGAAACCCAAACTTCATGTTCGAAAACTAGGACACCCTCAAGTAAAATGTTTCCAAACGAAAAAAAATGCAGTTGAAACATCTTATAAATGTGTATTTTTGAAAGTAAATATTGCTAGATAGTATCCCTGCATCGCTAATATCTTGTCTGTAATATGTTTCATTTGTTTATGCTCCAGCAGCATGGTGATGCAGTTGTTGGCACTGTGGCCTTGCACCTGCAGGGTCATGGGTTCACGTTCCTCCTTCGGTCCCATGGGTGTGGAGTTTGCATGTTCCCCCTGTGCTTGTGTCGGGGAAAAACTCTGTTGGTCAATAAACAAACAGGAGTCAATGGAAAGCAAGAAAGAAGATGTCGCTTTTTTTTTCGTGGGTGGTTCAGTTGTTCAACACAGATATGAGGTGTGTGCGAAGGAAGAGCCTACAGTACATTTACGTCACTATTTATAGAAATCATGAACAAAAGGTATGTGCTATGGAACAGTATGTGTGCGCAAATCCTTGTACCATTCCCGGTTCTTGAGATAGGCATACAGCTCAATGTTCTTCTTATCAAGGCCATGGTGATAGCACACTCAAAGGCATGCATACATATACTGTACAAGTCTAACCTTTTAGACTTACACACCTTCCTAACCCCCAATCCATAGATTTCTAAGCTTTTATGTGACAGAAACTTGATATGAACCAAAAACCGTGTCACTACAGTGAAAAGGTCCCAGCAGTGGCTGTACTCCATTACACTGTTCATAAGGCTGGAAAGAGGGTGTTACCCCTTCATCCAGGTCTACCGAGGACGTATAGAGAGCATACTCACATGTGAAATTACAGTCTGGTTTCGAAACACCTCCCAGAATGAACGGAAGTCTCTAAAGAGAGTCATAAAGGATCATTGCATCGGACTTTGCCTCCATGGACAATACAACACGACACTTCAGGGGAAAAAAGCACAAAGTATGCTCACACCACACACCACCCAGCTCATTCTGCTCATGCACGAATGCACAACACACAACCTCAGACACAGCACACAGGACAGGACAGCACAATATAATCACTCACAAAAAGCATGTTTCTATAACACCTTCTTTCCAGACACAGTCAGGCTGATGGCAAAATAACAGAAGAGGAGAAAAAAGTATGTGGGTCTGTTCCCTGTGATGGATTGGAAATCCCCATCCAGGATGTACCCTGTCTCATGCCCCAAGTTTCCTGGGATAGGCTCCCTATGATTCTGTAAACAGGATAAAGTGGTATAAATGAAATAAGTGAAAACTAGATCATGTTTAATATAATAGATTATATTATAATAATAGATCATAATTAACTACTGTTTATTTCCTACAGTATACAGTGAAGATCGACATTTGAGAACACCCAACAATTCCCTAGCAAGAGAAGATTGAACAAAAAAAAAACCTCTCATTAGCAAAAACAATCAAAAGGCTAGACCAACATTTGCTGAGGAGCAAGTTGTCTGGTCCAGAGTTCACTTTAGTGTTGAAATCAAGTTAAATTTATTGGGTCATATCGGAAAGGCTATATTCATTGTCAAACTAGGGAAAGACTCAACCTAAAGTGTGTAAAGAAGTCAGTGAAAGATGAAAGTGGAAAGCATCATGGTTTGGTGTTTTCTACAGATACTGTACATGGCAGGGTGAATGCAAATGTTTATCAGACCCTTAGTCGACAACATGAGGTTTCTTCCCTGCGTTCATCACCTAATCAGCCAGCAATATTCATGCACGACAATGCCCCTATCACACAGGAAGATGGGTAAAGCAGTTCCTTAAAGCTGAAAGCATTGAAATAATGAAATGGCCAGTTGAAAGTCCTGATCTAATCCCAATATAAAACCTCTGGAAAATCCTTATTGACAAAGTTATGGCCAAGAAACCCACTACAGTCACCGAACTGTGGAAGAGACTGGAAGAGGAGTGGACCAAAATCATACCAGGGAAACGTGAGGGACTATTGATGTCCTGTGGCCGCAGATGTGCTAATGTCATTTAAAGCAAGGGCCTGTGCACACCCTAATAATTGTTGACTGTTGTAACCTTCAGAAGTTTTAGTGGTAATATGTCTACAGACATTGGTGTTCTTTAATTTTGAACATTGTGTTTTCTACAAACTAAAGTTTTTAAATTTGTTTGTTGGTTGAAGTGCTTTGGCTATTTTCTAAAACACTGTTCTTTTAGCATGGAAGAGCCAAAGCAAAAATCCCTTCAAATGATGAGCAATGAAGATGACATTATTTCTGGAAAAAAAAAAAAAAAACCCTCCATATAATTCTCTAATTTTGATCTCCTCTGTATGTGTATTCTACTTTTCTTATTTTGCTCTTTTTATTACTGACAAAAGTATCATGATCAATAATATTAAAATACATTAAACCATATTTTCCATTAAACTTTGTGGGTTTCCGCTGTGTTTTCCATGTGTGTGTGCGCTTATTCTGCTGCGGAAAGTTTCTATGGAGAGCTTTACATCTATCACATTGTAAATTAATTTTGACCTTGTAAAAGAGCTCACTAGATGACTGTTTACTGTACATGCCAGCCTAGAAGCTGTGTTGTGTGGCTGTTAGCCGTTTCACCTAGAAGCTGCCAAGAAACTCTCTGAACATAGTACAGCAATAGCCATTCAAATATACACAGATGTGTTATTGTTTCTCACAAATAGTAAAAAACTCATATAAGCCTGTTATGTTCATATAAATAAAAATTCAAAAAGAGCCATTTATTGAGTTGCAAAGCAAACCTAAGTCAAAAAGTGCTGTTTGTTTAACTTCTACAAACCTCCAGGTAGTGCTCTACGGAATTTAATTAACCTTTAATGTAATGTATATTTTCTATAAGAAGACGCAATCCCCTCTGAAAGAATTGTTCACCCTTGTTCATGTTTTTAGATTAATAACTACAATAACCGCTATAATTTGTTCCATACTTCTTCTCTCTGTGTTCTTTAGACTTTATAGCTAGTGGGACATTGGGAAATTTGGACTTCCAGAAATTAATATGGTGGTTTCATACATTCCAGAGGGTGTTCCAGGAAGGCAGGTAAGGGAGATGTGTATGTGCAGTATTAGATGGGATATCTGTGGTGCAATGAATAGTCTGTGTATTCTTTTGTTCTTAGGATTGGAAGAGAAATGTTATCATTCGTAAATTTACCCAGTTCTCCCATAAAGTATTAAAACAAAAATCAGACACTATATCAGAACTTCAGCAGTTAGCTCCTAATATTTACATCTACAGCTTCTTAAGAATACAAATGTATGAGTCTTTTTTCCAGGCTTGTAGCACAGCTTCTTTCTGTTGTGCTTTTGTTTTTCCTCTTCAGTAGGTGAAATGCCACTGCTTAGGTTAAAGTCTCGTAATTGACTTGTCCAGTTAAAAACCTTCCACTTTTTTTTCTCCTAATAGAGTCCTTTGTTGTGATAGCAATGTGTTTTGGGTCATTGTCATGCTGCATGATGAAGTTCCTCCCAACTGGCAAATAGAATGTCCCTGTAGAATTCCGAATTTGTTTTGGTCATTATCAGTAAAGAATAGTTCCAGAAGTAGCCATGAGCCCGAAACATAACACTACCTGCAGCATGCTTGATCAATGAAATTGTATTTTTTGCATTATGAGCAGATTATTTATTTCTGTGCACTCTTGTTACCAGGACTTTTGTGGCTCATTTCTCTTTTTTTGTTTTTTGAGGTCCAACATGACTTTCTGATTTTTACTGCTGATGAATGGCATGGCATTTGCATTTCTTACACCCTAAAAAAGCTGCTGGATAAATTTTGGACCAACTACATGCTGGGTTAATTTAACCCAGCAAAATGGGTTATTTATTTAACCCAGCAAAATGGGTTATTTATTTAACCCAGCAAAATGGGTTATTTATTTAACCCAGCAAGATGGGTAAAATATTCAACCCAAATGCTAGGTCATATTTAACTATAATGCTGAGTTAATTCTACCTCTAACTTACATGTCTATTGGTAAAACAGTTTAAACAGTTAAATTTGATATACTGATCCGTTACAAAAAACACTAAGCTTTGCAAACCTTACATATATGCAATAAACAGCACCCAATTAATTGTACAAAACAGAAAAAATATTTATATTTATTTTTTCAAAAGCACAAGATCAGATAATACAAAACAAGTTCAACAGCGACATCATTATGATACATTACTGAGAAGCACTAATGCCTGAGAGCAGTGCTGGTCATTATCTCCCAACATCAGGATGTAGGGGTACGGCCTCGACTGACAGATATTCCACGGTGTTGGTTCCAACCTTAAAAAGAAAGAAATCAAAGAAAGTAAAAATTTATGAAAAAAATCGAGAGAGTTGGCTAGTATGCATATTTGTAAGAAAATTCATGTTTTATAACACCCCAGCTATTTAATGTGTGATTGCTAATGCTAGCAACCTAGCTAAATGCTAGCGTCATGCTGGCACTACAATTAACAGTTTAGCTTTCATTCATCACTTCACCACCTTCATACACCTTGCAAGCATTCTACAACAAAAGCTAAAAAGCTCAGACATTTTTGCAGTTTCTTTCATACACAGGTGGGGTTCTTTGGTTTGGCTAGCTAGCAGCCATTGTCAGATAAACTAGCATGCTATAACACAAACCAGGCTGAAAGTGTGAGTGTAACGTTAACACGGTAACAGTGATAAATGTTACATACAGTGAACAAATTCAGTCATAGGTGAGTGAAAGTGTGTATACAGACCTTATATTGAACGTTTACATTTCCTCTTAAATGCGTGAGGAGGAAGAAAAAAAAGACACAAAGCTGACACAGCCACTGAATACACCGGTGAACTTGTGATGTTAGCGGTCACTTGATAACCCAACTCCAGCCCAGCAAGCTGGGTTAAACAAAAAGTACCCAACTCCCTGTAAATAAACCAGAAAAATTTTCCAACAGAGGCAACCCAGCGTTTGGGTAGTAAAAATAACTGGGCTGGAGTTGGGTTATCAAGTGACCGCTTACATCACAGACAATAAAACCCCTAAATTTACTACATGTAATCTTAAATGTAAGTTTAGGTAAATTACTAAATAATATTTGCTAAAGTTGTGTGTGGAAAGTCTGTTGGCATATTTTATAATATTATATAGTTGTAAGAAGAAGCAATTGGGATAAGTTTAATGACAGTGTTAATATGTGTTACGTATATGTAATAAATAACTGGTTGTTATTTTGACATATATTGATATATAATCAAATTAAAACCCTACTGGAGGCTAACCCTAGTAGCGGCTAACCCTAGTAGCAGCCCAGGCCTACTAGTGGCTAACCCTGCTAGCGGCTAGGCCCTCATGTGGCTACACAAAACTAAACAGACAAAGAACTACACACGAAGGCTGACACTGGGGAGACACAGAACAGTACTTACACAGGAGGAGACACAGCCTAACTAAATACTGAACAAGGCAGCTCCATGAACCCAATAGCACAAGGAACATCAAGAAAACAAACAATAGAGGCCTCTGTAAACAAAGGTAAAACAATATAACTAAAATATAAATTCAAAGAAACAAACAAAAAGGAATGCCCACATGACAGTAAAAGGATATATACAAACAATGCTCGACCCAGTTTCCCAGAACAAATTGCTATTTATATAAACTTTAATGAGCCACCTCAGTTCAGGTGAGCACTCGTCACCTGACTGCCTTCTGGGAAACTGAGTCGACCAACAAAAACTACAGACAGACAAACAGAAACAGTGACCTCAAATGGAGGCTCCTAACAGTACCCCCCTTAAAAATGCTCCTCCGGAGCGCTACTGAAGGTCCCAGTTACTCTACCCCATTGTCTTGAGTTGGTTCACCCGACTTACGATGCCGACGGGCTTGTTCCCCGAGCAGGATGGGAAGGCGGGCGAAACTGGAATGCTGCCGAAGCCAGGCACCGAAGTCAGTCTCAGGTCTGCCCTTGATGCTTGGCAGCAGAGGCGGCAATAGCCCGTTCTCGGGGTGGTAGACTCGACGCCGAACCCGGGTGGTGGATGTGGGACCTCATTGACGCTCTGGGATGGGAAGGGGGGGGGATTCTCCCCGTGAGGCTCTGGAACGGTGCTTTGGGGCCTTCCCGTGAGGCTCTGGAACGGAGCTTGTGGGACCTTTCATAGTTCAGCTGTAGGGCAAGCCGACTATCCTCAGCCTGCTTGTCCCAGCGTTACGGTCCCAGCCCCCCCCAAAAAAAATTCTCCCGAGAGACCCCCTCTGCTATGCCCTTGTTTGGTCGAGCATTCTGTCATGGATTTAGCTGGTGGTACTCGGGCTGATGTAGTTGCCGTGGGCATAATAAGGCAGGCATAAATGCAGAGGGGTGTATGAACAGAAATAGTCTTTTATTTACAAACTCAACCAGCTGACACAGGGAACTGACAGAAGGAAACATGGAGCTGGAGCTAACTAAAGACACATAGGGGAACTAGAGACGAGACAGGGCTAGACTGGAGAGACAGGGCTAGACTGGAGAGACAGGGCTAGACTGGAGAGACAGGGCTAGACTGGAGAGACAGGGCTAGACTGGAGAGACAGGGCTAGACTGGAGAGACAGGACCAGGGACACAGAGACTAGAAACAGGGCTGGTTAGTTGGGTTAGTAGCTACATGGAATATGGAGACGCTGGATGCTGACCTAACCGGGTTAGTATCTAATGGAGTTAGTACTGACCTAAAAAGGAAACAGAACACAAGAAGCCAAGCACACATGAGGCTATTCCAAACTAGCGGCTAACCTACTAGCGACCAGAACCACTAGCAGTCAATCCCACTAGAGTCTAGCCTACTGGAGGCTAACCCTACTAGCAGCCAAGGCCTACTAGCGGCTAACCCCGCTAGAGGCAAGGCCCTCATGTGGCTACACAAAACTAAACAGACAAAGAACTACACACGAAGGTTGACACTGGGGAGACACAGAACAGTACTTACACAGGAGGAGACACAGCCTAACTAATCACTGAACAAGGCAGCTCCATGAATCCACTAACACAAGGAACATCAAGAAAACAAACAATAGAGCCCTCTGTAAACAAAGGTAAAACAATATAACTAAAATATAAACTCAGAAACAAGCAAAAAGGAAGGCCCACATGACAGTAAAAGGATATATACAAACAAACAAACAATGCTTGACCCAGTTTCCCAGAATAAACTGATATTTATAGAAACTTTAATGAGCCACCTCAGTTCAGGTGAGCACTCATCACCTGACTGCCTTCTGGGAAACTGAGTCGACCAACAAAAACTACAGACAGACAAACAGAAACAGTGACCTCTAGTGGAGGTTCCTAACAGATATCGGGTGTGGGGTTAATGTTTTTTCTTACTCTGCTTTTTATTATTCAAAAAATGAGAAAGCGTCATCATTAAGTCATCATTTAAAACAAGCTTTTTCTTCATCCTTATGAAATATTTATTATAAATTGTAAATTTCTTAAATCACTTAAATATCGTATTAATCTAGGGTTTTTTGAGAATTTGAAAAGGGGTGAATGTTCCGTATTAAATCCAGATGGAGCACCGTATCCTGTTATCCCTCACATGTTAAATAGTAAGGTAAATTAGTCAGAAATTCATGTTCACATTATGTACTTTTGCATTCAATCCAAACATAGTTGTACATCCTTAATAAAAATGCTTGACATAAATGTCAGTTATATTTCAACGCTAAGTGATGGTGTGTTATCCACATGTGGAGACCAACATGATGGTAATGATATCCGCATTATATGTCATTTTGAAATGAAACATTGGAATGTTCGATGTCATGTGGGCATTTTAAGATTTGTATTTAAAAATTTAGACATAAAAAGTGTTTAAAAATTGTATTTAATGCAAAAAGATGCAGATTTACAGGGGCCTCTTGTTTTTATTGTTTTACAGAGTAGGTTAAATGTATTTTATATTCAACAAATGGTCACCTTGGGATTATATGGTTTTGTCTGACGTTTTGTCAAAATTGAATTATTCTCATTTTCTTATTCTGTGACAATCTATTTACATTATGTGAAGTTGTGTACATTTTGGGTCTTTTAAAAAAAAATAATAAATCAAATGGAATGTGTCACCCCAGCAAGGGTTTTGGTTCGGTCAAATAAAATAACCCAGCATTTTAACATTTAACCCAACTTGTCATGTCTTGTGTGACGAGAGGCGGACGCAGACGCAGGGTTAACTCAGGTACTTTAGTCTTTATTTTTTCTTTTTTCAGTCAGGCAATGTCCAGGAAAACAAAATCAAGGAAAGCAAACTAAACACAGACAATCTCCCCCGGCTGGGTCTGGAGGTGGGCTGGTAGCAAACGTTACAACAAAGAAAACAAAAAAAAGAAACAACTTAAACAGCCAACGAGAACTGGCAACAGACTGAGCTTCCTTCAGCCTTGACCTTGACAATGACCAGCCGCACCGTGCAGAGCCTCCTCAGTCCTGGGGGAGAGATGAAACGAACGTGTTTCTCGACGTACAAACATGAAACATAAAGGTGCACAACGGAGAACAGACAAGTGTGTATTGGTTCGACCGGAATAAATAGAGAGACACACGGGGACGACACAGGTGAACTTAATTTGGTTAAACAGTGAAAACAAGTACACTCGTAGACACACTAGGGGGGGACAAAAGCGTCGGCTCAGTAATCCGGTGAGCCAGATCTTACTCCCCAGGGCTGAGGTGACACAGATGTGACACAACTAGAGTGACCCACTAGTTGGGTCAGGTGAACAACCCAGAAATCTGGGTTAAATGGTACAACCCAGCACTTGGGTCAAAACAACCGAGCGCGTGTTCTGTCCAATACTGACCCAGCAGCTCGGTTATGGTTGGGGTGTTTTTTAACCCAGCAGTTTTTAGAGTGTGTGACAATGTATTGAGATACCCTCACCTTCTGATCTCACAGACTGTTGTCTTTGTGAATGTTTTTTCTTCAAATATTTGCACTCAATGCACCCAATGTACTCATGCACTAATATTCATGAAGGCACCATAATAATTTCTACACACTAAAAAATGCTGGGTTGTTTTTACTACCCAAACGCTGGGTTGCCTCTGTTGGGTAATTTTTCTAGGTTATTTACAGGGAGTTGGGTATTTTTTGTTTAACCCAGCTTGCTGGGTTGGAGTTGGGTTAGCTAGTGACAGTTAACATTACAGACAAGACCGCCCCTCCCCCGAAGTTCACTGGTGTATTCAGTGGCTGTGTCAGCTTCTTGTCCTGTTTTTGGTCTTCCTCTTCACACATTTAAGAGGAAATGTAAACGTTAAATACAAGGTCTGTATACACACTTTCACTCACCTATGACTGAATTTGTTCACTGTATGTAACATTTATTACTGTTACCGTGTTAAAGTTACACTCAAACTTTCAGCCTGGGCTGTGCTATAGCATGCTAGTTTATCTGACAATGGCTGCTAGCTAGCCAAACCAAAGAACCCCACCTGTGTGTGAAAGAAACTGCTAAAATGTCTGAGCTTTTTAGCTTTCTTTGTAGAATACTTACAGGGTGTATGAAAATGGTGAAGTGATGAATGAAAGCTAAACTGTTAACTGTAGTGCCAGCATGATGCTAGCATTTAGCTAGGTTGCTAGCGTTAGCGACCACATATAAAAAGCTGGGGTGTTACAAAACACTAATCTTCATACAAATATGCATACTAGCCAACCCTCTCGATTTTTCCATAAACTTTTACTTTCTTTAATCTCTTTCGCTCTAAGGTTGGAATGAACACCGTGGAATATCTCCAGCAGGCTGAAGTGTCAAGGCCGAACCCCTACATCCTGATGTGGGGAGATAATGACCAGCACTGCTCTCAGGCATTAGTGCTTCTGAGTAATAGTATTGTAATGATGTCGCTGTTAAACTTGTTTTGTATTATCTGATCTTGTGCTTTTGAGAAATAAATATAAATATTTTTTCTATGATTTGTACAATTAATTGTTAAAGGTGTTGTTTATTGCATATACACACGTGGACAAAATTGTTGGTACCCTTCGGTCAATAAAAGAAAAACTCACAATGGTCACATAAATAACTTTAATCTGACAAAAGTAATAATAAAAAAAAAATCTATGAATGTTAACCAATGAAAGTCAGACACTGCTTTTCAACCATGCTTCAACAGAATTATAAAAAAAAAAATAAACTCATGGAACAGGCCTAGACAAAAATGATGGTACCCTTAGAAAAGACGGAAAAAAATGTGACCAAAGGGACATGTTAATTCAAGGTGTGTCCACTAATTAGCATCACAGGTGTCTACAATCTTGTAATCAGTCAGTGGGCTTATATATAGGGCTCCAGGTAGTCACTGTGTTGTTTGGTGACATGGTATGTACCACACTCAACATGGTTAAAGCGCTCGCCCTATCATCCGGAGATCGCTAGTTTGAATCCCGGGTGATGCTGTAACCTCTCGCAGCCGGAGGTCTAGAGAGAGCTGATTGGCCGAGCTCTCTCAGAGGGGAGGGATGAGAGGTACTTAGTGCTCCCACATTAATCACAGCTCTACAGCCAGTCAGGGGCGTCTGTGAGCTCGCGCAACGGAGGGAGCGGATAGCGCTGTCCTCCGAGTGGGTTGCGCCGCCCCCAACGGTGCGCGAGCGAGCAGTTCGAAAAGATGCGGTCGGCTGGCGTCACGTGGTTCGGAGGAAGCACGTGATAGTCTTCGGCCCTCCCGGCTGAGTGGTAGTAGTAGCCTTAATGTGGGAGCCCCCTAGTGACGGGGAGGAATTGGACACGACTAAATTAGGGAGAAAATCGGGGAAAAATCCAAAAAAAAAAAAAAAAAAAACATGGACCAGAGGAAGTGAAGGAAAGAGTTGTCTCAGGAGATTCGAAAGAAAATTATAGACAAGCATGTTAAAGGTAAAGGCTATAAGAGCATTTCCAAGCAGCTAGATGTTCCTGTGACTACAGTTGCACATATTATTCAGAAATTTAAGATCCATGGGACTGTAGCCAACCTCACTGGACGTGGCCGCAGGAGGAAAATTGATGACAAATCAAAGAGACGGATAATCCGAATGGTAACAAAAGAGTCCAGAAAGACTTCTAAAGAGATCCAAGGTGAACTTCATGCTCAAGGAACATCAGTGTCAGATCGCACCATCCGTCGTTGTTTGAGCCAAAGTGGACTACTTGGGAGACGACCAAGGAGGACACCATTGTTGAAAACAAATCATAAAAAAGCCAGACTGGAATATGCCAAACTACATGTTGACAAGCCACAAAGCTTCTGGGAGAATGACCTATGGACAGATGAGACAAAAATGGAACTTTTTGCCAAGGCAAATTTAGCTAATTATACTTGAAGCATATCAAGAAAAGAGCACTGTCCCTACTGTGAAAGATGGAGGAGGCTCTGTTATGTTTTGGGGCTGCTTTGCTGCATCTGGCACAGGGTGTCTTGAATCTGTGCAGTGTACAATGAAATCTCAAGACTATCAAGGGATTCTAGAGAGAAATGTGCTGGCCAGTGTCAGAAAGCTGGGTCTCAGTCGCAGGTCATGGGTCTTGCAACAGGACAATGACCCAAAACACACAGCTAAAAACACCCAAGAATGGCTAAGAGGAAAACATTGGACTATTCTAAAGTGGCCTTCTATGAGCCCTGACCTCAATCCTATTGAGCATCGTTGGAAGGAGCTGAAACATGTTGTCTGGAAAAGGCACCCTTCAAACCGGAAACAACTGGAGCAGCTTGCTCATGAGGAGTGGGCCAAAATACCTGCAGAGAGGTGCAGAAATCTCATTGACAGTTACAGGAATCGTTTGATTGCAGTGATTGCCTCAAAAGGTTGTGCAACAAACTATTAAGTTAGGGGTACCATAATTTTTGTCCAGGCCTGTTCCATGAGTTCATTTTTTTTAATAATTCCGTTGAAGCATGGTTGAAAAGCAATGACTGACTTTCATTGGTTAACATTCATAGAATTCTTATTTATTATTATTATTTTTGTCAAATTAAAGTTATTTCTGTGACCATTGTGAGTTTTTCTTTCATTGACCGAAGGGTACCAACAATTTTGTCCACGTGTGTATGTATGTGTAAATTAACCCAGCATGTAGTTGGTCCAATATTTATCCAGCAACTGGGTTGTTTTTAACCCAACATTTTTTAGGGTGTAGCAGACTACATTTCCCAAAATCCCACTAGCTAACAAAAAGAGAAAGGAAGAGAGGAAGCAAATTACAATGGCTTTTGAGCTTATTAATCTACAAAAACATGAATGGGGTGGTTTTTGTCTATGATCATGTTTTGCTGTATCTGATTCACCTTCCAGACTATAAAAATGGACACCTCCATTTTTGTCTTTTGTTTCAAAAGAGCATCTGGAATGTTGTTTGATGCAAACTTGTATCAAACTTGGGAAACGTTATAGATAGGTTTCTTGCCTACCACATGGAAGACTCTGGTTCAATCCATACTGGATGCAATGCAAGCCCAGATAAAATGGGAGGGTTATGTCAGGAGGGACATCTGGTGTAAAACCTGTGACATTTTTTTTTTTTTTGTGGATCAGTTGGTCCGGTGTGGCGACCATTCAGCAGGAAAATCCAAAGGCCTAACAACAAACAAAGTAGTTCTAATATTGTGTGTTACAATATATATTTTTTTGTACTATGTTGTTAGTCTTTTAGCTGCTCCCATCGTGGGTTCCCCCACAGGGGACCATCTGATCCACACGGCCATTTTGCAGGCCGGATGCTCTTCCTGATACAACCATCGCATTTCATCCATGCTTGGGACCGGCACAACATCCAGTGGCTAGGGTTCAGGCATTGGCTGGGATTCAAACCCAGGCTTTTCATATGGCATGTGAGAAACCTACCACTGAGCCACCAATGGCAACATCACATTCTTGTACAAACCGTAAAAATTAGGTAGAAAATGTGAAAATATTTTACAGTATAATAACAAATTTCATATGTATTGTGACAGATGGCTTAGAAGCAATTCAGAAAAACTTAGAAGCAATTACTAAGGAGACAAAGTGTTGTTTAATTTTTTTTTTTTTGCATTTTGAAGACACCCTTATACAAAGCGACTTACATTTTATCTCATTATACTTCTGAGCAGTTGAAGGTTAAGGGCCTTGCTTAAGGACCCAACACTGGAAAAACAGTGTTGAAAAACAAATGCAAGACAAGACAAAAGCAAAGACAAAGACCCAGTCAAGCCCAAGCCCAGTCAAGCCCATCCACACAAGAGGCCAGTGACCTACAGTCGAGAGAGAGAGAGAGTCAAAGGTGGACGAGAGAGATTTTTTTTTAGTTTTCAAGGCCCCGTCCTATCCTGAGGAGACATAGGAGCTTTGTTTGTTTTGTGTTTTGTGTCTTCAGTAATTACTTTTGAGTACTCACTTATTAAACCCACGTCATCTCTGAACAGGAAGGTCTTCCCGTGAGTGTCACAAGCATTCTCAAGCACTCCTATTTTGCTAACCTTCTCAGAGAGCTCTTATAAACATCTTGTTGCGCAGCTGTCACACCCGCACTCTATAACACTATAACAAAACTATTGTATTTACTCAACACAAACACTGTTGAGTAAATACTGTACAGTTTGACAACTTTTTTAAGTACACATTGTTTTAGATAATTTTGCTACACTTTATACGCATAATTGATTTAAGTTAATCAAACAAAATATATTTTGTGCATAAGGTGAATTTACATGAGAATAATCAATTAATGTTTTTAATGATGAATTAATTATTTTATTTTATTTTACTGATGTAATAAATAATGTATTATTATGATTACTAATAATAATACTACTACTACTAATAATAATTATTATTATTATGAAGGTGATTATAATAATAATAATAATAATAATAATAATAATAATAATAATAATAATTATTATTATTATTATTATTATTATTATTATTATTATGTCATGTAGACAGTTACATCCATATTAATATGGACACAAGATTTTGTGCCAAAATAAATAACTATCTTAAAACACTAAAGATTTGATACATGTATTTGATGTGTACTTATCCTGTAAATCTCATGTTAATAAATTTCATTATAGTAAAAGTTTTGACTGCAAGCTGATTAAAAAAATCAGTAAATAACTTTAAAATAAAGTAAGCAAACCTGGATTAACAGTATGAAACAAAAATACAAAGAAGTCAGCTCAGTGCTCTCATATTTAAAAAATTCATAAGTTTCTGATGCAAACCAGATATTGACCAAACTTTAGGAACAGCAGGGCCCTGGATGGAGAGTGTAGCATCTGCTGTGCGCATAGTTAATAGTAAACTGTGGAGTATATGCTATTTTACAACTTATTTTTCATATGTTTTGTTTTTATAATCATTTATGAACATGGCTGTTTCCAAGGCCCAGAAACAAGATCAGTTCACAAGGGGGTATCAAAATCTTTTGAATTTGCTGTTGACAGTCTGGCCACAGGGGAAGAATTCTTTATGCACAATGCTTTGAATGTCGAAAAGACCATGAGCATTCACTCAATCGAGCCGAAGACATGCCTTGCCTTTATCATGTGTGTGGATGATGTACTCTTCCACTGTAAAGTCTGTTGCTTTGTCTCAGGATCATACCTGTACACACAAGTTTCGTCACCGGTAATGATCCTCGAAATGAAGGACGGGTCATCCACGGCTGACTGGCGGCATTTTTGCCAGACTTTGACGCAATGTTCCTTCTGCTCCTGGGTCAGTTTTGGGATCTCTCGTTGTCTTACTGTACAAAGATGTTCTTCCACTCTTGAAGTTCGTTTACTACTCAAAACCACTCGAATGACTCACTGCATTCGCTCTTTGTTCTAACTTAATGTCTATGATAAAATAGCAGAAGTGGTAATGCACATGGTTAGAATAGCACCCACTGAACAACTCCTCATGTACACAGGATGATGTCTTTTTTCCTTGTGCTGCCATCTGTTGGCGTATTACAAAACTAGTCTCAAAACTTTTTGATATCACCTTGTACATGAAGTATGATTGTGGTTTTATAATTACTTGATCGACAACCAGCAAATCCATCTGGTTTACATCTACTGTAGATTTATCCCTCTATTCTCAGGTTCAATTCTGTATCTACATTTGGCCATTCAAGCTTTCACATCTACACATCTACTAAGACATTTTGGGCACAGCAAAGAGCTCAGTACAAGAAGTGCATGTTTTGGGTGTAGAGATTGAGAAATGTAAAACTAAATTTATGAAGAACCTTAAGGATGGTAGAAATGAACAGTTGAATGCAGTAATGGCATGTGCAACATAGTGGCTGCCAAAAGTGAACTAAATTCATTTAGTGGGATTTTTGAAGAATGTTTACGGCAAGAAAAAGGATGTTTACAGACCTACTGTCTACAATCCATCAGTAATAAGTGACAGGTATGTGTTGTTAAAAGTCCACAATATGTTCTGTGAAATAAGACATTATGCAATTAGGATGTGCACATACACCATATTATATACTGTACGTAACAAAAAATGTGGGATACGTTTTTTCCTATAACTACTTGCTGTTTGATTCACTACAAAATCACAATCTTTTTTTGCTACATATTGTTTTAATTAAACCCCATCCAACATATTGTTGACATTAAACTGCATAATAAAATCACCTCAAACACAACTGAGATCTTAATTTATCCATTTATCTGTTGTGCCAGTGAGAAATGTGAGAGGTGGAATAGTAGCATTTTGCATAATCACATGAAATTTACATGGATATTTAAAAAAATGTTTTGATATAAGATTTTGCCAGTACAACATATTTTCAGTTTGTGATACTTCTTGCTTCTTAAAAAAAAAGAAAGAAAAAAAAAAACATATTTTTCTCAAAATTGCAAAAATTGAGTTATCTCATTATGCTGTCAAACTGTTCAAATGTATTTAAGTGACTGTGAGATTACAGGTAATTGCTATAATCTTTAACTTTAAGTTAAGAAAACCTTATAACTGCTTAATCCAGGTAATGGGCCACTAGTCGTATAGACCAGACTAAAGAAAACGTTAAAACAGAACTTTTCCTTCTTGTGTTAACTCATCAGCATTTATCTTAAAGGCAAATTCTGAAATCAGGAATGGATTTAAGGGACTACATTGCTCTGAAAAAGTATTTGCCTCAAACTGTTGTTTGTTTTTTTTTTTTTTGCATATTTGTCACACAAAAAAAACTAATTTTCATATTATGCAAAGATGACCCAAGTAAATACATAATGAGAAAAATAAATATAAATGATTAAATTTATTACGGAAAAGAAAAATCTTTGCTAACCTCCCTGGCCCTATGTGAAAAAGCTATTGCCCCTTGTTAAATCATGAATGAACTATAATTAACCCCATTTCTTTTTTACATTTGCCACACCCAGGGCTGATTACTGCCAAACCTGTTGAATCAAGAAATCACTTAAATAATAGAACCTGTCTAAAGTGAAGCATGCTAAAAAATCCCAAAGAAGCAACATATCATGCAGTGATCTAAAGAAATCAGTCTGAAAAGTGTTGCACAGCCATTTCTAAGGCTTAGGGACTCATGAATACCACGGTGAGAGCCATTATCCACAAATACACCTACTGTACCAATTAGTCCAAGAGCAAAATGACGACTCATCCAGGAGCTCATAAAAGAACTGCAGGCCTCACATTCTTCACTTAAGGTGTTCATGGTTCAACAATGAAAAAGAGACTGGGCAAAAATGGCATCCATTGGTGAGTTTCAAAGCAAAAGTGACTGCTGATCAAAAAGAATATAAAGTCTCATCTCACATTTGCCGAAATCATCTTGATTATCCTCAAGACTTGGGCAAATATTTAGTTGACTGATGAGAAAAAAAGTTAACTTTTTGGAAGAGAAGGTGTGCGTCCCATTGCATGTGGCATAAACCTAACACAGCATTTCATAAAAAGAAATTCATACCAACAGTCAAACATTATGCACATGCTGTGTCAGGAACTTAGGAGAGCTGTGCATACAGTATGTGAATTCCCCGAAACTTCAATGAACTGAAACTATGTGAGAAACCGATAACGTCATAAAGGGAAGGATTACTTCAAGGTTGTTGTTGGTCTTTCGGCTGCTCCTGTCAAGGGGTCGTCACAGTGGACCATTTTGATCTGCACAAAAATTGGCACAAGTTTTAGGGTAGCTGCCCTTCCTTATGAAATCTTCCTATGTTTTCCAGGCTTGTGATCAGCACTGCATCCAGTGGCTGGGGTTGGGTATTGGCTGGAATTCAAACCTGGACCTTCCACATGGCAGGTGAGAAAACTATCACTGAGTCACCAATGCCCATGAAAGGTATTGCTGATGAATGTGGATCTACAGGCAATTGAATGGGGTATGTTTTTTGTGGTTTGTTTGTTTGTTTCATTAAAACATATATTACATGATATATAGTTATTTACTACAGAGTATACTGTACATGGTGGCATGCATATGGATTCACCCCCTCGCCTATATCATCTATACAAAATATTACATAATACTAAGTGGGTGAAAAAAAAATTGTATAGTGTTTAGAATTATTTACAAGTTAAAGTAAAGCACAACGTATCCACCTAACAAGTTGTATTAGTAAAGCACAAAATAAAAATTAAAGTAAAGTCCCTAAACTATTTCTTTGAAAAGAGACATGGTTACAACAGCACATTTTCAGCTCTGTAACCTATTACTCTGTTTAGCCCCTAGCAGAATAACAGAGACTAGCTCTTTTGTCCCGGATCTTTCAATAATTTTAACTCCACAAACACTTCCATCTTCATCTTAAAACTGCTTCGGCATTTTCAGTTCTTTTACTATATTCCCAAAGGAGGTATTCTGTAGCTGGTGTCTGAAAGAGACATAATAAAACAACTGAAGTTTATGTGCAATGTGCAATGATCTTATTCTGTTTTCACTGTATATTTGACACCCCTTAGTCAACCTTTGTCATCTCACAAGTATACATTGGAGTGAAATATCATGCCTCAGGATTATATCTTAAAAAACAGACACAACAATGGCTCGGTGTACGGAAATACATCCTGTACAGTAATGTGTACTAGTGTGACAAGTAAAAAAGTGCCATGCATGCAAAAATATATATATAAAAGTACATACTGACTGCACAAACCAGAGGCGTGTTCAATTTTGAAAGCGAGCGACAGGACCAGCTGTAGTCTAGAAAGTTTGGGCTGTTGTGTAGAAGGAAGTCTGTGACAGACTGGTGGTGTCAAATAGCTGGTGGACAAACCAGACTCCCAGAGTCTTCTTCTCCAGGGAGGCTGTCACTGTGCTGACGCTCCACCATGACACTTCCTAGCAGCTCCCTGAGCAGGCCAGTCTACTGAATCCCACATTCCACACACACACACACACACACACACACACACACACACACACACACACACACACACACACACACACACACACACACACACACACACACACACACACTCCTTTCGCTAGGGCTTACGAAGACAGTAAGTGAGCTATAAAGTCACCGGTTTCCTGTTCTTGGGTTCCCATTCTCCTGATTGTTAACTCAAATAAGATATTACATATTTATGTGATATTCTCATGATAGATGAGATTAATAAGAGAGCTTTTTTAAAATTACTCATCCTTTGAAGTAAGAAAAAAAAAATACAGATGAAAATGATAGTGAAAATGCAGACAAATATCGTGTGAAAAGCTAGCTAAATGGAATGGTTTAATTAACAGATATATCATCTCTGGGCGACAAAAGATTCATTAAGTTGATATATATGATGTACAACAATGAAGAAAAACAGGATGAGCAGGACGGCAATATATGCTTCTAATTAGCAAAGTGGCCTCAAATAGATCAGTCCTCAAGACTCACTTTTATGCTTTAACAAGCAAAAGATTGAGGAGACCTGACCATCACACCCATACTGTATGTGCTTGTTGAGGATTTCTTTTAAAGGGCTTTAGAGACTGGCTATGGAGATTTGTGATTAAGGAGGTCAGAAGAGAAAGATGATGCAAAGTCCGAAATCCAGTTGAGTGGGGCTGAGGTAAGGGCTCTGAGCAGGACACTCAAGCATGGCAGATGCCCTTATACAGAGCAACTTACATTTTCATCTCAGTATACATCTGTGCAGTTAAGGGCCTTGCTCAAGGGCCCAACAGTGGCAACTTGGTGGTGGGGTTCGACCCTGGGATCTCCCATGCCATAGTCTAATGTCTTAACCTCTGAATTACCCCTGCACCACATATGTAGCCAATAAAGATATGTAGGTTTCAGGATTGTGCAGGATAGAATGACATATTATTTTTTTCAGCACAACCTAGGCAATATGATGAAATGATTTGTAGTTCATTTTAGTTCTACCCAAACATGACTGAGCAAAGAATAAAAATGGAATCATATACAGTAGGCAAAAAAGGGCACAGATACACCTGATCAGGTCTTTTATTGCTGTTTTCAGGTGTTTCTATGACCAAAAATAATAATAATATGATCATTTTGAGAGTCCTTCATTTTTGCGACATCATTCCAATATTCCGGTAGTGGCAAAATTCACTCTTTATAAAAGTAATAAAAAACTTTTGTTCTGCCTGACATATCTAAAAACCCAAATACACAGTTTAAAGCCTGAACTCTCTCTGTTAACACACACAGGCAAGGCTTCCATATACAGTAAGCACATCCATATTTTTAAAATCATCATTGACTTACAGTATGCTGTGTTTCCAGCATGGATCTGTGCCACTTGAGTTTGAAGGGTTTAAAGCTGGAAGAGATGTAAAGCCATTTATTTCTGGTAGACTTTTTAGAAAATTGTGTGCTTTAACTTTTATTTAAACTTTTTTGGAAAGGCTAAAAAAATCTGTGATGGTCAGTACATATTTTTGCCATACACAGACAATTTTGCCACATTTGCAAATAAGCATTTCAAAGCGCACAGCAATAATCAATTAATTGGAAATGATTGGCCGGTTCTTTGTTAATGTTATGCGATTCATACAAATATTAAACAGCATTAAAATCAAGAGGGAGCAGCCTATATCTCTCTAACACAATCCACTAGGCAGTACCTTTTAATTAATTTCTTTAGTAATACGAGACCAGGCCCCATGTAACAGCGCCTATGCACAACTGTAAGGAAGCTCTTTCATTTTATCAATTTATTAACACAAACAGCCCTCTCTGCTTCACCATGAAGAATCTATAGGTGTCACGGGCAGCTCCATGTCTTTTCATCACACTGATTTAAGAGCAGCTGTTATAGGCACTCTCATCTCAGTTCTTTGAAAATAAAGACGGCCTGCAGAGGATAAAGGGCATGTTGGAGCTGAGAGTAAGTGCAGACAGATATGTCATAGCTGCCGCAACATGGGCGCAAGATGAAAGCGGTACCAGACTCATTAGGAACCTTTTTTTTTCCTCCTCTCCATTTGGTGCATGACTAATAGAGTGCCTGCAAATCGCCTGAGCACAATGAAGCGATTCCTGTGAAAAATTATCATCCCCTCACTTTGAAAAGATTTCACCCTCAGCAGGAAATGCAATATTATTAGGGAACTGGACACGGACTCTTATTGTAAATTCCTCTCAAGTCAGGCAGCAGATGCAGCTGAATAAGACATTGGATCATAATCAAACAAGCACAATTCCATCTAGGAAAGCACATTAAGTAGAGTTTACAAGAAAATAACTTGAATTATTGCAGACGTGAAACGTTAAGGAAATGCTGTATGGTAGATACAGTGAGATTGCATCATGTGGAGTATTATATCAGAGTTTGCCTGTTAAATTATAAAAAAAATCATAATTTATATTTCAAAGTCAGCTGTTATACATTAAACTCTATGATGTATCTATGATATAATTTCTCTATGATATTAAGTGAAATATATATTATGGCATGCCGTTTAGGAAAATATTCATGAGAGGACTTAATGAAAACTCTAAATATATTGATTGAAACGTGAGAATATTGAATGGATTCCGAATATATTGAATGAACTGTGAGAATTGGTTGCTGCAATTGTGAGAAATGAAGAGATGGTGTTATGCGCTAAAATGCTCCCCTGCCACGGATTGCCCCCCCCCCCCCCCCCCCCCTACATAATCTTCGTCGAATATTATATTAGAACAGAAATTTATAGCTTTATAATTTAGAAATGACAAATTAGACCAAATGGTTTTGATTATAAAATAAGCATTATAAAAAATTACATGTTGTATAGGGAAAAATATAAATATATATATTTTTTTTTATATACAAGATGTATTTTTGATACGAATATATTTCTTCATCCGTAGTCTGATACTGAGTGCGGCTTGTGCCACCACTTTGAGCCGTACACGCACTCAGCAATGTGTTGACCATCTCCCCATTTCTCACAATTGCAGCAACCAAGTTTCGCGCCGACTCACTCATCCTTTCTAAAGATGGCGCTGTGTTTCGATGACGTCATGTTTCATTCAATATATTCAGAGTTTTCATTCAATATATATATATTTTTCAATCAATATATTCGGAATCCATTCAATATTCTCACAGTTCATTCAATATATTCAGAATCTTCATTCAATATATATAGAGGTTCAATCCATATATTCAGAATTCATTCAGTATATATATTTTTCAATCAATATATTCGGAATCCATATATTCTCACGTTTCATTCAATATATTCAGAGTTTTCATTAAGTTCTCTCATGAATATTTTCCTAAACGGCATGCCATAATATATATATATATATATATATATATATATATATATATATATATATATATATATATATATATATATATATATATATGGGGAAGAAAAATAAGAGACCACTGCAAAATAATCAGTTTCTGATGTTTTTTTTTTTTTTTTTTCCTTACAGGTAAGGTGAGATCAAGAGGTTTTTTTTTTTGGTTAACTGCTGACAATTATTCTCCTAAATTCAGAACTATTGTTATTTAGAGTGTATATTTATAGGAAATTACATCACAACACATCAAAATAACCCAAGATCATGCAGTATTGGTAGAGCTTTAATAACCCAAATAAAACAATATGCAAATAATTTGTAAACAAATTGTGTTAATGCTTTGGCTAAATGGCATTAAGAAATCAGTATTTGGTGGAATAACCCCCATTTGCAATTACAGCTTTCATGTGTTTGGTCTCTGTACCAGTTTTTCACATTGCTGTTGGGTAACTTTATACCACTCTTTTTGCAAAAAAGCAAACAACTCAGCTTTGCTTGATGGTTTGTGAGCATCCATCTTACTTTTTTTGATGACATTCCTGAAGTTTTCTGGAGTAAACTGCAGTGGTCTCTTATTTTTGTCCACTGCTGTATATACACACCACTGTTAAAAAGCCAGTTTTGAGATGTAAAAAAGATGAAGAAGAAGAACAAAGATAAGAGCAAGATAAATGATTTCAGCACTTTTTACAGTTTCCTTTCTCTTATTTAGTATAATTTTTATGAGGCTTTTCTTTTTTAATGAAAGGGTCTATATTATTTGTCATTTGGCGTTATTTGTCTAGAACTTTGCAGGACAGGATTGTCCAAGTACCCATATATTAACTGTAATATTAGAACAACGTGTCAGCTGTTCTCCAGATAGACCTACACACTTCTAATTCAATGAAAGTATAATGAAAAAGGTGTGCATCTAGTAGAAAGCTTTCCCAGTAGACTGGATATCACTGTAATAGCATACAGGGGACCAAATCTGAAATGGGATCTTCAACTAGGACAACTGGGACAAATGTTTGGGTATATAGTGCATGATGTTTCATCACTTTATCTGGATCTTTTTCAGGCTTTGCGAAAGAAAAGAAACTCTCTGATGAGAATTATTTCATGGCTTGGTCAGCCAGTGGACATGATATGAGAACCATTCATATGATCTCGACTCTTATTTTATCACATGACAGCTGTCTAACTCAAAAAGTGCATTTAAGGATAGCATTTCTAAAGATCATGCACTAGCACAGATAAACTTTGAAGATATTGAGACAGATATTCTGTTGCTCCAAAATGTCAGGCTTCCACAGGAGATAAACGATGTCCAGAGAGGGAGAATCCTTTTCCTTATCTTTTTTAACACATAGTACTGCATGTCATCACCTTGGTAGAAAGTTATGGGAGAAAGTTCCTAACTGGATTAATAATTAGAGAAGGGTGGGGGAGGGGTAAGCTTTATTTATTTATTTATTTATTATAATTTTTTTACACCCCCTTTTCTAACTTTCATTCTAATGCACACCGCTCATGGGTAGATCAAATGTTCCAAAACAAGCAAGCCTCAGGAAAGCAGATGACAAGTGACATGTTTAATAAAGCTATGCAGAAATATTAATGCTAAGATGAAGATGTGAGATTGTATAAAAACTCTAAGGGATATTCAATAGACGTTCAGCTTGGGGAGTGACAGTTATATTAACTGCTCTTCATTATAGTTCCGGGGATCTCCTTACTTCCTGTTCATTATTAAATGTCAGTGTCAGCTTTTCAGACATCATTATTTATAGCTATGATGTCCTACAAATATATTAGACCAAAAAAACAAATAAACTAAAAAACACTGTTTAGTCAGATTTAAGTGAAGAAACGGTAAACATTAGAACAATATTGCAGAAAATTACCACACAGGTGCACACAATGCCAACTGGACAAACATTCTCGAATTCTCAGACAGCTGACAAAGGCAATTAATTGTAGTGTCAGCAGAAGGGATATTACAAATATCTGAGGCAACTTCATGAAAACTATTATTCTGATAAACAGCACTGTTTATGGCAGCATGGTGGTGTATTGGTTAGCACTGTCACCATCCATGCGTTGTGCCTTAAATTTCCAGCCCCCTACTGCAAACGCACTCCCCCGTATACAGGATAAAGCGGTATATTGAATGAGTGAATTTGTTTATTTTTTCTATAAATCAATTTCTAGTTCACTAGAGCTTGTTTACCATTAGATGTATTTTATTATGTTAAGAATGGACTGCATTATACACACTTGTTTCTACCATGATTTAAAGCTAATAGCTGACAAAAAGGAACTCGCAAGGTTTTGTAACATTGCAGTGATTTCTGTCTCTGTGGCTAAAACCTAGTCCTGTAATGTAAGCAATCTGTTTACTCATTACCAGAGTACAACACCAAAGAAAAAAAGAGGATGTTGAGCAACCGCATGCTGCTAGAACAGCATCAATGAACCATTGCATGACTTTTACATTTTTCTGAAACCTGCTGCACTGTACTGTAGGAATGATAATAATAATAATAATAATAATAATAATAATAATAAAAAACCCTCCAAAAAAAACCCGAAGGTTATTTCTTCTTGTGTAGAAGCTTTTGTTTTTCCCAACATTGCTAGACATTTTTTTAACCATTCTTTGCAGAAAACGTTCACAGATGAACCTTTTGTTTTTATTTACTGTATGGTCATTCTGTATGTATTAGGTATTAGGGACAAAAAAAGAATGTTTGGGAAAAATACCATTCTTAGTCAAATAACATTCAGTATATACTAATGCAAATGATACCCCTGAAGATTTTTATTAAGATGGGGGAATGTATTAAACATAAACACAAAAAAGTGATTTTCCTTGAACAGTGAAAACAGTTTAATAATTTACTGCACATTTTCTCATTATAATTATTTTTATCCATCCATCTAGGAACTTCTGTAGTCCACCTAGAGAGAGTGGTGACGACTATATTTATTCCCATTTTTATGACAGTGGTAGGACCTATGGTCAACTTTCACACACGCCTTCACGCACTACGGGCAATTCATGCATGCTTTTGGACTGTGGGAGAAAACCGGAACCCCACCAAGCACTGGGAGAACATGCAAACTCCATGCGCACAGATCCTAGACCCTGGGGGTGCAAAGAGGTAGTGCTAACCACTAAGCCACTATGCCGCAATTATTATTATTTGCCAGCAAATAATTCACAGAAAGTATGTAAATGCACCACACTGTACATGGACCTATAGGAAGTTGCCTAGAACTTTCAAATTAACATTTCAAATGAAATTCATTCCTTTTCTATACCACTTATCCCATACAGGGTCATAGGTGGCCTGAAGCCTATTCCATGAGCCTTCAGGCATGAGGCATTTTACACACTGGACAAGGTGCCAATTCATCACACAGCACACACTCATTTATACACTACAGGCAATTTGGGACCGCCAGTTAGAGTACTCTGCATGTCTTTGGGGGACTTAGTGGTTATTAAACACAATGCCGTGTGCAAAGGTGGTGAAGTAGAATGTATACAGTAATGAAGTACATGTACAGTATTTAGTTGCCTTTAACCTCTGCTATTCTTACATTTTTACTGTATTTGTACCAAGACATAGGTACATAGATATGTACAAGTATAAGTTTATTAAAGTCATGAACCATGGCTTTTGCATACTATTACATGATTATTTCACACAGCTGAAAAGTTTTCTTCTAAGACAACATGCTCACCTTTTAATTAAGCTAAGTCTCTCTTCTGCTCAGCTGAAGAAAAATAAAAGAACAAGAAGAATTTTACTTCTGCTCTAGTTGAACTTTTGGTCTCTGATGAGCAACAACTTACCTGTACTGTATGTATGGTCAAAATGTTCAGGAAAGCAAGGAGCAGGATTTCATCAAGTTGGAAAAGTGAGCTCATGAGGATGAGCACTATTTATGCTGATCACAAGCTAGTCTAATCAGCAGAGCATTTCCTACTGATGTGTCTGAAGACAGCCTCCTGAGAGAGCCTTTCAGCGCTTCCCAATTAAATCTCGCACAGTCCATGTTGCAGTGAACTCATTCATACGTCATGACTGCCGTCCCCATCGAACACTCCGCGACATGCGGTACAAGTACTTCGAGCTGTTCTAGCGTGTAACAGATGTATATCTTATCCTCGACTGAACAAAGACGGATAATGGATTTCCTCCATTTCAGACTGAAGCTCTTTTATAGACAAGTCTGTATACAGGTCCCAGGTTTGTTCCTGGCTGTAATCAGCACTAATCACTGATTGCAATTCACTAATTACTAATTACACTTAATAAAGCAGCATCTGTGCTCTTATAAAACTGCGACGAAATGAAATCGAATGTCATATTTTCCTAGAAGGACACGTTTAAATGTTTCGATATGCTCCGAATTAGAACAGAGCTTTGATTTTGATTCTTGCTTCTTCAGGTTCCATAATGTCTTATAAAGACCACAGATTAATTTGCTAGCACTGTTTTACAAATGTGGACCAAGATTGGCAAGAGTTAACCACAGGGGTTTATTTGCCTCATTAAGGACAAAACAACACTGGCAGCACATCAACTTAAGCTGTTTGCGTGATGTCGAAATAATGGGAATGTTTCGCCGCTTTCGTTTTTGACTGACAGTGATATCCTAATCGCCAGCTGTGAATCTGAACAATGACGCATGAGTAACAGTGCTCGTCATTGCACAAACTGTGTCTGGGATTGAATGTGGCAATGCCTGGCTTTGCAGTCATGCACCAGGAAATATGGACCAGCTGTGGATGCTCATCAGCAGGTTAGCGATGATGCTGCTGACCTTTGTGTTAACTTGATGTCCACTTCTTACTATGACAGATTTTGTAGCTGTTGGTCACATCATTGTGCCTGTGTAGCACCGTGCTCACCCGGTTTTGATCGAACACCACCTGTCCAGAATCTATTGAGGTGCGAGTCTTATGGCACATGATTGATTTTGCTGTGAGAAGTGAAAAAAAAAGAAAGATGTGACTCGCTACCTACCTGGTGTAAAGAGTGCATATGCCACTGCTGTTTAAACAGCATCAGGGCAGCTGGCATGGGGACACCTTGTTTTACTGCTTTAGAGGTGAACCTGAGGGAGCCACAGGTTCCCAGCTGTACCTTTTCTCACTGTCAAGGCAAAATGCTTTTTCAGATCTCTCTCGCTGATAACATGAAGATTGCACCGGTGCTTTTATAGAAGTTAATTTGCTGTGGCACATGTGTCCGTTTTTTTGCAAATGGCTTGGGGAGGTTCATAGTAAACATAATCTGGAATGACCTTGCAATAGGCTTTGCTTACCTGACAGAGGTCAGACATAATTCTGTGCTGTCAGCTCCCATCTGTAGAGTCTAGGTCTGGGCCTGAAACTCAAGAAACCATAAAAACAACATGAACATTAAAAACAAATTTGAGCCTAAAGAGATTCTGCTGTCTGGTGTGGTGGCACTCAAGCAGCAGGATAATGCTCGCATAATATAGGCCATGCGTTAATATCAGTGGTAAATGTCAAGCATCACCCACTGACTGGAAGAATTATTTACCAAGATTTTTCAAGTATGCACTGTAAAACTAAAATGTTGGATATGGAAATGCTTTTATTAAAGCTATAATTTAATAATAATAATAATAATAATAATAATAATAATAATAATAATAATAATAATAATAATAATACATTGCTGTTAAGTCAACAAATGGCACTGCATAAATTGATGAATGTTTTTAGATCCTGTAATGTTAATTAACCTTTAGTTCTGTGTCAGGTAGGTGAGGTCAGGATTGGATGGAAATTTGTATGCATGGAACCAAATGTCATCACACCGAAAACTGAGGCACAAAAGAAGTCTGAATACCTGGTTTCCAGTGGAACAAGAAGCACTTCATATATTGCGACTTATACTATAAAAAAGAAAACAGATTAATTGGGCATGAGAGAACATGACCTGATGGACTGCTGAATGATAATCAGTATGATAATGAGTTACCAAGCTGTTAAGCTACTATTTGTTAATGGTGCGTTCACACCGAACGTGGCAAGAGCGTCAAAGTGGCCGGAAGTCATTCATTTTCAATGAACTTTTGTTCCGGCTACATTAGTTCCCAAGCAAAATGGAGGAGAGGCTAATTATTGCGATAGCGGGTATTTATTAATTATTAATGTTATTTTAATTAAAGACAAAGTCTAGTAAGTGATTCTAATGTTATAATAATAAGAAATATAATATAATAAAAAATATATATATTAAATTAGACTAGCATTTCACAATGAACAGAAGCCACACCATACGAATGGCTTATAATTTGTTTATTTCTACAATACAATTCTTTCTATAAATCAATTTCTTGTTTTCTTCCACATTTTGGTCAGTCTCCACAAGATCAACAAGCGTGATTGCTTTGCTGCCCCTTTAAATACAAGAAAGGCATTCTATCTACGTCAGAGCGGCGACAGGCGTCGGCGGCAGGGCGGCGAGAGCAAAATTTGACGCTCTTGCCATGTTCGGTGTGAATGCAGGGTAAGACTTTACGTTGGCCAGTAGGAGTGCGTGTATGACCGTGGTTTGCCTGCTTAATGAGAAACCCTAGTCTCAGGTGCCAGTCCCAAGCTTGAAAAAAGTGGGGAGGAAGGTCATCTGGGGTAAAACTTGTGCCAGATTCAAAATGCACATCATCCACTGTTGTAACCCCTAACAAGAGCAATCTGATGATAGTCAGCGACTGGATAACTGGTGTAAGAAATGACAGACTGCCCTGACACAAATTCCACTCCCAAGTATATTTGATACTTATTATGCCATTCAGATTGCAGTAAGATCTGAATCTTACTAGTAGAAAGATAGACTATCATCCACAGCTGGGTAAGACAGTGAACCATTAAGAAGCATCCAATGTTCAAAGGATGACATGATTTAGCCATCTGGTCTCAGTAATATGTAAAACGCATCACTCATATGGTGCGACATCACCTATAGAAAAAGAAAGGCAGTGAGTCAACAAAAGAAGATCAAGAAGTAGTTGATCAAAAGATGTTCATTACAATTGGTTTCAGTATATTGTATTTAAAACAAGCCCTGTTTAATCAGAAATAGGAGAGTTTGTTGTAGGAATAGTATAAATACTTTAGTCCAGATATTGGAAGTTTTTCTTTTTGACACTGAGTAAAGTATTTCATTACTGTTATGTTGCATTAAACTTCTCTTCTCTACAGGGAATCTTCAATGCAATCTTCAATCTTTAATCATTTTTTGTATAGATGCATTTTTGTATTTTTTTTGTAAATACATTTTTAGATGACCTATTTTACAGAATCTATACGCAACAGTATTCTAATTAATTAATTCTATACATTTGACCTTTTCTCTCCAATAAAATAGCAATGGAATAAATGTGGCTTGCTAATCATGTATGAGGAGTGTTCAAGTCGGACCATGACTTTTGTGTAATATTGTGTAGAATAACAGAAAACATTTTTGAGAGTAAAAACTTCCTTTATTTATCTATTGTATATAAATCCCTACTACGCTAGTGCACTTGTCCCAACAGTTCACATGTGCTTGGATACCATCAAGATAGAAAGTTTTCCTCAGTACACCAGAGTTCATGATTGGATTGTCTGCTACATGTCTGAAATGCTGGCCTCCCAGGAACTCCTCTAATGGCTCAAACATGTGGAAATGGCCTGGAGCGAGGTCAGGACTGTATGATTGTTAGGACAATAACTCCCATCTAAGTGTGCAAGTAGTGCTGGTGAATGATTGTGTGGGTACAGGTCCCACAGACAGATGCGTCTCTTGGCAAGAGACTCTTGGCAACAAGTTATTCAATGATTTTCAATTATCATCCAAGAGTATCAGCCAGGATTGCCATTCATAGACTACCGGCCTTCTTTAAAACATTTGCACCATTCAAATATTTTACTGCAGCTACTAGTCTCATATGCTTTAATTTCTGTGAAATTTCACCACAAGTCCTGGTTTGATTTGAACGCCCCTTATATTAAATATCAACTGTTTATAAAGCCACCTTAGAATTACAGTGGATACTGACAGACCCTGTTAGATGATGGGATTGCTGGTACAGAATCTTTAGTTCAAAGTGGAAAGGAAACCAGCATTAGCTAATTAAATATTCACTTTAGAATACACATTTACTTATTCTATAGATACAATGGTAAAATGTATGACTAATGATGCCACATTGCAATATGTTCTTTTTAATGAAGCAAAATATAAAAAAAACAAAGTAGTGCATCAAATTTGTTCTTTTCTGCTCTCGCTAATGCTCAATGACCAACAAGGGTGATGATAATCACTTGAACGTTGTCCAATATGGAAACTTTTAGATACCTTTTTTTTTATCCATTTCCCTTAAACATTTCACACATTTAAAGTCTTGGTTGGTATCTGCAGTATTCCCGGATCTCACAAATGTAATCCAAAGCCCAAAAGCTCCATATAAATTGATTGCTGAGTGTTGAGCAGTGCTTAATTTGTAAAACATGAGGTACAGGATCAATGGACATGAACAGAAAAGTTCCCAGAAGATAGAAACAGAATAAAACAGTTATTTTGATTTTTTTTTTTCCTAGAACTGGAGTGGGTAACAGGAGGACTGGAAGAGTTATTTGCACATTTTCTGCTCTGCTGCAATATGTTGAAAGAGATCCTAAGATTCTAATATACCGAACAGGGTCAATTTTTGTGAGCGATGGGCCAACAAGTGGCCTCCCTTATAGTAATGACTGAAAGAACTCAATTCTTAAAAAAAAAAAAAAAACCTGGGAAACAAAAGTATTATGATTGCAGCCAAGACACATCCATCTATCCATACATCCATACATCCAGGAACCTCTGTAGTCCAAATAGACTGTGCAGGCCAATGGTGACCGTTGTATTTATTCCCAATTTTATGACCGTGGTAGGACTTCCAGTCAAAATTCAAATGAGCATTTACACATTATGGGCAATTTTGGAACGCCAATTAGCCTAATCTGCATGTCTTTGGACTGTGGGAGGAAATCAGAGTACCTCGAGGAAACCCCCCTCCAGGAGAACATGCAATGTCCATGCACAAAACCCAATAGCAGGAATTGAAGAGCAGCGAGCTGTCCATGGGAGAAAATCAAACCATTTAAATGGTGAGAAAACATAGCTATTGCACAAACTAAGGCTTAGACTTAGAAACCAAGAAAAGAAAGAAAAAAGTGGACAAATTTAAACCAGCCAAGTCAATTCGAAGCCTTAATTCCAGTATCATAAGTAAGGCAGATGCAACCAAATATTAAGTGTTCCTCTCATTTACTGTATGGTGGGGCATTGGTGGCTCAGTGGTACTGTAGGTTTCTTAACTGCCATGAAGATGCCCTGGATTCAGTTCCCAGCAGTTGGATTCAGTGCCGGTCCCAAACCTGGATAAAATGGGAGGGGTTACATGGGATTTGTCTTTTGAGCTCAAACCCAAATACCTTCAGTTTATATCCAAAAAAAAAAAAAAAAGACTAGGTCCTGTCATTCAATTTTTTTCTTTTTTGTTCTTTCACCGGACACATGGATACTTTTCAACCACTGCTGGATATCACTGGTAATCCGGACACCTACAGTACCCTGACCATCCAGACAACTCTGAAGTACCAGATGAAGAGTTATGCTAGTAATATTAGCAGTAATATGCTAGTAAGGTGCTAGTAATATTAGTAGTGATTTTCCCAGAGAACAATCACTTGTTTAGTTACATAAATGATTAATAATTCTCAAAAAGAAAAAAATAGTTTTCTCAACTTGAGTAATGAGAAATAGAATAAAATACAATTTGAATGAAATGGAAAGCACAAAAGAAGCAAACACAGCTTGCTAAGCGTATAATTGACAATTCCAGCGTACAAGTGCGAGGAGTCAGCCTTCTGAAACAACTCTTTTATTGATGTTGAATGTTGAGTTCTGACTAACACATGGGTGGGTTTTGTGTGTTTTGTGTGTGTGTTGATTATGTGGTGTTCTCAATGTGAATAACAGAAAGAAATGGGAAGAATTATAATTTTAAATAAAATTGAAAATACTAAAAAAAAAAAAAAAAAGTAAAAACATGTTCAGCATGCTGTAGTTGTAAATAGCAATCTCAGTGTAGATCCTGTGAAAAACAACCTTGTTTTTCCCTAAAAAACACATCTTAAGGGAGCATCCAACTCTTTTCTGGCGCATCATGGGCTCAGACTCGGAGGTACCGATTTTCAGCCCAGACACTTCACACTCCGCAGCAAAATGTTTGAGTGCAAGTAAGAGGTTTGTTTAGTGCCAAGAGAGCAACATCAACTCCAAAATAACAGGGGTCTTAGCACTAAGATGAGCACTTCTGAGACTTGATATCCTGTACATAAACCACAAACCACACATACGGAAGACATAACACACCCTGGACAGCATCTGATACCATATAATATTGGTTTATATTAACAGCACACATGTGAACAGAACTCATACACAGACAGAGCAATGGCCCTGTACAGATGGACCCTGTACCCCTGCAGTACCTCCCACAACAAATTTTGAGACACTCGATCATAAATCATAGATTCTTTCAATCAAAGATCTCAGAAAGATATCCAAATGCACAAAACACATTAGGACTGAACTGCAGTACTCCCATCACCCATCACAAAGCTAGGTCAAAGTAACCAGTTGGTCCTCTGATCTACAGTCTGCAAAGTTTTATCCTGAATCCTAAATTAAACTCCTCTAATATAGAACACACACACACACAACCATACAGAGTTTTCCTGGAAGCTTGAAGGATGCAATTCCCCAGTCCAAAGGTATTTCTCCAGATCCCCTCGGAACAGTGAAGAGGTGTTTGAACTATACAGCACCAAATGTGATGACCCCATCTTGTCATTTTGAATCAGCCCTGAACTGCAGAGATGCTTCCTGGGAAAGATGGCTATACGACATCGGTATTGATTGCCATTTAATTCCACTCCTTATTTTGTTAGAAGATCACCGCATACTGTATATGCCCTTGCATATAAAATGATATTAAGATGATTCTCACTGTTCATGGTTCACCAAATCATCAAGATTCTAATAAATGCCTCTTAAGCACCAGGGGCTATGGATAATTTGCTCATTAATTGTCAATTCATGTGTGAAAATGAAACGTCATGCTCGAAGAATTACTCTTTCACAATTTGAGCTTTTGGCACTGTTGTCCTGAAGTATGCTTGTGCCACCTGGGAAAGAAAACTCCTTACCTGGTTTCTCAGTAAATTAAAAAATACATTTTTATTGCATCGTAACATAGCTTAGACCTGACCAGCTAAAGCAAACACAGATCATAAGTAGAAAATAAGATACCACTGCCAAATAATTAGTCTTTTTTTTATTCTTACAAATGCATGTATTGGTGAGATGAACAGTTTGTTAAATTTTTTTTTTGTGAACTGCTGACAATATTTCTCCTAAATATACACTCCTTAGAGTGTATATTAAAAGAAAATGACACCACAACACATCAAAATAACTCAAGATCATGCAGCATTTGCAGAGCTTTAATAACTCAAATGAAACAAAATGCAAATAATTTGTAAACAAATTGTGTTAATGCTTCGGCTAAATCAATATTTGGTGGAATAACTCTGATATGCAATTAGACAATTAGAGCTTTGACATGCTCACCAGTTTTTCACATTGCTATTGGGTACTTTATACCAGTTTTTGACATTCCAGAAGTTTTCTAGAGTAAATTACAGTGCTCTCTTGTTTTTTTTTTGTTTGTTTGTTTGTTTGTTTGTTTGTTTGTTTTATCCAGAGATGTATATAGTACGGTGCAAAGTTCTTGAGCCATCCATCATTTCTTCAAATTAAATGTCATTAAATGATGTAGATTAAATAACAGAAATGGAACCAAATGTTTTACTGCAACAGGCTTCAAAGTGACTTAAGATCAAATTTAAAAAGTGGGTTGTTTATGAAACAAACTCAGCAGCATCCTCATTTACCCTCTCGTTTGTTCCAACCACTTGCATTCAGCATTAATAGTTTACTAACCACCGGCCTGATCATCTGTCATCATCTGCACCTGTTTTTCACTGGTTCATGTCTTAGGTTAGATGTTTTGTTCATGCTTAAATAATTTATGTCATTATTTGGATAAAAAAAAAAAAAAAAAAAACATTCAGAAACTGATCAGATACAGGGACTGGACTAAACAGCCAAAAACATCACAAAATAAATGAGAGCTGAAAAAGACCTTGAGAAAGCCCGGAGAACTATTTCTCAAGACTACATTAAAATACAAGAGTCTGGCTCTTTGGAATCAAAATATGAAGAAATGAGGAGGCGCTCCTGACTTTTGATATATACTGTATATATAATTAATCAGAAAGAAATCTACAAGCAGCTTACCATATAATTTCTTTTCCATTGGGGACACAGATCCAACACCTGACATGTGAAACTGTTGATATAAAAATGCTTGTGAGACCCAGTAATTAACCATGTTCCTCTTTCTATAACACATCGTGATTACGCCACAATTAAATGCAAAATCATGGCTGCCGAAGATTAGATTAGCTTACTCTAGCCTGTCAAGTGGCAATCCCAGTGCCTAATTAATTGTGTACATTAAATGCTACGCCTTACTAAATATGATTTTAATATCGTGACACAAAGGTTGACAGCTGGTTAGCTTTAAATAACACTACTGTCAGACAGGGAGAATTTTTCTATAACCGTGTTCTGTTTATTTTACGTTATGTGTAAAAAAAAAAGAATAATGAGACATTTTACTGTAAGGTCTGTCACCATAATTGTTTATAAAAGTATAAATATTTTGAAATTATGACAGCTGGTACAGGGATGCTCTTTTAATGAAGGAAAAAGGTTAAATTACAGTAAGTTAACTTTCCTACTTAAGGGCATGCCATGCACATACTTGATCCAGATGCAGGTATGATAAAGGCATAATACTGTAGAAACGCACAAGAGGTAGGTCAAACAATGGTGCCTTGTAGCCTTAAAGCATGTTAGTCAGACAATTAAAAAAAAAAAACACTTAGAGACATAAACGCATGTTCTACATTATTGCTAAGTTTCTGCTTGTATTACTGTAAAGCTGTTCACTCCTTTTGATGCAGCATTTCCTCATAATAATGCAATTTTACAGATATTTGATGCACATACAATTTCATGTATTTAGATCACATACTGTACTGTGGCACATGGCTTTGTGTTGCTTCCTGGTACTCTGGTGTCCTCCCACAGTCCCAAGACATGCAATGTAAATTGACTGGCATTTCCAAACTATTAGCTTGGGCATAAGAGCATGTGTGCCCTGTGATGAGTTGGCACACAACTCCCTGGCTTGTGAACTAAGCTTCCTGGGATAGGCTCCAGGCCCCCCATGACCTTAAATAAATGGTATAGAAAATAGATAGATGTACCATTTTATATTCTAATCCCAGTGATAAAAGATAGTGTCTTCAGAAGAATGGGCTGTTGATTGGACATCACTGGAGCTAAAGTATAATGTATGCTTTTGAAACATGAGAGCTGATTATGTGGAAGCATATATTTTTACACAGAACAGTACACAATAGCACAATGGCAATTAAAATCTATATACATATAAAATGAGGATGTTAACCAGAATCATTAAAAATACATTTAAGTATGCAGCTTATATGTTAACACCACCCTACTACACCTCCACATTGCCATCTTGCAATATATTTTACATTTATTCCTATTTTATTTTAGTTGAAATGTTCAATTACTTTGTGTGCACTTTCTAAGTGTGCTGAGAGTTAGCCTGATCAAGTTTTTATTATTGTTTTTTTTTTTTTTTTTGTCACACCAGATCTGAGACCCGCATGTACAATAGAATGCGTGAATTTTCTTCTGGCATAAATAAAGCAATCTATGAATCTATCAATAGACTTTTTTTCCATATTAAAGCATATTAAAGCAGCAAAATTACAGTAAACAAAAGGTGCTTATAATGCATCATGAAAGCAAGTGGTTGTTAAAATATGTAAAAGTAAGTAAGATTATTAAGTGTGACAGCTTAGGCTGTCAATGTCAAAAGAGGATCTGAATATTAAATCTTAGCTTCCAGTAGCAACAAACTGAATTGTGTCATTAAACTGTGTCAGAACCAATTTTTTTTTCACATCTTGACAAATACTTTGGATAACCTCATACATCATTAGTTATTTATCCATTTATTTACCTTTTCTTAGTTTCATAACCTTCTGGCAAATGCTGAAAAAAAAATGACTGCAAAACTGCTGCTGCATCAAACAGATCATCTTTGAAATACAACACGACTGGCTTCACATATGTGCCAAACAGCCCCAAAGTCTGGCAGCTCTTATCAAAAGTAGAGAGATCAAAACAGTGCCAAATGTCTCTAAGTGGTAACTGGGAAATTTGATAATGCATCAAAGTTAATGAAGCATAAGCTATTTTTGACTACATAAGTAATGCCACCATAGATATCGTCCTCTCCTCATTACCATTTCAGGAGAAACACCCCACAGCCTGACAACACAGCGGGAACTGTTTCCATACATAAGTAGCATAAGTACCCACAATCCTCAGGGCCTTCATCTGGATAAGCAGCTAGATCAAGACGTGACATGCTATACATTTGAAATCCTACTTTCGCACTCTGCTAGTATTCTTTCCATACAACCTGTAGCACAAATCTGAAAAATCACTTTTATGGAAAATCCGCTTAAGTTTTACCATAGCATAGTATTTGTTTTGGTCCTAAGAGCAATGTTGCATTAGAGGTGGATTTGTGCACTACTTACTGCTGCTACTGTATATGGGTGCTTACATTTCCTTGTACTCAAAGTAATCCTGGAAAACTAGTATGCTTGAGGTCAACTTGGCAACTATGCCAAACTGCAGTCCCAATGAAAGAGAGCAGGAATGATGCACAGAGGCTTAGTGGTTAGCACTGTCACCTTGCACCCCCATAGTTGGGGGTTCAAATCTGGGACATGAGCTCCCCGTGCATGGTTGGTTTCCTCTATGTATTCCACATTCATCCCGCAGTCCAAAGACTTGCTGTGTTGGTTTCAGCCCTACTCATAATGCACATGTGTCTAAAAGTAACAAAGTGACACCTTACCACTAGATTATTTGTGGGGGATTTGCTCTCATTCAGCAACCAGAGCCTTAGTGGGATCTGTCACTGATGTTGGGTGAAGAGGTTTGGGTTGTCAGGGCTCTGTGGAGCCATTGTCATGCTAGAACTAGAATGGGTCACTCAGCTGGAGTGTCATGCTAGAAATTGTAATGCTACAGCATACAAAGGCATTTTATAGAGTTTTATGCTTCCAGCTTTGTGGCAACAGTTTGAGGATGGCAGATTGTGTGTGACGGTGAAGTGTCCACTAACATTTGGCCATATGGTGTATCTGAAAAAAGTATGATCAGTTATAACGCTGTTTTAAAGCATGATGCAGTCATGAGGCATGGCTGCCCTTAGTTTGCACTTAGCATATAATTTTGTTTAGTCTTCTACAAAACTAATGATATAATTGTGTCACATACACAGATCTTTAAAAATCTCGAATAAGCAAGAAACTGTTCCCCTAGCGTCCCTTACAGATCAATTTTTATTATCCATGAAAGGTGAAAGATTCACCACAAAGACTAAACTAAACAGAGCCACATCTCCTGTACAGTCCTGACCTCGCTCCAAGCCATTTCCACATGAGTGGGACAAGTGTCCCAAGTCGTCCTGGGAGGCCAGTGTTTCAGATATGATCATGGCACAGGTGTACTGAGAAAACTTTCTACCTTTATGGTAGGCAAGCAGTCGTGAAATGATATGATGCATAAGTGCATTAGTGTGTTGTGCTATTCTGGATCAAAAAACGTGATTTGACTTGAACGCCTATTGTAATTCTCACTCACTCATCATCTAAACTGCTTTATCTTGTATACCGGGTGGCAGGGTGGTCTGGAGCCTAGGTGATTTAGGGTGCGAGGCTGGGTACACCATTTAACCTAATATGCATGTCTTTGGACGGTGTGAGGAAACCAGAGTGTACAGAGGAAACCCACTAAGCACAGGGAGAACATGCAAGGGACACAGGGATGTGAATCAATTGTTTAGTGGTTAGCATTGTCATGTTGCACCTTCAGGATCTGGATTTTACCCCCCACCGTGTGTGCAATTCTAAAACCTGTTATCAATCATGATCCATTTTCATCACACTGATAGGCATACACAACTAAATATCACTTGACTTTAACAATTACTTTCTTTTTGTCCTATGATCTACTATTAATGTAGTAAATAAAATATTAGATGTAGTGAAGTTGCAAGTGATTCAGCAAAAGGAGAGAATGAGACTTTGGGAGAGCACAGGGAGTCCGAAAAACAGCAAAGTAGCAATCATGAACTGAGTGATTTACATCCCAGGGTTCTGTATCTATCAAGCATTCTAGCACATGATTGCCATTGTGCTTATGCATTATGTGTTTCGATAATCCGCTGAGCAGCCTGCAGGGAAGGAAGAAGCAGCACAAATTAGACGATTAAGAAAACCTCCATGCTGCCTTCTCAAGTGTGCCTCATCTTACAGTGGAACACATCCATTTTGGATGACATACTCCATCGGATTTTTTTTTTCATTTAAAACACATCTTATCAGGGCAACGTTCTTGTCCACTCTTGCAGATGGAAATGTGACGGTTTGTTACAATACAAAACAGCCAACTCTTTTAATCGAACTATTAAATGCCTATGCACTCCTTAAAAAATTACATAGGTTTTTAGTTGTGTTTGTGCTTAGAGTTTTGTCTACTTTTTCATTTCTCATCCATATAGTAGGTAAAAACATATTATCAGTTCATGGGCAGAGATTCATAATATGTCTGAGTGCACGATGTGGGTGTCAGGGATAGTCTTGGGCTGCTGGACGATGAGTGGGAGACTGCAGGCAGGGCAAAACATTCCTCAAGCTCTCTGTGATTTACCGCAGTCCTCAAACCCATTAAGCACCTCAGTCGTGATGAATGGTCAGCAATCCAAGCACTACCTTCATGCCACTCCAAAGCTGTTGAGTTTTTTTTTTTTTCTTTTTCTCAGTCCACGCTCAAACAAAGTCCACACTTCACAACAGAATGAATTGTGTGCTGGGAGAGAAATGTGAATGATTTCCTGTATGATGGGAGAGCTTTACTCCAGTGGAAAACTTCACACATAACCCATCCTCTTCATTAATCTGTTAGGGTCTTTGTACGCAGCCTGAACACAACCTCTCTCAGTCCTAATTAAGACCCGAGTGTTAGAAGCACTCTGTAGCAGCACATCACCTGAATGGAGGTGCACTATTTTATCTGTACAAAAGCACCATTAAAAAAAAAGCATCTTGAACAAAACACAGCTCGGTTTAATGCCACACTCTTCTGACTGCAACCTCAGGCCTAAGAGCGCTAAGAGGGCTAAGAGTGCTCTGTGGCTTTTCAAAATAGTGTAAAACTCATGTAACAAAACAGAGACAGGGCTTTTATGAAGGTATTTACATTCACAGTGCTCATTTTGAGCATCTTGTTCCAGCAGGCAGACTTTGTATTCCGCTCCGGCTCCATCTCACAGACGTGACCACACACACTGTACTTGTTAATGCATTAGCCTGCCAACAACAATAACATGTAAGGCGTGAATGCTGCATCGAGCCAATACCCAGAGTGTTCATGTGCACAAGCTGTCTCTTAGCGCTTGGAATGGGAATTTGTAAATGGTCTTTGAATAGCAATTTAGAATCTGACTCTTCTTTTTCACATTTTGTAACTGCATAATTTATTTTTCTTGCTAACACACACTAAAGATATGCATTGAGAAATGCTGCAAGAGGCATGCAAAACATGTCCCTGTTTTTTTTTGTTTTGTTTGTTGCATGCTTGGTCAGCAGGCCAGGACTGACCATATTGACTTTACCCACAAACAACAGGGGAGCCAATTTATGACCGTTCTTAACTGGCCATTATGTTGTAAAAGGAAGATATCAATGTGAAAACATCATGCTGTAATTTTCTACGGTTAAACATTAAAAGCTCACCTGTGGAAATTAAATTAAAAAGCGTTCCATATATCAAAAGCTGTTAATTAGGAAGCAACTTCTCCCATACCATAATCTTACCAATGACATTTACGAAATAGAAAAAGCGTGTATGCTTAGCTAATACTACTGTATGCATGTGATTTATTCACTGGCTGTAAACTGCAAAAGGAGTTACACAATGACGTATAGTTGACTCAGTATTGAATTTCAGTTGTACCCTATGTGTGAACAAGGATTCAACTGGCACTCAAAAAGCAAGCGTCCACAGCAGACTAAAGACAAACAGGTAAGCTGGGTATTTTCAATGCACACAGCAAATGCATAATGTATTATAAAAGTTCTGCATATGAAGTGACATTTAGAACTCCATTTCCAGGAGAAACTGAAATATTGCAATCTTTAATTTTCTTCCTCCTAAAAAAAACCTAAACATACAGTATGAAGTGTAATACATGGTGGGCAAATGACACAAATCCTCTCACTCATTCTTTCTCTATACCACTTATCTTGTAGAGGGTCCCAGGGGATTTGGCGGAGGGTACACAAGCACTCACTCATACACTGCAGGCAATTTGGAAATGCCGGTTAGCAACAATTAGTACCACAGAGAACATGCAAACTCCATGCACACAGACCCAAGGTAGGAATCGATCCCTTAGCCCTGGAAGTGTAAGGCCACAGTGTAACCACTATTCCACAGTGCTGCCTACACAAGTCCTGTTTGTGAATAAAAGTAGAGATGTCCTAGGTAAAATATTGCCATCACTTTGCTCAAGTCAATGTAGAACTCTATATTTCTCTTTCTCTCTCATGAACATGCTTTTTCATCGCTGTCTGCAACTCTGCTTCTGACACCTGCTACATAAGTAGCTATTTTATGTAGGGAAAACAAATCATGCAAGTATGCATGATAGTCAGCAGGTGGTGAACTAAAAAGTACAGATATTTATTTTATGATCTAGTGAAGTAAAAGTAAAAAAGGATCCAATGTTAAAACTACTCAAGTAAAGTACAAATACGTAAAATATTTACTTACTGTAAGTACAGTAACAAATTAAATGTGCTTAGTTAGCTTTTATCACTATAAAGCATCCCTGTTGTTTTTATTATTTTAATGCCTGATCAGAAAGCCTGGTAGGTTTTCTGTGTTTGTGTGTCAGTAGAGCAATGGTAGTAATGTTATTTATACAATTTTATTCATGCATACATTGGGGTTATTGTTAATTCGGGTAATTTTGTCATCAGACTTGTTAAAGGTTCACCTTAACAGAACAAATGAGAAAATCTGCTACAACCTGCTAAAATTTGGCCAAGACTAGACTACAACTGACTTGAACTACTTCTACGTCTTGAACTATGTCTACAATGTTTTATTAGTACAAGCATTTATCATAATATACCCACCCACCCACCATTATTGAAATGAATATATGTTTATTCTTATCATTGGTTTGAATAGACAATGTTTGTGACTAGGAAGCGACTAAAGGTGAGCTTCAGAAAGCTAAATAATGTAACAACAGGTTTACAGCCAAAGCCTCTTAACATGGTCATGCTTATTACTTGACCAGGAAAATGAGGCCAAGAAAGCACTTCAGAACCACGGCCAGCTCCAAAGCTTGTTCAACAGGGCGGGTCCCTCAACCCGCCAGGGATGGCAACGCATGACCGTATAATGTCTTGTCACCAGTAATGATTCTTTTTAAGAAACTTTCACCTTCCTTAGAGTATCAGTGCAAATTTTGTTTGCAGATTTCCAAATGCTTCTTTTTATTTCATGAGATGTTTCAGTACCAGTTGCCAAAAAAAAAAAAAAAAAAGGAAACACTGCTCTTCTCTTTCAAGCAAATCACAAGTAGGGCATCCATTTTTTCCTCGCACCACAGTTAGAAATGTAATTTATAAAACTGTAGTGCAGATAATTTTTGACTCACTCTCAATAATTCAAATTATATTTTCTCTCAATTTCTTATATTGGTTGTTTTAAAGTAAAGTGTACTTAAAAGTAACTAAAGTGTTGTACATGGATAATTTTTATTTACTGTTGGCTCTGGAAGTTGAGAGTGAAAGGTGCTTTCCAAAAAAACAATTACAAATACAGAAACCTGTCTTTAATGATTATGTTGTGGTTATTTCTAGAATAATGATGACAGAGAATATTAATTATGGAGAGACTTCTGATGTGGAGCTGCAATCAATTGCTGTTGGGAAGAGATTAATCTCAGTTGGATAGACTTACATGTACAAAATGTTGCTATTAATATATTAGATCTTAAGTAGAGGAGTCTCTTCTGTCTTTTAAAGTCCTAATGAGGATGGGCTTTTTATTCCAAATAAATAATAAACAACTGTTTCTAATTTTATGGTTCAGAGGCCAACTACATATTACAAATGCTTGGATATTTGAAAGAGGTCCTTGTTTTGTGTGTACTTGACCACTTATAAACTTCTACAGACGTACTGTCTTCCAAATGTACAGTATGTCACAAAAGTGAGTACACCCCTCACATCTCTGCAAATATTTAGTTCTATCTTTTCATAGGACAACACTGCATAAATGACTCTTTGACACAATGAAAAGTAGTCAGTGTAAAGTTTGTATAGCAGTGTAAATTTATTGTCCGCTCAAAATAACTAAAAATACAGCCAATAATAGCTGATCCCCTGGCAACAAAAGTGAGTACACCCCTAAGTGAAAATGTGAAATGTCAATATTTTGTGTGGCCACCATCATTTTCCAGCACGGCTTGAATTCTCTTGGCCATGGAGTTCGGCAGAGCTTCACAGGTTGCCACGGGAATCCTCTTCCACTCCTCCATCACAACATCATGGAGGTGGTGGACATTTGACACCTTGTGCTCCTCCACCTTCCTTTTCATGATGCCCCAGAGGTGTTCTATGGGGTTTAGGCCTGGAGTCATGCTTGGCCAGTCCATCACCTTTACCTTTATAATTATTATTTTTATTTATTTTTTCTTTCTTTGCTAGTTTGATTCCATGACTGGGAATGCTCTAAAGCTTCTCTCTTTCCCTCCAAGATCAATCACAATGACACCAGTCAATCATGGGCATCTATGCACTCATGCATGCGGAGGGTTGCACATGGTGCTTTCCTACACCTCTGATGTTGCATGAGAAGCAGATTGAAAAAATTGCCAATACCTGTCTTTACGTGCCCTGAAGGAAGCAATCATGTGTGATGGGAGTGATGGCTGGTGGGTATGAATTGGCCAAAACTGAATAATAATAATAATAATAATAATAATAATAATAATAATAATAATAATAATACAATACATTGTCTGTTGACTGAATTTATCCATTCATCACTGTAGTGCAAATACTGGTACACAAAAGACAATAATTAGCTAGTAAATCAAGACATAAGGCAATTTCATGAGTAATGAATCATTATAAAGCTTGGCAAATGATTCTCCTTCTTTATCAGTGATGACAGTGGTGGTAATGTTGTATTCTTTAATTTGCAGCTATAGTAAAACACTGTGCAACAGTCAAAAGTCACACGTGACCAAGAAACATGCATGCAGAAAAAACACACCAACCTACAGAATTTTGGCTGGGTCAGCCTTGAAGCTGATGTTTAACCTTAATCTAATTGGACATCGAACATGTGCATATTCCATTATGGAGTCAGAAGTGTGTCCAAAAACAGATTCTCACCCAGATGTCAACCTTCTCAAATATTCACATCAGCATTTATCGTGTTTTATAGCAGATGCATCACCTGACCAATCAGAACCATATGTTAAACATTGCCTTCCAGATTTTGTCTCTGCATTGCTGTTACAATGTGCCCCACACTTCTGGAAAGGCTTACCAATAGATTTTGAAGTATGGCTACAATGATGTGTGATCATGCAACCACAGGAGCATTAGTAATGTCAGGCAGTGAAGTTAGATGAGGAGGCCTGAGAGGACATCAGTGTCCCAGGTGTTCCTAAAAGTGTGGTAAATCCTGAGATCCTACTACCAAAGTTCTTCTACTCCAACTCTGGCAAACCAAGTCTCATACTTCTCTTTGTAGTTTTCATCCAACAGAGCAAAAATTATTCATGACTGAATGAGTGCATCTACTATAAATTATCCAGTATTATTTTTTATGTTTATCATTTAAAAGCATACAGTGAATTGACAAATACACCAAAACATTATGCCCAGTATTGTGTCGGTTCCTCTTGTGCCATCGGCATGGCTCTAGGCCCCTCAGGGCATAACTTCACAAGACCTCTAAGGGTGTGCTGTTTTGTCTGACAGCAGGATGTTGGAGGTGTATCCTTTGTGCTGTGGGCTGAGGTGCGGGGCCTCCATGCATCGGACTGGTTTGGTAGTGTTGAAAGAGTCACAATTATCAATAGTTTTACTTTTATTCGTTCACAGTTTGTCTGCCTTTAGAAGAGCATGGTCAACAAAGAGGCTCTAAAACTAAAATTGAAAACCATGTTTGAATTAACACACCAGATGGTAATTTCTATATGTGCTAAGAACACGTAAATCCACACAGGCAAATGCATTCTACAGTACATACTGCCAACAAAAATGCAGCTATGCTTTGTTTTTGTTTTTATATCTAACAAGATATTAGTTATATGAATACATATCTAAGCCCATTGAAATCACATGGAAAGCTAGCAACAGATCTGAACAAGTATTTTTGGACATATTCATGTTAAACACAGATTCTTCTTTGTTTTCAGTGTACTACTGAAAGTGACTACTGTAGGTCTCCACGTTTATGTAGGTCATGCACTCTGTCTTCTAATACCTTACTATGGAACCAGCATTAACCTTTTCAACAATTGAGACACAGTAGCTCTTCTATTGGAGTGAAAAACACTGGCATCCTCCACTCCCTCCTGGGCATCAATGAGCCTTGACCACCCATGACCCTGTTGCCGGTCTCTGGTTTTCCCTCCTTGGACCACATTTGGAAGGTCCTGATCATGGCAGACTCTTACAATCTTACAAGAGCAGTACTATCTTTACTTGCTCTGACCAATCACATTACCCATCACATTTTTTCACAGTAGCTACAGTTACACTATTCCATTACAATGGTGGCTGGAAGTGGGCAAGATACAGTATACTGTATTAGGCAGGAAGTGAATATTCTGTCGCTGAAGGTGATGTGTTATAAGCAGAACAATATGGACAAGCATAAGGATTTGAGTGACTTTGACAAAGGCCAAATTGTGATGAATAGATGGCTGGATCAGAGCAACTCCAAAACTGTCATTTCTGTTTGATGTTCCTGCTCAGCAGTTGTCAGGACCTACCAAAAGTCATCTAAGGAAGAAAAGAACAGTTAACCAGTGACAGGGTAATGGGTGGCCAAGGCTTGCTGATACACGTGGGGGGTGAAACCTCGCCTGTGTAGTGAGAACCAACAGAAGAGCTACTGTAGCTCAAATTACTATGTAAATCCAAATGCAAATGCTTCACATGCTGCCAATCAAAATGCAGGTTTGGGTTTTAGTTGTTGTTATTGTTGTTGTTGTTTTTATCTAACACATGATATTAATCAAATGAATACATATCTATGCCAATCTGCATTTTAGAAAGTTGGCATTAGATCTGAACAAGAATAAGAATTCATGGGCATATTCATGTTAAATATATTCTTGTTTTCAGTACATCACATTTTAGTCAAACGTTTATATTTTATAGTCAATGAGCATACACCAGTCAGCCATAATTCCTTTGACAAAGGGTAATTGCTGGCTAATATTAATATTACTGCCTAATATTAAGTAGGTCCTCATATTTGCCTCAAAAACACTCTGTCTTCTGACACCTTTCTATGGAATCAGCATTACCGTTTGCAGCAATTTAAGCTAAACAATGGCCTAATTGTGATGGGTGGATCAAAGCAACTCTAAAACTGCTATTTTTGTTTGATGTTCATGGTCTGCAGTGGTCAGGGTATACCAAAAGTGATCCAAGGAAGAAAAACCGGTGAACTGGCAGCAAGATCATGCGTGGCCGAGGCTGACTGATAAACGAGTGGAGTGAAACCCCACCTGTGCAGTTCAACCCAATAAAAGAGCTACTGTAGCCCAAATTGCTGAAAAGATTAACGCTGTTTTCCATAGAAAGATGTCAGAAGACAGAGTGAATCACTGTTATTGAGGCACAAGTGGGGGCCTATTCAATATTAAGCAGATGGCCATGCTATGGCTGATCGGTGTATGATGAATAGAGTTTATGCAGGGTGTAGGTGGGAGGTTTTCAAAAAGTTAGCATGAGAGAGTATGTTTAACTTCATTTTAGACACAGATGAAACCATCAAAGTGCAATATTAATGATCTTCAGCAAACCTCACTCATGGACACTTTTTGCATCTTATGAGCTATTATGTCTATGACCTTTACTGAATTATTTTTTCACCAAAACAGGTCATGACGTTCAAGGGCAAAAACCAGACTGCATAATGACTTTAACTGTATTTTGCCGTTGTATAGTCTGGGCTTTGACTTGGCATTTGTTCAGATTTTGAACAAAGCTTTTTGGCACCTCTTGCGAAAAAAAAAAAAATCCCACGTACAACAGAATGATGTTTTTCACCCTGACACGAGTTTGATGTTTTATTTTTCATCTCAGTGGCAGACACAAAAGCAAAACAAAACCCATGACACCAGTAAGTATACAAATGATTCTCTTTTACACACAGTGCAAAATCCGATGTGATAAATAGGACAACTTCATCCTTGACAAGAGCATGGAAAGTCCCTTTCATTGGCACATTCACATGGTCTAGGATATCAATAAGAAGAACAAAGGAGTGGTTTGAATACAGTGACAAGAAATAAGCACACAGATGCCTTTTATTTTTGTTATTTAATTATACTTCCACATATCCAATTCAAGCTTTCACACACACACACACACACACACACACACACACACACACACACACACACACACACACACACACACACACACATAATGTCTTTTCACAATCCATCGCAGGGCACAAGTGCATATGCACACTCCGGGCAATTTGGAAACACCAGTTAGTCTGTGGGAGGAAATCAGAGTAACTGGAGGAAACCCACCAAACATGGATAGAACATGCAAACTCCATGCACACAGACTCGGGAATCAAACCTGGCCAGGAATCAAATATGGACCCTGGAGGTGCAAGGCGACAGTTCTAGCTACCATGCCGCCTTAAGTCAAAACATTATTATCCTACGTAAGATTTTCTCGGTTATTCGCTGTTTTCTCTAGAGCAATAATGGAGAAGGTATAAGAGAAGCAAGCAGTAACCCCAAAAGAGTTTCAGAATGTTAAGCACAATGCTAGTTACAGTAGATGTATCAACACTGCAGTTCTCAGCAACAACACCTGCAACTATTAATTTTGTTCATTTGTAGTTGCTGAATACTTTTTTTTAATTTCAATTTCTTCTTAAAACATATCTTTGTTAAAGCTTATGAATACCTGAATGCCATCCATTCATCCTGTACCTATACCCCTTATCCTGTGTAGGATCACAGGGGGACTGGAGCCTATCCCAGAGAACACATAGGATAATGTTGGGTACCTTGAAGTGCGAGGCCACAGTGCCAACCACTAAGCCCCCATGCCATCCCAATCAAACACTAAGTGGCAAATTGAAAAGCAACTCAGCCTACTGCGTATGTCTTTGGACTGTGAGAGGAAACTACCCAGAGAAAACCCAACAAGCACAGAAAGAACAGTGTGCAGATCAGCAGCCAGACTCGAACCCCCAAGTGGAAGTGCAAGGCAGTAGTTAAAGTAGTTAAAGAGTTCTGCCTCAGTTGAATACTTAATTTCATATTTATAACAACAAAGTCAAAACAGAATGCTTATTTTCTTCACAATAACACTATTTGTCTTTTTAGGATCCTCGCTGGTCTCGAAAAGCAAAACAATGCGTTACTGTTGCACCATGCAATTTGAAAAAAGTTGCTGTAATTTGCAGAAACAATAGCAGAAAATATGTTATTCAGCATGCTGATTAATAAAGTCCTTCAGGCACTGTTTTATGTATTAAGGTTTATTTTAACAACAAAAAGAATTTGTACATTTGGCCCTCATTGGCAAAGATTAATGTTTTTGTCCAGTTGGAAAATAAAGAAGAGGAAATTATCAGTGAACTGGTTTATAATTTTATATGGTTGTTATAACCTTTTTTTCCCGCATTCTCATTTATTACAGAAAAAGACAAACGCACTATTAATCTCATGGAGAGATTCACAACTTTCATGTGCCTAATTACAGTAAGATAATCACACGACGTACTGTAAGCTACGTACCAATTACTACAGTATATTGTTATTTTGCCTCTGTAATAGTAATAATAATAAAAATAATAATAATTTTCCTACAGTACTGTGATACTATTGAGAAAACTAATCATACTGGAACACGTTTCTGTCTGGCACAAACACAGATATTTACACAATCCCAGCTGATGCACACTGCACATCAGTAAAAAGCTGGAACTCAAAATAATAGATTTTCAGCTACCACGTATTTTGTGTGTCTGTGAGTGATGAGTTGCACTCACCAGATATGTAGTGTCTGCCACATCCAGCCCTCCAAACAAACACACACACACACACACACACACACACACACACACACACACACACACACACACACACACACACACACATTTATTTATAGGAGAAATAATGTCTCCATACAATCAAGTCCATATGTATTTGGACAGTGAATCACACAACTGTTGTATTTTTGCTTTGTACACCACCACAATGGATTTGAAGTGAAACAAAAAGATGTGCTGGAATTGTAGACTTTTAGCTTTAAGTTAACAAAACACTTAATTTAGAACTGTAAAGAACTCAAAGCCCATACTGGTGCAAAATACTAGCTTACATGGGGCATGTTCTACACAAATTTGGATGCACCATTGGTATAGCATCGGCTGTGATTAGTGTTTGCTGAGATACTCGTAATTATGTTTCCCTGTACATTTTCCCAGGCTAAATCCAGTTTACCTTTGAGTTTAACTCCATGAAAAGTATATATCAAACATGGATAACCTTAGAAATTTTCCCCAACTTTAGTTGGTGAAGTGGTACAGAAGTGAGGGAATTGATCTAACTCATGCCAATATGATATACGATGTCCCTGAAGATGAAGACATCAACAGTATTGAAGAGACAATGGAAACCATTAAATCACAGGGCAAAGTGAGAGTGAGGGGTTGAACTCAACATGAAACAGTGATATGTGAGTGTCGGGAGGTAATAGACCCCTTAAGGGTGCCACCTGAGGTCATCCCAATAAAATGAAGGGACAATTGAAAAACAGTAATAGCACAGCAAGAGATGAATATTCCAAATGTTACAAATAGATTTGATAAGTTCCTTTAACAAGAGGGAAGATGTTCAGAAGTTGTGTACTTCTAATACAGCGTGGACTAACAGTCTTAAGTCTATTATCCATGCAGTTAAGGATTATTTTTAGTATAAGCCCTACTTCCTCAGCAAAGAGTGCTTGGACAGCTGGCTTGTACAGGCACCGTTCATGGTAGATGAGTATGAGTGCTCCGAAAAAGACAAGAAACAAAAAATACTTGTGAGTCTCAAAGGTTCTACTTAAAAAATCATATAAGCTGTTCACTTGTTAAACCCTGAAGCTAGCCACTTAGAGTACCTACAGGCAATAGAAAGTGCCTTTGGAAGCTCTGAATCAAGAGATTAGCTTTATTTGTCTTTCAGAATGCTTCACCAGAGGCAGAAAGGAGCTCTTATCAGACTTTTTGCTGGGATTAGAAAGACCCCAATTTAAAGTAATGGAGAAAGATGGTCTTCAAGCAAGTGCAGCCATTAGTGTTAGATTGGAACAGATAATTAAAGGTGCCAAAGAGTCTGACCTAATGCTGCTTAAACTGAATTTAAGGGAGCGAAGATCTAGTCCTCCAACATTCCCAAACTTCCTAAAAAAAAATAGTTAAGAGTGAAACAGCTCATTTCAACATGCCTATGCACCGCCAACATGTGCATTCAGTATAGGTAGAAAAGGAAACTGAATCAAATCTGTCAACTAACTGAACTGAGGGTCAAGAATTAAAAGCTAATTTTAACAAGCAAAGGCGTAACTCATCCCCATCAACAGTTAATGATGTCTCGGTAAATAAATCTAAGGAGAAATCATAAGTTAACCATGTCTCAAACATAGAGCTGCAGACATTAAGAGAAGAAGTAAAAGCTCTTAAATATCATGTAACTGTACTTTTAGTGAATTCCAAACAAGGGTTGAGAGACACCAAAATCCCATCTCAGACCAAAGCTCAGCCATCTAAAGAGTTGGTACTCAACCGTTTTGGTGAGAATGGACACATTGACCCAAGTGAACAGTTCCTGAAGATGCTCAGAAAGTAATCAAAAGGCTTATACATCATGTGTGTTGGGGAGTCACAAGTACCACACCTGAACAAGTAACCAAGGTTAACAAAATGGAAACCTCTGACACCTTATCTAAAGGCCTGTTGGGTCCATCATCAGTTCTTTCTATCAAAGTCAATAACATTCCATGTGTCGGACTGACAGATTCAAATGTAAGCATATATTTTTTTGGAGACTGGTATGAAAAACATTTGACTTATATTTCCTTAAATCCTACTTCACATTTTGCCATTTGCTGAATCAGAATATTGCCACAGAGGCTATGTAGTGGTGGAAATGGAATTTCCTGAGGAGATGGCAGGAGTCAGGGGATCTGTGGTTGTTTTGGCACTTGTTTGCCCAGAGCTTAAAAATAGCCATCAAGCACCTGTCATTGTAAGCACCAATGCCTTTCTTTTCCGCAGACTATGAGAACACTAAAAGAAAATGGCAAAGACTGTAAGCTTCACTCCATGAAAATACAGGCAGTGTATGAACAATTACAGTTACACGCTAAGATTCCACGACCAAAGATTGATGACCAAGCAATTGGACAAGTGAAATGGCAAGATCCAGATCCACTCTCCCTTTCTCCAGGAGAGAGGTGCTACGCCACATGTAAAGTAGAGAAGCAGACTTTGTCAGACCTTGTTATGGTAGAGGCACCCACCTCCCAACAACTCCCTGCAAAATCACCTTCCATTCAGGCTGGAATCATTCTTGCTGAAATGTATGCAGTGGATACCGTTGTTTTGCGCCAGGCATCCTATACAGTAACTACCTTAGAATTAGATTTCTTTGATTTTGACAAATCACCGGACACTGAGGACTGGAAGAATCGATTATGGGAAAAATTCAGCCAGGAGAAATGACGTCTGCTTGGATGAATGGGATGTTGGCTTAGCTGCAGAAGTTGATCACAAAAGATGCTTAAGTGACCCCACCCCATTTATGGAGAGATCACATTGCTTGGCACCAGCTGACATTGATGATATGAGGCACCATCTGCAGCAACTGCTGTTTATTTTTTTGTTGATTATTTTGCTTTTTTTCTTATGTTTCCTATTGCTGTTGGTCTCTGAGAGCTACCAAACAAATTTTGTCGTATCACTACAATGACAATAAAGTTTCTTTATCTTCATACTTCACCTATTGTGGTAGTGAGAAAAAATAATGGTAGTGTCAGGATGTGCATAGACTATCACACCCTCAATAGTCGTGCAATCCCAGAGCAATGCCTTGCATATGATGCCTAAGACTGTCACTTTTGCTTATCCCATGTGGTCTTGCATCTCATATGTTAATGCCATCATGCATGTCTTAGGTGCAGTGTTAAATCAGGAATACCCAGAGGGCCTCAGGCCAGGAGCATTTGCAAGTCATAAACTTAGGCACTCTAAGCAGCATCACCCAGTACATCTGGAGTTCCTTGCTTTTAATTGAGCTCTGGTGGACAAATTCCACTGTATGGGGGGAAATTCACTGTAACTACTGATAATAATCTGCTTACATATGTGCTTAAAACAGCCCAACTCAATGCTACAGGACATCGCTGGTTAGAAGCTTTCATGTGATTTCAACATTCAATATCATCCTGGTCATCACAATATAGATGCAGACTTACTATGAAGACGGTTCTGGCCTCGGCTGATGTTGACAGCTGTTTCTCTGCGGACTTGGCTACAGTCGCTTGATAGTTCAGGACTGGAATTTCCTACAAGACTACCTGAGCCTTCAATAACTACCTGGACTCCATATTAACATCAGTTAACATCTGTTAGCAACTGTTATACTGAACTGCCTGCCACTTAACACAGTATGAATGAAGATCAATTCCTGCTTTCTGTTTCACCCAAAGGAGGATGGGTTCCCTGTTGAGTCCGGTTCCTCTCAAGGTTTCTTCCTACTGCCATCTTAGGAAGTTTTTCCTTGGCTTGCTCGTCAGGGACTATCTGACCGTTTTGATTCATACACATTCACATTTCATTCAAGATTCAAGATTTAAGATTCAAAGAACTTTATTAATCCCCAAGGGGAAATTGCTTATTCCCGGTTACAGTTGCTCATCCTTGCTATCAAGTAAAGTAAAGTAAAGTAAAAAAACAGCATATTGATAAAATATAAAGTGTCCTAAAACAGTAAGTACCATATTTCACACTACGTTAATACAATATTGCGCAATAAACTAGTGTGTGTGTATATATATATATATATATATATATATATATATATATACACAAGATTAGATATATATATATAAAATCTTGTATTATAATATGTAATATGGTATGATAGTATATGTAGTATATGATACTTGTATATGATAGCATATGAACTTAAATGATTCTTTTGATTGTGTAAAGCTGCTTTGTGACGATGACAATTGTTAAAAGTGTTATACAAATAAAATTTAATTGAAATTGAATTGAATTATCCAGACAGTACACTAAAGAGAATACCGAGAGATAGAACATACCACTGTTAGTTATTAAAGCCATCTGCAAGAGAGCTTGTGCTGTTGCAACACCCAATGACACTGTCAGACGAGTAGATCAGCTCTGCTACTCCTGAAGTGCATGCTTGTCCAGTGACATTGAGTGCAAGCCCAATTGATCAGTTGAGTCCAAAAGAGCTACAAACTGCTCAAAAGTTGGATTTGGTCATTGCTTCAGTTAGATCTGCCACTGAAGATGGTAAAATACCAGGTTATTCAAAGAATGATCCTGCAGAGGTTGCACTATGTAGCCGACAAAGGCCCAAGCTAGAGCTAAAACATGAAATACAGTACACCATCTGGTGGAAGATCCTACCAGTTGGTCTTGGCCCGAGCAATATCGTATAGCAGTACTAAAGTCATTACATGATGAATGTGGACACTCAGGAGTTTAAAGAACTGCTTAAAGACATATTCTATTAGCTATGCAGAGACAGCAGAGGTGAAACAACATATATCAAGACATGTGGCAGATGTGTTTCACCCTCCCTCAGCATGCATCACCATTAAATCAGATCAGTAGTAAGGCACCCCTAGTTCTAGTCTGCATTGATTTCTTGCAGATAGAGGCAGACTGTAAAGTAATACCAAATGTATTAATAATGACTGACCATTTCTTGAGATATGTTCCAGCATTTCCCACAAAAGATCAAAACGCTAGTATAGTTGCCAAAGAACTGTGGGAGAAATACATTGTGCATTATTGCCTTCTAGCAAGAATACATTAGGACCAAGGCAGAGGTTTCGAGAGCCGTTTGATCACCATTCCATCCTCAGGGTGATGCTAAACCTTAACGTTTCAATTGAACACTATTATCTATGCTTGGTACGCTGGATACAGTTAAGAAACATATTAGACATTTACAGTAGTGCAAGAATGATGCTAGCGGATACTCTCCATATTTTATAATGTTCGGGAGAGACAAGACTACTTGTGTTCTTGATGAGAACAATTAATCATATCATCTCAGGTATGTTGAAAGGATGAGACAAGACCTGAAAAATCAATTGGCATCTGAAACAACAATGAAGCAACACCTGCAAAACAAGTCATATTATGATCAGCGTGTAAGAGATCAGTCTTTAGCCGAAGGTGACATAGGTTTGGTACATAATGTTGATTTCACAGGACAACACAAACTGCAGGATTGCTGGTATTATGTAAAATGTCAAAATGTTGCCCAACATACCCACATACAGAGTAAAACAAGAGTTTGGTTAATAAGGGAAATAATGGTAAAACAGGTCTTAAGCCATCTGTCACAAGAATGCAGCATGCACGAAAGCAGCAACAGCATTCTTTGAGACTTGCTTTAAAAGATAGTGAGTCATCCTCATCATACTTAGAAAATGGGAAGACACCTATTAGTCCCTCAATATCAGTCTGAACAGGACATATCACATAGATATCTAATTTGTGATATGGATGCAGTGGGAAGACGCCTATTAGTCTCTCTGGACAGGAACTAGACTTTGCCTGGAACACTCTAGTTTGTCTGAACAAAATGAACCTGAGATGACAGAACAAGGAGATGAGCCTTCAAATGCCACAGACACTTCGCCTACCAAGGATGAGGAACACCAAACCCGGAGCAGTGTCTCAGAAAAGAGTGTAGAGGAAGTAGTTCATACTGTACTTCCAAAGGGACTGAAAATTGCAAAGAAACCCCATGATTAGAAGGTCACAGCGAGAAATTAAATCAGTTGCTTGACTTGTAATCAGCCTGGAGGTTCCACTGAGAAACCAGTGACCATTGTACATCATGGGTGATTATTTAGTTGAACTTAAACTCCCAGAGCAAAAAATAATAAATTATCCACCAAAACTTAAAAACCCTCCAAGAATCAAAATATTAATGAGACAAAGTCCCAAAGGCCACCAGAAAAAGGCTAGAGGTAGATGGAAACATCTACACTTTTAGAAGGGATAGAGTGTAGCCCAGTCTAAAATTATATTTATAAACAGGACTAAAATCAACAAAATTGACTTGATTTATTGATTAAAAAACTTAGTTAACAAATGTTTAAAAATATAGATAATAGCCATATAAAACTGTTCAGATATAGTTAAAAATGTTAAAACAGTTAATAATGGAATTCCTCTTTATTTTAATGATGTTATTTGGCGCCCTACCCCAATTGAAGTAAGCTGTCTATAATAGTTTGCATAAAGTTTGCTTTGGTTATATATCTTTCTGACCAATCATGAGTGTGAAGAGACGGAAGTTAAAGGAACCCCTGTAGAGAGAGTTCAAAGGCTTGTTAAAATCAATACCTGGAGAGACTAAACAAGTTTAGAAGCATGTGGTGTTTGTTTAGTAGGATGAATGTGGTGTTTAGGTGAATGCAGAATTTACCATGAGGTAACTGACATATTTAATCCAGAAGGAAAGAACAGAGAGTTTTTCCTTGGACTTCTTGGTGTGAGTTCCCTGCTCAACCCTTGCCCTAAAGGGCTACTAGAGTGCTCTTCTGTGTTGTCAACCATCATTCGTTGCCTGGACTTGGCTCTAACTACCTCTCATAGTGTCATCTGAGATTGCATGGACAACTGATTGCACTAAATGGTTGTGAGGACACTTGCATTTTATTTTGTTGCTTGCTTGGCAAGTGAAGGGGCCAGTTATAGGCCTCCACAATCCAAAAACACGTTCCAGGCCTTGTTAATATTCTTGTGTTGCAGACTGAGTATGTGGATGTGAGGTTGTTTATATTACATGTTAAAGTGATAATGAGATGTATGTGTGTGAAATCTGAGTTGCCAGTGATTTTATTTTTAGTATTATTTAATTAGATAAAAAAGGGATCTTTGCAGTCAAAGTATATCGGTGTAGTATATTTACAGTGCATCCACTTACCTAATTTGGTTTCTCTGGTTAAACAGCAGTAGTTGATTAAATTACTATTGAGTTTGGTAGAAATTAGAACCACAATATTCTTAGGGTTGAAAATTATTAATATTATCCTACTTAGTGCAGGCAATTCTCTTTAAAATTCATAGTGTGTTCCACTTGTCAGTTAACAGTAGTGATGGGAATTTCTTTAAGCCTTGTTTAGCAAAATGAACAAATCTTTTTTTTAAGTCATTTCATTAATTTCAGCAAAATGCAATTAAAATATTATTTGTTACTTCCCTAACATATACCACTTATGCAAACGATCAAACAACAAACAAGACAAAAATATGTTATAAGAAAAAGAAAAGATTAATTTATTATTTACCTGTACCTTTAGTGAATAATTAGCACATCTCACCTCTTCTCTGACCATTCGCGAATTTTAGTAGCTTGTTCATCACAACCTCACTCTTAACCAATGCAGTCTGAGCCGGAAAGAGAATTGATCAGTTCACCTTTCGAGTGTTCAGGCGATTCCAGTTGTTCATTCATTATGTGATCGCCCCGTAAGCTTAACTCATGCATTCTGCACCATAAAGAGCATTGATTAATTCATCTCTCGAGTCATTCGAGTTGTCCGTTCTTTTGTGACATGACATGAAAGCCTTCGATAGATAATAATTTACAACCTTCCTTACAAACACATGCAAAGTTGTTATTATTATTATTATTTAATAATGGTCTCAGTACTGAAGCTATGATATTCCGCATGGGTGACTGAACAAATCACTCCTGAATCATTCAAAAACTACCCATCACTAGTTGAGAGCAACCAGGTCAGCACAGCACATTTAGAACTATAAAAAAATCCACCGGTTATGGCTTGTTTCATAGCGATTTCATGACAAATTACAGAGATTAAAGGGCAGCATTGATTCCAAGTATTGAATTTGCATTTTGTATCTGTTTATGGCAAATCTCAATATGGAGTCCAAAAATCTGCCAATACAAGTGAAGGAGGTGAGCATTAGGCTGAAGAAACAAACGAAAAAACAAACAAACAAACAAAAAAAGATCAGAGAGATAGCAGAAACTTTAAGGGTAGCCAAAGTTACAGTTTTAGTGAGGTCAGCAACACCAAAAGGCCAGGAAGGTGACCGATAACAACAAAGTGTTTTCAACAATGTGGATAGACAAATCATTATTTCCTTGGAGAAGAAATACCCCTTTCCAAAATCTAGTTACAAACCCTTTGGAGGAATGTAGGTGTAAAGTCGTATCTTTGTCTACAGTCAAGTGTGACGCCTTCATTCATTTAAATACAGACTGCTTATCTTAACATGCAATCCATTGGGAACACTCAAGAATACACAGGCCAGATTAGACTTAGACAAAGTGTTATGGCATGGGCCATAACCATTAGATCTCTAAAAAGAAAGCCAGAAGCAAGAATGTGTCACGGTCCGGGTTGCGAAGAGGAAGTTATAAGAAACTAAGAGGAAGCTCGAAGTCCTCAGCGGCTCACGAAGGCGGCGGCGGAGGAAGAGGAAGCTCGAAGTCCTCAGCGGCGCACGAAGGCGGCGGCGGAGGAAGAGGAAGCTCGAAGTCCTCAGCGGCGCACGAAGGCGGCGGCGGAGGAAGAGGAAGCTCGAAGTCCTCAGCGGCGCACGAAGGCGGCGGCGAAGGAAGAGGAAGCTCGAAGTCCTCAGCGGCGCACGAAGGCGGCGGCGGAGGAAGAGGAAGCTCGAAGTCCTCAGCGGCGCATGAAGGCGGCGGCGGAGGAAGAGGAAGCTCGAAGTTCTCAGCGGCGCATGAAGGCGGCGGCGGAGGAAGAGGAAGCTCGAAGTTCTCAGCGGCGCATGAAGGTGGCGGCGGAGGAAGAGGATGGCGCTCGTGCTCCTCGGCGGCGCATGAAGGCAGCGGCGGAGGAAGAGGATGGCGCTCGTGATCCTCGGCGGCGCATGAAGGCGGCGGCGGAGGAAGAGGATGGCGCTCGTGCTCCTCGGCGGCGCATAAAAGCGGCGGCGGAGGAAGAGGATGGAGCTCGTGATCCTCGGCGGCGCATGAAGGCGGCGGCGGAGGAAGAGGAAGCTCGCTGTCCACAACGGCGCATGATGGCGGCGGCAGAGGAAGAGGCGGCTCGTCGTCCTCGGCTGCCCTGTGCAGCGACGGAAGCTCGCCGTCCTCGGCAGCACTGTGCAGCGACGGAAGCTCGCCGTCCTCGAAGGCACTGTGCAGCGACGGAAGCTCGCCGTCCTCGAAGGCACAGTGCAGCGACGGAAGCTCGCCGTCCTTGAAGGCACAGTGCAGCGACGGAAGCTCGCCTTCCTCGAAGGCACAGTGCAGCGACGGTAGCTCGCCGTCCTTGAAGGCACAGTGCAGCGACGGAAGCTCGCCGTCCTCGAAGGCACAGTGCAGCGACGGTAGCTCGCCGTCCTCGGCGGCGCGGTGTAGCTGTGCTACCTGCCCTTGGAGCTTGGCCACCTGCTCCCGCAGGTCACGAATGCGCTCTTCATTTATTTTAGCGCACCGCCGAAAGCTGCTCCAATCAAGCTGGGAGGTTGCTCCCTGCTGCACGTCCCGCTCACACTCCGCTCTTTTGCCGCTACGCCGTTTGGTTCTCCGGCTACCTTCCACGCCGGCTCCCCAAACTCCAAACATCGTTGCCCCCCCCAAAAAGAATCTCCCCGGGGAAGGGCTCCTCTGCTATGCCTCTTTTAAGGTCTTGCAATCTGTCACGGTCCGGGTTGCGAGGCATAAATGCAGGAGGATCCAGATATTAAAAGGAAAACGATGTTTATTAAACACAAAACAGGGAACTTAAACAGAACAAATAGACTTTAAATGAAACTGAAACTAAAACACGTATAGACGAAGAAACAAAAGACTCTATGAAACATGCAAACAATTACCAAGAGAAATTAACAGTTGCAAGACCCCACAGAAGAACTAAAACAAGCTATTTATACCGAAACTAATGACCAACTCGGTTCAGGTGAGCGCCCCCTGGTCACCTGACCGAGTTGCCACATGGGAACTGAAGTTTAAATCAACTGAACTACAACTCAAAACACAGGGCGCTTTGGCGCCCTCTAGGGGTTATCCCTGACAGAATGGCGAAACAACATGAGAAAGAATCTTTATAAGGAACGAGACCCAAAAGCCACCCATCCCGTCCCTTTTTTTTTTTTTTTTTTTTTTATGTGTGAGTTATTATCCACCATATCTGTATAATGTGGAGTGGAATAGTTTGAACAAAATATGAAATTCATTTGTACTTAGAGTTTTCATTTGGAATGGAGGGTATCCAAGTAATTCACTGTATAATGAATGAGTGTATAAAGTTTTAATAAAGGCATGGTTGCATTGTGGTTAGCACTGTAGCTTCACACCTCCAGTGTCAAGGATTGGATTCCTGCCTCAGGTCTTTGTGTGTGGATTTCCCCTGTCTGGGTAGTTCAGTTTCCTCCTACAGTCTACAGACATACAAATTAGGCATTTCCAAATTCCATGGTGTGTGAGTGAGCATGTGCTTAAATGCCCTGTAATGGATTGGCACCCCATCTAGGTGCCCTAAGTCCCAGGATATGCTCCAGGCCTGCCCTGTCGCTGTACAGGATAATCAGTATAGCAAATGAATAACTGGGTTAGATTTGTGCAAACTTTTGGCTATCCAAGGGTAAATATTTATATGCATCTTTATGGTATCCATGTGGTAGCAATCTCATGGAAAATCTTAAGGTTACTCAAGCAGAAAGTGATTCTGAACTGAAGAATAATTAGGTGTTATGAATCAGTTTTATCTGCCAGTTCAGTGGTAATTCATGAGTCCAAGTATATATATTTTTTATGAATATCTCATTATCTATAGAACTCACTCCTTTTAGAATGTGCACATAACATATTAATACCATGAAATAAAATATGCCTCTCATGTCTATACCAGCAGAAATAAATAAAACTTCAAACAACAATACCCATAATCCCTTGCCTGGCTATGAACTACAAGACTGAGGATTATTAATCTAAATGTGTTCATAGTGTGCTGCTTGGTTTGACTTTGCTTTTATTATGTATTCTCTTGTTCTCTAGCCTAACCTGTTTGCATCTAAACCTTTTGTGCTTGGTCACATTTCCTAGACAGTGAGTTGACAGAAAAACGTCTCATATCTAGTAACACCACTATGGCTCCATTTCTGCTTTATCTTGCTTTCATGTGTATCCAGTCAGACCTTATTAATACGGTTTTATTACAGAAAAATTAAATGCCGAAGCTTTAGGGAAATTGATATTCACTGAAAATGATTCAATTATAGCTGGGGAAATTGGTTGGCAATTAAAATAAACAGTTTCTCATCCCTATTTAACCCTTTAATGTGGAAAGGGCAATCTCACATTGTGGAAACACTTTCAGCAAATCACAGACTCACTCATGGAAACAAAGCTCTGTTTTGAAATTGAATCGCCATTAACTGAATAGAAAGGAGAGGCTAGGGATTCCAGAGATAAATAAATAGTTACAGTAAATGAATGAATTAGACCGAACACCCTTTTGAAACATTATCAAATGTAACCTGTGAAAAGAAGCATGCAGCAGTGTATTACCCATTATGTATTACACATTATGTCACTGTGAAAAATAATCTAGTAGAAAGAAATATTTTTCAACTGCTCAATGTAAGACTATGAAATTCAAAACAGATATTAAGTTTTGATATTCAGTAACTGTTGGAAGAAAATGTTGTAATATCACATGTGTGATGCTGTAGCCATTTACACAGTATGAATGAACCTCTCAGTTAAGGGTGCTAAATCAATAAATAACCTCTAGGCTGCTGCATAGTAATCTTGAAGCACTGTGCTGTCTAAGCATGAGTTTATATGCATTAAGGGTTATTCTTCACATCACGAAGGTCAATAGAGCTAAACCATTAGACCTAGTCAGCTCATCATAATACAGTGTATAGAACTAAATTATTAAATTCATTAAATTTAACTAATTTTAACAATAGAGCCAAACAGCTTTAAAGAAATTATATTTTATGAATTAAAATTTAGGGTGGCACAGGATCGAGGGTTTGAATCCCACCTTGAGCTATGTGTGTGTAGAGTTTGCATGTTCTCCCTGTTCTTGATGGGTTTCCTCAGGGTTCCTTCAACAGGCCAAAGTCTAAATGGCTTTTCCAAATTGTCCCCATAGTGTGTGAATGTGTGTGCTTATGCCCTGCAATGGAGTGGCACCTCTTCCTGGGTGAACCCTAACTATTGCCCGGAGTTCCCTGGCATATGCTCCAGGCTCCTAATGACCCTACAAGAGAATGAGTGACTGAGTGAATGGGAATAAATTAGGATTTAGATATCTAATGAAAAACCTTAAGAGAACCCGACTTTAAAACGAACTTTGCGGAAATGTTTATTTCTAGCCAAACAGAATGCAGGAAACATGATTTCCCCGAAAACAGTCCACAGAAGACCTGCTAGAGGAGGTGCTATGCCTAATGCCTGACTCTTTTGTTTCTTCTTGACCGAGAATCATGTCATACAGTACCCGGTGGGAAATTTGAATGCTGTGTTCAAGGACAAAAAATTAAAAAAGTTAAAAGTAGGATTTTTTTGTTTAAGTGATAGATGATAAAGTGATAAGTGATATACGATATACTGTATATGAATGAATGAATTCATACTGTATATATGTATATAATTCATTCATTCACTTTCCACTACTTCTGTTAAGAGATGACAGGTTGGCAAGCAGTTGGGAAGATGAGTCCAGACTTTGATCATCCAGATCATCCTGTAGGATCACCAGACATTCCAAAAATGGTGCGGCGAATCAGGTAGCAGTCATGACAGTCTTAGGCCAAATAAGATGACAGAAAGGAAACAGCACTGAATCCTTATTACTCTTATGTTAGTATAAACTGGTCATCCATAACATCAACACCATCACCGGGTGAACTTAATCAAAATTTATCACTAACTATATATCAGCAGATTGGTGACAGGATCAAGAAAACCCAAGACTCACCCAGACTTGAATAGATCAAGAGCCCTAGCCCATCGACCTGGCTTCCAAACTCCCCAGATGCCAATCTGATTGAGCACCCATGAAATTCACATAAAGCCCAATCCACAAAGCCTGCATTCCACAACCCACAGCACCCAAAGGATCTGCCGCCAATATCCTGGTGCCAAATTACACAGCACACCACCAAAGGCCCTGTAGAGCCATGCCCCAAATAGGCCAGATCCGTCCTAGGGGCACAAAGAAAACTCAAATCCTAGGTGGTTTGAATTTTTTATGGTTTTAATGTAATGGGTGATCTGTGTAGTATCAGATTCTCTCTTTGCCCTGTCTGGTCTGTTTCGACTCGCCCTCTCTTGCTCTTCCCTGATTGGTTACCAGCACCTGTGTATCTGAACTTCTTTTGTGTCAAAAGTTCGAACATGTTAAACATTTAAGTATCTGAGTGGGTGTATGATATTTGTGTGCACACTTGCAACCAATTCTGACTTGACACACCTGACTGAGCACTGAATGTGAATTATTGTTAAAGGACTGTCAGGGTGACTCATAGCAGTACTTAAAAAAAAAAAAAAAAAAAAACTCTCTGTCTCCCATGACTCAGTAATCATATTTTCTTTTCTCTTCATTTCTTTTTTGTATTTTAAACATAAAAGACCTGCATATTTGGTTGCCAAACATTTCTGCCCTTTTCATCATTATCCCTGAAGCAATTTCATGATTACTGATAACCATTTAATTTAATTACACTAAAGACAATGTTGGAAAGCAAATCAAGGCTCTTTTTACTTGGAATCAGTCATGTGCCAAATGTGGGTTCCATCTGTTTGAGCACCTGTTTTTCCAAATTTGTTTGAATTTACCGTACTTTTTAAGTGTGTATATATATATATATATATATATATATATATATATATATATATATATATATATATATATATATGTGTGTGTGTGTGTGTGTGTGTGTGTGTGTAAAAGTCTTTCCTCTCCAAACACATTATGTAAAATGACACTAAATAAGTCATTGTACTCCTACACTTAGCGTTTCTGTTTTGCTTTTTCATTAAGTGCACCAGTTATAACCTACCAAATATAGTGTTTGCCCCTTACATGGCAATAATCACCTATTGTTGTTATGGCCAATAAACTGATATGGTATCAGAATAAATTTTAATATACAAGTATGCAAGCAGAAAAAGAAAGTGATGTAGTATTTGCGCCACAAACACAAAAGGAGCTATTCAGGACAGCAACTGCATTCTGAAAGAAGCTATTAACCTATCTGCTGGTGGGTGCTTTTCTTACTTTCTGTCTTTTTCCTGTCCAGGATGGAATGGGTCAGAGATGATCTTTGTTGCATGTCGCTTGATTCGGGCAGAGTGCAGCAGATCGATGAGAGAAAGTCGCAGCTAATGATCCTCTCAGCTGAACGGATGATATGCTCCTGTTTGGTTGCTCCATTGTACCAGACAATAACAGATGGCAGTGTAGAACCGGATCAACTCTGCCTGAGGCAGGTTGGGCTTCTTTAGCTGCCTCAGGAAAAACATTCTCTGTGGGCCTTTTTAGTTACAGAGCATGTAATGAGGTCCCATTTGAGATCTTTGGACATGATCGTACGAAGTAGCTTAAATGACTCCACAACTGTAACTGTGCTGTTAATGGTGAGTGGAATCAGGCTCTCCTGAAATCTATTATCAACTCTACTGTCTATTTTTATATACTGTTGTAACTGCACAATGATGTTAGCCACTTCTTTTCTGTAATGAGACTCACCCTGGTCCTGAATCAAACCAATGAAAGGTGTGTCATCTGCAATTTTTAGGAGCTTAGTCAAAGATCCGGAAAGAGCAGGAAGAGTTTGCTATTATGGAGGCAGTAGAGAAGAAAATGGGAAAGCATACAACCCTGTGGTGCACCTGTGCACATTGTTAAAGTGGTTAAAGTGTGCTTTCTTAGCCTCACACACACACAGTCTCCTGTCTATCAGGAAGGTATTGATCCACAGACAGCGAGGCTCAGACCCAGCTATCCTATTATAACACGAAAAAAAAAAAAAGTACCAAGAAAATGCAGGAGTAAAATTCTGTGCCCATTATTCACAGTGCCATCTTCAATCTTCTTCAGAGTAACAGATGAATCATGAGATGTAAAAGTAAGATGTTCATTATTACATTCACGCCACCATATAACATGCCTGTTAACCAGTTTACCGAAGCAGTTATATATTTATTTAGACTGTTGTAGGTTTACACCATGCCAAAATCAAGCAATGAGACCTTATCAAAGGCACTATTTGATATGTCGAACAAGTGACCCTACATAGCACACTAACTTGCCATTTAACAATATTTGGGATTTAACCCAAGTTGGAAGTTGGCTGATATTATAAAGCGGAATAAGTAAAAAAATTAAAACATAAGTGTCTCAGGACTGTCCACCATTTTCCTATTCTCCTATTCTCCTCATCTTTTGGTCAATGACTCCAGCATGTTAAAATTTACATATACCACCTCCGCGCTGTTATTTCAGCTGTGAAAATACTATATGAACTAATCCCAGTAAAATATTCAATTTAGCTTTATCTAATTAATATCTATAGGTGCAGATGTTTGTTTACATTGAGCAAGTAGCGCATTAGTAGCTTATTTTAAAGTAGATTATTAAATCCAGCACATAACTGTCCATAACATAGCTTTTAATCAACAATGATTTCACTAAATTCTGGTTGGTGGTCAATTTAATACGCACCCACAGTTTGACACATGTGCAGTACGCTGTCAAAACTTGTGTTTTCTAAACTGAAGCAAAATTGCTCATAATAAGAGTTTACTGACCACTTTGATTTCACTTATGGCGCAGATTTAACTTCAGGCAAATCAAAACATAAGCATAGTCAAAATAAAGTTTCATTAAATTCTGTCCAGTTTTGCATGATGCTTTGACAAAATCTGGCTGGACAGACATACAGACTTACAGGCAGACATATGTCTGCCCAGCCAGATTTTTTTTTTTTTTTCAGACAGATTTTGCGTCCTTTAATGTATGAAATGTAATGATATCTCATTTAAAGAGTGAGTTCTGACCACACAAAACCTTTCTTTATTTATATTCTGTAGATTCTTGAGGCTGACCAATTGAAGCAACGCCAGATCATAACCCTGCCTCCAGAGGCTTGTACAGTGGGCACTATGCATGATGGGTGCATCGCTTCATGTACTTCCCTTCTTACACTGATGCATCCATCGCTCTGTTTAGTCCCAATTCTATAAATTCTGATATTATGGAAATGATTTTACTTTTACTAAAGAACAAAACTTTGATTTCTGTTTTCTAACAGATTGATAAAAAGTAGTGATGCTTCTGAAATGCCACTTTTTCCCAGGAAGTACATGACATTCTATAGGTTTTTGAGTGGATTAACAGCCCAATACATAATGTTTAACTTGTCTTAGTGTGTTCCCTTCAAACTGTCTTACAGTGGCATGGGATCAGACGTTTAGATCAGTATCATACATTACTGAAACACAACCCCTCTGTTTTTGGCTGGTATTTTTGCTAATAATACTGTAAGAATACATTTTACTTTCATAGCACTCTATTTAAGCATTCTCTTATAATAGGTAAATTCAGAAATCAGTTCAAATAAGAAACACAGATAGCGCACAAATGGAGAAAAAAAATCCAAAAGGAAACCACAACAAATACCAACACTAGGGCAGTAGAGCCTCAAAAAGACTTTGCTTCTTGTGTCCTTTTAAAGAGCAGTGTTATGACACCACCCACATTTCTCACAGTCCCAAGGCCAGAGAGCATCAGTACTGTGAACACCATGCTGTGAAGCCCTAGAGCCACAGACAGTGAGGCATCTCAGACCACAGACAGCAGCAGTACCAATATGCTAAGATAGACTGCAGAAAGCAGCAGAAGAAAGTGATACTCCTCCGCATGTACAAAAGCACTCAGAGCAGCTTCTCATTCTTTTCATGAACATGACATTACTCAATTCAGCAGTCAAGCTCTCAGACAGGTCTATAGGCAGTTCCTTGGATTATGTTTCTTCCTAATTTTTGTATGGAATAACAAAGCAGCATGGCTGACAACATGAACAAATATACAGTCATGTGTAAAAGCTAGTACTCCTTCGTTTAATTTTGTGTGCTTTGTGTAAAAACATGATTACGAATCATCTGATCATAGTGGGTATAAGTATTAAGTAATTACAACCTCAAATCCTCATGAACAACCACATATGACTTTTTCACTATGCCATTATTTATTTAACAATAATGAAGTCAAAAATTTGGGGCAATACCAAATACCCAAATGACTTAATAAATTGTAGATCCAGCTTTAGCATCCATAACTACCAAAAAAGTTATTTCTTTTATCACGTTATCAATCATTCACATCATTGTGGAGGTCCAATATTCTTTACAATTTTGCTTCAGTTTATTGAGGTTTTTGGGCATTTGCTTATGCACAGCTCTTTTAAGGTCTTTCCACAGCATTTCACTTGGGTTGAGGTATGGACTTTGACTAGGCCATTCCTGAACGTTGATTCTTTTCTGCTACAAAGTATTGTCCTGTTGCATGACCCAATTTCAACTAAGCCTCTGCTGTCAGACAAATGGACCCACACTGGCCTCTAGAACACGCTGGGTTACAGGAGAGTTCATCATTGGCTTAGTAACTGCAAGGTGCGCAGCTCCTTTGGCTGCAAAACAAACTCAAATCATCACCCCTCTACTGCCTTGCATAAGGTATAAGGTGTTTCTGCTGAAAAGCTGTTTGGATTTCCCCAAACATGGCACTGACCGTTAAGGCCAAACAAACCCACTTTGTCCATAGGAAATGTTCCAGAGGTCTTGTGATTTGTTCAGATGCAGTTTTCTTGAAACCCAGTCTTGTTTTCAAGTTTTATTTTTCTTTTAAGATAGAAGAGGCCTTCTCCTGGTAACTTATTCAAACAAACTGTCCTTGTTCAGTCTTCTTCTAATTGTGCTGTCATAGTCCTTAAATTTAATGTGCTCGTTGAGGCCTGTAGGGTCGGAACTTCTTGAATTTTTTTGTACTTCTTTGAGTATTGCACAGTCTGACCTTGGCGTAAATGTGCTGGGATGTCCACTCCTGGGAAGATTATACACACGTGGACAAAATTGTTGGTACCCTTCGGTCAATGAAAGAAAAACTCACAATGGTCACAGAAATAACTTTAATCTGACAAAAGTAATAATAAATAAGAATTCTATGAATGTTAACCAATGAAAGTCAGACATTGCTTTTCAACCATGCTTCAACGGAATTATTATAAAAAAATGAACTCATGGAACAGGCCTGGACAAAAATGATGGTACCCCTAACTTAATAGTTTGTTGCACAACCTTTTGAGGCAATGACTGCAATCAAACAATTCCTGTAACTCTCAATGAGACTTCTGCACCTCTCTGCAGGTATTTTGGCCGACTCCTCATGAGCAAGCTGCTCCAGTTGTTTCCGGTTTGAAGGGTGCCTTTTCCAGACAGCATGTTTCAGCTCCTTCCAAAGATGCTCAATAGGATTGAGGTCAGGGCTCATAGAAGGCCACTTTAGAATAGACCAAAGTTTTCCTCGTAGTCATTCTTGGGTGTTTTTAGCTGTGTGTTTTGGGTCATTGTCCTGTTGCAAGACCCATGACCTGCGACTGAGACCCAGCTTTCTGACACTGGCCAGCACATTTCTCTCTAGAATCCCTTGATAGTCTTGAGATTTCATTGTACCCTGCACAGATTCAAGATACCCTGTGCCAGATGCAGCAAAGCAGCCCCAGAACATAACAGAGCCTCCTCCATGTTTCACAGTAGGGACAGTGTTCTTTTCTTGATATGCTTCATTTTTCCATCTGTGAACATAGAGCTGATGTGCCTTGGCAAAAGGTTCCATTTTTGTCTCATCTGTCCATAGGACATTCTCCCAGAAGCTTTGTGGCTTGTCAACATGTAGTTTGGCATATTCCAGTCAGGCTGTTTTATGATTTGTTTTCAACAATGGTGTCCTCCTTGGTCGTCTCCCATGTAGTCCACTTTGGCTCAAACAACGACGGATGGTGCGATCTGACACTGATGTTCCTTGAGCATGAAGTTCACCTTGGATCTCTTTAGAAGTCTTTCTGGGCTCTTTTGTTACCATTCGGATTATCCGTCTCTTTGATTTGTCATCAATTTTCCTCCTGCGGCTACGTCCAGGGAGGTTGGCTACAGTCCCATGGATCTTAAATTTCTGAATAATATGTGCAACTGTAGTCACAGGAACATCTAGCTGCTTGGAAATGGTCTTATAGCCTTTACCTTTAACATGCTTGTCTATAATTTTCTTTCGAATCTCCTGAGACAACTCTTTCTTTCGCTTCCTCTGGTCCATGTTGAGTGTGGTACATACCATGTCACCAAATAACACAGTGACTACCTGGAGCCCTATATATAGGCCCACTGACTGATTACAAGATTGTAGACACCTGTCATGCTAATTAGTGGACACACCTTGAATTAACATGTTCCTTTGGTCACATTATTTTCAGTATTTTCTAGGGGTACCATCATTTTTGTCCAGGCCTGTTCCATGAGTTCATTTTTAAAAAATAATTCTGTTGAAGCATGGTTGAAAAGCAATGTCTGACTTTCATTGGTTAACATTCATAGATTTTTTTTTAATTATTACTTTTGTCAGATTAAAGTTATTTCTGTGACCATTGTGAGTTTTTCTTTCATTGACCGAAGGGTACCAACAATTTTGTCCACGTGTGTAATGTGTGTGTGTATATATACAGTGTGTGTGTGTGTGTGTGTGTGTGTGTGTGTGTGTGTGTGTGTAGGCAAAGAAAAGAATGAGATGTTTAGAGTCAATACAACAAATCTAGATAACATTGTATTTTTGACCACAATCACAGGAAACAGAACAGGGTTGAAGTGAACAACAGTGCCAAATGTATAAAAGAGACATAAAGTACTGTATTTACATTTGGTTTGGAATTGCAATCTTCTGTTTTTTTTTTACGTTATCTTCTCTTGTAGAGATATATTTTCAACATAGAGAATAGTCTGGTTTTCTGTTTAGTAACTTAAACACAATCTGAAAAGCCAACAAGGAAAGCACAACAGAAAAAAAAAATTGCCCTGTGGTAAGGAGATTGTAGGTTTGACAATGCTGATGATGCAACAGCCATCTGCGCCCAGCAGAGGAGGAAGCAAAATTGGCCCTGCTGTTTGGGTAAGATGGGTGGAATACTCTGTCTGTTCGGTCAATCACCGCAGTACTACTTAGTAATGGGTGTTGGTCAAGGTATGGTAGCTTAGTGGTTAGTAATATTGCCTTTCGCCTCCGGGGTTGGGGTGGTTCAAATATTTCATGTGTTTGTGGAGTTTAAAATGTACTGCCTGTGCTTGGTGGGTTTCCTCCAGGTTCTTTGGTGTCCCCAACACTCCAAAGATATGGATGTATATCTAGTAATTATATCTGTATATCTAGTTGTGATGTAATGCATTGTAATTGATTCCCATTTTTCCAAATTACCTGTAGTGTGTGTGTGTTTGTGTATGCGTGTTGCAAGAAGTTTGCTTAGCTCATGTAGAAGAGGACAGATGGTGCCTTGCTACAAGCATGGGAAACATGTGGTTGGATGGTTTCATGTGTCCTGGATGAAGCACATGTTACCTTTCATCCTGTGTGGCTGCTAGCTGTCATATGATTATGGAATAGCAGGCTTGTGTGTGAGAATTGGAGATCATAAATTTTTATGAATATAAAAATTATAAACCAACAAGAAATCATACCGTGCATCTTGATTCATCCTAAAGAATGATCAATATGATATTTTCCCCACGTACACCACACCATTACATAGATGCTTGCCCTTAAAGTCATAAATGGATAATTGTCTATCTACTTTAATGCCTCTTATACTGCTTGACTTAACCCACCATTTTTTAGAGAACAAGAAAGACATAGATCAAGAATCATCGATGTACTGGTTAAGTTTAAACATAAATTAAAAGAAGACTTATTGCTGGATGCATTTGCCACAATGAACCACAAGCCAGGAGAGAGGGACACACATACTCGTGTGCACGCATGATGTGTCTGAAGTGCCCTGTGTCACAAGTCCCATACATCAAAATAAACAAAAGTCATTAACATGTAAGTCATACAGAGACCCAGAGACAGACATATTAGCACTTTCCGGCTAGATAAAAGGGTTCCAGCAAGACATCTACAGAAATATTAATCCACATACGAGCTACAGCATAGGAAGTATTATAACATAAGGAATGAGAGGGTACAATGAGTTTTTTTTATTATTATATATTTTTATTTATTTAATTTTTTTATGGACATAGGTGCATGAAAAAAAATCACACAAAATCATTATTACACAAAATCATCTTTAGAGCCAACTAGGAATCTCCAGTTGTCCAAACAGGGGGTCAGTTGTTACTTCTCTACTGAGCACTTGAAATAACATACCTGTATGTCACTCTGGATAATACAGGGATAATAATCTTCTAAATGTCACAAATAAAAATATCTATTTAACCTCCAACAGCTAAAGATGGCCTTATCAGATAGCCGGCCTCCTGGTTCTCATAATGTCATGATTCTGCCATTCGAATTCAAACATTGATCAAACCTGTGATGTTCCCATTTTCTCATTCGAATATTTTGAAGTGATAGCAAGCCCAGGGAATGTGGAAGGAGGAGACCTTAATACATGCATTCATTACAGGGGTTAATCAAGCAACCCTCAAATGGTATTACCCCTGGATCAGTCAACATTTAAACAACTGAACTAGCAAGTACATTGATGAAATTTGATTTCACAGTAAATGGGATAACTCCATTTCTGTATTTTTACATATTTTGGAAAATTATTATTCTCTGATACACAAGGTTGTCTATGGCAAATCCTTTTTATTAAAAAAAAAACTATCTAACCTTCTTTTAGCAGCTTTAACTTTCCATGTTTTAGGCGGACACAGGTCACATAGCAGCTGCAATTTCAAACAAAACGCAACACGTCATGAAAAATCTATTACATTGCTCCATCAGTCATACATTCAGTAAAACAAAACTACCCTCTTTCCAGAACAGCAGCTGCTGGAGTGACCTAAATGTGTTTGGTGGATTTTTAGAGAATGTTGAAGCGAAGAACTGGTGTTGCTGCAGGTGAGAGGCATGATGAAGTTACATACAGTACAGTATTATTTTTTAAAGAAAAATTTCTTATTTTAGGCTGAGAAATAATGTAACAACACTTAAACCTCTGGTTCTGTCTGCTTCATAAACCTTAGGGGACGGCTCTCTGCCAGTTGATGCCATAATGGACGTTATATGGTGCATACACTGTAAAAGTGTCATCAAGAAGCTGTCATCATGTCCTGAAATGAAAATGAACAGACAGGAACAGGAGCTGACGATGCTGTAAAATTAAGTTCTTTGTATTGGTTGCAAGGTTTCTTAGGATCTGCAACAAGCTTTGTATTTAAAATGGTTTTGTGTGCAATGTTCTTTTTTGTTCTCCGATCTAATTTACTGCTACTACACTTTCTATAAAAAACACAACAAAAGCATAAGTTTGCTGTTTTTTTGGCATATTATTGATTCTAAATTAAGCATAAACAAGCCAGAAACACAAATGTAGTTGGAGTTGTAGATTTTTCTACTGATATATCCAAAAAATAATTTTGATACAATGTTTTAGATTTTTTTTCTTTTTAACACCCAAAGAAAACATTTATAAACCATTCTCTATCAGTTTGTAATATTTTGTCATGGGTGACGTAGTGAAGGGTTTAAGTTGAGATGGGTGGAATACCGGGTGGATCCGGAGCACCGCAGGCAGCTGGAGCCGGTAGGTGACAGGGTTAATCCGGAGGTTGATGCGGTATGGTCCGATGAATCTGGGTGATAGTTTCCGTGATTCAGTCTGCAGGTGTAGATTTCTTGTTGATAACCATACCTTGTCACCTCAGCATCTCAGGTAGCGCTCCAGTTGTTGGTTGTTTCGCTCCGTCTGACCGTTAGTCTGTGGGTGGTAGCCGGAGGACAGACTGCAGTTGGAGTCAATCAGATGGCAGAAGGCCTTCCAGAACCGGGAGATGAACTGGGGCCCCCTGTCCGAGACGATGTCCTTTGGGAACCCATGCAGGCGGACTACGTGCTCTAATATCAGCTCAGCTGTCCTTTTGGCTGAGGGGAGACCGGGGAGGGCCACCAGGTGTACAGCTTTGGAGAACCGGTCGACGATGGTGAGGATGGTGTCCTTTCCTTCGGAAACCGGCAGGCCCGTGATGAAATCAACGGCAATGTGTGTCCAGGGCCAGCGGGGAACTGGGAGTGGCTGAAATTCCCCTGGTGATGGCTGGTTGCTGTCCTTGGACCTGGCACACACTGGGCACGCCTGGACGAACTCGTCCACGTCCCTCCTCGTATTTGGCCACCAGAAGGCGCGTTGAATGAAGAGTAGTGTGCGTCGCCTTCCGGGGTGTCCAGAAATTGGGGAGGAGTGTCCCCATTGGAGGACGTCGGTCTTGATGGAGTCGGGGACATACAGACGACCAGGCGGCACACCTGCTGGTTCGGTCTCCGCAGTCTGTGCCTGGCGAACCCTTGTTTTGATCTTGGTAGGTGGTAGGACAGGCGCGGGGTCCGCCCGGGGGACGTCTTCTTCGTGCTGTCGTGATAGCGCGTCGGCCTTGGTGTTCTTGGACCCCGGGCGGTATGACAGGTGGAAGTTATAATTTTCGAAAAACAATGCCCACCGCGCCTGTCTGGGGTTGAGTTGTTTCAACGTGCGGATAGTAATGAGGTTCTGATGGTCGGTCCAGACGATGAACGGCTCTCTGGCGCCCTGGAGCCAGTGTCGCCATTCCTCCAAGGCCCACTTTATGGCCAGCAGCTCGCGGTCCCCTACTCCGTATCGCTGCTGAGTGGAGTCAAATTTCTTGGAGAAAAAACTGCAAGGGTGCAGTTTTTGGTCTGGACCTCACAGGGAGAGAACAGCTCCGGTGCCCACATCCGAAGCGTCCACCTCCACAACGAATGGTTTGAGGGCGTCCAGGGCAGAGTTGGTAAGAGGCAACGGGTGTCGGTTCTTGATGGTGATGTTGTTGAGTCCCCGGTAATCGACACAGGGACGAAGACTACCATCGCGTTTCTTCACAAAAAAGAACCCCGCGGCAGCAGGTGAGGAAGAGGGCCGGATGGTACCATGGCGAAGTCCGCTGGAGACATACTCCTCCATTGCCTGCATCTCGTTCTTGGATAGGGAATAGAGGTGGCCGCGGGGTGGGATGGAGCCTGGCTGAAGGTCGATCGCCAGGTCGTAGGGGCGATGTGGAGGTAGATGGGTGGCACGTTTCTTGCAGAAGACTTCAGCTAGGTCCCGGTAGTCTCGTGGGATGTTATCTGTGTCGACATCGGGGACCTCGGTCTCCCTAGAGCACGTCCCAGCCTCGGCCCGTAGGCATAGTTCGTTGCAGGTCGGTCCCCATTGTAGGATACGATTTTGGGTCCAGAAGATGAGTGGGTCGTGACGCAGTAGCCATGGGTGTCCCAGGATGATAGGTGGTGATGGAATGGAGGTGATGTAAAGCTGGATCTGTTCCTGATGCTGGTTAATGACGAGGGTGATAGGCTGGGTTCGGAGGGTGATGGGACTGGAGGAGAGGGGCCGACCATCAACTGATGTAATGGTTATGGGCTGGGATAACGCCTCTGTCTTTACCCCCAGTCTTTTGACATAAGAAGAGTCAATGAAGTTGCCCGCGGTACTTCCAACTCGTTTGTGGTCAAACTGGAGGTGTACTTTTACTGTGAGACGGGAATCATTGGTCAAGGTGGTGGAGAGGGAGATGGAACCCGGTGAGCCACTCTCATTTCTCACCAGGTCTGCGCGTTTCCCGGTCGCAGAGGACAGATGGCTCGGTGGTGTGTAGCAGATCCACAATACGCGCAGAGCCCCTCTCTGAATCGGCGTTCCCGTTCTGCACCGGTTAAGGAGGCGTGCCCTAATTGCATGGGTTCCCCGGCTCCTGTGTTAACCACGGTGGGAGGTGGAGAACTGAGGGGTCCGGTAGGTGGAGCAGTGAACGAGGATCGGGCTTCGGAGACTGGAGCTTGGGGGAAGAAAGTGCTGGATCGAGGAGCAGACTGTTGTAATCGCATCGTGATGGGCAGCAGGGTACGGGGAGCTGGCTTGGGGCGAGCGAGCAGACGTTGGTCGATCCGGAGGGCGAGTTGGATTAAGCCCTCCAAGGTCGCTGGGAGTCTCCCCAGTCAGTCTGCACAGCAAGGGTACGAAACTCCGCGGTGTAGCGGCTCACGGATAGCAACGAGACGAGAAGAGCAATGTGCAGTCGGTCTGTGGAGTACCTGGTGGAACTCAAACATGAGATCCAATGTGGTTAGAAAAACACTGCACTTCCCATCTGTGCCATCCCATTTATCCGGTAAAGCCAGAAAAACATCAGAAGATGAGGAGGGAGTTGGCGGTGCAGCAGCCGCTGCAATGGGCGTTACAACAGCCGGCTGAGCGGCCGCCCTGCGGAGGGCTGCATTCCCCTGTCGCAGCTCCGCCACCTCGCGGCGCAAGACCGCAACGTCTTGGAGCTCCTTGCGGAGAGACGCGACTTTACCACGGAGCTGATCGATCAACTTGGCGTGCTGGTCAACCACATCACAGAGGCGAGCAAACTCCGCTGGGTTCACTGCTGATGTCTCAGTCATTCTGTCACGAACTAACCGGAGGTGAACCAGAAGACTAGCAGTTAGCCCTGTAGCGTGGATGGTAAACCCAAACGCGGAAGTAGCGCGAGCAGGCAGGATAACCACGCTGGTTATTATTAGAACTCTCCCGAAGCGAGAGCAAGAGTTTACACAAATAAACCCGCGTTCTAAATACACACACCCAATCGAAAGCAAAACCCAAGAAAGTGAGTAGTCACATTTAGACGACCGAAGCATCGGCGATAGCATGGGCAAACTCAATGACTGAGCAATGTGAAGCGCCAACTTGACAAACTGTTCACATGGCAAACCACTTTTGGAATCCCGTCTAGCCACTAAAACTATCTTGAATTTCCACATGGTTTGGTTAGTGCCCTGTCTGTCTTTAAAACAAATTCAATTGATATTCTCAGACATGGGTCAAATAGAGCATATATTGAAAAAAAAAATTCTGGCGTACTACTCCTGTGCTTTTGGGGGACCTCTGGGCTTAGATTTCCCAGCATTTTTAAAGCAGAAAATGTGAATGCCATCTTTATGAGGTGTTTTAATAAGACATATTATAAGCACAGTGAGGGTATTCACAGATGAACATAGATGACTTTTTGCAGTTGGGGGTCTGGAGTTACAGTGTTCTTTCCAGCAGGTATCTGAAGTTGTACGGTGGTGAAGAATTGAAGTGGTAATATTGTCATCTCCTGCGGCTTCTCCTGGGGCAATCACCTTGGCCTGTAAAAGGAAAAACCCTAATGGAAGAAATTAAATCAGGGTGGTCTGAATTGTTCATTTCTCAGCACAAACCTCCGGTCTGGGAATAGGTATACTAGGGATGTTTCATAGAAATGTAAAATGGTGATCCTTTCAGGTAACATGTTGATAATGATGGCTTGAAAATAAACTAACAGTATGCCAAAGAGCTGATGATCGATTTGAGGAAGTCTGCACTTCTTCACCTAACATTCTGCCATTGTAATATTCTGTTAATTAGTATCCCTCTCACATGGTATTGTTTTGACTGAACTATGTTGTGTCAACACTGATATCAGCACCATACTGCATGACTGCAAATATAAAGACAATTATTCACTGCCTGGATGACAGTACAGATGGTCTTTTTCATCTGAGCATCTGCCCCTGAGGACAATCTGCATGTCCCTAATCAGAATGCTGTAATTACATACAAAGGTGCATTATGCTTATATCACTGTTAACTGGCAACTCTGTATTTTCTCATTCTGAACTAATAGCTACCCCAGAGCATTTATGAGACTTGAAGAATTTGATTAAAAAATTGATGCCCATAGGAAACTAATGTTTGTTTGATCTATTTGTAGATATTGAAAATTCTAAGCACCTTTTTTTCCAGTGGAATAATTCTTTAATTAATGCTTCATTGATTTTAATAGAATGCCACAGTAGTGCAGTGGATAGCACTGTGGCCTTGCACCTCCAGGGTCGAGGGTTCGAGACCCACCTTCAGGTCTGTGTGAGCGGAGACATGCATATTAGATTAATTGGCAATTCCAAATTGCCCATAGTGTGTGAGTGAGGATTTGCGTATGTGATCTGTCATGAATTGTACCCCACTTAGTTCCTCATGCCCCCCCCCCTCCCCTCCCCCAAGGATAGGCTCCAAGCCACCTGCAACTCTGTGAAGAATAAGCAACATAGAGAATGAGAGTGAGTGAGAGAGTTATTATAAGAGTGGATGAAAAATATAAGCCTTCTATAAACACACTCATATCCATAAACACACTTATAAAGCCAAACTATTTTTGTTCTATGCTATGGGCACTACTATGTTGTGATCTAGCTAGAGTTTTTGAAAATGGACATTATTCACAATGCAACATTAATATTTAAAAAAATTCCCAAAAAAAGCTGCAAGCCGTAACGTAAATCTGCCCTTACAGCACAGATAAATCACAAGAATTAACTTGAACCTACTGATTATTTAAATGTACATGTTGTTCTTATAAAAAGTATTAGTTACAATACAAAGTTACAAAAGTAACTTTGGTTATAAATGCTTAGTTCAGCTTTTTGGCCCTACGGGACATACCTTATAATGCAGAACCATAGAGAAGCAAAAATGCTGAACAAATAAACACAATAACCAAGAAAAGTCACTTTTCGTATGGTGCATTTCTCCACATTAATTATTGCATAAAGTATTTAGGTCATTGCTGCTGCTCTATTCTCTTGAAGCATCTCATGTTCGTATTAGAATGTAAATAATGAGTCAATTCACTCAAGATATGAAGATAGTAAACAGATAGTAGGAACATCCAAATAGGAACATCAATTAAATGAACTGTAATACTCTTTATACATGCTTGGCTTAGCATCAGAGTCTCTACCTAGACTGTGCTACAGTATACGCGGCTTTACTTAATACCTAAAGCAAGCTCCATATTTCAATACATATGGTATAATTCACTTTCAAGGCTAGTTAAAGTCTTAATCAGCAGGTAGTGAAACAATGCCATCGCCCCAGGAACAAGTTCATAAAAAGGTGGAACGATAAATAAACGGATTGTGATTAGTTACTAGGATGGACCGACGTTCTAAAATTAGCTTGCCAGAAGCAGCAATTACATTTTGCGTATGAATGTTGTCCTGAGGTCCTACCACAGTTGTGAAAATGGGAATAAATACAATGGAGGTGAATATTTCCTAGATGAAAGTGAATATTTCAAATGAAAATGAATACTAAGGTCAAAGAACCTGTTGCTGTATATATTGATAAAATGCAGTGCAGCAGTGAACAAGCAGAAGTTCCAATTGTTTGAAAGAAGAACAAAAAAACAAAAAAAAGCAAACTGCCTGCACTGAGTTTGTGAAAATCTGGACTACAACATTTTAATGTTGTACAGTTTTACATTGCTTCAGATCCATGAATGCTCTAAGCTGTATTTATAATTAATCATAGGGTTAAAGTGAGAGGTGAAGATATGTATAAATGCTTTTCTCTTAATTACATCCTGTGACAACACTTGGGTACCTTCTGCATGTCAGGGGCTTTTACTATGGGCAATAATTAAAACAAAGCAGTTGCAATCAAGGTCACAGCTAAAGATTTTCAATGTGCTATTCACAAACCGGATGCATGAATTAATTCAAGGCCCATGCCAATGGCATTACAGGATAGTCTTTTCAAATGCATAATAATGTACAAAGCAAAAAGAAAACCTACTTGCAAAGATATAATTAGTTTTTGTACTATTCTTTGCCTATTCCATTTCTTCTTCTTCTTCTTCTTAAAAAAAATCAAAATCTGATTTTACAATTTAATAGCAAGATCATGTGCTACCTTTTTGAAGCAATATTCACTTTTTATTCATGGATTAATGGACTTATATGTATTATTGCCCTTGTATGATCCAAGCATGGATGCTTCTGGTTCATGAATTCCAATAAATGCAGGAAAAAAGTGTACAAAAAAGGGAAATGCACTTTGTCACAGGGTGATCAGGGCAGTTACAGAAACTGAAACAGCATGTTTGCAAAAGGAGTGAAACCAAGCATGCCAGAACGCATAACGCGAGCTGCATTTCAGACTGGTGAAATAACAGACACATTTGGAGAGCTCTAAAAGCGTATGGGCGGCACGGTGGTGTAGTGGTTAGCACTGTCGCCTTGCACCTCCAGGGTTCGATTCCCAGCCAGGCTCGATTCCCGTCTCTGTGTGCATGGAGTTTGCATGTTCTCCCCGTGCTTGGTGGGTTTCCTCCGGGTACTCCGGTTTCCTCCCACAGTCCAAAGACATGTAGATTAGGCTAATTGGCATCTCCAAATTGTCCGTAGTGTACTGTATGTGTGTGTTTGTGCCCTGCGATGGATTGGCACCCTGTCCAGGGTGTACCCCTAAGCATCCTGCTATAGGCTCCAGGCCCCCCGTGACCCTGAATACAGGATAAAGCGGTATAGAAGATGAGTGAGTGAGAGTGAGTAAAAACGTATGAAAGCTTGTTAAAAGAAAACGTGTACCCGAATTCTGGAAAAGTTGGGATGTTTTTAATTTGAAATATTTGCATTTAAAATAGAGAATGTAACAAATGTTTAAACTAAGACATTTTTTACTTTAAAGCACAAAATAAGGTTATTTAATTTAGCCTATCTCAAAAAAGTTGGAACGGTAAATATATGTAAAATACATTTACCATGGTGTAGCATCTCCTCTCCTTTTAAAAAAAAAGTTTAAAGATGTTTGGGCATTGAGGTTATGAATTTCTGGTGTTTTGGTGTTGGAATTTGGTCCCAAAAAGTTTGGGGAAACTCTAAGATAGGTTTCCAGCTGCTGAAGAGTTTGTGGGCTTTTTTGGGGGCATTGCTTGTTTAAAAAATACATCAAGGGTCTCCAGGTCTTTTTTTTTAAACCTGTAGTAGGCATCCAATTTGAAATGATCTCATTTAGTGGATAAAAGTGTCAAAATTCTCAGTTTAACCCATAAACCTTTCCAGAATTCAGGCTGTATGTGACCTTTAAGGATAAAAACAAACAGTTAATTTATCTAAGAGATGAGACATTTCACCAATTGTATACATACAGTAGGAGAGTATTGTACTGTATTTGTGGAATATGTCACCCAGACTCGGGTGAATGGATACTGACTTGGAAAAAATATATATCCTGATTGAGCTAAGGAAGTGAAAATGAAACACCATGCTTCATGATCAATTTGATCAAATCTAAACTGAGTACAGCTAAAGCTTTTCAGCGATCAGACATATCCTCAGGCTTCTATTTACAAATAGAGTTTGGGCCTTGCAAGGAGGACACTAACTGCTAAGTTCAGTTTTCTTTGGGTCATTTCCTTTAAAATAGGAAATTATATCTGCAAGTGAAGCCATAAACACAAACTATTTCTGAAATGTGTGGCAACAGACTTACTTAGATGGCTGGAGGCGAGATCTAGAAAATATGGGCAGTATGCACCATTTGTAGGACATGACTGGAAAAACAATACCCTGTCCTCCTCCCAAATGTACAAACTGCTTGTAGAGGAAAAACACTTTATGAATTTAAGGTTTTAGACATCTAACAAGAAAGTGGTTTTAATCATTTCCTTTGCCAAGTTCAAAACTCTATTGCAGACTTACTCTATTGTAATAAAAACAGAGCTCATTTCATATCTGTCACAGATAATATTAGTTTTTTTTTAACAAAAATGCAAACGAAACACTCATCAAGATCCCCTAATCATGTCATTCCTGACAAGGCATTTAACTCCAAATGCATAATGAATCCAAACAGCAATGACACATACAGCTCTTTGGTGGTGCACATAACTCAGTCCACTGGACCGTACAATTTTATTCAGCAAAAGAAAGTCTCCAGATTAATGCGATTCTACCATAATCCCAGATCATGCTGATTACAGTTGACATGTCATTCCGTTTTTAGATGAACAGAAATCGGAACGCTCAGAATTCATACAACACATAGATAAAACACAAAACAATACACAAGAGAGATACAGGATAAACCATAAGACTGTAGAGGCAGTCAACATCACTGACATTATGAAAATGAACAGTTTATTATTGTTTTATTAGGAGAATTGCCAAACACAAAACATTATCTATTATTTTTCCTAAATTACAGTTTAGAGCAGACAAAATGACTGAAATTACCATCATTCACAAATTATCGTGGTATTTCAAAAACTGGATATTATTAAAGTCAGCGGTCCCCATTTGCATCATTATTAAACAACATTACAGTCAACAAATTTGGTTTCTTTCCCTAAATGCATGCCAAAATAAATTCTAGTACAGCATTTCTGAAAAGTATTACAGGGTCACAGGATTTAAGTGAAGCAGGAACAACGAAGAGGATCGCCTCAATTTCATTATTGTCACGTTCCGGGGTGTTGTTCGGCATAAACGCAGGAGGATCCAGGTTTTAAAGGAAACGATGTTTTATTAAACACAAAAAGGCAGGGAAACTCAACAAAACAAAGATACTTTAAATGAAACTAAAACACGTATAGACAAAACAAAAGACACTAGGAAACAGGCAGACATGACTAAGGTAAATGAACAGTTGCAAGACAACACAGGAGAACTAAAACAAACTATTTATAATAAAACTAATAACCAACTCGGTTCAGGTGAGCGCCCCCTGGTCACCTGACCGAGTTGCCCCATGGGAACTGAAGTCTAAACAAAGGAACTACAAACGAAAATTACAGGGCGCTTTGGCGCCCTCTAGGGGTTATCCCTGACATAACCCCCCCTCAAAGGGCGCAACTCCGGGGCGCCACAGGAGGTCCAGGGCATCCCCCCCAGGGTCCAATGTCCGCCCCTCTCACCCATAGGCTGGCACCTATGTCCTGTGGGCCAGGTGGCTTCATGCCCCCGTTGAAGCAGGGCGGCGGAGACGGAGGAAGCTCGCCGTCCTCTTTGACGCTGGGCGGTGAAGGCAGTGGGTGCTCGTCGTCCTCGGTGACGCAGGGCGGCAGAGGATGAGGAGGCTCGCTGTCCTCGGCGGCGCATGACAGCGGCGGCGGAGAAAGAGGATGGAGCTCGTGCTCCTCGGCGGCGCATGAAGGCGGCGGCGGAGGAAAAGGAAGCTCGCTGTCCTCAACGGCGTACGAAGGCGGCGGCGGAGGAAGAGGATGGAGCTCGTGCTCCTCGGCGGCGCATGAAGGCGGCGGCGGAGGAAGAGGATGGAGCTCGTGCTCCTCGGCGGCGCATGAAGGCGGCGGCGGAGGAAGAGGATGGAGCTCGTGCTCCTCGGCGGCGCATGAAGGCGGCGGCGGAGGAAGAGGATGGAGCTCGTGCTCCTCGGCGGCGCATGAAGGCGGCGGCGGAGGAAGAGGATGGAGCTCGTGCTCCTCGGCGGCGCATGAAGGCGGCGGCGGAGGAAGAGGATGGAGCTCGTGCTCCTCGGCGGCGCATGAAGGCGGCGGCGGGGGAAGAGGATGGAGCTCGTGCTCCTCGGCGGCGCATGAAGGCGGCGGCGGAGGAAAAGGAAGCTCGCTGTCCTCAACGGCGTACGAAGGCGGCGGCGGAGGAAGAGGAAGCTCGAAGTCCTCGGCGGCGCATGAAGGCGGCGGCGGAGGAAGAGGATGGAGCTCGTGCTCCTCGGCGGCGCATGAAGGCGGCGGCGGAGGAAGAGGATGGAGCTCGTGCTCCTCAGCGGCGCATGAAGGCGGCGGCGGAGGAAGAGGATGGAGCTCGTGCTCCTCGGCGGCGCATGAAGGCGGCGGCGGAGGAAGAGGATGGAGCTCGTGCTCCTCGGCGGCGCATGAAGGCGGCGGCGGAGGAAAAGGAAGCTCGCTGTCCTCAACGGCGCTGTGCATCGACGGAAGCTCGCCGTTCTCGAGGGCACTGTGCAGCGACGGAAGCTCGCCATCCTCGGCAGCACTGTGCAGCGACGGAAGCTCGCCGTCCTCGGCAGCACTGTGCAGCGACGGAAGCTCGCCGTCCTCGAAGGCACTGTGCAGCGACGGAAGCTCGCCGTCCTCGAAGGCACTGTGCAGCGACGGAAGCTCGCCGTCCTCGAAGGCGCGGTGCGGCGGCGGCAGCTCGTTGCGCTCGTCGTCACTGCCGCACTCGCTTTCATCGTCGAGACTATACAGCATATAGTAGCGCTCACCGCTGTCATCGTAGACCGCCATGCAGTTGAGCTCACCGTCTTCGTCGCTGCTGAAACCCGGGAAAGGAGCTGGCAGGTCTGGACCTTCCTCGAGGCGTATCTGCATCAGCATTTCCTGGAGGTCAGCTACCTGCTCCTGCAGGTTACGGATGCGCCATTCATTCCCTTCGGCGCTCCGCCCGACGCTGCTCCAGTTTAGCTGGGAGGCTGCTCCCGGCTGTGCATACCGCCCGCACACCGTTCCTTGTAGCCGCACGCTGTGGGGTGCTCCTTCCCCCCGCTCACCTCCGAAACTAGACCTCCTGGTCTCTGCCTTCCGGCCGGTGCGAGGACTCATGTCACCCCGAGCTGCGCCACCTCTGAACGGCGTGCGCCGTATCGCCAGCCGGCAGCCGTCCCAGTCACGCTGCCGATTTAGCTCCTCTTGCTCCTTCCTTTCCGGTTTCCCTCTCCGCCTTCCACTACGCCGTTTGGTTCTCCGGCTACCTTCCACGCCGGCTCCCCAAACTCCAAACATCGTTGCCCCCCCCAAAAATAATCTCCCCGGGCAAGGGCTCCTCTGCTATGCCTCTTTTTAGGTCTTGCAATCTGTCACGTTCCGGGGTTGTTGTTGTTCGGCATAAACGCAGGAGGATCCAGGTTTTAAAGGAAACGATGTTTTATTAAACACAAAAAGGCAGGGAAACTCAACAAAACAAAGATACTTTAAATGAAACTAAAACACGTATAGACAAAACAAAAGACACTAGGAAACAGGCAGACATGACTAAGGTAAATGAACAGTTGCAAGACAACACAGGAGAACTAAAACAAACTATTTATAATAAAACTAATAACCAACTCGGTTCAGGTGAGCGCCCCCTGGTCACCTGACCGAGTTGCCCCATGGGAACTGAAGTCTAAACAAAGGAACTACAAACGAAAATTACAGGGCGCTTTGGCGCCCTCTAGGGGTTATCCCTGACAATTATATGTTTTTTTTTTTTCTTTTTTCTTTTGCTCTTGGTTTCCAAGATTGACAGGTTAAATCAAGAGTGCTTGGCTATGTTGGAATAAAGTCTTCTATCCACACTTATCCTTTTCAGGATGTCTAAAAATGGTAAAAAGGTTTTAAAAGGTTTATACAACTATTATATTTTAAATAGGAAAATTCAGAAAGATGTGGAATATCCGTGTTGTATTTACCATGCAAATAACAAAAAAAAATTCTAAATAAAATATTAAAATTAAGTGAAAAACATTCTTTCTGGCTCATTCCACCCATACATAAAGGAAAACTCTGTAAGGAAGAACAGATGGGAACAATCATGCATGACATCCCTGTTCAACATGCCTCTTTTGCAGGAAATCCAGTGAATAAGACCACTGCTTCCAAAACTGGGGAAAGTCCATACTCCTTGTCATATGATTATACAACTGATCATGCATCGATTTTTATGGTTTTAAGCTTTAACTTGTCTCTCTGGACAAGTTAATAACCATTATCTTGTTTATTAAAGTCTAAACCTTTACAACTAGTCTCATGATGCTCCCTCTGTACTCACTCACTTGCTTTTTGTGAATGGTTTCTTCTAGCCTAAGTTATGGTTGCTTCATATTGTTTCTATTTATTAACAGTAATTAGTGCTACTTTTAAAGATTGTTTAAAGATTGGACAAGATCTTCTTGGTCAAGTAGAACCATCCTCAGTGACCACACACATCCCAAGCAGTCCACACTGGGCCATCCTCAGCAGCAAGCCAGAGATATCCATGTGACGAGAACTTCAACCAGAAGCAGGGCACCAAGATGTGTCAGACAGGTCCAAATGGCAGAAGGGGTGGGGATCACTGACTCAGGACTAACTCAGGAATGCCATGTGTACAGTAGCTGTACAGAAAAGGGGGACAATTGGGTATTCACACAATGGAGAAGGTGAATGTATGTTTAGTTCAATGTGCAAGCAGGGACTAACTATGACAGCAACCAGTCACTTCACTGTCAAAAACCTGAGTGACCAACAAGGGTGTGAAAAGACAACACCTAAACATGCCTGTTCACCATAAAACTACATCCATGAGGCACCTGCCCCACACCTTTATCTAATATAAAGCTATTTACAAAAGGTTTGGCTAAATAAATAAGTTTTCAGCCTCGATATACTGAGACTGTGTCTGAGACCCAAATATGAACTGGAAGGCTTTGAAAGAAAAAGCTCTGCCCCTTGCTCTAGTTTTCATAATTTGTGGTATTTACAAGCAGCCTGCACAATTTGATTGAAGTACACATGGGGGATCATAAAAAAAATAAAAACTAGCAGTTCACTCTAGCACCTTGGTGATAGACCATTTAGTGCTTTATATGTCAGTAGAAGTATTTTAAAAAGCAATGTGAAAATTTACTGGAGCTCATGCAGTGTGGATAAGGTAGGGATGATGTGCCTATATCTCCTGGTTCTCTCTAACTGTTGCATTATACTGTAGACTAACTGGAGCTTGTTTTATGCACCTAGTTGAACATGCAGACAGTAAGGCGTTACAATAATCCAACCTAGAGGTAATACAAACATGAAATAGTTTACACCTCATTGTGTTCAGGATTCATTTGTGGTTACTGTACGTGTGTTCTCCAACAGACTCCAGGGCTTTCCAAGAACAAGTATATTTACCTCATATTTAGATCACATGACACAAATTATGCACAGATCTACTCCATTTAGCCAAGAACGCAAATACATACAATAAGTACTTATAGCTTTTTTTATAACTTCCTTTTAAAACTAAATAATTTTGAACTATATAACTACATTTACATTTGTTCCAGTGGCAGCTTGATGGTGCTAGGATTTGAACTTATAACTCGCTGAGCAGCCACTGTGCTGACCCTGCCACTGTAAATACTTCCATGATAACTCGTACTGTATTTTAATCATCCAGGTAGCAATTACATGGCACATTTATCCTATTGTAAGCAACATAGAATTGTGATGGGATACACCGGAGAAGTTAAGGGTTAAGGGCTTTGCTCAAAGGGCCAACAGTGGTACATGGGACAACCCAAGGAGTTGAACTTGTGATTTTTCTGAGCAACAGATATCTCTAGCTCTGAAAGAACAAATAATTAATTCAGCTCACAATTCAGCACACTACTGCCAGCATTCTTAACTGAAATGTAATTCTGGCCTATGTGATTTTCCCTCCATGTCATTAATATGGGATATTTGTTTTAGCCGCATGACATAATAGAAAATAAATCTATTTGAATTCTATGCTGTAGCACTAAAATCCTGAAATGTTCATGGAATGGGGTGAATACTGATGCACTAAGGCACTGTGTATAACCTAATTCTATGTTGCTATCATTTACTTCTTCTTTGTCTTTCAGCTATTACCTTTCGGGGCTCATCACAGCGAATCATCCGCCTCCATCTTACCCTATCCTCTGCATCCTCTTTTATTACACCAAATTACTTCATGTCTTCTCCCACTTTCACTCATTAACTCATCGTCCTTAACACTTTATCCTGTATTCAGGGACGTGGGTGACCTGGAGCCTATACCAGGAGACTTGGCGCAAGAGGCCGGATACACCCTGGTTAGCAAAATCGAGCAACTCGATTCTGGATCAATATTACGACTTTCCTTTCAGATCAGTCGATCAAAAATACACGTGTTTGTTTGTTTGATTTTGCTTGTTAACCCCATCCCTACTATAATTAGCTACATGGCTCTTTACTACAATATGTTGACACGTGTCCCTTGCTCTCCGGAGCTGTAAAAGACAAAACCAAGTCAATAATTGTGTACCACATTCCTTACCTTTCATGAACTGGAATGAATGGAAAGTTTATACATTCTTCTTGTTTTTTTTTTTCTTTCCTTCTTTTTTAGCAGAATAACAGGTGCAACTGTCTGATAAGCAACACTAAACAATCGTTGTACTTACTTAGCTGTAATTGTGTTGACATAACCAGAAAAATAAATATGTATGTTTAGGCTTTAACTATTCTATTATTACATTATTTAGGCTTCATTTAATATGTAAATATATATTTAGGCCTAATCCAGAGTGACACGGATTTACAGCAATTTTTCCATAATAAGATAAAATGGTCAGTGTTTATCATTGGAGGAAAGCTGTAGATTTTCAGCGGGCGCAATTTTCCCTGGGTGCAGAATTAAAATCCTGCTGGCTCAGGCAGTTAAGTCAACAATTACATCCATTGTAGACGCTCTTTTAGATGGACATTACCAAATTATATTGATCTAAGTTCGAAGTGTATAGTGTGTTTCTTTTCTGCACACGTCTCTCAATCTATTCTGACCGTCAACACCTGACACACCCCAATAGAAAACTGTTTAAGTCAAGGTGAATATTAGCCTATCAATATTATCCAAAGTCATTATGAAAGAGAACATTCATTTATTCATTTCTTTCTTTCTTTTCCTTCAGTAACCATCTTGTCCTGGTCAGGGTAATAGTGAATCTATAGCCTTTGCTGGGAACTCTTGGCGCAAGGCAGGAATACACCCTGGCTGGGAAACCAGTTCATTACAGGGTCACACACACACACACACACACACACACATCCACCCACACACATTACCATACTTTCACACCTACGAGCAATTTAACACAGCCAGTTGCCTACCTGCATGTTTTTGCACATGCAGAGGAAACCATAGAAATATGAGACAACCCACAGGGAGAAAAATTAGAAACTCCAGACAGACATGTATTATTAACTTGCGTTTATTAAATGCAAACAGCTCGCTCGTTCAGTTTTATGAAGCGAATGTGACATTATTGGTACAAAAAAGTGCTGTTGGCTATCCAGGTTTAGAATCAAGGAGGAGATAAGATAAATAAAATGTGCACAGTCTTTAAATGTTAATCTCAGCCAAGAATAAAATGCTAACAACGATGTTTTTTGACAAAAATAGGAGCACTATTACATTCAGGAATAGATTGACAAAGATAAAAGAAAATGCTAAAAGCCAGTCTCTTATTACAGCATCACCATTAACCATTTGCACTACCATTTTAAATATCTTTCTTACCAAATGAACGTCCTGTAGACACGTCAGCTTTGTTGCTTATTCATTTCATCAATCCTTAAAACCATGGTGTGGGCCTATACAAAAAAAAAAAAAAAAAAAAAACATTAGAAGCAACCTACACCCACACAAAATAAACAACTGCACATTACACTTCCATCCTCGCAAAAGGGCAGAAATACAATTTCTTTGTGAGATGAAAAAGTACAAAAATCAGTTTAATACCTACGCATTCTATTCAGAGAGAGACGGTTAATGGATGCATGCCGATAAAAGGTCGTGTCATTTAAAGTGAGATGCGTAATTACTTCCAAACATTCTCAGCACTAATGCAGCTACCTTTGACAAATGCATGCCCACTATGCCGATGCATTCCGCTTCAGCTGTTTGGTTCGCAGTCGAAGCATGAAAACGCGTCTGTATTGTATCCTGCCGAACCCTTCCTTATTTCAGTACTCTCAGCAGTACCCCTCAATTTTAACTTTTATTCTATCCCTTTTATTCCATACATAAGCATTAATTAGCTTTTACAATCCCGCACCAAGAGGGACAGAGCCTTTAGATAAATCTTGTCAAGCTTGGCCTGTCGGGAGGCATGAATTTAGATCATTTATTTCTACAGAGCTCCAAGTGCTGTCTCTGAAATGCTGCCATATGCACTATGACATTTTTTCTTTTTTCGTTAAAGTTGATCCAGTATATAAATCATCTCTTACTTGAGACAAAAATCTGGACTGTTCCTTTGTCCTCCTTTGTACAATTGAAAAAAAAAGCATGGTTCTATTTGTCTTTTAATAAAACTATTAATTGAACCCTGATGTCTGAATCTATCAATAGGATTGTTGTTTATTACACTAATGATGAAAGGAGATTTTTTTTTAATTAGGTTGTTCAAGAATTTAAGAACAATAAAACAATGTGAACATGTACTTCTTGCAGTTTATGTAGAATCCTGACCTAGCATCAACTGAATTCGAATCCACACATTCACCCCTCTTCATGACTCTTACCAGGCAACAGGTAATATGGTATAGATGGGACTCAAAGCTGCACACTACCTCGCTGCTAAGTGGAACTGACTTTTATAAGTCTTGGTACAGTATTGATTCCTTTTTTTTTTTTTTTCAATTAAATGCAACTACAAAAAAAAATAGGACAGAAAAGCCTTGTAATCCCTCTGCAGCAATTTAATTTGCTAGAAGAAAAGGCTTACTTGTATCTGAAACAATGCTCCATTTCCCTAAAGGGAGGACTGACAACACAGCCACTGTACTGTTTCACCGAGCTAACCCATGTGGAAATGTACTGCTTTAACTTTTTTTTTTTTTTTTAAAGAAAGTGAAAGAAAAGACAAATGTAAAGGGGCTGAATCTTTAAAAAAAAAAGCTTAATACAAAAACAGTTACCGCATATCTAATCCCAGTGTTGATTAAGTAATTCACCCTGAACTACACTAAGAAACTTTTTTATGTGTCTGACCCTTATTGTTAAGACCTGCACTCATCCTCTGCCCATGCCCAAGCCACATCCTCATTTTTTTTATTTAAAAGATAATAAAGTAGGGCTACTTGTCACGACCCGTCAAGCCACAGCCCTGTCATGATCACCTGCACACTACTAGAGGGACTCCTCCCAGCTCCTTTGTGATAGAAGTAAATAAAAAATCATAGTGACACATCTTTACACAGAACTTGCACATCCTCAGGGTCCCATTCATCAACCTTTCTGCATATGACTACAATGCATTTCGGCATTCAGAATATTCAGGACAGCGAAGCATTGGAATGAATTGTACTGTACTGTATGTACTGTAATACTGTTCCACTGGGTAGTATAAAAAGGCACGAGTTTAACAACTGAATTCAAAGTCACCTTCAGTTATTAAAAATGTTTTTTACTTTGGAATGAGATTATATACATTTTTAATCAATTATCAGTCTCGACTTATTGATGGTCATTTTTAGGACCAAAACTCTTAAGCTTTTCAGTTACATTCATGCATGATATTAAGAATGCTTGAAATTGTAAAAATTTTTATAACTATAATATTTCAGTGCCTCAATATATATATATATATATATATATATATATAAAATCAACCCTAACATTAACACTATTTAGGTTTTGGGTACATTTGTGCCACCGGGGTGGCTTTGGCAGCTCTGGCACTGGAATGTGGGCAGTGGATGCGTTAGGTGCTGTGAGTTGTCTTTCTTGTCTTACTGGTGACTTTTTTGTTGATTTGTACTCCATTGGCTTTTCTGCTGGACTGACCTTTAGCTGGTATGGGTGAGTCTTGGGTGCCCATGATCCTGTCACCAGGCTGATTTGTTCAGTTCACCTGTCATAATGTTATGTTGTACGTGTCTAAATACACAGCCCAGCCCCAAAATCACCTGGATTTCATTAACCTACAGTACAGTAATAGTTAAAAGCCACGCATTACTGCAGTGATTAATATGTTTCAGCTGTAACAAGTTATTTGGCTCTGATGCGGAAGACATAAGACATATCCTGAGGTCATGGCAAAATGTTTCAGCAGGGTCGGATTATTTTCCTGCATTAAGAAAAGAAAACAACTGAGATTGCTGAAACTACTAAATTATAACTGTAAAATGCATTATCAAAACCTGAAAGGATAGTGGTGAACCATCATCATTGAGGAAGAAATGTGATTTAAAAAAAATGTATTGATCATGATCAGAGACCACTTAAAAATGTGATAAAATCAAATCATAAATTATCAACAGTAGAACACCAGTTAATCACTTGCTATCATTTTTCTATCATGATGTCAATGCACGGATTTGTTGCGATTAAATTATGAAAGAGTGGTTAAGGGACCATGAGACATCCTTAATCAAAGCAAAAGGTGGTCCAATGAAATATTAGAGTGTGTGAGGGTTTTGTTTTTTTGTTTTTTTTTGGTCAGGCACTGTATGTAAATAATTTTTGTACAATATATTTTTCTCAAAAATTGTTTAGAATTTGTTGTAAAAATATCTTCCTTTTCAATTTAACTTTTATATTACCCTTACCAATCACATCATAATCACAAAGCTTACATAAGCATTATTATTACCAATTACTACAATATGTTATGGTACAGTATGTCTTTGTTTTTTCTGGAGCAACTGAGATGTCGTGATAATACTGTTATTATGGTAATTCTATAATCCTAACATTGAGGTAAATTTGCATCTGATAGGTGGCTTAGTGGTTAGCACTGTCTGGCACTCCAGGGTCTGGGCCTCTGGGTCTGTGTGCATGAAGTTTGCATGTTCTCCTCAATGTTTGGTAGGTTTCTTCCCACAGTCCAAAGATATGCAGACTAGGTTAATTGTGTGTGAATGAGCATGTGAGAGTGTGTATGTGTGTGCCCTGTGATGGATTGGCACCCCATCCATGGTTTACCCATACAAGTCTCCTGGGATAGGCTCTAGGCCCTCCGTGACCCTGTGCAAAGGATAAAGCTGTATAGACAATTTGATGATGATAATGCATCTGAAGAGTTTCACTGCAAAATGAGGTTAATGTTCTAGTTAATCTTTATTAAGGAAATTTTGTTAGCAACTAATAATAAAAAAAGGTTACTTTAATACACAGATTAAAAAAAAACAATTAACATGAAAAAAAAACGGGGGAAAGGATTTTTTTTTTTTTATTAGTTCAAATAAAAAACATAATAGAAAATAAATAGGATCAAACTCTCAAACTATCCACAAATACATATTCTGTATTACTAAATTTAACCTACTGACTGCTGAGGAATAAAAATAAAAATAATCCAGTTTTTATCTTGGGCATCCTGTAATGATGGCAAGAGGGGCAGAGTACAAAGTACATGTAAAGTGGACGATCTGGACAACTGCTGATCTTCAAAACCTTCTTAAGAACTCTTTTAAGTTAGATATCCTACACACGTGGACAAAATTGTTGGTACCCTTCGGTCAATGAAAGAAAAACACACAATGGTCACAGAAATAACTTTAATCTGACAAAAGTAATAATAAATAAGAATTCTATGAATGTTAACCAATGAAAGTCAGACGTTGCTTTTCAACCATGCTTCAATGGAATTATTTAAAAAAATAAACTCATGGAACAGGCCTGGACAAAAATGATGGTACCGCTAGAAAATACTGAAAATAATGTGACCAAAGGGACATGTTAATTCAAGGTGTGTCCACTAATTAGCATCACAGGTGTCTACAATCTATAATCAGTCAGTGGGCCTATATATAGGGCTCCAGGTAGTCACGGTGTTGTTTGGTGACATGGTATGTACCACACTCAACATGGACCAGAGGAAGCGAAGGAAAGAGTTGTCTCAGGAGATTCGAAAGAAAATTATAGACAAGCATGTTAAAGGTAAAGGCTATAAGACCATTTCCAAGCAGCTAGATGTTCCTGTGACTACAGTTGCACATATTATTCAGAAATTTAAGATCCATGGGACTGTAGCCAACCTCCCTGGACGTGGCCGCAGGAGGAAAATTGATGACAAATCAAAGAGACGGATAATCCGAATGGTAACAAAAGAGCCCAGAAAGACTTCTAAAGAGATCCAAGGTGAACTTCATTCTCAAGGAACATCAGTGTCAGATCGCACCATCCGTCGTTGTTTGAGCCAAAGTGGACTACATGGGAGACGACCAAGGAGGACACCATTGTTGAAAACAAATCATAAAAAAGCCAGACTGGAATATGACAAACTACATGTTGACAAGCCACAAAGCTTCTGGGAGAATGTCCTATGGACAGATGAGACAAAAATGGAACTTTTTGCCAAGGCACATCAGCTCTATGTTCACAAACGGAAAAATGAAGCATATCAAGAAAAGAACACTGTCCCTACTGTGAAACATGGAGGAGGCTTTGTTATGTTCTGGGGCTGCTTTGCTGCATCTGGCACAGGGTGTCTTGAATCTGTGCAGGATACAATGAAATCTCAAGACTATCAAGGGATTCTAGAGAGAAATGTGCTGGTCAGTGTCAGAAAGCTGGGTCTCAGTCGCAGGTCATGGGTCTTGCAACAGGACAATGACCCAAAACACACAGCTAAAAACACCCAAGAATGGCTAAGAGGAAAACATTGGACTATTCTAAAGTGGCCTTCTATGAGCCCTGACCTCAATCCTATTGAGCATCTTTGGAAGGAGCTGAAACATGCTGTCTGGAAAAGACCCCCTACAAACCGGAAACAACTGGAGCAGCTTGCTCATGAGGAGTGGGCCAAAATCCCTGCAGAGGTGCAGAAGTCTCATTGACAGTTACAGGAATCATTTCATTGCAGTGATTGCCTCAAAAGGTTGTGCAACAAACTATTAAGTTAGGGGTACCATCATTTTTGTCCAGGCCTGTTCCATGAGTTCATTTTTTTTTAATAATTCCGTTGAAGCATGGTTGAAAAGCAATGTCTGATTTTCATTGGTTAACATTCATAGAATTCTTATTTATTATTACTTTTGTCAGATTAAAGTTATTTCTGTGACCATTGTGAGTTTTTCTTTCATTGACCGAAGGGTACGAACAATTTTGTCCACGTGTGTAAGACTGAGCAAACTTCATTCGGGTCACTTTAGTGGCCACCTCAGCTTGGAGAGTTTGTTTTATTACCCAAACTGAGATGTCCACACCAAGCCACCACATGATAACTGACGAAAGATTTAATCAAAGACTGATGAAACATAAGGAGTCATGAGGACTTTACATACCTTAAAATAATTCATCTTTCTTTATTGCTTTGATGTTTTGCAAATAATTAGACTCATCTGTATTAGACTCAAAGCAGAGCTTATTGTCAATTCCAGTACAGTGCATTTGTCTGCTCTGAGACTGTGAGGTTGTCATAATTAGGTTTGAACATTTCCAATAAGATCATAATTGTATATTTACAGTATAATTAAAATTCTGCCTAGAAAACTATTTAAAAAGGACAGAATTTTTAATATGTGGCATTAAGCTAGATAATGACAGTAGGAAGCCAAGCAAAATGTAACCCACACCTAAATCCTGACTTAAAATTGCATCAAGAGATAAACAGATAAACAAAATGCATGTGAAACAAATATAATTGTTGTTAATTTTTGCCAATAAAGATCTTAAATTGGCTGGGCTGGGTTTGGGCTGGGGTGGAGTGGGCTGGGCTGGGCTGGGGTGGACTTGTTGCAAGAGGGCCTCAGCTGTTCATAGGTATAAGCCGGGGCTCCAATGAAAAAGTTGGGAATAGACACACAATGACAGAATTGTCAGCAGATTTTATCTGTTGTTGTAAGCACTTCTAAAATCATTAATATACAGGATAAACAAGATGGGTGACAGAACGCATCCCTGTGGTTAACCAACAGAGGAGTACAGTTTAGATGACAACACACCAACACACTGTGATCTGTCTGTCAGAAAATGTAATAACCAGTCAGTAAGGTTTCTATTTATGTTGAAATTGAGCAGAAGTTTTTTTTCAGTATGTACTGTAAATATGACTGGACCCTCAATGTGCTTAATAAAAGCTGTGTTAAAATAGGCAAGTTGAAGTGGATCTAACTGGCATTTCACTTGCTTTAAAATTTCCAGTCTAATTAATTTCTCTATATCAATGAGTTAAGAGCAACAGGTCTAAAGTCATTCATGACTTTAGGGTTTTTGCTCTTACCTACTGGTAAGATAATAGCATGTTTCCAAATTGTGGGATATACTCAGTAGAAGAGACTGAGTGAAAATGATTGAAAAAAAAGCCATTTAATTACAAAGTACAAGATCTTATTACATGACCACTCATCGTTATCAGGCATAATCAGGTTATCAGGCTCAGGGCTTTTACCTACACTATGGATAAAATTATTTGGCTAAATTATTGATTAATTAGCGAATTCACATGTTTCAATGAGGCCCCTTATCCACAGTGAAAGGCAAACTTAATGTTTAATACACCAATACATCTTGGATAAGGCTATGCTTCCAAATTTGTGGCAATAGTTTTATGATTACCCTTTTCCTTTTCCAACATGACTGTGCCCCTGTGCACAAAGCAAGGACTATAAAGACATGGTTTGATGAGTTCGGTGAGGAAGATCTCCACTGACCTGCACAGAGCCATGACCTCAACCCCATCAAGCACCTTTGGGATGAACAGGAACTGAGATTGCGAGCGAGGCCTTCTCATCCAACATCATCAGAATGGCTATGGTTATAGCTGCAAAAGGGGCACCGACTACATATTGAAGTAAATGTATGTGGATACAATGTAATTGCAAGTTTGGCCAAATACTTTTGACCATGTAGTGTATCTTACACTTCATATAGACATTTATAAAACAATGAGAACTTATATTAATAGTAGAGGTTGCCTTGTCCATGTTCAACTCAATTTTATCACGAAAAAAAAAATGTATTATTGATTTTTCAACTTTTTAAAATCATTAGACAAATGTTTATTACAACTAACACTATGTAAAGGGACAGGCTTTCTCTTTTTATGTATGCCCATCATAAATTTCATACCCTTCCAGACAGCCTTAGGGTCCCAACTAAACCTTGACCTAGAATTATCTTCTTGTAATATGCTTCTTGAGATATATCTATTCTTTCAGTTTTGACAAAAAACTGAAAAAAGTTTTCACTAATTTAATAAGAATACTTTGTGATGTTTTCTTCGACTTACATGGGTTTTAAATGGCAAGGCTGGCAAAATATTATAATGAAATTATTTCTGTTATGGTGGTACAATGGCTCAATATTTATTGTAACAGTGTCACCTCACACCACCAGGTGTGGAGGGGTTCAAATTATGCCTTCAGTCTGCGTGTACTTGAAACTTACATGTGGTTTCCAAATAACTCGTAGTCTATGATTGGAGGCGTGTATGTGTATGTACTTGTGCCCCGGGAAGGGTATCTCCCTAGGATAGGCTTCAGGTTAACTTGACCCTGCAGAGGATAATTGCAATAGATAATGGATGGAGGGATGTATCTGCCTGTAGTATGTACTGTAGATGACTTTTGTACATGACTATGGATTAAGTAGAATTGTACAGTGATTGCTTAGGTTACATTGTTTTTTACATATGTCCAATATTTCTGGTGCGTAACACAGAAACCACTATTAGAAACCTGTAATACAAGGAAGACGGTAAGTCTGAATATAAGAATTTTAGCATTATAATAGTAGCAGGAACAGTTTCAGTCAATGGTTGCTTTAGAAAAGATTACTTCTGCTCTTTTAGATTCTGTTGAGCCTTCCCCTAACCCAACATGTTGAAAAGCGACATGTTTTTCATTTCCCCAATGGTCTTTTGTTTTGAAGTAATTTAGACTGTTACACAGTCTATAATAAAATATTATAAAGTCAATTTAACATCTTCAGATTTCAGGGTACTTTATAATGAATCAATTTTAAACCTAGCTCAAGGCCTCTGCCATTATGCCTTGCACAACAGATGCTGCAAAAAATGTTATTATACTGTAAGCCAGCTTTTGTCTTCTTCCATTCTTGGGATAGCACTTAATAAACATTTCCATCAAACTATTCATTAGAGGTTTATCTCTTTTAATTCCTGTGGTATAGTTTATCTCTCTTTAGGTAGTTAAGAGAGAACATCCGAGCCTCCAAGCCTCTAAATCTCTCACTTTTAATTATCTAGGAGGTTATCGTGACTGCTCATCAGTGCAATATCATTTAATAATTGAGCAGATAAATGTTGTCTCTTGTACAGTACTGTCATCTTGGGTAATGATGTCCTACTATATACATTCGTTCCTAGCAGGAGCTCCCAACGCCTACAGTCTTTAGTAGGTGTGACACCACCTGGGTAAACTGTATTATTGTTCCCAAAGAAACATTGCATGTGAGGACTAAATCTCACGGACAGTTCCTACAGAACATTAGTCTAATATAGTGACAACATTTCAACACAACTGTGTTTAGAGAAAACACTTCTGTGTTTTAATGTGCTTTTACCGTCAGTACCAATAAATTGTAATGATACAAAAAAGGATTCTGGCTATCATAAGTCTAGCTCCATCTATAATATCATGCAAAATAGTTCATCCCAATTATAATAAAAAAAAAAAAAACCTGACAAATGCACAAGACTTTTTAATAGATTATAAAGCAATATACTGTATTGTTTATCTTGATAGATCCCTATAATGAAAAGTTTATATCCATCATTAATTTAGTTCATCCTAATCCAGCTGAAAAAGAGATATTTTCAGACAACCATCTTGACCTGAAAAATGCACAAGTCTATCTAATGGAAAATAAATGAAAGATGTCGTTTGTCTTTGGAATGTCTCTCATCTGGCGGGAAACCCTTGTGCATAAATGCATAAAATGGCATCAGTGAGGTGCATCGGTGTCAGCTCTGAAAAAAAAAAAAGTAGATTTTTTTACATTCGCTGACATTTTGTTCAGGGCTTCACATCAGTAGCAACTTGTTCTCACTGACTGCTTCAGGGGATGAATATAGGAAATAAAAATGTGTATAACATTTATAATGGTTGCTTCATCTCCTTTTGCTGTCTGAATAACAATCTGCATACTACCATGAAAAAAAAATTTGTCTTACTATAGTACACTAGTCTGATGTTTGGGATGCAGCCTTTCAGTCGTGACTGTAGTTGTAGTACAAAGCAAGAAAACCAGACCCTTGTCATCAACGAGAGCCCAATGGGGAGAGTGGACAGCTTCTGGTACCTTAGCACAGGACCTGTCATGGTCTTGTCTCAGCAACACCATCATGGAAAAAGGTCAGACAGAATCTCTACCACCTTAGATGCCTGAGAGATGGTGCAATCAGCTGAGCGCATCATCACCTCTGAGCTCCCTGACCTGCACTTGATCTACAGCAAGCAAAGCTGGACCAAGGCCAGGAAGATAGTGAAAGACCTCAGCCACACCAGCAATGGACTCTTCTTTCTGTTGTGGTGAGGAAAGCGCTTCTGATCCCTGAAGGTCAACAAAGAGAGAGGAGAAGCTTCTTCCCACAGACTATTCAAGCCCTCAACCAGAACATCGGACTTACTGAGTGATTGGGCTTGTGTTGTTTCCTTCACATCATTGTTGGAGCACAGCACTACCAATCACACTGCACAATTGCACTTGACACATGTTGCTCGTTTCTTATATACACATAAATGAGGACTAACTTTAAAATATGAACAATCCCAATGCTGCTGTCATTCCAGTTATTCCATGAAAGATCAAATCAAGTCTGCTACAGAATTTGATAAAAATCATATTATTATTATTACTTCATGTAGTTTTTTGATAGTTTTTTTGAGTCTTGACTATCTGTGTGCAACGATCAGGTTGTATTGCTTAAAACAGACAGTCTAGCTTTGCTACCTAAGATTTTTTACAGTTAGGCATCACAGTGGCTTAGTGGTTAGCACTGTCACCTTGCACCTCTAGGGTCCGTGTTTGATTCTCACCTCGAGGTCTGCATGAACAAAGTTTGCATGTTCTCCACGTGCTTGGTGGCCTGCCTCCAGGTACTCTGCCAGATTCGACTAATTGGCATTCCCAAATTGCCCTTAGTGTGTGAGTGAGCACGTGAGATTCACTAACTCTCCTGGGATATATTGTCAACCTGTATACTGGAAAAAGTCAATGAGTGAGTGAGAGAGTTTACAGTTAAATGCTATGGAAATTTCTTTAGTCTAATCAGGTAACTGTAACTCCTGTGATGTCAACATGGGAATCTGCATTAGAATGAGAAAACAGGACAACCTACAAATATGGCCACTGAGGACTACAGTTCACAGTGATTATGGATTTTCTCATGTTCACATTTGTGCAGCTAGTGATTGCACACACCTGGACCCAATTATGTACACACTCGTTCCAGATAAGCCCCCTTGCTGCGCTTTGAGTATACACTCTGTTTTGTTCTACCCATCGATACCATGATTTGGTTATTGATTGTCTTTCTGGTTTCGGCTCTGCTTTCTGGTTTTCCCTATTCCATGTTGATTGTTGATTGCCTGACCCTAGCCTGCATCTAGACCTTAGGTCTGGTTAAGTTATTTGTCATGATTACTATGTTCAATAAAACACTGTACCCTGCGCTTTTGTCTGTACCTGCAGAGCTGACAAATGAAAGTTTCTGCCTTTCCTTCGTTGAGAGTTACTTTACTTATAGATAAGGACCTATTATGCTAATTTATTTATTTATTTATTTATTTATTTTTGCAAACAAAAAATGTGAGGAAAAAAATCCTTTTCTCATTTTATATTGGCCTGGGTAAAAACAAACCAATACATTTCCCTCCCTAATTTGACCTCAGATAAGAAGATCTCTTGCTGCGGCTTGTCACTCTGCTCTGCCCAGCTCTTATGGTGGGGAGCGGTTCGGCAGTAGCTTATTTGCATAGACACTGAAACGGCACATTTAGAACAGGAGTGTAACAGGGAGTTTGGGGAATGAAAAATGTGTTGCATCACCAAATGCTGAATAGACTAATAATCCTCTGCTTAATTTAAGGGTGCATTAACGTGTTCCCTGATTGCTAAAGTTCAAGAAACAATATCATACTCCAATATGTTCAATTTACACAATTTCTTCACGCTTCTGTTCAGTTTTGTGTCCAAAATCTCTTCTATATCAGCATAATCATCTTCACTAATACTTTGCAAGAGGTGAACGCAACATCGCAAGTTCTGAAATTGCTTACAGGGGAGGAGCACACAGCCAGAAACGAGCTGGCAAAATGTGGTTTATTAAATTGTAGTGTTTTGTATGTGTTTTCTATTTGGCTTTTTGTGAAGTAGATGAATTGTGATCAGTTACAGACACAAGTGTTTTTTTGTTAGTTTTTTTTTCTTCTTCTTCTTCTTTTTTTTTTATGGAATCCAAAGTTTCCATAGCATCCTAGTAGATTTCAATAATATCTTCAGGCTTGTGGATCTTTGGTGCTCATAGACATCTGTGCTATTTGCATTTAAAGTGCCTTTCCCCTCAGGCAAGAAACATTGGTACAAGGCATTTGTGGACATGGGGTTCATCCAACAGAATTTAATTGGATAATAAAAAGTTATATTATGTAAAGTAAATTAGAAATACCAATGCTATTATCATGCTAATTAAAGGAGGTATAGGTGGATGAAATCTTTCTGGTTAAAGGATTGTTTTACATTTTTACCATATAGTATATAAAATGTACATTAAAAAAGTTGCTGTTATTGATACATTTGGACCAGGACCTTGTACTTACTGTACATGCTGGAGCTCATATGATTTTATCATGACAACCATGTCATGACAATTATGTTTAACTTCTTTGCAGGTCTGATGAAATTATTTAACTTTAATGAGTTATTCAGATGCAAGGCTGTGACTATATTTACGCACTAGCAGAGGGAATGTTTATGTAGATATCAGGGTCGGCAGATTGGAGAGACCGCTTCCAGTTGAATCACTGTTTAAAAAACCTTCCTAGCTGACTACAAATTAACTCATATAAGCTGTGGCTATATTAAATTTCAACTAGATTATATGTATCAATCAAACGTTTTTTTTTTTGTAATTTTTTTTTGTTTACAAATTTAGAAACACAATCAGATAAATAAATAAATAAGAATTGAAAGTGTTCACTCAACATCCCATGCTTATTGGCCATTATCAACTATTCTATTCTGATTCACAAGGACAGTGTAATATAATATCTTGTGAGTCATAACTCATTTGAATGATTGCAAAGAAAGAGCTAGTCTCTGGTTTGACAAGCAGGCAAAATAAAATATTAAACACAGGGCTAACAAGATGTACAACAAAAGTGAAAGCAGCTCTCGCTCCATCATTCCATCAAATCCTGATAATGCTACAGATAATCATAGCCGCTAGTCCTAGGAAGCAAATTAGTCGTACTTTTACAGGAGAGGGGTAGCGTATTTTCCACTCTCCCATCAATTGGAGTGAAATTAGCCAATGATTAGCATCTGTTACCTGATCCAGGTGAAGGGGGCAGTTAGATCTTCCCTTGGGTTTATGCCATTCCCTAGTGGTGTATGAACAACTGTTATGGTGTCACCTAGTAGTGTATGAACAGCAGTTTTAATAGATGCAATCAACTTGGATGAATCATATGTAGCCGCTAGTCCTAGGGAGCAATTTGGTCGTACTCTTATAGGGAAGGGGAGCATATTTTCCACTCTGTGCCTAGTAGCGTACCTTCAGAGTCAAGGATCTGATTCCTGCCTCCAGCGGATTTCCTCTGGGTGCTTTGGTTTCCACACATAGTCCAAAGACAAATTAGGCTAATTAGCATTTCCAAATTGCCCATAGTGTAATTTATTACAGAATGAGTAATTGTGTGCTTGCATACCCTGTGATGGACTGGCACCCTGTCTAAGGTGTACCCCGCCCTGTACCCCCTAGTACCCTTTGACAGTTTCCAGGCCTCCCATGACACTGAACAGGATATGCGGTATAGAGAATGAAAGAATGAATGAAAACCAATGTAGGGCCACTGATGGACTGTGGGAATAAGTGTGGCTGACAGAAGATCCCATTGTCAACACTTGAACATTAATATGAGTGTGTTTATATAGAATATATATTGTATATTACATGGTGTCCAAATAACAAGTAGATAAATGCTGATAAATTAACATATCCAAGAGTTAGTAGTCGCAGTACCACATTATTCATTATATGTTCTTTCCTAATCAAATAAGTTTAACAAACCATAATCAAACATATCGTAAAGATCTAGACTGACAGTATCTACATTTTAAATATCATGGAGAAGACTGGAGGAGACAGCATCACCATCAGAGTTAGTGCTTAACTTGAGGACCAAATGAATTAAATCAGTTATTAATTATTCATTAAATTAAATGAGCTATAAGTCTAGCAGATATTTTCCTCTGTAATATTATCTATTATATGCTCTTTTTTTCATAGGAGAGCATATCAGATGAATCAAAACAACGGCATGAGTTTATTAATTAAACAAATCAATAAGAGAATGGGAAGCATGACAAAATAGGTTATATCTCATGCATATGTAACAATTACATGACCTTCATTTAGTAGCTTTGTGGCAAATTTTGCACACAATATGTTGTGCTTAAGGTATTGAATGTGCATTATAATGAGGATGGAGATCATATTGTTAAATTAAACATGGTTTTAGCAATTGATAGTACTATTTAAGTAATAATAAATAAGAATATACGAAATGCATCCCTTGTAGGCTTTGAAGATGCTGCTGCCTTTTAATTGCCTTTATCTGACATTGTTTCTAAAGCAGATAAAGAACGACTGCATTTATTCCATTGGGATGAAGAGTACATGACCTGGTCACAGGCACGAGCCAAATTGCAAGAGCTGTTAATGAAAATGCAACTGCACAGAGGATGAAGGAGCATGATGGAGCTTAGGAGAGTGAGCTTGGAAACAGATCTCCATCTTTTATTCGCTGCATCCTATTATACATGGTTGAGGTCCAGAGCTGCAGAGATTGCTGGTAGTCATCCACTGGAGCATTCTGCAGATTAGAGTGTGATACAGGAGCATGAACCAGCAACAGCAGTAAATATGCTATAAACCACTTCCATACATATTGACCGAAATGAATGATGTGGAAGCCGTAAGCTTGACATCAATGATTCAGTAGTGGCACAAGCTGATGAGAGTTTGAGTGTATATCCGCATTGCGTATGTAGCTTGTATGTAAAAGAGCTGACCCACAGGCTGACAAAGCAGGTCTAATGACATTTGCAGAGGCTTTTATAATCAGCACAAGCTTGTATCACATGTGTATAAATCTGCAAACTCAGCAGGTGCCTTATTATGTGCATATCCATAATTCCAGTTTTGACTAAGTGCTTTTGCAGACACGTGAGTAAGATGATGTGAGTCACAAAAACAGACAGCAGATGTACCATTAGGGTACAAGGTATTTTCATTGATAATTATGTTCAGGATGTATTTATGAGAAACAGGCATATGCAAATGGATGAAGAAGGTAATAAGAATATTAATGTGCATTTTTCCCTATGTAGGGTGTAAAATCCCTTGTTCCACACACCAAGTATTACCCTTGATCAGGGGTTAGAGAGGGATTTGGGATTCAGCCTTGCGTTAGAAGCACTGTAGCTCACATTATCTAGAAACAAAACACAGATGGTTTGAAAACAATTTGGAATGACATGGAAGCAATTACTAAGGAGACAAAGATTTAAGATGACATAACATTATCAGTGAGGGTGATAAGCGAGTGAAAAAAAAAAAAACTTTTTTTGCAGAAAGTGTTTTAATGACCGGTTTTGAATTTGGGATTTGGCAAATGATACATTCAAGTATCATCTGTTTTGCCACCCAGAAGTGGGCGGGACCATGGAGGACAGATGTTCAGGTGCAAAAAGTGCGGGTATCTCTTTTTAACTTACATTTTTATTTCACAGCTTCAATGTATTTATTGTTTAGTGTCCTGAGTGACACAATCGGAAAATGTGTTCTGTAGAATTATACTTTTAGTAAGGTTTAATGGATTCACACAGGATTCAAGCTTCAAATATTTGATTGAGGTGAACGTATTTCAATTGTGCCACTCAGGAGCACAGCGTGATATTCATATAATTAAATGACATCATAATTATAAAGTAAAACTGAAATTCCAAAGTAAAATATCCAACACAGCAAGGTCAAAAGGACAGAACAATCACTGTATGAATGAATGCATGTAATAAGCCATCTGTAGAATCATGTGGATTTATACACAGATAATAAAAATTTAGGTTTTTACCATTTGGCACCATCTGCTGCAGATTTTATGATGCACAGATCCAGTAAACATTAAGCGATTCCTTCCTCAACACATTAGGCAACTACTGTACAGCATTTAGCATTTAGCGACCTCTCTACCTTTGTATTGTGTTGGTAGAGATGGGTTTCATAAACAACATCTTTGGTTAGAGTTACAGTACATCGGCTACAGCATGGTCCATGTCAGAGGCTTTGTGCCAAACCACAAAGGATGCCCTGTGTGTGCCTGAGCAGGGCAAGACCATACCTCCAGGACATAATTCATAGGACATGGGAGGAAAACATGGTATAATTTCTGAAATTATGTATTAGTCAGTTTTCACCTTGATGCAACTGAAAAACTAAAGTTTAATAACATCAGATCCATGGCTAATGAGCACACTGACTGGGTATTGCTTGGAATTTTACTACTGATCACTGAAGGAAGGAATGAATGAATAAATAAATAAATAAATAAATAAAGTAAAGGTCTGCCCTGCAGAGATGTGATACGCAAGCCAAGTGGCTACACTAGATGTGCAGGTGCTGCTAAAGAAACAGGCAATACACTCTCTGTAATGTATAATATGTTTTTTCAAAACCTTTCATGCATAAATGATTTACACACAGATTATTACACACAAATTATTTGATTTTCCATTAGTTTGTTTGATTCTTCATTTATAGTATATATGTTAGAAAGTAAATGGATTGTCCACAAGTAAAAACAAAAACAGAGAAAAAAGCTAAAACAGTATGCTTGAAGTAATATATATTTTTAATTGATTATTTAAAAAAAAAAACTATATCCAGAACTAGAATGTAATGTAAAATACAACAAGAAGTTTTTTATAAACATAAAAAATATAAATATATTAATAAGCAGAAGACCAATGGTGACTATTGTAATTATTCCCATTTTGTACAACTGTTATAGGACTTCCAGTTAACATTCACACACCGCGGGCAATTCGGGAACAAGACCTGACATGGGAATTGAACCCAGGACCTTGAGGTGCAATGCAATAGTGCTAACCACTAAGCCACTCTGCCACCTTGGGTAATGCTATGCTAAAATATTTTTTAATAAACTACAATGGATTTTTTTATTGGTGTGGACATGAGCATGGACATGTGTACATATGGACATAATTCCAAGAATAGAAACAGCATCTTCCACTAGATCTGAGAGACCTAAACATCTACAGTAGTTAATACAAATGTACTTCTATGTATTTATGCAATCTTCATGTTGGTGTGTGTCTGGATGTGGATAGATGCACATCTCTCTCTCTCTCTCTCTCTCTCTACTGGCCCGATGCAGACAGATATCAGATGAGCTGTCTCACAGACAGCCTTTGCCCAAGGATTGGCAAATTTACAACAAGGCATTTTGGCTTATTCGGAAGATCTCTGGCAGAGAGAAAGTCTATCTTTTAGTTTCTGTGCATCAGTACTATATGTATGTATGTATGTATATATGTACTATTGAGCATGTAATCTTCCATACATGCTAATCTTCTGCACAATGTTTGCACAGTTACATAGTATTATACTGTATATACAGTATATAACACACCACATCTTTGTGTTATTACTAATGTACCTTCTGTATATTATAGCACATTGACTGCACATTGTTTCACAGTTATACTGCACATATACTTTGCACAATGACAAAGTTGAATTGAATAATTTTATTATTATTATTATTATTATTATTATTATTATTATTATTATTATGTATTGGTCCTTCATTTGTTTCCCACTTATGGTCTGACTAATTTTGTATTGACTCAGCCTAGCACAAAATAAAATTTGGTTCTTTTAAGGGACCTTCATGAATGCTAAAGTGTATGCATTCTTAAAAAGCAGCTCTAGAAATAGGAGACATTCCCCAGACATCTTTACTCAGCGACACGGTGTCAGAGCAAAGCTCTAATTTCTTACTGAGCAAACAGCATTTTCACCTGGCACAAACTATTTTCCTCCATGCCTTCAGGCAGAGGCATATGAGGTTACATAAATCCATGCAAGGCTATAATACCTCACAATTACATGTTTTATAACACCTCCTGCCCTGCACTACTAAGCCTGAAACACATATATCCATCAAATGTCTATAAAATGTGGGGAGAGAAAGAAAGTGACTGTTCTATTTCAAGACTAGTTCTTTAGCCTCACAGATATCTAACATCTTAAGCTTCTTTCCCTGTCCAGCCCTTTCGTGCATTAACTACAAGAAAAGCTAAGTTAAATGATTAGGCTAATATTGCATTAAAAGTGTGGAGGATGTGTCCAGGCTCCCAGGAGTTTTAAGAGGTTAAACAAAGCTTAAGAACCTTTAATAAAGCAGTGCTCAGAGAGGAAAGAGGAAAAATCTTTTGAAAAAGAGGTAAAAGATAATCAGGTAATCAGCTCCACCACCATCACCACCACCCAATACCACTGAGACACATTCTCACTCTGTCCACAAAAGAAGTGGTCAAACACAATAAGAATTTGTATACTTTGGCAGGAACGTGGTAGAAACCCGTAAGGGCGTAGTATTATCTTCCTGGATGTGGAGCTGTTGTGTGGTTTTTGGACATGCTCAAAAAAGGCCTGCTAAGGATGTGGTCGAAGCAACATTCAGGAAGAACCCATTGTACTGACAACGTTAACCAGTTAACGGCATAACTAACACGTCTTAGGGACAGTGTAGCATGGGGCAGACGGGGAAGACTGGATGGCATTCTGATTGAGTTCTCTTCAGGATATCACTACGTTGTCGCTACTGTACTATACGTCATATAGCATATACATGGAGTTCTCACAACTCCCTCTCCAGACTTGTGATGAATCCATACCATGTTCCTAAAGACTGCATTAAGTTCATATTATGTTGTTCCGGTGCTTACCACATTTATGACATGCATGCAGCAGGTTATGAGTGCATCTTTGTCAAGTTCAGAGAATTTAATATAAATACCAGATTCAGTTCCTCACGCCATCAAAAGCACATGATGATGTATTTATTCCAAACCAGCCTGCTCCACATGAAGACTCAACGTAAACAATATATCATGGAGTAGGTGCATAAATGTTGACCAGGAGGTCCAGGGTCCTTCGAGGATTGATGTAAATCTTGTAATTTTGCAAACAAAAAAATAAAAAATCCTTTCCTCCTTGTGCTCCTGAGTGTGTACAATTTGGCACCCTTCAAGAAGCCTAACTAATATAAACCTTGCTTGATCAGCTCCAAATCATAGAAATTACACTGTCAAGTTTAAATAGCTTATGTATTTCACTTAAACACAAATTGAATTAAACACACAGTCGATAAATATTAAAGGCATTACCTTAAGAAATGTTAAATAAGAAAATAAAGACAAAGAAGTAAGCGAACATAAATCAATAAATGAAGATAAATAAGTGTAGTCAGTAAGATAAATTAGAATGCAGTCGTAAAAGGAGGACGAATAGCAATGACTCAGGAAGTGTATAAGGCTGATTTGTATTTCTTCGTGCACTCCCCTAACGTACACATAACTCTAGGAGGCACCATCGCATAACCCGCAGCAAAATTAACACAGCAAAGAGGGGCCAAAACCAACATGCATCGCTCTTAATATAATGCATTGGAGTTAACATGGTTCTAGGGGGAAAAAGTCGTGACTAATTTTAAACTGTGTGTCTATCACAACAAAATCTATCGAGAAAAACTTTCAGAGCATGAGCTTGTCTCTAGAAGATGGAATCTTCTAAGTAGCTATAAGGGGAGAAATTAAATTATTCAAACTGTGTTGTTTAGGATTTAAGTGTCTACACTTCTGAACAGTATTACTCTGATTTAACGACTATTAATCTAAATTTAAACCCATTGCAACAATTTATCAGACTGTTTTTGTGCACATAATTACCAAAAAAAACCCTCTGCCATCCAGATTGCTTTTGCCTAACACATACATACAGTAGCAGTGAAGATCCTGACAATGGGTAATGAACACATTAAAGGCTTGCACTATTACATTTAGGTGTTTTCTACACAAATGTGCATTAACACAGAAGCATATAATTAGTACATCCATTCATTCCAGTTGAGGTTGCAGCTTTGTTTAACACTTTAATAGAGCCAGCACCAAGCGAATGATAAGTGACCGATCTGGTTTGTCTAAATCTGCAGTGAGATGTGCCATATCCAAATATCCAAACCAGTCCCTCAGGCTTCTTATAACACATCCTGCTTTCCCTACGGCATCGGAAATGGAGCATTAACACGTTCTGGACGAGAGTTATTGAGACACTTAATAAAAAAAACTAAAACAAAAAAAGAATGTAGGCAGCATGGTAGTGTCAAGGTTAGCAGAGTCCTGCATGGAGTTTGCATGCTTTCCCTGTGCTTGGTGGTTTTCCTCCAGGTACTTTGGTTTCCTCCAACAGTTCAAAGACATGCAGATTAGTCTAATCGGTGTTTCCAAATTGCCTGTAGTGTGCCCTGAGTTGGATTGGTAACCTTCCAGGGTGTACCCCACCTCTAGCCCAATGTGCCCTGGGATAGGCTCCAGGCCTCCCGTGTCACAAACTAACCGGAGATGAACCAGAAGACTAGCAGTTAGCCCTGTAGCGTGGATGGTAAACCCAAACGTGGAAGTAGCGCGAGCAGGCAGGATAACCACGCTGGTTATTATTAGAACTCTCCCGAAGCGAGAACAAGAGTTTACACATGGGTGACGTAGTGAAGGGTTTAAGTTGAGATGTGTGGAATACCGGGTGGATCCGGAGCGCTGCAGGCAGCTGGAGCCAGTAGGTGACAGGGTTAATCCGGAGGTTGATGCGGTATGGTCCGATGAATCTGGGTGATAGTTTCCGTGATTCTGTCTGCAGGTGTAGATTTCTTGATGATAACCATACCTTGTCACCTACTTGGTACATTCGTCCCGGTGGGTGTCGACGGCGATGTTGAACGGTGTAGCGGGTGTAAGCAAGTCGGATGGCGTTGTTTGCTCATCTCCAGAGCCGTCGACACCGGCGAACCAACTGTTGGGCTGAAGGTACTTCAACCTCTGGTTCTTGATGGTCGAACATCGTTAGAAACCGTAGCACACCTTGAACGGGCTGAGGTTGGTGGCAGAGGACGTATAGAGGTTGTGAGACAACTCAGCCACGAACTCGTCCACGTCCCTCCTCATATTTGGCCACCAGAAGGCGCGTTGAATGAAGAGTAGTGTGCGTCACCTTCCGGGGTGTCCAGAAATTGGGGAGGAGTGTCCCCACTGGAGGACGTCTGTCTTGACGGAGTCGGGGACATAGAGACGACCAGGCGGCACACCTGCCTCCGCAGTCTGTTCCTGGCGAACCCTCGTTTCCAAATCCCAGTTAATTGGTGCAAGGATCTTGGTGGGTGGTAGGACAGGCGCGGGGTCCGCCCGGGGGACGTCTTCTTCGTGCTGTCGGGATAGAGCGTCGGCCTTGGTGTTCTTGGACCCCGGGCGGTATGACAGTTGGAAGTTATAATTTTCGAAAAACAATGCCCACCGCCCCTGTCTGGGGTGGAGTTGTTTCAATGTGCGGATAGTAGTGAGGTTCTGATGGTCGATCCAGATGATGAACGGCTCTCTGGCGCCCTGGAGCCAGTGTCGCCATTACTTCAAGGCCCACTTTATGGCCAGCAGCTCGCGGTCCTCTACTCCGTATCGCTGCTGAGTGGAGTCAAATTTTTTGGAGAAAAAACTGCAAGGGTGCAGTTATTGGTCTGGACCTCGCTGGGAGAGAACGGCTCCGGCGCCCACATCCGAAGCGTCCACCTCCACAACGAATGGTTTGTCAGCATCCGGGTAAAGAAGGATGGGGGCAGTGGTGAAGCGGCGACAGAGTTTGTGGAAGGCGGAGATGGCAGTGGAGGTGAGATGGAAGGGGTGAGATGAGGGGCGAGTCAGAGCGGTTAATGAGGCTGCAACTGTACTGTAGTCCCGGATAAAGCAACGGTAGAAGATAGCAAACCCAAGAAATCGCTGGAGTTGTTTGAGAGTCTTGGGTAGGGGCCAATGACTCACAACTTCCAGTTTCTGTGGGGCCAGGGCCACACCCTGGGATGAGATGACAAAACCCAGGAACGTGGTGGAGCGCTCGTGAAAAGCGCACTTTTCCAACTTAAAGTACAGTTGGTGGGCGAGGAGTCTCTTTAGGACCGCCCTGATGTGCTGGACGTGTTCGTTGATGGTTCGGGAGTAAATGAGGATGTCGTCCAGGTAGACGAACACCCAGCGGCTGAACATGTCTCTGAGATCATCGTTGATAAATTGTTGGAATACCGCGGGTGCTTTGCAGAGACCAAAGGGGATGACCAGGCTTTCATAGTGTCCGGTAGGGGTGATGAAGGCCGTCTTCCACTCATCCCCCTCTCTGATGCGCACCAAGTTGTACACGCTCCGGAGGTCAACTTAGTGAAAATGGTGGCGCCAGAGAGGGCGTCCAGGGCAGAGTTGGTAAGAGGCAACGGGTGTCGGTTCTTGATGGTGATGTTGTTGAGTCCCCGGTAATTGACACAGGGACGAAGACTACCATCGCGTTTCTTCACAAAAAAAGAACCCTGCGGCGGCAGGTGAGGAGGAGGGCCGGATGGTACCATGGCGAAGACCGCTGGAGACATACTGCTCCATTGCCTGCATCTCGTTCTTGGATAGGGAATAGAGGTGGCCACGGGGTGGGATGGAACCTGGCTGAAGGTCGATCGCCAGGTCGTAGGAGCGATGTGGAGGTAGATGGCTGGCACGTTTCTTGCAGAAGACTTCAGCCAGGTCCCGGTAGTCTCGTGGCATGTTATCTGTGTCGACATCGGGGACCTCGGTCTCCCTAAAGCATGTCCCAGCCTCGGCCCGTAGGCATAGTTCGTTGCAGGTCTGTCCCCATTGTAGGATACGATTTTGGGTCCAGGAGATGAGTGGGTCGTGATGCAGTAGCCATGGATGTCCCAGGATGATAGGTGGTGATGGAATTGAGGTGATGTAAAGCTGGATCTGTTCCTGATGCTGGTTAATGACGAGGGTGATAGGCTGGGTTCGGAGAGTGATGGGACTGGAGGAGAGGGGCCGACCATCAACTGATGTAATAGTTATGGGCTGGGATAACGCCTCTGTCTTTACCCGCAGTCTTTTGACATAAGAAGAGTCAATGAAGTTGCCCGCGGCACCGGAATCGATGAACGCGGTACTTCCAACTCGTTTGTGGTCAAACTGGAGGTGTACTTTTACCGTGAGACGGGAATCATCGGTCAAGGTGGTGGAGAGGGAGATGGAACCCGATGAGCCACTCTCATTTCTCACCGGGTCTGCGCGTTTCCCGGTCGCAGAGGACAGATGGCTCGGTGGTGTGTAGCAGATCCACAATACGCGCAGAGCCCCTCTCTGAATCGGCGTTCCCCTTCTGCAGCGGTTAAGGAGGCGCGCCCTAATTGCATGGGTTCCCCGGCTTCTGTGTTGACCACGGTGGGAGGTGGAGAACCGACGGGAGCAGTGAATGAGTATCGGGCTTCGAAGACTGGAGCTTGGGGGAAGAAAGTGGTGGATCGAGGAGCAGACTGATGTAATGGCATCGTGATGGGCGGCAGGGTATGGGGAGCTGGCTTGGGGCAAGCGAGCAGACGTTGGTCGATCCGGAGGGCGAGTTGGATTAAGCCCTCCAAGGTTGCTGGGAGCTCTCATCCGGCGAGCTCGTCCTTTATACGCGAAGCCAGTCCCTCGTAGTAGGTCGTCCGGAGGGCGGAGTCTCCCCAGTCGGTCTGCACAGCAAGGGTACGAAACTCCGCGGTGTAGCGGCTCACGGATGACCCTCCCTGCCGTAGGTGATATAGTTTGGAGTCGGTCTCCACCTCAGCAGCAGGATGTTCGAAGGTGGGTTTGAGTTGGCTGGTGATTTCCGTGTATGAACAGGCGACGTCTAAATCTGAGCGAAGAACTGCCATGGCCCACTCAGCTGCCTGCCCGGATAGCAACGAGATGAGAAGAGCAATGCGCAGTCGGTCTGTGGAGTACCTGGTGGAATTGAACTCAAACACGAGATCCAATGCGGTTAGAAAAACACTGCACTTCCCATCTGTGCCATCCCATTTATCCGGTAAAGCCAGAAAAACATCAGAAGATGAGGAGGGAGTTGGCGGTGCAGCAGCCGCTGCGATGGGCGTGGCAACAGCCGGCTGAGTGGCCGCCCCGCGGAGGGTCGCATTCTCCTGTCGCAGCTCCGCCACCTCGCGGCACAAGACCGCGACGTCTTGGAGCTCCTTGCGGAGAGACGCGACATCACCACGGAACTGATCGATCAACTTGGCGTGCTGGTCAACCACATCGCAGAGGCGAGCAAACTCCGCTGGGTTCACTGCTGATGTCTCAGTCATTCTGTCACGAACTAACCGGAGATGAACCAGAAGACTAGCAGTTAGCCCTGTAGCGTGGATGGTAAACCCAAACGCGGAAGTAGCGCGAGCAGGCAGGATAACCACGCTGGTTATTATTAGAACTCTCCTGAAGCGAGAGCAAGAGTTTACACAAATAAACCCGCGTTCTAAATACACACACCCAATCGAAAGCGAAACCCAAGAAAGTGAGTACTCACGTTTAGACGAGCGAAGCGTCGGCGATAGCATGGGCAAAACTCAATGATTGAGCAATGTGAAGCGCCATCTTGTTTCCTTTCATTCTTCCTGAAACACGACCGTATTACTTCTGGGTCCTAGTGCCGGTCTGGTTACGAGTGTGCATGACATCCCGTGACCATGTACAGCATAAATAGCATGGAAAATAAATGAATGAATGAATGAAAACCAAAGTTTTATGACATGCTTGGTGTTCAATGATACACTTTTTTTTTTTTTAGTTTTTCCCTGTGTTCAAGTCAAACCATTTTCTTTAAAAAGAAATTTCTGTAATTCTATCCCAAATGTTGGACTTGCTTGCTTGGTTCTTTGTCTTTATTTTTTTATTTAACATTTCTTAATGTCTTTAATATTTATCGACTGTGTGTTTAATTCAATTTGTGTGTAAGTGAAATACATGAGCTATTTAAACTTTATATATATATATATATATATATTCATTTGCTTAGACATGGTTATAATGACTTCCATTTCTACCTCTGAAAAACTCTACTTTGGCCTTTTGCTCATTACTGAGCTTTGGTTTTTATGGAATTTCGTGGGTGTCACCAAGCATCTTTTATGGCTATTTTGCATACAGGAATATACACAAAAGTATGAAGAAAACCAGCAATTCCAAAAAATGTGAAATTATTTCAATAATAATTATTTTACACAATTAAATTCAGAGTGAATAAGTGATAATAACATTTCTATACGTTTTCACTTCCTTGAACTTTAATATAGCATCAGATGTTTCTTATATCTCACCCATTCACTCATCATCTATACCGCTTCATTCTGTGTACAGGATCACAGGGAGCCTATTCCAGCAGACTTTGGACACGAGGTGAAGTACAGTATGGATGGAGTGCCAATCCATCCCAGGACACACTCACACACACACACGCACACACACGCACACGCACACACACACACACACACACACACACACACACACACACATTCACATGCTCATTCACACACTATGGCCAATTTTGGGAACAGCAATTAGCCTGATCTGCATGTCTTTGGATTGTGGGATGAAACCGGAGTACCCGGAGGAAAACCACCAACCACTCATGCATCTATTTGAATTCACGTTATTGTATTATTTTCCATATGCAGTGTTTAATAATCATTCAGGCTGTTCTATCAGCTAACTTACTTGCTTGGATATTATTTTTGCTTTGTTTATAATAAGCATAAACTTACAAATGTATAATGGTCTTAAGGGACATTTTTTTTTTATTTCAGTGGTTTACTTTTGAACATTCAAACATTCATTCAACAAATCAGCCACTTTTATCAGAGCTACTCACATTGTATGTATTTGTGTGAAAATTCCTTTTTTTCCCCTTATACCCAAGGCTGAGTCCAAGTCTTTACATTCTACACAGCCAAACACACACTCAAGGCACACTTGTGATTAGAGCAGTGTAGTCAATGCATCTTTTTCTTTGCGCATGGCCAACCTATTTTGTGTTATGCCTATAAAGCGCTATTTGAGCATGCACCAGTTTGATGTAGTGATCATTCTCAATGCAAGCCTACCATTTTTGTACTGAGTCTGTGAATGAAACCATAAAGCACTCCAAGCTGAGCTCAGCTGCTTTTATTTAGCCATGAGGTTCTGTACTGTATATTATAATTATCTGCAGAATATGCGCAGTATCATTTCCCATAAAATAAATGCAGTGCAATATTTAGCAGGCCAGAATTATTCATTTTCAAATCGCTTCATCAAATATTAACAAAAACATTGTCACACAGAAGAGATCGAGTAACTGTACACTCCTTCTGTACACTGCTCCCTGCTGCTGGAAACGTTTGGTCCTATGCCAGATGACTTCCTCTAACTCAGTGGTTCTCAACCCTGGTCCTGGAAATTTTAGGGTTTTCTTTTTTTCTTTTTTTTTCTATCACACCTACCTCAAATTAGCAAAGACTGGTAAATAGGTGATTGGTTAAATCAGGTGTGCTGGGAGCTGAGGAAACACTATTACAGTATGTGCATTACTGATACCATTTACTGGTTAGCACTGTGCCCAAGCAAGTCCAGGGTTGAGGGTTTGATTCGCACCTTGGGACTGTGTGTGTGGAGATTGCATGTTGTTCCTGTGCTGGGTGGGTTTCCTCCCAGTACTCCAGGCCTCCCATGACCTTGTACAGGATAAGCGGCATCCTTGAGTTCTGCAGGAACAGGGTTGAGTAACACTCGGCTTGCCTATCTGGTGACTTAATCATTTTCTATAACGCTTATCCTGTACTGGGTCATGGGAGGCCTGGAGCCTATCCCAGGAGACTTCAGAAATGAGGCAGGGTACACCAGAGACACACATGCACACACTATGAGTAATTGTCCTGATCTGTATCTCAGTTTGACAGAAAACATAGTACTTGGAGAAAAACCCACCCAGCACATGAAGAACACACAAACTCCACACACACAGACCCAAGGTGTGACTCAAACCCTCAACCCTGGAGGCTGGTATGCCAACTATTACACTACTGGTGGCACAGGTGGCTTACCTCTTCTGCAAATGGTCATTGTGACTAAAGGTGTACTTCCAATCAGGCCAATATGTACTGATAAGGTTGATTTGGAATAAAAACCTGCAGGCATTTCCAGTGGTCTACTGAATGGTTCCAATGGACACGCCAGATCTAAAAAAGAAACTGAAGATATCTGGATAGGCATGCCTCATCATTCTTATTTTTTTGGACCTCGAGACAGATTAATGCATGGTCAGAAGACAGTTTTTAACCCCTGTATACTACAGGCCCTTGAAATTATTCCCCAGCTACCCCTACACACTCATTCACTGGCTTTCAAAAAGATTTATGATTATGTGTTTTCAAAAAGACTCTACAACCTCTGCCTGGATTCTTAAGCAAGCCGCTGGGTTATTCAGCTAGAACGGGAAATGATAAGTGGATGTGCTGGACTACACAGGGTGCTGGGTTGATATGCAGGGATCATTTACTGAATGGAAGAGCCAACACGAATGCAATGCACTCCAGTATGTTGTAGTACGAAAGACACCCCCCCACACCATCACCATCACCACCACCCTTTTCCCTACGCTGTGAAATGTCACTTGAAATACAAATGAAATGACAAGAGATACGCATGTCTTCATTCCTTTTAGTTTTCTTTTTTTTTTTTATTATACAAATTAAAAGGTTCATCCTGTTTTAGTCTTCCTTCACTCTCCTGACACACAACACTAAGCATAGGAACTTAGCAATACAAATGGACAAATTACACACTCCATTTACCACCAGTAATATGCTCAAATTGCATACTTACTGTATGTACTACTATTCTAGACTGTTAAGACTGATCAGTTTTTCTATTAAGGATAGTGTTTAAATTTTTAAAATCTCTTATGTAGCCTTCAAACCTACCGAATGACATGAATTGTGTAGCAAGACGTTTTAGATTAAAAGTACGACCAGATTTTTAATCATGATTTTCATCATGTTAATCATGACAGTGGCAGAGACCTTAAGGGGTGTTTGGTAACATGTTTCCCAGTTTGCTGTTGCTTTGTCACGTGCACATGCATCAAGGAAGATCCTGTGTCATGTATTTATTCTCAGGCCATATCATACTGAGCTTCATAAGGGACTGAGAAGAAAAATAAAATATAATTTTAAAAGGAAAAGGGAAAACTTTTTTTGCACTGCTAGATATGCTTTGTTTTTAATTATTTCTTCATAAACTAAATGACAAAATAATGAAGAAAAAAAAAGATTTTAAACTGTTAAAACCAAGAACCTGCATGAGGTTAAGAAATCCTTTCTTCGGAGGTATGATTATGGTTACAAGATTTCGGTCTCATCTATGATTGGTTAGAAACCTAATGAATAAAGGCAGGTCTCTTAGACAAGGATTCTTAATTATTAAATCTCAGTGTCAGTCTAAACCACATTTATGGATAATTAAGTGAGTCGTAAATACAGTGGTAAAGGCATTTTCATTTTTGCATATGAAAGCAATTAACGAAACAATTTTATAAACAAGACATTTAGAAAAGACATGTAAATGAAGTAAAATATGAAATAAATAGACATCAAACCTCATTTAACCTTAATTTATGATTCCTCTTGGTGCCAGTTGCTTTAAAAATAAAACTGAAAGTGGCTCTGTTTTCTTGGTACAGTCCTAGCTAACCATCTTTTTGGACCCATGATGCTACAGTATGTCTTCAGCTTTTTGCTGATGCAAAAAAGTTTCGAACAACTCTGGGATGTATGTGCAACTTATCCAGCGTTCGGTTCAGCTTGGTTCGTTCGCTTGTATGCCGAAAAAAGCTTTTTACACCGAGGCAAAATTTCTGTTCTTAAGGCGAAAAATTCATGAGGGACATTTCGTTAATTGTGTTTTTAGTGCAGTTCCAGCTGCATATGAATCACTTTTGTAAGATCTCACAATAATGGGACTTAAAATAAAATAAAAAATTCTTCTCCATATTTTTTAGAGAGATCTTTTTCTTTCATGTCATTTTAGTTTATTTTTCTATAACCTGCAAAACCTGCAAAGACTGATAAAGCAGTTTAACCAAGATTATTGAATTTTTTTAGTTGCTTATGCTAAACATACAGTAAGTATGTTATTAACATTATTCACTCAATTGACGTCTATACTGCTTTATCCTGTATACAGGACGGATGGGGAGAAAACCATTCGCAGGGCACACACACACACATACTCACATGCTCATTCACCAACTACAGGGCAATTTGGGAAGGCTAATTAGTCTATTCTGCATGTCTTTGGACTATTGGAGAAAACCAGAGTACCCGAAGGAAACCCATCAAGCATGGAGAGAGCATGCACACCTGGACCCTGGAGTTGCAAGGCAACTGTGCTAACCACTAAGCCACCGTACCACCTGTTAATAACATCATACTGTCAAATGTTCATCATTAAATGGTACTGTAGCCTAAGATTCTAAAATATATCATGATTAATTCTTCAAGTAACACAAAATTCCAAATTTCCATTTCCATTGTTTGTTAAGCCATTATTTAGTGGGCGTTGCTAAAAGTGTGACCTTGGGTGCTATCAAAAGAGAAAAATTGTTAGTCAACTGCATGAGAAAGTGCACAAGTGATATTACCACATACCACAAATTCATTACATTACATAATTACATTACATGAACAAGGAATTCAGTGCACCTTGGTTAAAATTAGCACATCACATAGTGCACATGCACAAATATCAGGATATTATAACTCATACTGCAGTGACTGAATAATCTTCCCTGGTGTACAGCAACACATTGATTATTTACCCCATCTGGAAAACCATTTCGATATTCAGCCACAATCAGCTCTGTGTGTGCCTTGTTGTTTTCTCATAACAACCATTTCATGATCATATTTTCTGAAGCTCATTTCTGTTGTCTGATAGGTTACCAAAGCAATAAAGTGAGTTGTCTAGAAATAAGCTTTTGTGCCATCTGTCAGCATCCTTGTGTTCTGCCCCTGCTGGAACGTGCCGTTCCTGTCTGCTGACCCCAGGGCACCTGGGCCTCCACAGGTTAATTAAATGAACAGACTAACCGGTTCACTGTGTAGGGTATTGAATAATTACAGCACTATAGCTGTACTAACAGCAAAAAAAAATAAAAATTATATATATATATAAAGGGCAGCAAGAGATGTATTGCGGGTTTGATATACTTATCTAGTAATAACTAGTGTAATAAAAGTATATTAATATAATAGTAGAAGTATTATTCCACCAGTTAACTAGTATGTGTTAAAGGTTTTATGTATATGTTTTTAAGGTTTCAATGCCATTATCTTTATTTTACCTGTTTTAGTACTCTTTTATCTGTTTTTTTTCTCTCTGGGTATAAACTTGAAGTGGGTGTTATCAAAATCACAAGGGCTTTTACTGTGTGTATGAACCTTATTATTATACCTCAGAACAGACACTGATGGTCCAATATGTTCACTATGCATGTTGAATACGACCCTGTAAAGTACACATTGTCCGTCTCCCCCTCGTGTCAAACCGCTGGAAAGGCAATCAGGGAAACTTCCTCTCCTCTTCAAGTTTGATGTCAACAAATAGCAGTGAACTACATTTGATGTGCTAGTGCGTAAGTGTATGAATCTGTCTATCTTGCCACCCTAGCATAACAATGCAGCTCTTGCTCTGTTTGTGCCTTGCTTGTTCCCTGCCACTGCTCTATGACTTTATACAAGACCTTAGTGAGAGAAAAATATGACTGTTTATTAAATTTGATAAATGCTTTTAGAAACTGCAGCTCAGGAAAGATAACAGTGTTGTGAATGAACTTGTGTTCATATGCATCTGGGCAAAATGAAACTCATACTTTCCAGCAGCAACCGCAGTGGAGAACAGTGCAGAAACTATATGGATGTGATGGCACAAATCAAGACGATGATTATCTAGTCTTTATAGTTACTCCTCCGGACTAATGATGCACAATAGAAACTGTTGGGTAACTGTTGGCAAATATAGCAATATAAATGGATATCACTGGATGGATAAAAAACTACCACCAGGATTGTATTTAGCATTTGAAAATGTAAACAATAATATATATTAAAATAATATACTTTAAACAATTTTTCTTTTTCTGAAATGTGTATAAATCTTATGGGCAACTCTGTATATACTTGTCAAAAGATTTTAACACAAGTTTTGGTTTATTTTGTACATAAACAATATAATGCTGCTTTATTTCAACACTATGGAATAACACATATGGTATTAGGTAATTGCTTAACAACAACAACAACAACAACAGTCAATTTGGATGGATTTGAGTATGATTTTGTTTTGTTTTTATAATAACTATTGAGAACAATCATTTAGGAATGCATTTTTAAACATACATTTTTAATTAATTAGATGATTATATTGGGAGATCCGAGCAGAGCAATGCTGTCATGTTCACAGCACAGTCTGAGTGAGCTATTTTGTGCAACTGATCAACTATTTACATTAGTTTCTCCAGAGAAATGATAGAAATATGCTGATGTATATACATTTTTTTAAACCTGGCAACCCTGTACTCAAAGCTGTCATGAGCTGTCCATTTAAGCTCTACATGAATTCACTTAGGACATATTATCGGTTCAATCCAAATGCTGTATATAGTATAAATATTTAAAGATTGGAGCCGAGCTGCCCATGACAAGCTTTTCATTAATTCCTTTTCCAGTTCTGCCTGAAATTAGAAATATATACTGTTTAGGTATTTTTCTCCGTCTATGCACTCTCTCCTTTTTCAGAAATTGAGAAAGCGCGCAGCTGTACAGCAAACATTTTTTATGAAAAGGACAATATAGTCACAGGGAGGATTTAATCCATATAAAGATAAGGTTTTACCTTGAGTTAATAATAGCTCTTCCAAATTCTTGTTTTGTTCTGTTTGCTCATTCATGAGGCTGAAAGACTCACAGTATTATTCCTGATTACCTTGGACATGTGCGGTTCTGACAGGCACATTAATGTCTCATGTACATTCACACGCACACAGGGTGACTGGGAAGATAATGATGAAGACTCCTTATGATAAAGTGCCTCTGATTGAAAATGCTTCTAGTGATGATTCATAATGTTAAATGAATCAGGTAAAATAAATGTCTATAGATGGATGAAAATTCAAACTCATAGTCCATTTCACTTTCATTTCATCTTCTGGATGTGTGTGCATGGTGACATCTCATATATGCCTAGATCTATGAGACTTTTTTCAGTTTTGTCCCACCTCCAAGGTCACAAACCTATTTTATTCATTATGCATAAGAACATATGACTGCTGCTTCATATCAGATAGCAATACAAGAAACAGTATGACCATAAATGTATGAGTACAATGAAGTATTACCCAATGATAATAAAGAAATTCTTCATGGATAAATGATAAAGTCATTAATATAGGTGGGAAAATTAATTAATTTTCTCGAGGATTTTCATTCACTTGTTAATGGTGCTATATTTCTCAGTAATACGTATTGAGAGAGAGAATACAAATCATTACAGAATTGTTCTAGAACTGTCCATCGTACGTGACATGACTGAAAAAGACCAGGTTGTCTGACAGTTCTACTAATCAGACAGTTCTGATTAGTTCTGATTAGTTAAGCCTTCATCCACCACATCCATTATCTTCTTTAGCTCTTATTCTTATTACCGCCATCGAGGACTATACAAGGAAACAATGCAGGGAACATTTCTACTGCTCAAAGGTTCATCTTTTGTAGCTCGGAAGCCTTTTTTTTATTTTTTATTGTGATTATCATTTCAGCCTCAGTTTAGTTTCTGTTTCTCTTAAAATTCACCAGGGGATGTAGGTAAGACAAAACAATTAGCAACAGGAATCATCCTTGAGGCATAATGGAGGTAACCTCACTAAACTCCACTCAGTATTATTAATGACTCCTTCTTTTTCTCATTTGGAGAAGAAAATGAGCAATTCTAGAGCTTTCAATATAGATGAGTCTGTCTATATATAGGCAAGGGTGCATTCACATGCCATGCGCAACGAATACTCTCATCTCCGGGGATTTATCTGTCAATTCTGTGGCCGCTTTCGTACAGGGATAGGTTGCCAGACTGATACCTGATTGTGTCTCAGAATTTGAGGTGAAGGACCCAACAGCGGCAGCTCAGCAGGACGGGGTCGAACCAGGGGCCAAGCAGCCACACACCCTAACCACCAATGTTTTTTTTTAATTCTTAATATTATTTTTAAACAAAATTAAGCCCAGTGTGTGCTTGTGCAGAGCTATTTATTTGCTCTTTCTGAGATCAGCATGAGATAACAGTGGTAACCATTAAGCCTGTCCAAGACCTGTACTTAGGGACTAGATTCATCAACATCTCTAAGGAAATATATTATTATATATTAATTTATTAAAATAAATGAGCAAATGAATAAATTGAGGACATAAGCCAAATCTCGTGTATAAACATACTGTATATTCTCGATGCAGTAAGAACTAACAAAGGCTTGTCCTGATCTGTGGACTTGGCTGAGCTTGTTTTGCATGTTGCATTTCATGCTCACTACTGCCAACAGCTCCATTAATATTTAATGAAAATTTAATGAACCCGCTATCTATTTGGTTGGCTCGATTTCTCTAATGAACATGGAACATCATTTGTTGTTGTTGTTGTTGTTGTTTTTAATCACATTTATATTACAAAGATTAAAGCCAAGCTATTTTGACCTGACAATAACAAGGTGAAGTCAAAGTACAAAAGATCATTATGCTGAAAATGATTGAAAGTATATTAAACCGAAATGTAATGTTTTTGCTGTTTTTATTATACACACTGGCAGGCCCAAGCTTGAAATTGCATATAATTTTTGATATTGATAATAAAATAAATATCAATTATTATAAAAAAAATAAATAAAAAAAAGATAAATCCTAGGTCAATAGGACATGCATTATTGGACAAAAATTTTGTAAAAAATCTTTGTAAAAATAGTTTCAGAAAGCTCTGTGGTATCATGTCTTTACACAACTTTTCATTTCAGCTGTCACTTAAAAATGTCTGCTCAGTCTGCCTCCAGCTCCATTCAGACCACATGCATGATGTGGTGGATTGCGGAAAGTATTCTAATCTCTGATTTGCAGACCCGCTGCAAATACATGTGCATTCATCGCTAAGGGTGTGCAGGTATCCATCTATTAGCAGCTTCCAGGGAAAGGCTTTCATTGTTGTCCCGTGAGAGTGCTGGGTTCTGCCACAGTGTTGTACGAGAACCTCAGCCAGCGATAAATCAGGAAATGTGAAGCATGTCAGCTGTGCTTTATTGCAACAAATTAGAGAAGGGAAATTTTATTTCCTTTCAGTCTGTTTGGTTTATGTATAAAAAATAAAAAATAAAAAGATTCATAAAATTAAAAGGCTGATCTTGCATTTGCATAATTAAATTTGAAATCTGAAGGCAAATCCACTGGTCTCAGTGAACAGTTTGCTCCGTTCATTCCATTTATTTATTTGACAGATATTCAGAGAATGTTTTCTTCTTCCTCCAAATAGATCAAGTCTGAGACAGTATATGATCTAAAAATTTTGAGTTAAGGGTTCTGATCTGAAGTGGAATAACAGCAGCTCCTGAAACTTAAACTACACCTTTGGCATGAACTGGAACACCGATTGCATCCCAGACCTCCTCACCCAACATCTGTGCCTTACCTGATTAATGCTCCTGTAGCTGAATGAACAGGCATCAACACAGCTACACTCTAAAATCTGGTGGAACATCTTCTGAGAATGAGTGGAAATTATTATTATTATTATTATTATTATTATTATTATTATTATTATTAAATATGGAACAGGCTTGAACTGACAATTACACAGATCAGCCATAATATGAACAACACATAACATGAACAGATTAACATTGATTACCAATAAACGTAAACTGGTGACAGGATCATGGGCACCCAAGAGTCACCCATGCCCATGGGGACCAAAGACCAGCCCTTCTGGACCAATCTCGGAGAAAAGCCAATGAAGTACAAAATAGCCAGAAGTTAATTGCTGACCATGAGAGATAGGTACTAGAACACCCAATGCACCACAGCCTGCTGCACACATGATACAGTAGGCGAAGAGCCCAAGGCTGCCAATCCAGCCTCCAAACTCCTCAGAGATCAATCTAATCAAGCACCCATGAGATGTGCCAGCCAAACAAGTCCAATCCACAGAGGCCCAACCCCTTAACCCTCAGCACCAAAACGATCATCGTGCCAGACACCACAGAACACCATGGAAGGTCTTATGGAGCTGCAGCAAAAGGGGAGCCTACGCATTCATAATGTTTTGTGTTGTTATTGTTGATCAGTATATGAATGCGAATGTCAGGTTTACACCAATATTTGTACATAAAGTATATACTAAAATCTAAAATCACATCACAGACCTACTAAATTTAATCTGAAATTAGTGTAAGATTAAAAATAAGTTTTTTTATTTTAATGCTTAAGAAATGAAATATTCAATGTGATATTACCATCAAAAGAGAAAAAACATGATTGACAACAAGCTAATATTAAATTTACATTTTTGTCAATCTCAAAAAAGGGAGCCAGTTGACATTTAAATGCAAACATTGCTGTTAATTGGAAGAAAGAGAGACAATGCTGTTATCACACCATTTCATTAAAGACAAAAAAAAAAAAACATCAGATCACAAAGGCATTGAAACCTTCTAATCGTTTGGTTTAATTAATTAATACCTTTATTTTAATTCATTCATTCTTTCTTTCTTTATTTTATGTAATTATCACACATCAAAAAGTTCCATTCATCATCTAGGATATTAGGTCAACTCTAATTCAAAGGTGTTTATTCATGTAAAGTGTATCAAGACTTAATCTGAATACCTGATTGAGTAAAACTAGACTGTTAAATGCTTTTATTCACACAAAGTGTTATATTACAGTCAGATAAGTAACTTCAGAGATGAATAAATAGAAATGGAGGGCGGGTAATACTGTAAATTAATTAAGTAACAAATTTTAAAAAGTTTAATCCATCCAATATTGCTAACAGCTGCATTGCTTTGGCTTACTACTCTACTGATCCCCTAAAAGGACAAAAAGGGGGAAAATATGAAAATATGATGTAGAAGAAAGAAATTGTCCCTGATACAAGCCACCCTTGGCTCGCCTGAACTGGACAGTTAAAGAGTAGTTCCCTCCCTCTGGTCATTTTCCAGTCCTTCATCTGTCCAGTTTTAATGAGCCTGTGCCCATGATCGTCTCAGATTCCTGTGTTCATGATTGGAATCCTGATGTGGTCCTCTGCTGTTGTAGCTCATCCCACTACAGTATTGATGTGTTGTGCATTTGTTCATTTTTTTTACCACCCCGTTTAACCTCTAGAGAGTTTTGAGAATGAAAATCCCAAGATCAAGATCAGCAGTTTCTAAAATACCTAAATCAGCCCATCTGGTATCAACAGCCATGCCACAATTAAAGACTCAATTTTTCCCTATTCTCATTTTTGATCTGATTCATTGATTAGATAACTGCACACATGTGGACGTAACTGCACAGATGTGCAAGCGTACACTTGTTTGTAATAAAGTGTCAAGATACTATATCCTACTACAAATACACTAACCAGCAACCCCAGCACACCAGCAGCACAATGCAAAACAAAACTTGTGAAAAGTGAATGTTCATATCAAACATTAGAATGGAGAAAAACTGAATATTTCTGATGATTTCCTTGAGTTTCCTTAGACACAATAGTACAAAAAAGCAAATAATGATCAGAGGTCAGAGCAGAACGATTGAGCTGACAGGAAGACAACAGTAACTGAAATAAGCAAGCCTTTCAACCATGGTGAACAGAAATCTTGACGCTACATCAGCAGAACACAATCTCAGCTTCCACTCCTATCAGCTAAGAACAGGAATCTGAGGCTACAGTGAGTGCTTTAACTTCATCTCCAGTTATTCATGTTGCATGATTTCCTGCACTGCTCTTCTGCCACACTGGGTAATTGATTGGATAATTGCATATAATAATGAATAAAGAAGTTTCTAGTGAATGAAGGTGTAAAACTGACTGACATTTACAGAAGACTTCAAGAACAGTACGCTGATGGACTCTGAGCCGCAGTAAAACATTTGAATAGTGTAATCAGAGCCCACTGAAGAACGCCTGATACTTGAAAATTGACGGATAATTTGAAACCAACTTGAATAGGAGATGCATTTGTCTGTGGGAACTGTACACACAATCATTCACAAATACCACTTGCACAGTAAAGGAGTTTGGTTGGGAGTTATTTCCACATCCCCTGTACAGTCCTCACCTCAGTCCAAGCCATTTTCACATGTTTGGGCCATTAAAGGAGTTCCTGGGAGGCCAGCGTTTCAGTCGTGAAGCAGGCAGTCTGATCATGGCTCTGACATACTGAGAAAACTTTATACCTTGAAACACTGGGATAAGTGCATTAGTGTAGCAGGGGATTATATGGAGAAATACAGGGAGTTTATACTTTCATAACCATGTTCTGTTATTCTGCACAGTCAAATGTCCTGGTTTGACATGAATGCCCCTCATATTGTTTTAGCTTTTTAACAGTAATGAATGCGAGCTTTACAGCGCAAGGTCTCAGGCACAAAAACTATGAACATTCTGATTTAAGGATGAATAGGCAGGACCATTTGTCATTATTATTTTTTAAATATCTGTATTAATTTCATGTAGCAAGCATGGTAACCAAAAGGACACTCTTGTGTAATTGATTATGACGACTATGAAAGTACAGCCTGGGCTTGATGGATGGATGGATGGATGGATGGATGGAAGGAAAGAAGGAAGGAAGGAAAGAAAAGAAAAGAAAAGAAAAGAAAATGAGCCCCAGCCATTACTTCATACTGTGTAATTTTTTTTCAAACTCTGGTGCTGCTACTGTTATTGGTTCCATAAAAGAACCTAAAAAATGGCAACTGCAAATCAAATCAAAATAAAAACAAAACAACAACAATAAAATAAAACCAAGCCTTACTAAAGCTTAGCCCTGCTAGCTCATTCATCCCAGACGTTCATGTACTGTATGTATGAAAATGTCTGCTAAGCTTCTCATCTCTGAGTGCAGGATATACCGTACGCTTGTCTGGAGTGTGGATTTTACTGTATGCCCAGTCTGATGTGACAGAGCTCTAAGGCACTTTGCCATCCAATGTGAAAGGGAAAGAATGTGGAGAAGAAAAAAAAAAAATATATATATATATATGCAAAGCTCAGCTCTGGATCTTCTCCAAATATATCTCTTAGGAAATATCTCTTGGTCTTTTTTAATGAAGCCAGACACTGAAAGATTTATGCATGACTAAGATCACTAGACAGACCAACCTACATAATGAACTTGATAGAAGGAAAATAAGAACAGAAAACTGAGATTTATACCCACTCATCGTCTATACCACTTTCTCCTGTATACAGGATCTCAGGTGGCCTGGAGCCTATCCCAGGAGACTTAGGGTGTGAGGCGGGGTACACCCTGGATGAGGAGCCAATCCATCACAGGGCACATACATATACTGTACACACACTACAGGCATGGAATAGAACCCGGACCCTGATAGTGCGACAATGCTAACCGCTTGAGATTTTTACATTGGCCCTAAAAGTTCAAGTTCTTTTTAAAAACATGCAAGGGTACGCTAAATGCTTTGTTTGTTTGTTTTATGTTTGTTGTTATATACTACCAAAAAAAGTAAGTGAAAAAAACTCATATATACAGTACAAGGGTTGTTCGTGTCAAACCGGGACTACGTGTAGTAAAATGACTTGTTTCCGTCATAGTAGAACAACTTTTGGTTTGTACAATACAAGATTTAAGGTTTCAACATGACAGTATTAGTGTTTTACTATGAACTCTGTCTTTCCTTACAAATTGGTGGCTGATCAACGAGCACTTCATTCTACAGACAATGAATTTAATCTGGTTATGCATGCACTTGGTATTGATACATCAGAGTTCCTGGAAGGTTAAAGTGCAGCTCTCATCTTTCATTAAGCAGAGAAAGCATCCAGTTGTGCTGAACTCTGATCCTCCATGACTGTAAGAGAGAGTATGTTGTGGTGATACGAAACGCAAGTGAACACAAACTACATGGCCATGCATACTACACACCACTGTGTGGCAAATCTGACAGTTGTACAGTATGACATGGCAGGTCACTGATCACTACTTTGGGGCTCTTATGGGGCTCTTATGATGATCGATGGCATCATGACTTCTGCTAAGTACCAGCATATGTTCACCCCAAAGCCTTGGTCAGAGATTAATCTTCCAACATGATAATTACCTCAAACATACATTCAAAGGAGTAGGAGTTATAGGAAGAGGCTGAAGGAGGTTTCATCAAATGTTTATGGTGTAAATGACACATTATTTATTTTACTTAGATTTATTTTTAGCAATGATTCGGGAATAGCCTGTTGGACTGACTGATAAGTTACTACTATGGACTCCTGACCATCACGCCCATATGTGGTTCAGAAACTTGTCCTCACACCTTTATTTGGAATGAACTGGAACTGCAGCCGTGACTTTTTGGTGTAGTGCTTAGCACTGTGGCCTTGCACCTCCAGGGTCCAGGGGTTGATTCCCACCTTGATGTCTGTGTGCACAGAGTTTGCATGTTCCCTGTGCTTGGTGGGCTTCCTTCAACAGTCCAAAGACATGCAAATTAAATTCATCGACATGCCCAAATTGCCTGTAGTGTATGTGTATGTGTGTGTGTGTGCATGCCCTGAGATGGTTTGGCACCCTGTCCAGATTTCGCCCAGCTTTAGCAGGTGTTGCTTGCACTGTTATGAAATCCCTGATGACACATGCGCAGAGGCCAAAAGTCACACGGATTCCCATCTGCCCCTTCTCATTTAAGTCGTACTTACCTCAAATATATATTGTATATATATCAGAAGGTGGCCCCTTTGGTGTAGTGGTTAGCACTGTCGTCTTGCACCTTTAGGGTCCTGGTTCGATTCCTGGCCAGGATTGATTCCTGGCCCTGTGTGTATGGAGTCTGCATGTTCTCTATGTGCTTGGTGGGTTTCCTCCCAAAGACCTGCAGATTAGGCTAATCGATGTTCCCAAATTGCCTGTAGTGTGTGTGCCCACCAATGGATTGTCACCCTGTCCAGTGTGTACCCCACCTCATGCCCTACTGTGAGTCTTTTGGGATAGGCTCCAGGCCCTAGGTGACCATGAATACATGATACGTGGTACAGACAATGAGTGAGTGAGTGATGTATATCTGATTTAGGACCACATACAAAAGTGGCTCAGATCGATCAGATTTGTTTGTTGACAACCTTAAAAAAATCTGGTCTTTTGTCAGGACTGAATCAGTAATGGGAACGTAACCTATACCCGCAACGCTCAAGAATCTAGAGCGAAGCCTTCCCCGAAGAGTGGAGCCCATTTAAAAAACAGGGAAAGGTTAATAACTCCGGAATGACGTTCAAACAGCACATATTTTTGCAAAGTCCACAAGTGTTTGACTGTTTTTAACATTTCCATGTTCCGGTTTCAGCACTGTATCTAGGTTATACTGTACACTGATACGTTCGAGCCCTCTTGCCTAAGATTCCTTCAGAGCGCATCTGACTCCAAGCAATTTTGACTTCTAATACATTCAAATCCCATTTGATATTATAACTTGCATGTTATTTCTTAAGTGTGTGGCAAAACCCAGCGGAAATCTTTAACCTAGTAAAATAATTACTGTATCAACATACTAAATCTTAATCTATCAGGCCTCCTTGGAATTTCCAGTTTATCAGCTAGACCTGGAATACAGAAACTTTAAAATGCTCCTTGAACCTTTTCTTACTGAAAATCCCATTTTTAAAGCATTCTCATTAGTCATGCTGTCTACGGCGCACTTATCCAACCACTTTTCCTGCTCATAAGATCATAATGAGAGAATGATTGCATGACTGGCAAAATAGATTACCACCCCCCCACCCCCAACCTGTAAACAATTTAGCTTTGCTATTACGGAGATCCTAACTGAATAACGTCGGAATATTAAATATGGCATGGTTAGCTGTTGTGACTAAGTATTTAGTCATGTAGTTACAATTCACCGAAGGAAAGAAATCACTTGAAAGTAGACTGAAATTTCTAGGAACGTTGTGTTTTTTTATTACTTTCCTGTGCTTTCTTAACAAGAAGCGAGACATATCACCCGGATTTGTGAGTGGAACAGGATTGGACTTATGGTCTAGCTTTGAATCTAATCTCTTGTACGCCCAATCAGGATACAGTGGAGAAGGTTGACCTGATGTCGTGGCAAACACGCTACAGCATGCCCATGGTGCAGTCATGATCCGTGAGCGATTGTGGAATACGATTAGATGGAAATTTGTCTTTCAAGAGCTTAGTGATTTGCATCCCAGGCTTTTTAAAATTGGCTTGGTGGAAAAAGCACATCCTGACAAGCTATAATGCCTTAATGGACGGGCAGACACATGAGAGTGCAATTTCAATACTGTCTGGTGCTGATGAAATGATTTAGCGCATTGTTTTGGTAAACTGCTAGTATGTATTCAGAGCGAATGCACAGCCAGTGTCGTATTTATGTATTTCAGAGTTCATCAAAACGGACAGTATACAATTCCAAACCCAGGAGTGCGACGGACATTCAGACAACTCAAGAGCTCCATCCACTGGCTGACCGAAGTTCTACAAACATGGTTAACAGCAAAAGCTTGTTCATTACCATCGTGAATGATGCAGAGTTTTTTATTTTATGCTTTTGGAAAATTGTGTCATATTTAGTTTGCAAGATTTTCTGCATGTATTTTGCGAAAGGAAAAAAGCTCCAATTTCCAGTCCTTACTCACATAAACACTGCATGACATCACATCGTTGATTTCAGCTCAATTTACATATTTGCTTTATGAGTATTTCCCATGGATATCCACAGCATGTCCCAAAAATTTATGCTTTTTAGCAAAATGTTCTAAGAATTTTCTCTTATTTAGTTTAGCATCCATATACAGTATTTGTTTTCATAGAAGTTCTTAAGGCTTGATCAGGAATCCATCACCAGCGTTGCATCCCCTTGTGTATAGAGATTTTTGGGGCATTTTAGGAAAAAAAAAAAAAAAAAACAGGACACCCTTGCATTAATCAACAGTTTACGAATGAATAATTCATAAACAGTCGGGGTGCATTCGAAAACGCTTCCACAGCAAGTATTCTTAAAAGAACTGCGTCAGAGTTCAGTGCATCACAATGAGCCAAGAGATACGCTCATGAACCTCTCTGTCAGCCTCCAGTGTTTGATGGTAACTGTCTGAATCAAACTGCTACATCAGCTACGTGTAGTAAAATTAAGATTTGCTGCAACACTGCTCATGACTTTGTTAAGACCTAGGGCTAAAGGCAAAAACCTACATATGCAGTGCAGATTTTGTGAAATGAACCTACAACAACCTCTAACTCTATTGAAATTGATTTTATAAAATGCACAAGCTGCTCTCAGTTGCATCCAGAAGTCCAACCTGGCCTCAAAACACATTGAGGTACATTTTTATTCTGGGCGTACAAGAACGAGGGAAAAAAAAATATATGGCTCCTGAAACCAACCAGCATGTTGGCAGAAAAATAATAGAATCTTGGCTGGTGTATTGTATTGGTCTCATATTGTTTCATGCAGGCTGGAGCATGCGGTCAGATATTAATCTTGGGGGAAGAGAAGACAGATAATACATTTCCAACAATATTTAGTAATCCATTTAATGTCCTAAGCAATAAACAGTACCAGGCAAAGGCTTTGGGCTTGCAGATTAAACACATTTTAGACCAGAAGTGACATAACATGCATCAAACGAAAACAAATCAACCATTTCAAGTAACTTTTTGATATATTAATAATTCTTCCATCTTAAGTCTATCAAACATACCCCTATTAAACAAACAGATTTTTTTCAGACATGCAGTAGATTCAGAAAAAAGTAATCAAAGCTTCTGTGAAGACTAATGTTTGTCTCATTGGTCTCGAGCAGCTATATTTCTTACAAGGTTTAAAGAATAAAAAAAAAAACTACTAAAGTATGTGATAAGCACTGAAAGGCAGTGTGGTTCACTCTTTAAATGCCTTGTCACTTACAAAAGCAGCAATGTAACGGACCAGTCTCCAGTCCAGAAGGTGGCAGTATTTTCACCTTGCAAGTATTTGTTACTTCAGGGGTTGCACTTTTGCAAAAGCAAAATATTGTTCATTTCGTTCTTTTGATTAGGAATGAAATAAAATGTTACATTTTCAATAAACAGACTCCCAACATGTCTACATACACAAATTTTGACTATATGAAAATATTACAATGCAGCTAAGGACCCATTATGATAAACAGAATAAGCAGCTCACCTCACATATCTTCTGGTCCAAGTCATTAGTTCTTTTGAATCTATTGCAGTGCATAGCGTCTATGGGAGTCACGTGACAAATGAACGAACAACTCAGAACTGAGCGATTCTTCTCAATGAGTCTTCTAGTCTGTTTCCTGTGTACTGCATGGCATCGCGTCTATGTGAATCATGTGACAAAAGAACAAACGATTCGGACCAAAAGACTCAAATGTAACTACTCATTTCTGTTTCCTGTACATAACCTACATGAAGGTTTGGCGATGCTTTGCGCATTGCGGGCAGTAGAAAATCACCAATCATTCTCCGACACTACTCGTTCTTCTGAGTCACGTTAAAGATTCGTTCAAAAAGAACGAATCGTTCATGAATGACCCATCACTAGTGTACAGTTGACCCGTGCAAAGTTCAGAGTCTGTGGCCTCAGTCGTTCGTGAATTTTTCCTTAGAACCCAACTAATAAACCCCCCAATTACGCGGAAACCGCAAATATCCTTCGCCATTTTTATGGCTTTTTTAGTCCCAATATTTAATTTTTTATTAATGTTTTAAGAACCAGATAATTTAATAATTTTGTAACTTAAACATTAATGTAAATTCCACTAAATTTCCATATAAAATATGATACTATATAAATTGTTTAGTACCGTAGAGAGAGCCCAAAGCAACCATAGAGGGAAAAAAATATGTGACTTGGGATGGTGAATTACTACCGTATTTTCCCTACAGTACTTATAGCAAAGAAAACGTGCTTGCATATATTACAGTACATACAGTATAGAAGTAACATCTGTATTTTACATTCTAGCAGTGGGGGAGACACAGTAATATAGTAAGATTTAGTTCACCAGTTTACCTTTACATGCTTTTATTTTTAAGGGTAAAGCTGGGTTTGATTCGAGGATTTTCAGACTAATTAATATTTGCAAGTTTATTTTAAAAGTGTAAATAGATTCTGACCAACAAAATGGATAATAGTTTAAATCACAGAGCAATACGTCTATATTTAAGCAATAACTTTTATTTGAAATGTATCATTTCAGGGGGGGGAAATAATTAAATAAATAAAAAATACACACAAAACCAAATGAATTATTCATGATATACAATGCTTCGAAAATATCCTTTGTTAATTATCTAGGTCCATGAAGAGCGAGTCTACGTTTTCCTGAATGTCCTTGCTAGGAAATATAACTCAGCCGATTCCTTCCTACTTGCTTTGGGCTTCACGGTCTTCACGTCTTGGAAAGCACGTGTAAGACCTTCGCGGAGCTTGTGCGTGAGCGCTCCGTCCCAGTACTTACACAGCAGCGATCCTCCAGGCCGCAGCAGCTTCTCAGCCAGGTCTAGCAGTGAAAGACACATGCAGACAAGTCTCTCATGGTCCAGCTCTCTATGTCCAGTGGCGTTGGGTGCCATGTCACTCAGGATGACATCAGCGAAAGCTTGGGGAAGAAGGAGCTCCTGCAGCTTGGCATGAGTAGCGGGACTGGTGATGTCCCAGTTAGACAGGAAGTGGGCACCTTCCAAAGGGGCAAAGTGGAGTAGATCTATTCCTACAACATACCCTCTGGCTAAATCAGGGCCTGAAAGAAAAAAAGTGAAAAAGGAAAATCGATTAATGATTGTGAAGTTAGAGATAGGTGTGTTTGTGGTTTATGTCTGTTTAAAAATTCACAGTGCAAAATCAATAAGCAAGAGTTAACTGATTACAAACAGGACTAATGCCAGAGGCTGATCATCTCATAAAGTAAATTATAAAGATTAAAATTCACCGTTTCACATTCACATCACAAAACGGAAACTGGGATGGGATGTTCGTGAAGTCATTTGGACTCTTCCAAACACTTTGCTCTTTTTTTTTTTTAATGCACAGAAGTTTGTGCTGTCACTGTCACGTGCTGGCACATCTGGCACTAGTCGAACATGTGAACAATCAATGATTGATCGATCATTAATAATTTGTGATACCCAGACGCACACTTCCTCTTCAGCTTTATTGAAACAGTCTTAGCAACACAATCCCATATTTCCCAACCACTGATTATTTGTTTTTCAGCTCTCTGTGAAAATAAAGATGGCGGAAAAGGAAGTGGATTGTAAGCAGGCAGCGTCAATCCAGTGTTTATGAAAGGAGTTGTGGTTACTCGACTATTCAAATAAACTGGTTACCAAGACATGCCAAACAAACTAAATTTTATTATATTTTTTTGTAATTATTGATTAGTCTCACTAACATGTGGTTTTATTATGGAGACACACCATAGTCCCAGTCCTGTGAGTTCTTATCACATTGTGTGTGTGGAAATGCTTTACTTGATGATGCAGGCTAATAATGAAATCCTTTGGAACACAAGAACAAGGTTTCCCCCAATATGTCATCTGACACGGTTGTTCAAGAAATTAGAAGCTACTCACTGCATCAGTTAGTGTTAAAAGAATTATTAAAACATATTTATTAAATCAATGAATTAATTCAAATTAATTAATTATCCAATCAAAGGCTCCAATCATATTTGCTCATGTAAATACAAATTAGATCAAATAATCTGGTCATGTTTGCTGTCCAAATGATACAGAGTGGTTTAAAAATGACAAAACAAACAAACAAACAAACAAAAAAACAATGTAAAAGTAAACGTGTCATAAATAGCTAGTAAATGTTTTATTTTTATTTTCCCACTAATTTGCCTATTTGACACTAATTCAGTGAATCAATTACATAATTTCACTGCAATCCATGTCATTAAGTTAGTGTTTCACTAAGGATGTGTGCGTGAACCCTCAACTGCTCAGATGTGTAATTAAATAATATGTAATTCAGGATAAGGGTCGTCTGCCAAATACTGTAAATGTTTATAGTTTACCACCTCACTGCAATTAACTGAATTTATATTGTTGTATTTTACTGAGGCATGTACTGTATACAAAATATTTGGGTATTAGTACATTTGGAAGGAGCATAATTTCTACAAATTACACCAATTTTTTACTTTTGGATATTTTTTTTTTTTTGCTCACAAAGTTTTTATTTGCTCTCTGGATAATACAAATTAGTGCAAAACTAAAAACAAGTAACAATCATCCTGTACTTGATTATTACACTTTTTTTTTTCTATTTTTAGAATAATCCCCCCCCCCCCCCCACAAAAAAAAAAAAAAAACTTTCCCAACAGCATTTGACTGATGTAAATGTAGTGGTAGTAATAGTAGTAAACTAAATAAGTTTTGAGACAGAACTGCACTGTGAAATAGTACACATGGCCAAAGGTCTGGAAACCTGCCCATCTCACCCACATGCGCTTGTATTGAACCTGTGCCTGTGTTGAACATCCCATTCAAGATGTGTTCCTCGCATTTTATTGGTATAAGGCACTTTTGGAAAGTTTCCTACTAGTTTTTTAAAAAAATTTTAGCATATCTGTGGGGATTTGTGTTCAATCAGCTACAAGAGCGTTAATGAGGTCAAGAGGTGCTGTTGCTGAGTAGGTCTGGGGTGCAATCAGTATTCCAGTTCATCCCAAAAGTGTTCAGTGGGGTTCAAGCAAGAACCCTTCTACTCTAACCTCCGGAAACCATGTCTCCAAGGAGCTCGCTTTTGGGCACAGCTGGACCACGTCTGGGTCTGCTGAATGCAGTGAATGGGAATAGGTTTGGGTGGTAATACGGTATTTGGGGTATTAAAAAAGAAAATTACTCAGTCATGGAAAAATAATGGAACTTAAACAATTAAAAAACGGAAGGTTGGGAAAAGTCATTATAAGAGCCTTCATAATGATGACTGCAGCATGTATGCATGCATATTTATCTAATTTTAACATCTTTATATATGAAATATAATGAGATTTTGAAAAATTACATAGAATGAATTTTATATTAAAATGCATTTAATATGCTAACGTTAATGTTAAAGCCAACGGGCCGATTCCATGTTTACGTAGGCTGTCATTTGACTAAGGCTTATTATATTAATTTATCTTCTATTTCACTTATTCCGTTTCCAGAGTCAGAATACTTAGGGCACAGGCCTCCGAGTGGCGCAGTGGTAAAGTGCTCGCCCTATCACCCGGAGATCGCCAGTTCGAATCCCGGGTGATGCTGTAACCTCTCGCAGCCGGAGGTCTAGAGAGAGCTGAGTGGCCGAGCTCTCTCAGAGGGGCGGGATGAGAGGTACTTAGTGCTCCCACATTAATCACGGCTCTACAGCCAACCAGGGGCGTCTGTGAGCTCGCGCAACAGAAGGAGCGGATAGCGCTGTCCTTCGAGTGTGTTATGACGCTCCCAACAGTGCGTGACCGAGCAGTTCGAAAAGATGCGGCCGGCTGACGTCACGTGGTTCGGAGGAAACACGTGATAGTCTTCGGTCCTCCCGGCTGAGTGGTAGTAGTAGCCTTAATGTGGGAGCTCCGTAGTGACTGGGAGGAATTGGACACAACTAAATTAGGGAGAAAATCGGGGGTAAAAATCAAAAAAAAAAAAAAAGAATACTTAGGGCACGAGGCATTTAGTCTAATCTTCAAGTCTGGAGGAAACCCACCAAGCACGAGGAGAACCTGCAAACTCCATGCACACAGATCCCGAGGCAGGAATCGAACCCGAACCCGGGAGGTGCAAGGCAACAGTGCTAACCACTAAACCACCATGCCACGTAGGCTTGAAATATAATATTTTATCATATTCAAACATCATTATTTGATAAAATCACATTTGATAAAATTCTGTTAGCAGTTTAAGCGATGTGTGTGGTAATTACATGTCTACTACCCACAAGGTTTTGGTTATACAGCTGGGGCCAAAAGTTTTGAGAATGATACAAATGTTAATTTTCACAAAGTCTGCTGCTTCAGTGTTTTTAGGTCTTTTTGTCAGACGTTACTCTGGTATACTTAAGTATAATTACAAGCATTTCATAAGTGTCAAAGGATTTTATTGACAATTACATTAAGTTTACGCAAGGGATCAATATTGCCTTTGTTAACCCTTCTCTTTCAAGACCTCTGCGATTCACCCTGGCGTGCTGTCAGTCAACTTCCTGACTGATGGCAGCCTGTTCTTGCATCATTAATGCTTGGAGATTTTGTCAGAATTTGTGGGTTTTTTGTTTTTTCACCAGCCTCTTGAGGATTGACCACAAATTCTCAATGGGATTAAGGTCCATGGATCCAAAATTTCAATGTTTTGTTCCCTGAGCTACTTAGTTCATTTGACTGATGTAAATGTAATAGTTGCCTTTTAGCAAGGCTATCAATCATGCTGGAAAAGACATTGTTTGTCACCAGACTGTTCTTGGATACTTGGGAAAGTTGCTCTCGGAGGATGTTTTGTACCATTCTTTAATCATGGCTGTGTTCTTCAAAATTGTGAGTGAGCCCACACCCTTGGTTGAGAAGCAACCACACACATGAATGATCTCAGGATGCTTTACTGTTGGCATGACACTGGACCGATGATGCCACTCTTCTCCAGACAAGATTGGAAAGGGGATTCGTCAGTGAAAATGACTTTACCCCAGTCCTCAGTAGTCCATTCCCTGTACCTTTTGCAAAATATCAGTCTGTCCCTAATTTCTCCTTTGGAGAAGTGACATTTGCTGCCCTTCTTGACATCAGGTCATCCTCTGAAAGTCCTTCCCTCACCGTGCGTGCAGATGTACTCTCAAATGCTTGCTACTTTAGGAGACGATCCTCGTGCTTGCTGGACTTTCTCAGGAGTCCGGAAGCTTCTCTCACCTTGAGGTTCTTGATGATACGATACATGATTGAATTAGGTGCAATCTTACTAGCGATATCCTTTTTTTTTTTCTTAGTTCATTTTCATGGTAAAGAGGGTCGAGGCAATTGATCTGATCTCTCTTCATAACACTTTGGAGTATAAGCAAAGTGATATCATAAAAACTGAAACAGCAGACATTGTGAAAATTTATATAATTAAAAATTTTAATAATGTGTACGACTTGTCCCAAACCCCTCTGTAGCACCTGGGACTCACTCTCTCCCGCTGCATTGACTCTCTGCACGGCCACCTGGCTCCAGGCTCCGGGTGCAGCCCCGCAGTCTATCACACGCAGCCCAGGTTTCAGAAGGTGGAATCTGTCGTCTAATTCCAGCAGTTTGAAGGCGCTCCTGCAGCGGAAGTGCTGGAGCTGAGCTGCTTTAACGAACGGGTCGTTTATGTGTCGCACCATCCAGCGCTGCTCCGCGCCGCTCTTCCCCTTCAGCTTCACCGGAGCTTTCTTCAGCAGCCGGGCCGAGGTGTGAACGCGACACAGGTGTATGTATAAACATTTATACATGATTTACACGCACCTGTTAAGAAAAAAATATAACTGATAATTTCCACAACTTTTTCAAAATGTTATTGTACACATAAATGACACAAAACGCATGCTTTTTTTCTTTTTCTTTTGGTGTTTAATTGCGGTTGGCAAACAACGTGAAGGTGCATTACCGCCACCTACTGGAATGGATGAAATGGATAAGCTTCCCATCTGAACTAGTAGCGTGAGTTATAGTATGTATGTGTGTGTTTTTCTTTGGGTTTCGTAACCTTTATTTCTTCCATTCTTTTATAATAGCAGATGTAGGTTATATATAAATATAATAAATTATATTTCTCTCAGTTTTCAGAACTCATGTGGAAAGTTTTCGTTCAAGTATTATGGCGTTAAAAGGATTTATATTAGTGCTTTACCGCCACCTACTGGTCTGGAGTATGGACCCGTTTCTTTATACGTCTGTCCTAAATCATAACTAAAAGCAATAAATAAATAAATGCTTTCTTAAAGATACTGGATTATATATCAGATAAATAAGAGAAATACCCCCTGCCCCCCGAATTTTTCTGTTAATTTTATCAGTTAATAGCATGTTGTTTTCTTTTTAATTTCTTTATTATATATATATATATTTTTTATTATTTGCACGGTCGCTGTTTCAAGCCGGAATCATTTCAGTGTGAGCATGCTGTGGGCGGAGTGTAAACACAAGCGCGCGGGAAACGTTCTGTAGTCCATTCTGCTGCACCGTGTCATTACTAACGTCAGTGCTTTTCCCTTTTTGTCACATTAATAAGCCTGTAATTTATCACTGGACAAGTACGATGCTATATAAGTATTATTTTCATTATTTGCTTTGCTTACTGGCTAAATAAATAAATAAATCAGTGAACATTATTACAATGATAAATTTCCTGCTTATGTCTTTATGAGCAGTCAGTTCATGTAGATTATTACATTTTATTTATTCTGTCGCTTGTTTTCATTAGTAAATATTCTATATTCATATTGATACCCGTTGTTTTTAAGAAGGAATAAGGCACTCTGCTTTGGTGTAATATGGAGTGCATTATTTCCACAGCACAGACCAGAGTGTGATTTACTCCACTTGTAACTCAGAGATTTTAAAATGATTCATATATTTTTTTATTTTCTGTATTGCTTATTGTATGTAATACAGGATAGGAATCACCAGTCACCTTACGATGCGATATTATCACCATACCTCGGTGCTGACTGAAATAAAATTGTGATCCTATAAGTGTCACGATTTTATAATTATCAAGATTCAATGATTTTCTTACAATTTTAAGCCTTTAAAAAAGTTTCACAGCACGTTCCTTATAACATTAGTTTTCCCACTTAAAAACCAAGTAAAATACAAGAGATTAACATTCAACTGGGCAGAGTGTATGTCTGTCATTTGCCATAATTGTTATTTCCAAACAAAATTCCAAACAAATAATTCACACGGGATGAAAATGTGTAAATAGTTCTGAGTGCGCCACCTGTAGGATTATAAAGCAACGGCGACACTTTACCTCCCCAAAAGTCTCAAAACTCAACTTGACAGTGAGCGCGCGGGTTCAGAGGCTGTCCACATGGTTTTAACGCAGGCACGCGGGACATGCGATTAATTAGCACTTGCTGTGTATTGTGACGAGTGTAAGCATGTGTAATTCACTCACAGATTATGGAGAGAAAGGCTGACCGGAGACTTTTAACAGATAAAATTTTTGCTAATTTAATTACAAAAATGCATTTCTGTTGCGCCACTCGGAAGCGTCCGCACTCAATACAGAATCGTTTATATCTGAGGCTCATCGGCCGATCAAACTAGAAACCAGTTCTGGTCACTGGCCGAACGACTAGTTCATCTTTATTATAACGTTTTATATATAATTTATATATATATATATAATTGTGTATAATGTTGCAGGGGGCATGGAGCCTATTCCAAGAAACTCTGGGCACAAGGTGGGGGGGCACCCTGGATAGAGGTGTCTTGATACCAAATGTTTTTCTTTCGATACTGTCATGAATTTCGGTTCAAGTTTTTGATACTCTCTGAGCCAGAGTTGACCAGACATCTCTAATTGATTTAGAAAAATTATGGTGATAAATTAGTTACATCAGACGGCCTAATTAATTATTGTGTGTACCTTAATAGTGTACAAGGAAAACATTTCTGTCACATTTTTAGATTATGCTCAAAATCAAGCTGCATCTTTGATGTGAATAATGCAGTCTAATCTAGTGCAGATCATAAAGTGAGTTGAGGTTTATTTATTTGATTGGATATGGGGTATGAACGTGCAATAAACACCTTCTGCATACTAAGCATTTTGACTAAGCATCAGTAAATACAGTAATGTGTTTTATTAGATGTTCACGAGGAAGCTGCTGACGCTGGTGCTGGTGGTGCAACCCGGCCGCGTGCTGCTCGGCATGAAGAAGCGCGGCTTCGGAGCAGGGAAATGGAACGGCTTCGGGGGCAAAGTTCAACCTGGAGAGAGCATAGAGCAAGCTGCAAGACGGTGAGGAGAAGAGTTTTTGATAAAACAGAAGTATTGCTTAAAAAAAACTATATTGATATTCAGCAATTGTATTTCTGTAGGTTTGTTTATTTAAAAGTGCAACCGTGGATTTAAAATCTTTTTAAAAAATACTCCTTATCCTGGAGTTTTTTTTTTTTTTTTTTTTACTTTATGAGCACATATATTAAGTTGCTGAGACAACCTGAGAGAAAAAAATCTGTGAAAATTCAAGTGCAGGATTCTTGTATATACTGTATATTTCGATGTGCATCCTGTCAATCTTAATTCTGGGCGTGGCTAAATGTATTATATTGAAACAAATCTGTTTTAACACAAAAATTCTTCCCCAAAGAACATGTTGTGGAATTTCCTTCGGAAACAGTACAGTATCTCTCTCTCTATCTACGGTATCTTAAATTATAGTATATTATTTTATTTTATCCCTAAAGCAACACTTAGTCGAATGTCTTGGGTTAGTTATAATATTTGAGTTAGAAACATGGCTGACACAGAGCTGAAAAGAAAGAAACACAATCATGCAGTAGCAGCATCTGTAAAAATGCAAAGTGGCACCGAAGTAATCAAAGTAGAGTTCTCATAGAGAGCAGTTTGAAAGATGGTTGTCATGTGATTTTGATGCATATATGCATAAATGAATCTTCTGCATGACTTCTGGGTTTCATGCAAATGGAAAAAAGGCTCCATCTTATTTTTTCATGTATCTAAAGTCCCAAAACCAGTAAATGTATTATATTTCATGCATACAGAAAATTGCCACAAATAAAATGGCTGAACACATCTTTAATAGACACACTGTGGGCCTCCTAACATCTGAGGGCGGAGCTTCCCGAACATGCAAAATCATTTTACTGATTAGACACCTAATCTTTTTTTCCCCTCTTAATGCGCGTTTAACTTCATTTCTACCACAGCACAAACTTATTCTCCAAGCTGATTGGTTAGCAGGTGTGCAGGCTATTATTTTCAAAGCAAAGTGCTGATTTAAGTTCAAGATCAAGCAGACAAAGCAACGCAATCGAAATGACAGCAAGGTTAAAAAAAACAAATGAAAATTGATTCTAGATGGAGATAAATCTAGGCGTTTTATCCTGATATATTTAGATTAGAGATATGGCTGTAATTAAAATTCTTCACATTAAGGCAGAATGATATGAAGGGCACTTGCAGAAAAAAAAGATTATTCAGCAAATATAGATGCTTCGCCAGAAAGTCTTTGGTGTAAGCACACAGTTTTTATAAAAGTCTTAAGTAAATAATAAAAAAAAGCAGACTTGAAACAATTAAAATAATATTTTGTAAAGGATAAATATCATAAGTTACGCATTGATTAATGTCTTAGTAAGTCTTGTAAGTCGTAAATGTTTATTCAATTTATTTATTTTATTTATATAAAGTAATTACAGTACTCCTTCAGGTTCCTCCCACAGTCCAAAGACATGCAGATTAGTCTAAGTGTTTCCAAACTGAGTGTTGTTTATGTGTACTCACGCTTGTGCTCTGTGATGGACTGGTCCAGGTTGTGCCCCACTGAGACCCTAGGATAGGTTTCAGGCATCCAGAGACCCTGAACAGGATAAGAATGAGTGAGAGACAGTGATTACAGCATATCAGCAATGTATTGAATTTAATGATAAATCACACATTTACCGTACAGAATTTTTTTTCCCATTATTGATCGATCTCAGTCTAAACATGAAAAGTGCATCGTGTTTTATTTCTTCTCTAAAACTGTGACATCAAATTCCTATTTGTGTGTGTTTTTTATGTCTGGTTCAATAAGCTCCACTCCATCCCAAAGTTTATTACTGTATCGTGTGCGGTTCCTGAGATATGGTCAGTATGAATTTGCTCATGAGGAGTGCATTGGAAATAACCACTGAAATCTTATTTTTGGAATATTTCAATTAGGATTCCATAATATAATAAGAAAAAGGGGAATGCTCAGACTCGTTAGGACACCAGGAATTCCCTGCTACCGAAAAATAAGTTCCCCAGCAGCGTGGTTTTATAGCGAAAAATCGCACGCGTTCCTATCATAACTGGAGAACCCCAGTTGGCTAGCGTTCATTAAAGTGCTTTAAAGCAAACTTTAGGATTCAAACTTTCTCAATTCTGTTGAAGAATCAGGAATATTAAAGTATTTATCAAACAAAGATTTGAAACAGCGCCCTATTGGCCCCAGTGTAAGACTAACCTGTACCACCTTATACCTGACTTGATATGACGGATCACAAATGTCCCAATCTTTTAAAGAGAGCTGCTGGAGGAAAGCGCCCTCACTACAGATACGCTGTACAAGATCGGAAACATCACGTTTGAATTCGTGGGAGAAACCGAGCTGATGGACGTGCACATTTTCCGAGCCGACGACTACAAAGGCGAGCCGACGGAATCAGACGGTAATCTCAAGCCGTGCCGTGTTACAATACATCATCAAGTCCGTGGCATGCATGGTGCTGGTCAGATATGTTTTACACCCCGTTAACGTTTGTGTTTTAGAAATGCGGCCTCAGTGGTTCGATATCGACAAAATCCCCTACGGCGAGATGTGGGCAGACGACATCATCTGGTTCCCGCTGATGCTGCAGAAGAAAAAGTTCTTGGGCTACTTCAAATTCCAGGGTCACGATGTGATTCTGGAACAAAAGCTGAATGAGGTGGCAGAGCTGTGATCCGATTCCGATATCTTATTGTGTCCAGGGGTGAGATGAGGTGACGGCGCCAGGAATGTGTGGAAGGAATGAACTCGTAGCAAGATCATCAGCTGGTCCTGGTGACACACGGGGACTGTTCAGATCTGATTATAAAACACGTCTCACAAATTGTGATCACAAGCGAATGGAACGTGTCTTCGTGTGACAAAAAAAAAAGACGTCATATACACCTACATAACTTTAGGAGTAAACAATGATCTGTTATCCATGACCATATGTGATATCCTATTTACCCGAGTAAATATAGTATGAAAAGTAAAAAAAAAATTAAGTATGTTCCAGGGTTGGAGGTTTGAATCTTGCCTCCAGTCTGCTTGTGTGGAGTTTACATGTTCTCCCCAGTGTAACTCTGCCTTCTTTCAATGCGAACGTAGAAACATTTTGGCTGAATTAATTTGACTATATCAGTATAAAGAACAGAACTGTAATTAGTAGCTCTAATTAGTAAGTATATGTAGTTACTTCAATATGAAGCAATTTGGGATTCAACCTAAGAGCAAAAATAAAAGTCCTCTCAGTTGAAGGTGGCACATTTTCAATAAAAAAAATAATAAAATGATAAAATCTGATGACCTAAGCTCCTTGTTTTTCATAGGCATCATGGTTTCCGTGGTACTTTTGTACTTCTATTAATTAGTACACTGTGGGCCATGGAAAAGTAGCCGTGACCTTTCCTGTACAATGTCCCAAAAAACGAGTTCTTGATTGTTTGTAAGATTTCTTTGGAATCATCATCGTAACCCATGCATCGCCAGATTAGATTTGAAAATCGAACCAAAGAAGGTGAAGTTTTGTATCTGTTAATCCAATATATCAAGAACAAGCAGTAAATGCTTTCCAAGCAGTTCTCACTTTAACTCATGAGTGACCTGATTAGAGTTTGGAGTTAATTCAAGCAGGGTCAAGGTCAGATGTCTGGAATAATTTCTATAATGTTCAACAGCGTCTTTCTCTTTTGACATACTGTAGAGCGCGATTCACTCGAAAGAGGCCCCGAATTCTCTATAAAAACTCTTGCTAAGAGGAAGCAATCTGAGCAAAACATACGGTACGGTAGATAAGACAGGCTAAGGTAGATAGGAGAGCCATTGCGCCGTTTAGCGCTGTACCCCTTCACTTGACTTCTTATCAGGTTGGTGGTACAAAGTCATTATGCTTCAGATTGCCTTATCATAGCGAGATAGTACAGAATATTTTGGACCTCTTTTGAGTGAATCATCCTGTATAACAGTATTTGATATTTGGCATGTAAATTAGTAGGTAAAAAGACTAGGATTGTTGGCAGTCGAGGCATGTCCATACTCTACATGTTACTAAAGAAAGCTGTAATGATCCTGTTTTCCAGGGTTTAACACACAAACATATAGCAGTTGTTCTGTAATTCATGTTATCTTAAGTTATAGTTTTGTATTATTCTATAATTAGTTCAACTAAATGCTTTCAAATACTAAACCAAGTATTTAGGCTGCTACTTTAGTTCCTTTTCTTCCTACCTTTAGATACTTTCTTGCTTACTGTATGTTGATATTCGGATAACAGATTTCACCTTAAATCAGAAATTATATATTATAATTATATACAGGAGAAAATGAAAAAAACTTTGCTTTATTTGCTCCACATTAGTTTTAGCACTTAAAGATCTTTAATATCCATCTATTCAAATTAGTCTTTAAGTTGACACAGACTAAACAAATATAGAGCAGACTAAACAAACAGGAACATTCCTCTGTAAAGATGATCATAAAGGGGTCATGTCAAGATCTTCTGATCAACCTTCATGTTTCATCTTGAGGAACTTCATCCTGAAATAATGCATATTTAAACTTCCTCAGATGAAGATTAAGTCTCTAATAGGTTTATATTCACCTCGTATGCTGATTAAACAGGGTGTAATGTAGTTATGTTATTGAACCTGCGAGGTTGATTATATATTCTTTCCAAGTCTTTAAAATTTATTTGAAATGCAGTTGCACAAGTGAATGTGGGGCGACAGTAAAGGACTACCTAGCCAGATTAATCTGTGAAATCTGATCTCAAGTGTTTGATAAATTGTCACCGGAAAGCCACAAATGAGCAGTCTCAGCTGTGTACTCGTGAGATAACATTCTGAGACAGATGTTATAATAGGGTCAGTATATACACACACTGCATCAGGCTAAAGAGCCATGATTACACTGCCTTAAAACAATGTGTTTTACACTGATGATGGTTCTCATTTCTGCTTTTAGATCTTTGTTTCAGTTGTTTCTGTGATGTACTGAAATATAATTACAAGCACTACATACGTTTCAAAGGCTTTTATCGACAATTACATGACATTTCTGCAAAGAGTCAGTATTTGCAGTGTTGGCCCTTCTTTTTCAGGACCTCTGTAATTCGACTGGGCTGCTCTCAATCAACGTCTGGGCCAAATCCTGACTGATAGCAACCCATTCTTTCATAATCACTTCTTGGAGTTTGTCAGAATTAGTGGGTTTTTGTTTGTCCACCCGCCTCTTGAGGATTGACCACAAGTTCTCAATGGGATTAAGATCTGGGGAGTTTCCAGGCCATGGACCCAAAATTTCAACGTTTTGGTCCCCTAGCCACTTAGTTATCACTTTTGCTTTATGGCACGGTGCTCCATTGGAAAATGCATTGTTCTTCACCAAACTGTTGTTGGATTGTTGGAAGAAGTTGCTGTTGGAGGGTGTTTTGGTACCATTCTTTATTCATGGCTGTGTTTTTGGGCAAAATTGTGAGTGAGCCCAGTCCCTTGGATGAGAAGCAACCCCACACATGAATGGTCTCAGGATGCTTTACTGTTGGCATGACACAGGACTGATGGTAGCGCTCACCTTTTCTTCTAGCCTTTTTCCAGATGCCCCAAACAATCTGAAAGAGGCTTCATCCGAGAATATGACTTTGCCCCAGTCCTCAGCAGTCCATTCGCCATACTTTTTTTGCAGAAGATCAATCTGTCCCTGATGTTTTTTTTGGAGAGAAGTGGCTTCTTTGCTGCCCTTCTTGACACCAGGCCATCTTCCAAAAGTCTTCGCCTCACTGTGCGTGCAGATGCGCTCACACCTGCCTGCTGCCATTCCTAAGCAAGCTCTGCACTGGTGGCACTCCGATCCCGCAGCTGAATCCTCTTTAGGAGACGATCCTGGCGCTTGCTGGACTTTCTTGGACGCCCTGAAGCCTTCTTAACAAAAATGGAACCTCTTTCCTTGAAGTCCTTGATGATCCTATAAATTGTTGATTTAGGTGCAATCTTAGTAGCCACAATATCCTTGCCTGTGAAGCCATTTTTATGCAACGCAATGATGGCTGCATGCGTTTCTTTGAAGGTCAACATGGTTAGCAATGAAAGAACAATGATTTCAAGCATCACCCTCCTTTTAACATGTCAAGTCTGCCATTCTAACCCAATCAGTCTGACATAATGATCTCCAGCCTTGTGCTCGTCAACATTCTCACCTAAGTTAACAAGACAATTACTGAAATAATCCTAGCAGGGTTTTTTTTTTTTTTCCGGGATTAAGTTAATTTTCATGGCAAAGAAGGACTATGCAATTCATCTGATCGCTCTTCATAACATTCTGGAGTATATGCAAAATACTATTATAAAAACTTAAGCAGCAACTTTTTCAATTTCCAATATTTATGTAATTCTCAAAACTTTTGGCCCCGACTGTACACTGTCTGGCCAAGAAACAAACAAGTTTTACACATTAATATTTCCTTCAACTGGCTTTAGCTTTGATTACAGCTTGGTTGCGAGTTGATGTGTAAAAATGATTCCTCGTGCTCACAGAACCACTCTTTTCACAATTTGAGAAATATACATGTGACATCAGTGAAGAAACAAAACTTCATACATGTAGATAATCTGGTCATTCAGTACATTCAGGTCGTCAGCTGACTTTATTTTATTGCCGCATAACGTTGCTGAGCCTCGACCTGACCACCTGTAGTCACTGCAGATTTTACAGTAACACTGCCTCCAGAGGCAGTTAGCCTTGTCCACCCTGATTTTGGGCTAGACCTGAGCACCTGGAACAACCTCAGGCTTGTACAATGGCCATGCATGGAGGATTTTTGCATTGCTCCAAAGTCTAATCTCACTAACAAGTGAGTTTCTTGTAGACTAACCACAGCTATTTACTCCCAATCCTGAGTTCTCAACAGACTGAATGCATATGTAAATGCTCACAGCTATGATTTCTAATGTACATTCATTATTAATATTGTTTTTATGATTTAACTTAAAGCGTTTAAGTGACTTCTAATTAGTTATTCATTAATTCTCATCAATGCCATTTGTTCTACAAAGTTGATGGTTCAGCACTATCTTTCAAGCATAAATAATGTCTAAGCATTATTTAAACCTGCACTCTTAATTTCAGACATTCGAACGTTTGCCTGTTGCAGGCCAAACGACGTTTAATGGTGCTGATACAAGTGAATGGACAAACAGAATGAATGCAGTTATGCCATGGTGTTCTGTATTTTGTACAGTAAATTAGGGGTGCTCCGATCAGGATTTTTGGGGCCGATCACCGATCTCTGATTACTAGAAGCTGTATCGGCTCATACCGATCACCGATTACAGGGTCTACTCAAAGCCTTATCATGTAGCATTATTTATTAAACTATATCTAACAACAATGTAAATTAAGTATTGAAATTACAATTAAAGGAATATCCTGAATTGACGACTGTATTTATTGGCAAGCATCATGTGCAACATTTTTTACTTATTATTTTGTAAAATAATATATTATTTTACAAAATGACCACCTTAATATTATTTTGGAGTACAGCTACTCTTACTTGAGTAATTTTTTTGGCTTCTCTACACAACTCTGATGCTAAGTAAGGGAATTTCTCTCAGACCTGGGTAGACAAGCAGCCAAATCACACTAAGACACCTTAAAATGCCTTCATGTATTGAGTTTACAGTTTATAGATATTCAAGTTCTATAAAAAGACATTAAAAGGTTATAGGATACACATTTATGTAAAATATTTATTATAATAAATGTATTATTTTAGAGTTCTAGACTTAATGTCACAACCTAAAATGTGTTTAAGCTTATAATGAATACTAGATGTGACTAGATTGAAGATATGTTCATTTTTCAAAGATTTAGTTTTTTGCAACATATTGTCTTTTAGAGGCATGACTTAGTAAATCTTGAAAATTATTCAGAAAAAAATGTCAAATCTTAAAACTAATGTGTAAATGTAATAATATTCATGGCTCGGGACAGTTTGAACAGATCACATACAAAAACATAATTTTTAATCTCTTGCTTTATTTTTGATTTGCAAAAAATACAAAGACAAAACTGGCTGATAAAATGTGAGCTCTGTGCCAGCAGAGGGGCAACAAGAGTGCATGCTAGCTCTGTTAAACAAATAGTTACGAACCGTTTGCAAAAACAATGACTACACAAAAGGATTGCAAATGACTCATGAACACACAAACACAGATTTTTTTTAATATAAGTTTTTGTTACAATTTTGTATAAATCGTCATGATACTGGATGATGGAGGAATGACCGCAGTACGGTACACACATGATCCGTTAGATAATAGAGAGGCAAGAACACTGGTATAGAATATATTTATACTCTGCTTTAAGTTAATAAACACTTTAATATAAATTTTCATCTTTTATTTTACTTCATAACCTGAGAATCTTGGAATTAGATGTCTTACGCTTTGAGAAAACATCTGAAAGAATCTTTGGTATGTTATTAATACCTACTTTGAGTATACACTAGATTTAGGCTCAGATTTTGCAACTATTGAAATAACTTGTCTTGTTTATTAAAGAAAGGATTATAGTAGAAATCCTGACACTATGTCTGTACTACTAATTTTTTCCTTAAATAATTTGCAGTTGTGCACTACATATCTTTTTGGATACTCAAAAAATAAAAATAAAAATGCAGCAATACTGCCATCCTCTGGCTGTAAACATATCATACAGAATATTCCTTAGGATTTTTTACACAAGTAAGTGTCGTTCTAAAAAATTACACTAGCTTAATTATGACCTATATAGCATATAGGACTGCATAATACAAAAGCTACCTTACAAAACTGTAAAGTATGTATCACACAAAATATGTTGGTCAATATGTTGTGCCATCAAGCTCAGCATGAAGCAATAAGTAGAAAAGATCAATGTGCTTCTGTAAAAAAAAAAAAAAAAAAAAAAAAAAAAGGGAGCACAAAGTATCAGAAATAAAGGGGAGAGAGAGAGAGAAAAATGCAAAGTAGTGTTTTGTAGAATACACAAAAGAATGAAAGTTGTCTGAAGCAGTTCTGGAAGCCCAGAATTTCCATTTCCGCTTCGTCTGAACATTACTGCTAGGCTATTTTGGCGAAAGAGGAGGAGACTGACATCCATTGCTGTGTGTGAAAAGGCCGCTCAGCTTAGCGTGAAGATTGTTCCAGACCTGGCCCATCTACATGGAGATAAAAGACAAGATCATGAGATAAGTGCCATATTAGAAGTGGACTGGCTTTTTATTCAAGTCTTGAGTAAAATTCACACATTTTCTGCGTATTTCACATTTCTTCCACAATGTTTAAAAGGTTGCATGTGTGCGTTTTGAAAACGGAGAAATATGACCACTAATAGAATGCCACATTAATAAATCGAAACTACAATCTGCTTATCTTTATAGATAGTGGAGGTCTCATTGTGTGTGCACAATTTACTTCAGGGAAATTGTAACTGCCAGTTAACTACATCTACACATAACAGTTTCACTCTCAGATCCATTCAAGTGGCACTGTCATTTAAAGAAATTGAAATCTCAACAGAAAAAAAAAAAAACATACACAACTTATACCCATGTTGAACATTCTGTTCCAGATTTCTTTTCCCATCTATAATGCCCACTAGATTTTGGAGTGTAGCTCTGGGCATTTGTGATCTTCTCTTTATCGAATTTTCTGATAATTTCTTTTTTCAAGACATGTTCAGATTTCCTCTATAGCAACTTAATATTTTCCATATTTGCAATATTTTTAAGCCAATTTGTCATCAGCAAGCAAGGATGTTATAAGGGGTATTGCAGTAGCATCCAATGTGGCTGTCACTGACTGCTCATAATTTAAACGACTTGCAGTTATAAGTTTAGTGGTTTATGGTATGTTCTTTAACCCTGAGCTGAGGGTTCTAAAAATCCACTTTAACCATTCACATTTACAGCATCTGACAGATGCCCTTACTTCTCATCCTACATCTGAGCAGCTGAGGGTCCAGGCCCCAACAGTGACGTCTTGGTGGTGCAGGGTTTGAACAGGTGACCTATGGAGTAAGTAGCCCAAAATCTTATGCACCGAGCTACCCCAGGCAAAATAACATGTATATACTATAATTTATGGCAAAACAAAGACTATTTATAGTGGTAGGCAAAGTACATTAATCCTGTACCAAACTTTTAATAGCTCATTGTATCTTTTAAGTCACAGCGAAAGAGTCTCTCTCTCTCATCTGTGAACATGATTTCTTTGTTGCCTGAAATCAGTTCTGTTCTGATTTCCAACAGATGCTACATGATTAAGAGTTCCACAAAGGGAAGGCAAATCATGCAATTACCCCTGTGATTATGTAAGGGGGATTGTGTGCCTAAAAGGTTGGACACAAGCTTGGATTAATTTTTCTACATTCTCGAACAATACTATTTCTAAACTTAGTAAGTAGCAACAACACTAAATTGTTATTTTAAAGACACGAAGGTCTTGCAAGAACAATTTTGTCAAGTGCACTTGCAAAACCCATCAAGCACCATGATGAAACTGGCTCCCATGTCGACCTTCCCAGAAAAGCAAGATCAAAACATTACCTCTGCTGCAGAGGAGAAGTCATTTAGAGTTACCAGCCTCAGAAATCACCAAATAAGAAACACAACCTCAGATCAGCGAGAAGTAGCAGACACATCTTAATATCAATTGTTCCAAGAAGATTATTGTATATTTTCAGCATTATTTTGCAATGTAGAAAGAAATAAACCTCAGGTAAGACCATGGAATTGGTTGATGTGCCCAACTATGGTTGTGTAGAATAGATATTTGTTGTAGGATGAAGTGGTGTAAAAGTAAAAAGAATCTGAAAAGGTTCATGAGCAAACATGGTTTGGTTTCACTTGGTTGTCTTTAAAGCAGAACAAACATTCTTTAATTTTTTTCCTGTTGGGTTACGTTATAAGACTTCCTCTTTATACTGTATAAACATATAGTACAAACAGTGCACACAATATACTGAGCTCACATATACAACATGTACATAGTAGTGTACATGGCAATCACTATGTTCAATTTAATGATATACTTCAAATAAAAGAGCATATCTGGTCCTATAGGGTAATATCTATGTTGCACTAATCTTGTAGATGGTCCAAGCATTCATTCAAACTGAAGTGTACTATCTACAAGGAGATAAGGTTATGTATGGATCCTGAGAGGTTTAGGGTCTTATTGAGATATTACAAGCGCTATTTAAGGGGAGACTGTATGTGTTATGTGTTAGTGTTAGCATGGTTGTACAATTATGGTGTACCCCTTTGTGGACATGCTTCCAGCCACCAACAAAACCCATTCAAGGTGAAGAGTAGAATAGAAGGGGGTCTGTTTTGCTTTTGTCAAGTTCTCTCATGTTACAGAGATCCCACTAGATTTTATTCAGATCTGCACCCTTGCCCAGATGGGATTGGGGCCTTGTTTGTCTTACACTTCCTGTCTGTGAATGAAGTAGACACCATATTGGCCTTGAGATGATAAAGAAGGCTCGCAGCAGTAACATACATTCATCTTAGCAGTTAAGGGTGTCAAACTGTGCATTAAATATTTAGAAATTCTGAAAAGGAGGAAAAGTCCTTTATTACTTTGTGTGATTTTATATTTAATATTCAATAAGAAAATGTTGATCTTCATAAACAGTTCGTAGATTTATGTTTTTAGTTTAATTAGCCCTGATATGATATCATCAGTTGACATACAATCAAGTTCAAGTCAAACTTGCACTTGTAATAAAATGTCTCGTAAGTGAAGGCGTAAAATAAACTTTTTACAAAGACTGACATTTACAGTAGACTGCAAAAGAATGATAATTACTGTTCCTGTGAACATTTAGCGAATTGAATGCCTGATGCTTGAAAATCATATTAATTAATCAATTAATAACAGCATTAAACATTCCTGAGTACTGCTTATGAAGATCAACATTTTCTTATTCAATATTAAATATAAAGAGATAGTTCCAAAATTCACAAAGTAATAAAGGACTTTTCCTCCTTTTCAGAATTTCAAAATATTTAATGCACAGTTTGACACCCTTAACTGTTAAGATGAATGTAAGGTACTGCTGCGAGCCTTCTTCATCATCTCAAGCCCAATGGTCACTACTTCATTCACTGACAGGACAAATAACTTGTCGCCAACTTGCGGAAGAAATGCATTTGTCTGTGGGAACTGTCTGTTCTCCATACTGTCCTGACTTCACTCCAATCCATTTCCACATGTTTGCACCATTAAATGAGTTACTGGGAGGTTAGCGTTTGCGAGGCGGAGACTCTGATCATGGCTCCAGCGTACTCACAAAACTTTCTACCTTGATTGGTGGTATCCAAGCAATAGTGAAACACTGGGATAAGTTACTTAGCATAGCAGGGGATTATATAGCGAAATAAAGGGAGTTTTTACTCCTATAATTGTCCCTTCATATGAAGTATGTAGAATGTTAAAGTAGTGTGTTTTAATTTAAGGTATAATCATGAAAATCATCATGTAGTTTAAAAAAGTCCTAATGCACATTTAGTGCAGGCCAAAAATAGGTGACATGGGATCTTGGGGGAAATTAACAACAAAAAACCCCAGACAGGTGGAACAACTGGTCATGCGAATTTTGGATGAGGAACTAAATGGCTTTCATACTTAAAATGTTGTTTTTTGGCTGGCAGTCACTTCCTTTTTCACAAAGTAACCACTTTTTTTTTTAGTTCCCCTCTTTTTCCCCAATCTAACACCATCATGTAACTTGCATATATCCAATTCTCACCTCTCTGTGACTCTGCACTTGTGAATTGACGAAGGCCCCTAGGATGTGTGACGTGATGGGGAGGTAGGCGAAGATCAGCTGGCTTTCCTGATGCGCACAGAACAGGGAAAAGTAATTTCGTAGCTCCATAGTCTGGATTGCGTTCTCCTGCTGTAGAAAATAAGTCACAGAGATATTGCGTGCTGAATGATGACCAGACTTGAAAATCAGCATTCCCGGCTTTAACAGAACCACTCAGTCAGTCATAACACAATAACAGTAGTTTAAACCTTAAGGTGCTCGATAGATTTGGCATATAGAGCGTACATGTAAAGTGATGTAAAGTGTACCTCAATGCGTATTTTTAAACTTCCTCTGGGTTAGTTTCTTCTTACTGACTAGAGGAAACCAAAATTCCCCTAGCATTCTAGAGAGGAAATTACTGTCTAGTACATAACCCTCTCTACATCTACTCTGAAAGCTGCTTCATTTAAAGGGATGACTCATGTTAGCAGTGGTGTCCTAATAACCCTAGTTCTTACATTAAATTTTTAAACCTATCGTAACCTATAATATATGCCAAGACACCCCTTCTCTATTACAAGCCTGATATCATCATTGAAATCTTTTACCAGTAGTGTTGAGGCTTTTCATTGACTTCCTGCCTGAGCTGCAAACTTCATAAATGAGTCATAGTGAGTTGAAAGCAACAGCTAAAAATAACATGAAAAATCAAGAATTATGTAAATTTAAGAGTGCCTTCAAACATTTTGCCCATTTACACATGTGGACAAAATTGTTGGTACCCTTCGGTCAATGAAAGAAAAACTCACAATGGTCACAGAAATAACTTCAATCTGACAAAAGTAATAATAAATAAGAATTCTATGAATGTTAACCAATGAAAGTCAGACATTGCTTTTCAACCATGCTTCAACGGAATTATAAAAAAAAAAAGAACTCATGGAACAGGCCTGGACAAAAATGATGGTACCCCTAACTTAATAGTTTGTTGCACAACCTTTTGAGGCAATCACTGCAATCAAACGATTCCTGTAACTGTCAATGAGACTTCTGCACCTCTCTGCAGGTATTTTGGCCCACTCCTCATGAGCAAGCTGCTCCAGTTGTTTCCGGTTTGAAGGGTGCCTTTTCCAGACAGCATGTTTCAGCTCCTTCCAAAGATGCTCAATAGGATTGAGGTCAGGGCTCATAGAAGGCCACTTTAGAATAGTCCAATGTTTTTCTCTTAGCCATTCTTGGGTGTTTTTAGCTGTGTGTTTTGGGTCATTGTCCTGTTGCAAGACTCATGACCTGCCACTGAGACCCAGCTTTCTGACACTGGCCAGCACATTTCTCTCTAGAATCCCTTGATAGTCTTGAGATTTCATTGTACCCTGCACAGATTCAAGACACCCTGTGCCAGATGCAGCAAAGCAGCCCCAGAACATAACAGAGCCTCCTCCATGTTTCACAGTAGGGACAGTGTTCTTTTCTTGATATGCTTCATTTTTCCGTCTGTGAACATAGAGCTGATGTGCCTTGGCAAAAACTTCCATTTTTGTCTCATCTGTCCATAGGACATTCTCCCAGAAGCTTTGTGGCTTGTCAACATGTAGTTTGGCATATTTCAATCTGGCTTTTTTATGATTTATTTTCAACAATGTCCTCATTGGTCGTCTCCCTTGTAGTCCACTTTGGCTCAAACAACGACGGATGGTGCGATCTGACACTGATGTTCCTTGAGCATGAAGTTCACCTTGGATCTCTTTAGAAGTCTTTCTGGGTTCTTTTGTTACCATTCGGATTATCCGTCTCTTTGATTTGTCATCAATTTTCCTCCTGCGGCCACGTCCAGGGAGGTTGGCTACAGTCCCATGGATCTTAAATTTCTGAATAATATGTGCAACTGTAGTCACAGGAACATCTAGCTGCTTGGAAATGGTCTTATAGCCTTTACCTTTAACATGCTTGTCTATAATTCTCTTTCGAATCTCCTGAGACAACTCTTTCCTTCGCTTCCTCTGGTCCATGTTGAGTGTGGTACATACCATGTCACCAAACAACACAGTGATTACCTGGAGCCTTATATATAGGCCCACTGACTGATTACAAGATTGTAGACACCTGTGATGCTAATTAGTGGACACACCTTGAATTAACATGTCCCTTTGGTCACATTATTTTCAGTATTTTCTAGGGGTACCATCATTTTTGTCCAGGCCTGTTCCATGAGTTTTTTTTTTTTTTTTAATAATTCTGTTGAAGCATGGTTGAAAAGCAATGTTTGACTTTCATTGGTTAACATTCATAGGATTTTTTTTAATTATTACTTTTGTCAGATTAAAGTTATGTGACCATTGTGAGTTTTTCTTTCATTGACCGAAGGGTACCAACAATTTTGTCCATGTGTGTATAATACCACGCATTGCTTGAATACTATTCAAAACAAGAAGAAGAAAAAAAGACCTTGACAAGTGGTTTGCTATGTTGGTACAATATCACGATGCAGAATCGGATTTTATATTGTCGAATTACATCCGACACTGAGTGCAGAGAGGGTGCAGGCCTTGCCTAGGTTCATAATTAATAGGTGACTCAAAAGTGGTAGTGACTCATCCATAGAGCCTTGTGGGGCAAATGTTAATCCCCTTAAAGTCCATAGGTTCCACTTGGTTTGCTCACCTTTCAACGCAGGTGTTTCACAGTTACAGAGCATTCTCCTATGTTGTACAGAACCCTACAATATAATAATACAAACTGCCAAAAATGGAAAAGAGAAAGGGATTATATGATTCACAATAGGCATGGGATTCACAAGGGACCTACCGATACAATATTATAATGATACATGCTGATATTTTTATGCAGATTCTGGTAGTATAATGATTTTAGAAATATCCCTTTTTTTCCTTCCATGCTCAGCAAATAATGTGCTGATACCAACAAGGACACTGTCTGCCAATGTGTGAATAGTTTAGAGCACATATTCATAATCTGTAGGTTTATAAACAAGGGGTAGACATTTTACCACCTCAAATGCAAGCATATATAAATAGAAAAAATGAAATAAAAATTGGAGTCACTGTGGTGACATCATTTTTAATGTCATTCTCCCCACCAAAACCCACAAGCCACTAATGGTCACTGTATACCTGAATTTAATGCTCAGTTTCTGAATATATAATTTTTTTACCTAGAAAAAAATATTCTATAAGAAATGCATGCAAATTGCTTTTTTCCCCCCAAAGTAAATGTATTACAAAAATCGCATTAAGCATTTAGGATTTAGCATTAAGACACTTTAATTAGTGTTCTGTTGAAGCACCTTGCTATTGAAGGATATGAAGTTAGACATACTGTATATGCAATTGGGGAATTTCCCCCATTCCTCCACTGATGACCCGTATTTTTTTTCTCTCCAAAAGATTTTGGTTTTTGACTGTGTGCCTGAGCCAGTTTAGAACACTTTCAAAAGCCATCTGGGTGTCAAAAGCCATCTGTGAATGTTTGGATTCACTGTTGTGCTAGAAGGTGAACTGTTACCCCAAACTGAGGTCATGCCCATCATTGAACAGAATTTTCTCAGTGACTTTTTTGTACTGTGATCTGTTCCGCTTTTCCCACATCCTCAGAGGACTCCCAGCCCCTGCTGCTGAAGAACATATTCGCAACATGATGATGCCACCATAGTGCTTTAGTGTGTGATGAATGAAACTGCCAGGTGATGAATGGTGCATGGTTTCCTTTAGGTCCATTGCATTACATTCAGCGGGAAAAGTTTAAGCCTGGTTTCATCAAGTCTTTCAAAAGCCTTGTTTCTCACTACCTTTTTCTTTTGGCAAACTTGAAGTACACTCTATCATAAAGGCTCAGTTAGTGGAGTCCTGTAGAGATGGTTGAAAAATGTTTAAAAATTCTTTTAGATTTTTGGTGGGGAAAATCATAAAAATACACTGTATACTAGTACTGTATTAGGCCAAACCTGTTAATTACTGAATCAAGCTGTTTCAATCAGGCCCCTTATCGCTAGTAAAGGGCAATCTTAATTCTTTAACTTACCAAGACGTCTTGGACAATGTTATGCTTCCAACTTTGTGGCAACAGTTTACCATTTAATTGGAACGGAGATTGCGAGCCAGACCTTCTCGTCCAACATCAGTGTCTGACCTCATTGAACTGCCTGACTTCATTCAACTCTACAGAATGAAGAGTACCCACAGAAACATTTAAAAAATCTTGTGAACAGCCTTCCAAGAAGGATGGAAGCTGTTGTAGCTGCAAAAGGAGGACCAACTGCATGTTGAAGTATATGTATTTGGATACAATGTTATTGAAGGTTTGGCCAAATACTTTTGTTTATATATTGATTAAGTGAGGTTTTATATATATATAAAAATAAAATATAAATAAATATATATATATATTTATTTATATTTTATTTTTAAATATATATATATATTTACAGAAATAGTAAAAGCCTGTTTATTGAAACAATTAAGAAACACTAAAGGGGTCTAAATTGAACTCCATTTATGTTGTTAGGGTGTTTAGTGTGTCTATAACAATACTGACCTGGACGATGCGGGATTCTAGCTGCTCCACAGACATCTGTTCTTTTGGCTGCACAGCTGCACTCATCATCTGTCTCTTCATCACACTATACTTCTGAAGTGCCTTCTGGTGCTCGTGCAGAACTCCCTTCTCGTGACGCTCACACAAGTCCTGCACCATATGCTCAGTAATTAGCTCATCCATTTTATGTTTGAAATCCAGTCTATAAGGTTTAGACTGTAATCTATCAGGTCTAGCCACATACTCACCCTGTAGGACTGCACCAAATCCAGGAAGAAGTTCAGTTTTTCCACCACATCATCATCTTCTCTTCTTCCCTGTTGGGCAGCTTTGTCTGACAGCAGGGAGAATTCGGAGGAAAGGCCACGGAGAGAGAGCCTCAAATCAGCCCACATGCTCTTCGAGGAGTTCAGGACAGGCACAGGGGAGGGGTCGCATCCCAAAGTACTGGAGAAAGGAGTTAAGAGAAAAACAAATGGAATCCAAGATCAAGTAAATTCAAACCAAATTCAAATACAGCTATACAGAGATTCTTATTTATTGACTTTTCTGACTAAACACAGGTAATGCAGGTAAATGATAAGGTGCAGGCTAATGCTGCATTTATTGTTGTGTGATTATTTCAAAAATGCATATTTTAAGTAAAAGTGAACCATTTTAAATAAGCAACTCAGAAGAATTCATTCTTCAAAAGCACTTCTCTCAAACATGACTGCTTTCTGAACAAAGGCAATTGTTTTTCTGCTTTATAGTCTTTAGTTCATATATTCACATAAATCATCAGAGTAGGGAAAAAAACTCTCATCTCTGTGACTTTAATCATGGCAAGGTATTACAGTAACTAGTTGGCTGGTTTGAGTGCTGCTGCAACATGATTGGATGATTAGATAACAGCGTTAATGTGCAGGTGCATAAGTGTTCCTATTAAAGTGGACAGTGAGTGTATAGCCAAGACAGGAATAACTGGCAACCTTTCAGCTAAAAAAAAAGTTGTTTATATGTTGTATAAAGTAAGGATTACATTTCTCTCACCAAAAAAAAAAAAAAAATTAGTTTTTTAAGTGATATTTTCTCTCATAATTATTGACAACCCAAAGAAATGTAAGCAAATGGTCATTCTCAAATACATTCTACTGTTTTTAAGTTTCCCTGATAAAATCGGTTGTTTCAAAATTCTTAAACCCTCAGCAAAAGATACTTACTATACGGAGTTGCACAAGTTTAGGTAATTTATATAAAGTAAAAAATACAATGAGTTAAAATTTCCATTAACCCATAATTTAAAGGTTCAGCTATATTAGAAAAACGTATGTATAATATAATTAATAAAATAACTCAATGATGATTACTTTAATCATCACTTTTATTACAGCATTTAACTTAAAGACAATAATCATAATATTTACAGTGAAACCTTGGATTGCGAGTAACTTGGTCTGTGAGTGTTTTTGCAAGGCAAGCAAGATTTTTAAATAAATTTGAACTTGTTAAACGAGCGATATTGATATACTGTAGTACGTATACACTTTACCTGCCGAGCAACATGAGATCCTAACTGACCCAATGAATCTTCTCTCTCTCTCGCGCTGTGGGATTGTGGGTAATCTTCTCCCATGCTCAGGCTCAGTAAATGTGAGTCACTCATATATTCAACATCTGTGCATGCGTGTTCTGCTTACTATAACATTGTGACCACATGCGTTAAGCGTTTTTTGTTTGTTTGTTTTTTGTGCCCAAGTGTAGTAACTTTTCATTAGTAACTGTACTGCGACAAGGGACGAGGAAGAGGAGTAATTCCGTTACTGTGGCATCCGTTAACAAATTAACCATATTTTTACTTTATATTTTTTATTCATTATTTTTATAAGAATATTTTTGGGCTGTTGAACAAATCATCTAAGCTTCCATTAATTCTTATGGGGAAATTCACTTTGATATACGAGTGTTTTAATATACAAGCATTCTTCCTGAACAAATTATGCTCGCAATCCAAGGTTTAACTGTACAATAATAATAAACAGTATCATATCATCTTGTAACATGTACAGAAGACATGTGGTTGTTATTTACCTAAGCTCTTTCCCAAACATCAGCAGATCTGTGGAGTTCTCCTTTGAACGCTCTGCCATCCTCTCTGCTCGATCCCGCAGTTTCTGAAAGCTATTATGGATGTTTCTGTTCAGCTCTCGGCATGTAGTGAACAAGGCCTGGATGTCCGAAGGGAGGTATTCCTACAAAAAACAATGCAATAAAAACCATCCATCCAAAGCCAATGTTAAGGTGTAATGAATGAATAAATATAACTAATGTAGCACCCTCTACAGTAGATAGCATGAGTGTAGAAGAAAAAGAAGCAGAAACAAACAAACCTTGGCTTGTGTTGCATATGTATAGGTCATAAACTCATCCCCCATTTTCTTGAAAGCATCACGCAGCTTTGCTTGGACATCCTGAGAAAACAAGACATATGTATAAATAGGGAAGTTCATATGACATACAGGCCAGAATAACAGAACACAGTTATGAGAGTAAAAACTCCCTTTATTTCTCTATAATCCCCTGCTACACTAATGCACTTTCACTAGTGCTTGGATATCATCAAGGTAGAAGGTTTTCTCAGTATGCCAGAGCCATGATCAGACCGCCTACTTTATGTCTAAAATTCTGGCCTCCCAGGAACTAATTTAACGTTTCCCCAAACACGTAGAAATGGCTTGGATCAGGGTCATTGCCATCATTGATGTGGCAAGTGATGAATGAACGATTGTCTGTAACTGTAAAAGTCTTATGTAAATGTCAATTGGTTGTGAGACATTTCATCACAAGTCTCGGGTTTTAACTAATATTTTTCTTTTTTACTTCACAACCAAAGATGGCTTTCGGAAGTTGATTAGAACCAAACACACCACCATTCAACTTTTTTTTTTTTTTTTTTGGTCTCTGAATAATCATTGGCCTAAAAGGGAGGAAATCATCTCTGCATGAAAAATCAGATTGATATTTTAAAAAATGTTCAATGTGTTTTTTCTGAAAATGATAAGCAATGAGTGAATCTGAGAACACCAAACACTTAAAAAATACCCGTGAATTGAGTACATAAATAAATATGTAGCAACCTTTTTTTTTTTTTTTTGACTGGAAGCCCTAGCATATTGGATTTCAAATGAATAGAGGCAAAGATGAAAAAAATATCGAATGAATAGAGGCTTTTTGTGTCAATTTTATCATAAATTCAAAAAAGGGGTAGTGTTGTTTCTACAGTATTAAAGATCTATATGACAAACAATGTGTCATTCCTATAATATTACACAACTCCTTCTGCGAGGCCAAAGAAAAGTAAGCAGGCCATCATAATGATAAACAATCATAGCAATAAGCCCTATTTGGATAGGATTAGACAGTAATACAGTAAACGCCTGTAATAATTCTTCCGGTGCTACTCTGTGATTTTATTTTTCATCTTATAAAAGTCAGTGTGTCCTCTTATCGTAAAAAAACAAGAACAAAGACCAAACAAACTTTTTTTCCCCCAACACATAATCTAGAGTATTCTGAGTGTTTTAGTCCTGTCTAGGTCAACAGATGTGATTTTGCAGTCAGAGGCTGCCTCTTTTCTTGAAAAACATCTAACTGACTGCGGCTATTCAGAGTATTCACCTAGCATGTGTATCAGTGATACACACTTCAGTGAATTTAGAAGACTGTTAGAATCTAGTCGAGTGGTAAATGAATGAGCAGGTATATAACTGGTCTAATCAAGTATGAGTCAAATATCTTGGGTCATGGATTAAACAATTATAAGCTTGCTCATTCTGCTAGGTTTATTTAATATGAGATCAAAGAGACACTAATTCCATCCACATAGGGCTTGGACAGGGCATTTGGGATGTCCAGGACCATACTATAAATCGAAAGGACCCTCAGTAGCATTATCACATGAGAGAGCCACAAGAGCAGAAAATTTAACAACAAAAACATAATAGGTTCATAAATGTCTAAGGTTTTCGATCTATTTAGTTTTATTTAAAAAAATTTAAAAAAAGGAAGACTTTGACCTGAAGTGATACAAATTGCTACAATCAGCTAAATAAATATGTCAAACTGCAATCCATTAAAACATTTCATATGACATCCTTTCTACAAACATAACTTGATATTTGGATGGAAACATGACATTTGTATTTCAATCCAAAGTATTGAAAAACAAGAACAGTAAAACAATTGTCCAATGGGTCTACACATAAGGTCAGGTTCATAATTAGTCTTTGTCCAAATACTTATGGACCTGACTGTATTTAGTGTGCATATAGACAAACATTAATAATGTAGCAATTGTGTGTGTTTGGAATGGAACAATGGAAAATAATGCATATAAAAAGTAAGATTCCCACCGAGCCATTGAATGTGAGAAATATTTTAACAAGCTCGTCCTCTGAGAAGAAGGGATGTCTTGCTACAAGGTTCAAAAATCTGCTCAAACCACGCCGGCGTCCTTCAATGAACTCTCTCTCCGACATCGACTTCAATACTGTAGTGAACAGAGAAGGACAAATAAGGTAATTTAAGCTTAATAAGTAGAAATTGATGAGATGAGTATAATCAAGCCATAGCCAAACCACAATGTGCTGATATTGTGCTGGCAGAAGCCTGACTCCGAGAGTCAAAGCACCAAACCACAGCTGCAACTAAAAATGACGTTGTATTACAATTTTATACACAGGATTCACTAAAAGTTTTTGGTCTTTTGAAAGCATAGAATTCAAATCACATTATCATACCTCCTTTAAGTGCTCTTTTGGGTGGTAGAGCAGGCACCATTCTGTAGGCATACCGCTGTAGCAAAAGCTCATGGAAGACATCAAAGTCGCTGTAGCGCCGATAGACGGATATTTTAAACCGCTGAGGGAAAAAAAGAAATGTAAATCCTGATAAGCCTGCACATAATGTTAAACCTGTTAATAGATGTGATTTAGAGTTAAAGCCTCTAACCCGATGGAGCATTTTCTCTCAGATGACAGTAACATAGGGTCACAGGAAGAGCTTAATTTCTTAGGCTGAGGTCAAAAAAAATTTTCTTTCAGATTTTCAGGTTGAAATATTTCCACCAACTTAACTGATGTAGATTTGTAAGTGGCACATCTCTGACAGAAATCTTTAATTGTATTGTATTACAAAGCTTTTATATTGGATTATGATCTGGTACCTGGGGATCTACAGATGCGATTTGATCACGTTCATGCTGGAAGAAGCCACTAGAAGACGAGGAAGGTATAACGTGATGCTCGTTGTCAGCAAATAAGTCAATTTTAAATCGTTGCACAAAGTGTGCCAAAAAAACACACACTAAATTAAATCACAACTAAGCACGTTTTGTCAACAGTGAGTTCATCCAAACTCTGACTCCACCATCTACATGTTGTGGCAGACTTTGAGATTCAACAAACCAGGAGATGTTTTTTTCATTATCGGATTGCCTATTGTTGGTGAGCTTATACTCATGATATCTACATACTTAGGATTCTACGTCTGTCAGCCAAGAACTGGAACATGGGATTTTATTTCTGTTGCAGCACATCCTCAAGGTTTTACAAATTGGACATTCTGAGATGCTTTCTGCTCACCATGGTTGTGATTTGAGTTTATTGTTTTGGATGAGTAGTTTATTATTTCCATCTCTACACGCTACTTTAACTCGTATTATGTTCTCAGACATGAATAGTAATTGAGCAAAGCAGAAAACCATGATAAAAAAGTCACATTGCAAATGCTGACGAGGCCCGGAAAATGTATAAATAACTCATAGTTTATGAAAACAGCCATTTCAAATGATACAATAAAAGGACATAATGTGGTGATAGATTTTTTTTTTAAATTCTGTGTGTGCATGGGAACAAAGAGAGTGAAGACAGCCAGAAAGGCAGACTACATTTAGAAATATAATCACTGTAATCACTGTCCCAACAGATTACATGGCACACAGCATAATGTGGTTTTGTGTTTTATTCTGTAAGGAAAGAAATCAGAGTAGTTGAGGCCTGAGGACGCAGAAGTTTAATCAGACATGAAAAATTGAGGAACTCCAGAGACAGGGCGAGTGAACGCAACAGACAGTTTTAATCCAATGACACAAGGAGAAGAACGAGCTCCATTCGCCTGGAGTTGGTCTATGTGTACAAAGTTGGTCTATGCGTACATGCTGTTATTAACAATAGACTTCCTAATCATAGACTAGGTTCATATTTATCACAAAAGTATTTCATGATAAAATTTAAATTAAGCATAAGATTTGGATATGTCTGTGTATATCTTTATGTAATGCATGTTTACACATTTTTATGTATTATAGGCAAGTCTTGGTGCTTTCTTATGCTTCTTGTGCAGCATTAGAAAAATTTTATCATATACATCATACACTTTGACCACAGTGCTTTTTTTTTTTTTTTTAAATATCAGGTAGATTTTTGGAGCATTGCAATTTTTTATGTAATTAAATTTAATACAGTCAATGTTTATTACAGATAAAAGTATATAATATGCATTAAAATCTCTCTCTCTCTCATATATATATATATATATATACATATACATATACACACATAAACACACACTGTATACATCTTTTTTTGCTCTTGTAAATCTTCTGCACCACATTCCCGTTCAATGGGTGGCGGTAGTGCAAAATCCACACAAAAACTTACCCTGTCTGGCCAAACATGGAAGATTGAAGCATTTAAAGTTTTTTTGCAGTGAGTGTAAAATCTCTAAAATTGACTAATTACTTAAAAATATAACAGTTTGTACGTTTATGTAAATAGCAAAAAGTGTGAATCAAGTCAATTAATTGATAATTGAGTTAATCAATAAAAGAGTGATATTGGAGAGTCAATTATTCAACACAGCTTTAGATGCAAATATCAAATATCTGCAAAAATCTATAGGAAATATGGGATTTTCACAAAATGGTATGAAAAACAAAAAAGCATCCATTGAGCAGCAGGTTTTCGAGTGATTAGGATCACTATATTAATTTAACCACTGTCAGTTCATGAACCTAAACTGGACAGTTAAAAAAATCTGGTTTGATTACTCTTGATTTCTTGTATAAAATGCAGGTGTAATAGTCAGAAATTTGCATCAAAAGCATGAATCCATAGACACAACCTGAAAGTTGATATTCAATATTTTTTTACATAACTCCCAGTTATGTAAAAGGCTTGCTTGTCCAATGTCCAGTGCCTCTCCTGAAACGGTCAATCCCACACCTTACCAAGCACCCATGGCTGTGAATAGTCAATACCCAGCTTGGAATGATCAACTATTTGAGGCAGTCGAGGTTTAATAGTTCAGGCTTTAGGTTGATGATCTAAAAGTTTTTAAGCCAGAGAACAGCCAAGCTGCAATGTTGGGCCCTTTAGCGAGGCCCCTAAATCTTTCTGCATCAAATGCCTTATTACACAGCAGACCCTGCACTCTGATCCCAACTTCCTAACCTCCCAAGCTAAAATATGTGAAGTAAAATGTGAAAATGTATTCTTCTGATCAGGCCTGGTCTGCATGACTATTACTGGCAAGTGTCTGGAAAAAAATTATATAAAAAAAAAAAAAAAAGTATGCAAGCTGAATTTATAATGTCCACTAAAATTTGGACAGCATTACAAAATGGCTACCTAGCAAACAATACAGTTTATAGAAGATAGGGAAGAAATTCAAACACAGCTCTAAAAACTAATTCTCTAAGATGTTTGTTCTTTTGATATTCTGTGCACATGACTGGCACTGACTCCTGAACACCTGACTCTCATTAGCACAGTGTGACTGGCATACAAGTAGAAAAGCTGAAAATAAATTAAAGCAGGCCGCTTGAGATCACTTTTTGGAAAGCTGTGCCTGAGTATTTTTCACAGTCATCTTAACATATGAATATTTTCTCCCAAGATGTCTAAATATTAAAATCTTAGGTGCTCTGTAGCTTTCATGACATTTTATACTAAGGCTCTGATAATGAAAAAAAAAACACCCTACATGTACTATGTATATACACACACATCCCTCAAAATCTATGATGCTTTATTATAACCAAGAGGAATTCAGCAAACATTTCCTACAACATGGCAGTAATTATATTAGTGGTTATACAAAGGGCATTTAAGTCGAACTAAGTGGAACTTTTGCTTATATGAAAGTAGAAAATCTCTTTAGTTCACTAGAGACCATCAAGGTAGAACATTTTCTCAATACACCGCAGCCATGATCGTATTTCCTGCTACACGTCTGAAATGCTGGCCTCCCAGGAACTCCTTTAATAGCCCAAGCATGAAGAAATGTCTTGAAGCGAGGTCAGGACTGTCCAGGATATGTGGCAATAACTCCCAGCTGGGTTCCTTTGATGTGCGAGTGGTGATGGTGAATGATTGTGTGACAAGTTATCAATAGATTTTTAGGATTTAGGCATTCCATTTGCTAAAAGTTCACAGGAACGACTACAGTAGGTTACCTCAGCCAAGGTTATCATTCATAAAAAATATTTTTTGTGTGTGTGTGTTATTTTTATTCACTTATTACTTGTGTTATGTAACCTCAGTCACTTACATACACTCTGTAATTGTGCTCTGATTCATTTGGTATAAACCAGCAACAGTTGTCTATTAACCTGTCTGTCAAACAACCCTGTCTCTTTTTCCATTTGCTGTCCTCCTCAAACACTATGCTTTTCTAGAATTCCCAATTTAATTTGAATTGTATGCATATTTGTGAAACGTCTTTCTCGATGGGTCTAATCTCCTCTTACCTCGCTGGTGATCTGATACTCCACATGTTTAAGGAACAGCCCTTTCTTCTCAGGGATGAGCTCCACCTTTATGGTGTCCTTGCCCAGCAGGTTGCCCAGAGACAGAGACATGAAAAGGGGGTTCTCCTGAACTGGTTGTATTCTTAAGGCTTGTAGCTCCTTTGGGTCTCCCAGCTGGGGTTTAGGGAACTCTGTTTTAAATAAAAAAACAAAAAAGATCTTCTCTATGTAACTCATTAAGAGGGACAAGGTTAAACTGTCAGGAATAACTAGGTGCTATAGCAACTAGCAAGTAGTAATAAAGAAAAGAAAAACACAAAATGGGAAGACAAGATAAGGAAAGTACCTTTGGTCATTTACAACCATCAAGTCATGCTTGTCATGTGTCTTCAAAAAGTCTGACAACTCGAGACAACCAGACTGAATTTCATCCAAAACTAGTGTCATCTAGAAAGACTGAACGCTTTACTTCAGTCAGAATGCTTTATTTCCTCAAACAACTTTCTGCACTGTAACTGGGACATTTAAGAGATTTAAAACTTAAGATTGGTCGCCAAGTACTTATTTTTTCACAAACTATGTTGAGATAATGGACAGGATGGTTTGCACCATCCAGACTTAATATATATCTCATTATTAACATCCAGAAATGTTAATATAAGATGGATGATCATATAAATTATTTATAAAATAATTGGATCCAAGTTGGTGTTATCAGGTGAGTTGACAGAATTCAGACAAGATGGCCAAATCACCAAAACGTATAGCTGGTCTTGACAAAATTGTAGGAGGTTTGAGGGAAAAAAGCAGTTCTTGACATGTCTGGACGATTCAACACAGATCTTGAGGTCTTGTACTGCAGCACCTCAGGTTATTCCTGAATGCATCATAACATACAGTATGTACTCATGAATTGGGTATGTTAGCATGTTACCTCACATGGTCAAACAACCAAGAACCAACAAGAATCAACAATTTTAATTCTGCACACACTTTCTCAATCAGTTCAGAAATGTTGGAAAGAACCCAGAACCAAAAGCTGGCATGAGAGACGTGAAATAAATGTCACATATTTGCACTAAAATACGGTACTGGAGTTTTAAGCCACACCTCATTTCCTCATATTAAATTTAATTAGGCCTTGAAGATTAAATTAAATAAATGGGAACAAATCGTTTACTGTGACAGGCTGCATAGTGTCTAGAGATATTTTTTTAATGTAACAGCCTCAGCAGAAATCTACTCTGTTCCAATCACTCAGCATCGTCCGGTATGATAATCACCAACCTGATCGTCTACACCTGTTTCTCAATTTACAATTTACAAGCATTCTTCTGTATCGCTTTAATAATACCAATTTGGCTCCCGAAGGCACTTCACCCTTCACACGGTATACCAGTAAGCACTAATTGTGTGTCTTAGCAGCGTCAGTCACAAGCAATTTGTGAATACGGCTCGATGCTAAGACCTGGGTGGTATTAAGCTCTACTTATGTGAGAGAAAGTAACATGAGACATTCTCTTCATGCAGCAGAACTCCCACAGGAACAGCACCTGAAACAACACCATTCCACCAATATTTCGAAAAAACAGAAGCTTAAGGTTGCTGAAATAAGAACGAGCCAAAAGACTACAACATAAGCATTTCCTGTCTTAAAAACCAAAAGGAAGTGAAATATTCTAAGAATGAACACAGAAAAAGCAAACTGTAGAATGAATATAGTATTGAATAGGGAGCATCCAAGTGCATATTCTCACCAAAAATACATCTCAGAATTCAACAGGAAGGGGTGAGAACACACAAAAATGCTGACGTGGTTGTTTTTTCAAGACTGGACAGAGTCCGGATAAAACTGTGCCTTCTGGAAATTATGTAGAAACATAACTCTGTAGACTTGCTGTAGAAATATCTGATACAAGGGCTGACTTGCAGAAATTCTGCTCCTAGACGGTTAATAAGAAGCTACAAAATCACATGACACGTCTTATGGAGCATTCTGGTAGGTGATTGAGATTATTGTCCTTTTAATGTCACCATGTTACTTTTGCTAAGATAAAATGTGCTTACCCTGTATGCAGTTCTCCAAGAGTTTGGGGCTCGGCTGCTTGCCTTGCTGGGCGAGGGCAATGAGTGCCAAGGCTTTATAGAGAGAAACCTTACTCAGAAATCCATCTCCATTATTTACATGCTCAGCTATCTGGAGAAAAACAGTCCACATATGTATGTTTTATAGCTGTCAAAAGTAACATATTCCATATTGGAAAAATATTGGAAAATAAAAATAAATTAATTTATGAATCACAATTCTTTTGTGTGCCTATTCATGTATCAACATGTTGACTCTAAAATCAAATTTTAAATGATTTATTACGTTTCTAATGGAGTTGCAAGGATAGATCAGCCAGAGACCAGAATTGAGCTTGATCACCCATACTGGACATAACCAATTCCTTGCTGAGTGCAAGAGCTTCTGAGCAGTGCAACAGAAATGCATTTTTATCAAAAACCTGTGCATGTGAAAAAGCCTACAATTAGCATTTTTCTCCAAACTCTGCGAGCGAATTCGTTTCGAAATCCACTCAATACACACCCAGTCTCAAAATCTAGGAGTGAATTATTTCCTAGGTTTTTTTTAAAACAATAATTATAAGAATGACAGGCATATGTTCTACTCAGCAAAATTGTAGCTTTTTGTTTTATTTAAATTAACTCTTAACTTAATTGACGTCATTTTGTATTGTTTACATGCTGCCTGTCATGGTCTAACTGGTGGTACTCGCGCTGGCTAGACCAGCTGATGTAGTTGCCGTGGGCATATAGGGTAGGCATGCACGCAGAGTGGTTGTTGAAACAAAGAGTCTTTATTTAAACAAACTCAAAAATAGACAAACAAACAAAGAAACCAAAACCACAAACTCAAACTATAACTAGGGCTCTTCAAACAGACATAGGGAACTGGACTGACACAGGGAACCAGGAGCTGACACAGTGAACTGGCATAAGGAAACACACGGAACTGAATAGGGAAACATGGAGCTGGAGCTAACTAAAGACACATAGGGGAACTAGAGACAAGGCTGGACAGGACGTGGCGGGAACTAGAGATGGGGACAGGACTGGAGAGACAGGACTAGGGGCACAGAGACTGTATGGGTTAGTGGTTAGTGAGATTAGTAGCTACATGGAGTATTGGGACGCTGGATGCTGACCTAACCAGGTTAGTATCTAATGGAGTTAGTGGCTAACCAGGTTAGTACTGACCTAATACGGAAACAGAACACAGGAAGCAAAGCTCACATGAGGCTATTCCAAACTAGCGGCTAACCTACTAGCAACCAGAACCACTAGCAGTCAATCCCATTAGAGGCTAGCCTACTGGAGGCTAACCCTACTAGCGGCTAACCCTACTAGCAGCCAAGGCCTACTAGCGGCTAACCCTGCTAGCGGCTAGGCCCTCATGTGGCTACACAAAACTAAACAGACAAAGAACTACACAAGAAGGCTGACACTGGGGAGACACAGAACAGTACTTACACAGGAGGAGACACAGCCTAACTAAATACTGAACAAGGCAGCTCCATGAATCCACTAACACAAGGAACATCAAGAAAACAAACAATAGAGCCCTCTAGAAAAACAAAGGTAAAACAATATAACTAAAATATAAACTCAAAGAAACAAACAAAAAGGAAGGCCCACATGACGGTAATACAAATATAATGCTCGACCCAGTTTCCCAGAACAAACTGCTATTTATAAGATGTTTAATGAGCCACCTCGGTTCAGGTGAGCCCTATCACCTGACCGAGGTGCCTTCTGGGAAACTGAGTCGACCAACAAAAACTACAAACAGACATGAACAGTGACCTCTGGTGGAGGTTCCTAACACTGCCCTTTACTTTTAATTGAAAAAAATATATATATTATGAGCTACATTTAACTACTGATGTTCAAGTTAGTTATAAAACTGTTGAATAAAGTTAAGGTAAGCTTCCGAGTTGTGACAATTTTTTTTAAGGTCCAAGGTCACATTGGGGGAAAAAAAAATTTAATAGCAAATTGGGATACAGCATTTATAAAATTGTGATGCTTACAGAATCGCAATATTAATCAAATCGGCACATAGGTATCGCAATAATATCTCCTTTGGTGGTGACTGGGGATTCCCATCCCTATTCTACAATATGACAACATTTACACCCAGAAATTCTGTTATACCCTATAGAATCTCAGAACATGAGAACATGAGCAGAATTGATGAGCTGTATAACAAACCTCGTTCTGTATGGTGACTGACAAGTCAGTCCTGTTGAGGAGTCTTCGGAACACATCGGTTGACACCCTTTCATCTGTTCTACTACTGAGAGCTTGGTGCACTTCCCTGTAATACAGAGGGACTGATCCTGCAGATGGGAAAGATATAAAGGTCTTGAATGTGTAAATAATTCTGAATACATGTTATACATCTTTAAGCCTACAAAAGTAGCTTGCCTCACGAAGCTGAATTTTTCAAAAGCTTATATGGGCTTAATTTCCCCCTTTCACCACATTCAACTTGTACTGTAAAGCAACTGCCATGTACGCAATGTTTAAAAGCATCCAGATACAGGTCAGTAGCTTTAAGTAATGTTCACATCAACCCCTCAGCATGGGTGAAAAAAATTTAATCTCATTGGTTTTGCCTGTGATATGGGCGTTGGTGCCAGACATGATAGTTTGAGGTCAGGAAACTGCTGACCTCCTGGGATTCTCACACACAACAGTCTCTAGAGTACTCAGAATTGTGCAATAAAGAAATAACATGCAGTGAGAAGCAGTTCTGTGAATAGAAGCGCCTTGTTTCTGTGAGAGGTCAAAAGATAATAGTCAGACTAGAGTAACTCAGATTTGAGAACTTTGTGCAATTGTGATGAATTGCGGAAAAGCATATTGGAATGGACAAATGTCTAGAATGTCAAATGGGCAAATGCTCATCAAAACTAGACAGTGGAAAAACATAGCCTGATCTAATAAATCCCAAATTCTGCCAAGGTGCACAGATGGTATGGCCAGAATCCGGCACCAACCTGACTTGGGTTAACCGCACAGGCTAGTGGAGGTGAATGTTTTCCTGGAACACACCGAGTATGTTAATACCAAAGAATTAGGGCTTAAATGCTACAACCTGTTTAAGTATTGTTGCTGACCATGTGCATACCTTCAAGGCTACGACTGACCCATTTTCTTATGGCTACTTCCAGCATAATAACGCACCATGGCACAAAGCAAAAGTCATCTCGATCTGGTTTCATGATCATGACAAAAAGTTGTATCTGAACCCAAAAGAACTCCTTTGGGATGTGGTGGATTTACAGTGATTCACAGTATGAAAGCAGTCCTGAAAAAAATCAGCAGGAACTGACTGATGCAACCTCATCAACGTGAACCAGTATCTCAATGGAACATTTCCTGTGGAATCCATGTCATGAAGAATTCAGGTTGTTTTGAAAGTACAGACAGGTTCTAGCCAAAATTTGCAGCGATAATAACTTCTTGTTGTTGGTCTTTCGGCTGCTCCGGACGAGGGGGTGCCAAAGCGGGCCATCCGTTCCACACATGACTTGGCACAGATTTTACGCAAGACGTCCTTCCTGATGCGACCCTCCTGGGCTTCTGCATCCAGTGATGGCTGGGGTTTGGCCATTGGGTAGGAATCAAACCTTTTCCACATGGCAGGTGGGAAACCTCCCACTGAGCCACCGTTCATAAAATGTTAATTGAATTGTACCTTAATATTTCGGAATCAGATGATGAATCGTTTAAATGTTTAACTAAACATTCACATGACCATTTGCATAGCCAGGAAAAAATGCACAATCATCAGAACAGATATACACATGCATTTCGTATACATATAGCGCAATAAAGAATAAAACTAATGCATATGCACACAGCATCGTCAGAGATTCCTTCCACCTAAATCAAACTTTTCGACCTCCTTCCATCAAAGAGAAGGTGCAGGATTTTTACCATTTGTATAATTTTGTGTCATTTGTGTGTATACACACACACACACACACTCTGTATATACATGCATACATCCTGCCAACTGTTATGAACATGACCTGCTATATTTTTGCACGTGGAGAACATGCAAACGTCAAAACGTCCCGAGGCGGGAATTGAACTCAGACCCATGAAGTACTTATATGTGTGTATACGTACATAACTACGTATTTGACCCTGATGTACTGTTTATACACTACCCTTTGCACTTCTCGTAGATGCTACACTGAATTCCATTGCTGAGTAGCTGTACTATGCAATGACAATAAAGCAATGTACATCCTGTAAAAGCAGTCACCGGCATTTTAATCTCTCCAACATCTACCAATAATAAGATTCCTACAAATATCTAAATATATTCCACATTTACCACTTTGTACTCTTGCACCAGTGCTTTATTTTCGCGAACAATAAGAACGTTGTTGCTTCGGCGTCTTTTTAAATTGTCCGGTTACGCAACATGCGCGCGCGCGCGTGCTCCCATTGACGCTCGCGTGGCCACGAAAGGAGGGAGGAAAAAAAAGTGCCACGGCTTTTCTCGCGCCTGGCGCATGATCATGAATACACAACACCAGGGCAATTCGTGAAAACACTGTATCTAATGTCAACTAAGTAAAAATAAATAAACAGGATCAGAGTGTACAGTATCCGCAGCTTTCCCCACCAGCTGTTTTGCAAAAAAACAAAAAAAAACTCAACTTCTAACAGCAAAACGACGCCTTTTTAGACAATCTGAACTGAAGCAGAGAATTGCACCGACCAAAATAATACATTTAAAAAACGGCTAAATTTAAACCGAAAGTTATTAAAGTGACAAGAATTACCTTCATTGAGCTCCCCTTCCATGGCTCAAATTGTCATGTGAGTACAACGGCACCTCCATGTGATTTCCTGAGAAAAAGCTAGGAGGGGGGGAAGTAATTTCCTACTGCCAGGAGTGTGACCGTGTGAGAGGGTGGAGTCTAACGCCTAGAGGAAAACAGAGCGCACGCATCATCGTGGGTCTGTCTCAAATCGAGTTACTTTTTCATAACTAACAAACTAGCACTAAACAGCCTCCTGCAGGTCGGCCTGTAGAAATGTTTATCCTGTACTATGACTAGAGAGTTTGTAGAAGTAGCTCAAAGCTGGTCAACTAGTCAGTGATATTATTTCAGGTTGAAGCCCATGTACAGTACAGGTCTGCTTGTCCTTTTATTCTGCAAAGCTCTCTATCTAACTTCCCAGCAAACATCTGGACATTTGACGACCACTGAAATGACGTCCCTCTGTCACGTCCCGTCATAGTTGAAAAATAGCTCCAAAATGAAAGTTGAATGGATGTGTTTGACATTATCTGATTCACAACAGCTGTCATAAACGGTCAACAATAGTCCAAAGTTGTGCCTGGAGAGTATGCAGTATATTGAACAACTAAAGGTCAGAGTAACAGCTATACATCCAACCCCAGACAACTGTAGACGTGTACAAACGTCCAGTATCTGAATGCATTTTTAGATAATGTTCTGTGTCACATATTTTTACTGTCAAAACCTCCGGCTTATAATCTGGCACATAACAGCTCATAACCTACTGTACCTCTTACTTAACATTTCGGAACAGTGAAATTCTTTCTTCGCATATCCCAGCATAACTGGCGTCAGAGCGCAGGTTCAGCGCCCATGGAGCAGATAGGGTTAAGGGCCTTGCTCAAAGGCCCAACAGTGGCAACTTGGTGAATCTGGGCATCAAACGCCATTCCTCCAGTCAGTAACTCAGTACCTTAGTCCCCTGAGCCATCACTGCCCCTAATATAATTGAAAGAACAAGTTCTGACGAATCTACAGACAAAACCTTTCTTTTATTTATATAGATTACATTAGAGTAAGTCCCTGACTTACAAACTTACGTTCCAGGAGCATGTTCGTAAGTCGGATTCCTTCGTAAGTCCAACAGAGTGAGTCTTATACACTTTTGACACAAATATACAACGTAAAGCAGGAAAAAACAAACACACAGGATTGGTGTTTTGGTTCCACATTATATCATGAGACTGCACCTCCAAATTGCGAGGGGAATCCCAGTGACACAGCAGGGTCAGCTGACCTCGTTTAAAAAGAGCCCAGGAAGACGTTGAGGAGAAGACAACGCTACATGATGTTTACTGCACGGTTGAATGGACACCATTTTGTTTTAAACCTGTACTGGACTGTGAACTCTTTCTGGTTAATGATATTCTGAAATTAGAATTATTCACCATCTGGACAGCTTTACAAGAATTGTCTATCATCATGCTCCCGGACTGACTCATTGAAACCGGTGAGGCAGACTCATTCCTCCTGCAGCCCCACAAGCACACACATACAATATACTTTGGACATTTTATGCTGTACATTCACTTACACACTGAAAATATTGTATATAATAGTAAATATTGGTTTCTTGTGCACTACAATGTGTATTTCTTGTACTGAACAATACACGTGACCTACTTCAGCGATCTGTTTGCATCTATGAATGTTCGTAGATTCACAGTCTGTTTGTATCTGCGGAAATTCATAACTCAAATGTAGGTCATGGACCTACTGTACTTAATGTGTAACATGTGCTCTTCACAACACCATAAGGTTCTTTTTCAAACAGTTGCCTCAAAGTTCAACAAGCACATATGGGGAATTGTTGACTTTGGAAAGTCATCTTTGATGGGTGGTACATTATTTTCCAGCTTTCTTAATACTTAATTAAACTAAAATGCTGAATTATTTATTCATTTCTGAATTCACTTACTTGTGTTTTCTTAAAAACACTTTATCTGTGATGTTTAATTAGTAGTAGTTATTCAGGGACTTCCCACTCTCACCAAAGATGATCTTCCAGTTTGACTAGCTCAGCTTGTGTTTTGATCAGTTCCAAACCCAGGCTCCAAACTTTACTCAGTTGCTGTACACAGTCAGCTCATCCACTTCCTGTACGCAACAACAAATTCCTGCAGAGGTGGTGGACTACAGTTTTTAGGAAAAGATGGTCATCTTTCAGCTACACCTGGACATGAACAACAAGGACCAGTCTCATACCACAAACAACGGCATGGGTAAAGGTGATCTCTCTCTCTCCCATTTCATTTTAAATGACACAGATGTCTCTGCCACTGTACTATAATCTCTGCCCCGTACATTCTGTTCTCTCATACATGGAGCTGATTTCCCTTATTATTTGTCTCAGAACAGATGTATTCACCTTATTATACAGAGGCGACAACAACCAGTTTGCTCCTATCCTATCTTGTCCTAGTATACATTGTCCTTCTACAACCCAACAGGCAAGTTTAATGGGAATCGGACCCTGGACAGTGCTAACCACTACACCACAGTACTGCCCTTTTTTAAATACAGTACAGACCAAACGTTGGGACACACCTTCTCATTCAAAGAGGTTGAATTTGTATTATGGCAAGAAAAAAGCAGCTAAGTGAAGAAAAACGAGTGGCCATCATTACTTTAAGAAATGAAGGTCAGTCAGTCCGAAAAATTGGGAAAACTTTGAAAGTGTCCGCAAGTGCAGTCACAAAAACCATCAAGCGCTACAAAGAAACTGGCTCACATGCGGACCGCCCCAGGAAAGAAAGACCAAGAGTCACCTCTGCTGCGGAGGATAAGTTCATCCGAGTCACCAGCCTCAGAAATCGCAGGATAACAGCAGCTCAGATCAGAGAGCAGGTCAATGCCACACAGAGTTCTAGCAGCAGACACATCTCTAGAACAAATGTTAAGAGGAGACTGTGTGAATCAGGCCTTCATGGTAGAATATCTGCTAGGAAACCACTGCTAAGGACAGGCAACAAGCAGAAGAGACTTGTTTGGGCTAAAGAACACAATAAAGAAAACTCTTTGAATGAGAAGGTGTGTCCAAACTTTTGGTCTGTACTGTATATATATATAAATAAAAGAAAGGTTTTGTCTGGATATTGGTAAGAACTCACTCTTTCAATTATATCTTTACGTTTCATGAATCAGAAGACCCAAAACCAGTCTCAAAATTGTTTTTGTCTGTATGGCTGTCAGTCTGTCGATCCAGATTTTGTTCAGCATCAAGCAAAACTGGCAGAACAGAATTTAATAAAACTTTGGCAGTCCTTAGATATTTGACTAAAGTTAAATGTGAGTTATGAATGGACTCAAAATGTTAATTTAAAAGGACGTTATGAGCAGTTATGTGCCAGATTATAAACTGCAAGTTTTGACAACGTACTGAGGGCGAGTCTTAAATGACAGTTGGACAGAATTTAATGAAACTTTACTTAGATGTCTGCCTGAAGTTAAACCTGAACCATACATGAAATCAATATGGTCAGTAAAAGCGGTGTGATGAACAGTTATGCGCTGGGTTTAATGGTCTATATAAATAAAATAAAGTTTTTTTTTCTGTACATTGGCCAGAACTTTTAATGATATCTTTATGTTTTATACATTGGAGGACCCGAAACCAGTCTCAGAAAAAATTCTGTCTGTATGTCTCTATGTCTGTCCAGTTGAATTTGTCACAGCATCACACAAAACTGGCTCAACAGAATTTAATGAGGCTTGGCCAGTTTTGTTCCAGGTTACCACATAGTAGCCATAGCTTTTTTGGATAAAAACACTTTTGCCCTCGAAGTGGGTGTGACTTTACGCATTACTCAACAAAGCCAATCAACGCAATAGTTTATCGTAAATCCAAAAAAAGTACATAACCTTTGAAAACTGTATCTTCAAAGATCTATGGGCCGATCATTGTGTGTTTATCCTCCCTGCGGTTTAAAACCAGTTTGTCTCTTACGTTCCGAAACCGTAATGTTGTGGAGCACCACAGTGATGTGAAACACCACTATGACATAAAACACAAGTCATTAGAGCAAACATATCCACAGCAGTCTGAGGCAGGGGCGTCAATTTGGGAATGTCAATTAACCTAACCTACATGTCTTTGGACTGTGGGAGGAAACCGGAGTACCCGAAGGAAACCCACCACATACGGGGAGAACATGCAACCTCCATGCACACAGAAACGGGAATTGAACCCGGACCCTGAAGGTGCAAGGCAACAGTGTTAACCACTAAAACACCGTGCCTCCGAGTGGCGCAGTGGTTAAAGCGCTCGCCCTATCATCCGGAGATCGCTAGTTCGAATCCCGGGTGATGCTGTAACCTCTCGCAGCCGGAGGTCTAGAGAGAGCTGATTGGCCAAGCTCTCTCAGAGGGGAGGGATGAGAGGTACTTAGTGCTCCTACATTAATCACAGCTCTACAGCCAGTCAGGGGCGTCTGTGAGCTCGCGCAACGGAGGGAGCGGATAGCGCTGTCTTCCGAGTGTGTTACGCCGCCCCCAACGGTGCGCGAGCGAGCAGTTCGAAAAGATGCGGTCGGCTGGCGTCACGTGGTTCGGAGGAAACACGTGATAGTCTTCGGCCCTCCCGGCTGAGTGGTAGTAGTAGCCTTAATGTGGGAGCCCCCTAGTGACGGGGAGGAATTGGACACGACTAAATTAGAGAGAAAATCGGGGAAAAATCCAAAAAAAAAAAAAACACCGTGCCGCCTCGTAAGATACTCAACCTTACAAAATTTTACTTCTCTATATTAATAAGTTCTGCTGTTGGTAGAGAGTTCTGCAGTACCGAAAGACAGGCAGACATGTATACTGTATACTATATATGGGGTTCAACCTGAAATAATAGTTTCACTGATTACATTAAAGCTGTTAAGCTTATTGTTAGCTTTAACCTTTTAACTATTTCATCCATCAATGAGGAGTACTTATCCTAGTTACAATGTAAATGAATAATAAACAGCTTCATAATCATCATTATTTCTTGGATTTTAAACATCTTACATGCACAAGTTCACTATGTTTCTGTAAATAATAAAATTAAAAACACTGAGTTTTCTGCCTTCTCCAGAAAGCTGCCTTCTCACTCTTCAACGTTTCCACAGTGTTGGTGGTAGGCTTCATTTCCTGTGTGGTTGCGGCATCTAGAGGCGAAGAAGCTTCCGCAGCCTCAGTGCGTTTAAAATCTGAAGAAGCCGGAGGAGATGGTAAGGGGCAAAGATGCCACAGCAAGTTCCATAGGAGGGATGCCGAAAAGCAACTAAGCAACTAAGGCCTTCTACAATGCTTTTCCTGAGATTAAGAGAAATATAGAATAATCATAATGATATTATTATCTCATTGATTTCATTAAATAGCAATGAGAGAAAAATGCAGTTTAATTGTTTTACCTTGTTTTTCTTTCTGCCTGCCAACTTTCTGCTTTTCAATGCCTAATTTGCTTTCCCTCCTGAGGGATGGAGAAGATAAGCTGACCTGCCGTTTTACTCCTGATTTAGTCTACACGCACAGATTCATCATAATGTTTCTGGACTGAACTGAAATAAAGTAATAGTTCAATCAGCAGCCATACAGTCCTTAGTATATTTCCCCCTCTATGGTCTGTCCTGTGTGTAGACATAGACATACCCTGTGCTTCTATAAGTAATAAAATTAATTATGTAGCAGTTTTCAGCGGTACAGCACCCCCACAATGTTTTTTTTGTTTTGTTTTGTTTTGTTTTGTTTTTTGTTCACTGAAAAAATCAGAAATTAAGATATTGGTGTCCCTCTGCTGTAGGGATGGAGAAGAGGAGCTGACCCAGCCTTCTATTATGCTTTTTCCCAGAGAATTAAGTTCATTGTAATGTTTCTACATTATAATATAGCAACAGTAAACGCATCAGCACTAAACTTTTGTACAGTACATGAACTAGAACTGTGGGCTTTAACATTTCCAAATGATACATTACTCTGCATTCATCCAGTTATTAGGCAAAATATGTGAAACAGCATAAAGAACTGGTCCTAAAGCACTGCATATTCATTCTATATAAATTACACCAACAAGTACATTGCTATGTAATTAAAGGTTCTACTGTGATTGGAAGTGAGAAGAAAGCATATTAAAACTTCAGCTCCCCACAGAGCAGTTGTTGGTAGTGGCTTGATGGTGTGCAACTGCTGAGGTCTTGTGTTTATTCTCAGACCTGCTGTTGTTGTGAAGCTTTTAGTTTGGTGAGTTGGTGTATCTTTAACTAAATTGTGGTAAGACTATTAAAGTAGAGCTTCTGTCCTTTGTCTCATTGATTACAGCTATGTTTGAGACTTCAAAGAGAGAAGTTTATAGTAACTTCAGTTGTTTGATGTAAATATTAATTTACTTTATTTATTTAATGCCTTTATCTTACTTTGTTGGGGCGAGTAGGAAGGTGGGTGCCATTTTGTTTTGTACTACGTTCTTTTCTCCTGGTTATGTTAGATATGTAGTTAGGTTAGGCTATTTTCTTTTCTTTGTAGTATTGTTAGTTGGTTATGAAGGAGTTAGTTTTGTTACTCCTGTTATTTCGTTTTGTTTCTTTTGTTTTTTTTTTTCTCTTATGCTATAACCATCCACGGACAAATCCTTGCTACAGAAAAGATTATTTTCTGTCAACAGGGCCAAAATGTTTGGAGCCCCCTATGGATCGTGTGGTATCAAAAATATTTATAATAGAATCCATGTGCAAGAATTGGCAAACCGAGAGAACTCTATTTGGTTTAGTTGCAGATAGAGGAAAAGTGTGACACAAGGTGACGAATAGTGAACCCTAGGTGTGGATGAAAAAGCTAGTGCACACCTACAGAATTGAACCGTTATCAAACAAGCCAGTTAGCCACAACACTACATTCATTACTTATTCATGAACTGTAGAATACAGCAGTCATACCCCATTCCTGATAAGAAAATAAGCTCAGCAAAATAGCTAGTCAGAGCCTCATCATAACAAAACCGCTTCATCTGAACATACAGTACATTCAATCTACTACAAGATAAAAGTAGTGCCGCCTTCTGGCATTATTTAGTATTACCGTGTAGCCACATTTCTAAACCCCTGACTGTTACAGTATATTGGACCATATTAGATATTTAAAAAAAATGTATAAGGAAATTAAACAAGTAGTGTACATGTATGCTTTCTGAAAATTATATTGTGCAAGTTTGGTCAAAAGCTCAAGAATGGTTCTTGAGCTTTTGACCAATCTGCTGATAGCAGATTTGGCCACCCCGCTTTTGTTTCAGAAACAAAAAAGTTTATTAGAAAATTAACTAGTAATGCACATCTACATTTACTAATATGAAGGTTTGGTCAAATTCACATTAATGGTTTAGTAGGAGTTGCGGACAGAAACAGTGTGATAACACTGATCTGAGGTGATGGATAGTGATCTCTTTCTGTCCCTTATTCTCTTTTGTACAAGTGCACATGTTCAATTGTGAAAATGTAGTATTTCTCATGCAAATATGCCCTGGATTAAGAGATGGCTTTAGGGGTTTGGCAAGGGTCTGAGTAGGTGGAGGTGGGTTAAGTACTGTGACAGGCATTCTTCTATGATGGTTGCTTGGAGAATGCGGTTTGGGTCTTTACAGGAGTTTTGAACTTCTGCAGCATAATCCTGAAGCTCAAGCTTGAGCATGTCCTTCCACTCAGGGTGGTTATTTAGCATGTCAATTAACGTTTTCACAGGAGTTGGCCAGAACTTATAGTCCAAAACATGCCACTAATCTTCATGGGTCCAATGCGAGGATAGTTGATAAGTCATCATGGGCCAGAAAATGACTCAATTTACACTTGTATATATTGCCTGGCCAAAATAAGTAAATAAAAGCATTTTTTGAGCACATTTAACTTTGATTTTTTTTTTAAAGTGATGGCTAATTCATGGGCAATAGCAACAGATAACTGGATGAGTTGAACAGAGCAGCAATCATGTAGAAGATCACAGGAAGGAGACTGAATTATGGGCGATGTACATGCTTCAGAGAAATGTAACACTTAGTAGTGTTCCTTTCATCAATGACCCCGCCGGTGCTCAAGTCATTCAGCAGATCAGCCTGGTACGCCTGCAAAACTGCCATGGTGTGCAGAGCAGTACCAGCCTGACTCGCTGCCTGAAAGGCTTTCCCCACCAGCAAAGATATTAGTCTACACGGCTTGGTGGGGAGTGTGGGATTTTTCAGGGAAGAAGACGCCCCAGGAGATAGATAGCCCGCAAGCGTCTCTTCTATCTGAGGCATCATTATATAACCTCGTGCTTTCGCATCAACGACATTAGAGTAGATAGATGTCGATGGCACAAAACACAGGACAAGTAGGGCATCTTCCATGAACAAGTTAACTGGTCGTGGAGATCCATGGCCACCCGACAGAAACCTGTCATCTAATTTTGAGTGCTTGGGGAATTTCTGCTCCTGCGGCCAGTCGAGGTGTAAGCGTTCAACAGCGCGCGTTACAACCTCTAATAACTCCTGATATGCTCTATCATCGCTAGAGGAGCACTCTGACGTGACAGTTTCCATCTCTGCTGAAGCAAGAGAGGAAGTCTCTTCCGCCCCTTCACAAGAATCGCGCTTGGAGCGCGCTTGAGAAGTGGACGGTAACGGCTCATGATCCAGTGAGAGAGTGAAAGAAAAAATTTATAACCTGCCCGTGCACCTCATCAGATGACGTCACCTGACCGAGGTTATATAAGCAAAAGTTTGGCGTGTTTGACACACATGTGCTTCACAACTGGTAGAACAAAGGGATGTTCCCATGGCGTTTTCACGCAGCATCGAGTGTAGCTTTTGAGAGGGAACACTGCTGTAAGGTAAAAATAAAACAAATTAACCAGCACTGATTACCTTTGAAAAGAATCACGACAGAGCAGTGTTTCTGTGTAGAGCATTGAGTGTGTGTGGGTGTGTGCGTGAAGGCGAAGGGCAGGGGGGGTTAGGGGGGTTGTGTGTGTGAAAATGCACGATGTCAAATGACACGCGCGCACTCAACCTGCACGCTGACATAGAGAGAGAGAAAATGGATCTTTAATCTTTCTAATGAGACTTTCTTTTTGCTTTACACGCATGCACACACGTGTATTATAATAAACAACACACACGCACTGTACACACACAAACACAAAATAAAAGATGTTTTACGCGCAGACGCGTGGTCATAGTGGTATAGTAAACAGTACACGCGTGCACTGATATTGATTATTCCAGTGAGAGACGCGCACCAAGACCCAGCAGGGGAAACGATTACTCAAATTCTGTAGCGCAAGAGAGAGAAAAAACATTGGCTCAGTTGTGTTCATATGACGCTCGGCGTCAAAACAAGAAGCCCGTGCGTGATATATGATACTCGGCACTAGTAAACCAAGACTTTCATTCGATTTCCAAGTCAAAATCTATTTCTATTTCAAATCAAAAAATCTATTTTTTTGCTTTAAATTCAATTGTGTTCAGAAAAAATTGCATTTTAATATTGAAATCCAGGTAAATAACAAGATAAATAAAGTATATTGTGAAGAAAATCTCTCTCTCTCTGTCTCTCTTTTCAGAATAAACTTACATTATAATAATTAAAATGGTCAGGAAGTGACAATGTGATCAAATAGTTGTCCAGATGCGTTACATGAATAAAAAAAATCTAAATTATAGTGAAATATTAGCTGAATAAAGTATTTATTCAGCAGATCTAAAAATACAATAATTTTAAATATTTATATCAACACAATTCATTCTTTAGAACAGTTTACATGCACTTACACAATTTTTTTTAATTAATTACATTCTTGAAAGTATGCAAGCAGTCCGTAGTCTCCCTTTTTTCCGAAGCTTTCTGTACTACATAAATGCATGATATTGTAAGAATTTCTTCTCTTCCTGATTTAATTGGAGAAATTTAAGTTAAAACAATGTGCAGTCTTATCCAGCAACACTCTTGACTTTATTATTAAGTAAATATTTAATTAGATTAGATTTTTCCTTTTAGGAAACATTTCCTCTAAGTAGCACAGTTTCTTGAACATTTTAAACTGTGTTCAAAAACAGTTTTCAAGAATTTCCCAGATTTCTGATTCTAAATTAGTTTTTTCTCCCTCCCCACACTGTAGCTATTTAGGACTTTGGGGGGCTATAATATCTCCAATGAGGCGATCAGACTTTGTAGGCAGTTGCCTCATCATCCAGCATCAAGCTGCAAGTAATCTGGAGTTCACAAGATCTCATGGGAGTGAGATTTCGCATGATGCACTGGAGGGAGATGGGTGGAGAAGTGCGAGCACACAGCAGACCTGGCCAGGCTTCCGGCACACTGTAAAAGTAAGTGTTCAGGATGAAGAAGCTCACCATATCGACCACAAAGAAAAGACCAAATTGTCAGAAGGCAAAGACCAACAGCAGCAGCCACTTGCCATTAAATGAGTAGGGGAGCTCGCTATACAGAAAAGTTGAGGATCTTCATCATCAGATCATAGCCTTAAGGAGTTAAGTGATATTTTTTAAACCTTTGTCTGGAGAACTGTTATGCTTCCCAGTTCTGTTTGATGTCCATGTATTTTTATGAAAAGCCTTGTCCTGATTGTTCTGGTAGCTCTGCTTTGTTTTCAATAAAAATTGTTTGATAAATCTGCTAGTTCTGATAGCTATGTCCTTTGTTCTGAGGGCACTTTGTTTGTCTCCTCATAGCCTAGAAAGTCTCATTTTGCTTTCTAAGCCATGCCCTGTATTGTCTCAGCCACACCCTGCACTGCATGAGTTACAGCCTGCACCACATAAGCCACGGTCAGCCCTGTTTCAGCCAGATACTGCATACTCCCCATCTAGCTCAGCAGTGAGGATGTGCTGCTGTTCCCACCAGCTGGACTTCCACTAGCTGGCTGGGAGAGACATCTCCACACGAGTTCAAGCATTTCATGCTCAGTTCGCTGCTTGAGTTTGAGGGTGTCATGCTTGTCCCACCATCCGGGATTTTTGGACATTGTGTTTGCTCTGCCATCCAGGTTCGATGACATTGTATTTGCTCAGATGCCTGGATTCAAGTTCCAGCTCTATTCCCGTACCAAGTTCCAAGCAATTAGTTTTTTTTTTCTTTTTCTGTTGATTCTTTAAAGCTGCTTTATGACAATGACCATTGGGAAAAGTGCAATATCAATAAAATTTAACTTCAAGTTCCACCTCTGTCCTTGTCCCAAGTCACTGTCTCATCCAAGCCTGTTTAGACCATTGCCACATGACAAGCACCTATCCAGTTCTAATTTGCTGCACCACAGCCTCACTCTCGGTTTGTCTGATAAAACATTTTGATGGGATTGTTTTGAACCACCTTTGGTCTTCACTTCCCAGAGTACACTGCACCACACTCTTGTGCCTGTCACATTGGTGATGAAGATAGACACATAGAGGATCTTAGATCGATAATGACAAAAATCTCAGCATGTCAGCATGTCTCCCCACACTTCATTATTGCCAATCCAAAATCCACAAGCACAGCACACTAATCCACTCAAGCCGCCATGTCTAAACATGAAGAAAAGGGCAAGCGTGAACTCCAAAGGCACAAAATGGTGATCAAAGCCACTTACTTGACTCACGCTTCCATGTTGCGAGTCTGGAGGTTAATTTTGAAATCCAAAGGCACAAAGGGGTGAGCTGCTCCACACTCTTCCGGGTTTCAAGTTATCCAACAGAGGGTATGAGCTGACAGTGTGCTTATATAGCTAGACACTGAAGGACCTGAATCGAACACAGATGAGAGTGATCAGCACAGGAACCAGACAGGAGAAAGCTGAAAGACCTGGACCAGAGTATCAAGGCAAGATCAGGTCCAGGTAGAAGCTGAACAAATCAAGATGGAGTATAACAGTGTCCACCAATTGTGCTCAATTGAATCTGGATTAGTCTGCGCATAGCCACATATTTGAAACTATTTACACAACATGAAGTACAGTTTCGCTTTATCCCCGATTCCCCAATATCCCAGAGTCCTAAAAAAAAATATGCTGCTGACCTGAAAGGAACTGATTTTATTTAATTCAGTTCCAGATATTTTCATGAGCTGTGATAGATCCTTTCATGCTCTGGGAGCTCTGGAGGCTGGTGGTATCGGGGTGCGGCATACTCGCCCATGTTGGGTAAACCAGACAGACAGCACACAGCAACTCAGAGCACTGCGGAATACAGCCATGTCCTCCACTTCATACCACTGAGCAGTTTCCCCATCATAATACTCCACATTATTGGCAGTGCTAAAACCGTGGTGGCCTCCAACAACAAACAGGAGATCGTCCAGCACCTCGATACCAAAGTTGCCGCGCTGGGTAATCATCTCTGGAATGTTTCTCCATGAATCGATCTGAGGATTATACTTCTCTGCAGTTCTCAAAATACTCACACCATCAAATCCCCCGACAGCATAAATTTGTCCTCTGTAGGCAACCACACCTAATCCACTTCTTCTGCTGGTCATCTGAGGGAGGAGAGTCCACTGATCCATCAGAGAATTGTAATACTCCGCAGTGAATGAACAGCCATTCCCGTCAAATCCTCCACATATGAACACTTTGCCATTAAGTACTGTAGCACTTGCATCACTCCTACATTCGTGCATCGGTGCTATCATGCTCCACTGATTGTTCTCAGGATTGTATCGCTCAGCTGTGTTAAGTCGTTCTGTGCCATCAAAACCTCCCATTGCATAGATATAGTTGTCCAGCGCGCATACACTCACGTAACCCCGGCAGCAGTGCATGGGGCCCACTTCAGCCCAGGTTCTGGTGATGGGGTCAAATCTATGCATGCAGTTGATGTAATTCCTGCCCTCATATTCTCCCATGCAGTACACAAAGCCGTTAAGGTACACTACCCCCTGATAGGCTCGTGGACTCTCACTACAGCATGTCACTTTAACCCAGCGCTCTGCTCGTAGATCGTATGCCTCTATGGCGTTGGTGGGACCTTCGTGGCTCCAGCCACCGATGGCCAGCAGAATGGCACTTTGTAGGCGGGGCAAAGTGAGATCAGATCTGAGAAATTTGTCTGTGTTTAGGTCATACATATTCAGCAGGACACTGTAGATGATCTGTCTACATACTGTATCATGAGCCACTAAATTGTTGTTCCTTACATTGTCCATAAAGTAGTCATAGAACATGGAGCACTTGTTCACCAGGCCACTCATCGCCAGATAATCAGCAGTGATAAGCAGCTCATGCACATTTTCCTCTGTGATGTTAACCCGCTGTATGTACGCATACTCCATGATCAACTCCATTATTTCTGAGGAGACACCAGGGATGACATACTGAACTTTATCTGGAGGATGACATCCATGGGTGAACAGAGCTCTGAAATAAGGGCTGCAGCCACACAGGATGATCTTGTGAGCATGGAACTCGACACTGTTGACTTTGAAAAGTACATCACACAGCTCCTTCTCTAAACGCAGCTCATTGAAGAGGTTGCAGGCCATCGTGCCCTTCTTCCTCTCCATTTATCTTCTTTCTGCTCATTTGTCTCCTGTTTAGTGCATCTATGTAGGTCTGAATGTTATCTGTGAGTGACTGAAATTAAAGCTTCAGCAATGTGTGTTGAGTTTGGCACCTATGACCTCATAATGTTCTATGACTTCAAAATGTTCTATGAACTCATAATGTTCTGATTTTAATTTCGTTCTCCATAGAAGTATATATATATTAAAGGACAGCAGGTGAGAAAGTATTAATAAGCAGACTAAGAATTTGACAATGAAAATGTAATAGCACTCTGCTTAGTATTGTAGGTAAGTACCCAATGGGACTCTGTGGGGAATGCCATGAAAGAGACACTGTCAAACATGTACTGCTCTTTTGTGGAAATATATGCAGGAGAAGATAGATAGGATGGCACAACTCCAAGATCTAGATGGAGTAGAAGGCAATGTTGACTGTCTTTTAGAATGGTAAGTCACTAATCATTGAAGGAAACATTGTTTCTTTTTTTTCTTTGCAGAATGAATGAAGCTTGCAGATTGTTTTGAACACCAAATTGAGGTCATGAAAATCTCTGGTGTGTACCTATAGAAAAACAGCTACATTATAACATTCAGGAAGACACTTTATTTTGGGTAATAAAATACTTTGAGTATTTTTTTTTTGTTGTTGTTGTTTTTAGCACTTTCACTGAGTATACATTAGTTTTATTGAGTATGCAAAGATCTACTGACCCCTGGCTCAGGTGACACCAGGTTTCCCCAGGACTCCTATTGTGTTTCAGATGTTCACACCTATACTCTCAAATTCCTTATGCAAAAAGCAAGATTTATGGATGCCAGGGCAAAAAACAATAAACAAAGCATGCTTTTCATGCTTCCATGCAGGGTTTGTGCACACAAAAAAACTAAACAGCAAAAATATACTGTAGCTAACATAATTTTTATTAATTTCAACCATATTACTAAAATCCACTATCCCTGTGTAATGGCATGAATAAATTACAATGTTATGACAATAAGTAATTTATGCTTATTAACTACATAGGTTAGTTTACAACAGTCCTCTAGAACAGACAAAGGCAAGTCCATATATGTTCTGCTGCCATTTTAGACACATACAGTAAGGTGGCAAAAAGGTATACAAACCTTTTGGAATTTCATAGTGTCCTGCATTAATTTGTCATAAAATGTGATATGATCTTCATCTTCATCTGGTCTTCATCATATTTGTCAAAAGTATTGACAAATATATTTGTCAAAAGTATTGACAAGTATAGTGTGCCTAAAAGAATAATCACAAAAAATCAGATCTTTATTTCTTTATTGAGAGCAAACATAAAAACCGCATATAGTGCTTGTTGGATGCTGCCCCTTTAAGAACTTTGTTTCAGTGGGGTCATGTGATCATTTAGGCAGAAGGCACAGAAAAGGGAGAGGAGAGAGTGCTAAAAAGAAAATAAAATGTTGTTCTGATGTAGCTTAAACTTGAGATAAGTTAAAACTTGAAAATATAATTTAACTACATATTCCCAGCGTGGTGAGAAATGTTTTGTTGCTTAAGTAATGTAATGTTTCTAATATAATGCTTTGGATTACTATATGCAAAAAATATTATATGCTTGAGTTTGCTGTTTGTGTAGACATAGACTGAATACTGTTATTTCTTGAAATCTTTGCAACATATATACATGTATATTATATTTTGTTAATAGGCGAAGTTAACGCATGTTTGTTACATAAAGATTGTTCTAGAAATGCACCATATCACGTGATAGTGCTTAGCGCAATATGTGATATGTGAAACAGTGCTAAATAGTAATTGTTAGTTGTTTTGTGTTTGCAGTTTGACCGCACATATGCACATGTAAATGTTCATTGATTCTAACTACAAGTAAACAACAACAACCACCAAATGTGTATGGTGTGAGTTCTGCACTAATGGAATAAAGAAAAAAATCAAGTTCCAAATTAATGTTATCATTTCACGGGTAACAGTGCTAATGGAAAAATTGTTATTCCATGAGTTACTGACATCAAAAAAGTTAATTGTCAGATATTAAAATATCTGGAGTTTTGTACTAGAGCTACTTTGACTGATTAAAAACTTAATTCAGAGGTTTTAGATATTCATAATTCCACAGTTATGCAAAAGAAGACTTTGTGAATGTGAATACTCTACCAAAAAATAGGGTTCCCATTCAAAATTATCTGAAGTGCACAACAAAGATACATTATGAAGGATAAATAACAGTCCCATGTGACAACTAATGCTTTGAATGCATCATTGGAACTTGCTAAAACATTGAAAAAGTAGCCTGACTGTACTTTTTCTATTCATTATTATTATATTTATTATTATTATTATTATTATTATTATTATCTTAGTTTTTGCTTTCTTCTTCAGTAGTTTTCCAAGTGTTACTTTGTCATTTTTTGTTTAACTGCACAGTTAAGCTTTGGGAACACGAGTGGATGCAGGAACTGTCATACATTACAAATAAAATGTTGTGTATTTAGTTGGATTTAATCTTAATCAATTGTATTATCCCCTGAATGTTCTCATGAATACAAGTAGTGATCCACTGTTCTGTGTATGAATAAACTAAACACAGATATTGTCATTTTCTTTGTCCTCTTAGAATATACAGAAAATGAGCCATGCTGGGTGAGGTGTGTAGTTAGTGTTATACAAAATTCCTGGACATGGGCAGTGGGGGGCGTCAAATGCGTGTATGTGCAAAACTAAATGTCCTTATTTCCAGATTCTCACTTCAAGCTTTTTTTTTGGGAGCTATGCCACTAATTTTATGGATACAATTTTATGGTAAAACTTTCATCAGAATTAATTACAAAATTAACAGAAATGATCAAACCACAGATATTTTAACTTAAAACATTTCTATTATGCACCTGACTTTAACATGTAATATATCTTTCAATTGTGTTTAATCATTATTATTTTCCTTAAAAGATTACTTTGTTAATTTGGTCCATTTACATTTAAAAAGAGAATTTTGGTGCTGAATAATTAAGGAGGTGATACCAATGCTTAAGAATAAGCGCAACTCAATAAGGGCACTTTAGAACAGATAATGACTCGATAACAGCTCTTAAGAAACTACCAAAACATTACCAAGCCATTAATAAAAAATTCAACACCAAATTTTTGAGCATGCTCTAATTTTCCTTCCAACACTAACGATGGTAATGAACACAGATTCACATCAAGCCCTAAAGAGTCTGTTAGGAGCTGTTAATAGTGAGAATTGGTGGTGGAAGTTGGGTCTTACTCAGCTTTCTCAGGAAGAAGTGATGCTGCTGGGCTTTGTTGTTTAAAGAGCTGGTGTTGAGGGACCAGGTGAGATTCTCCACCAGGTGGACACAAAGAATTCTCCACAGAGGAACCTTTGGTGTTCATTGAAAAGTGGTCACTCCATGTCCTACCGAAGTCAACAACCATTTCTTTTATTTTATTAACATTCTGAGACAGGTTGTTGTCTTAACCAGTCTGTTTGCCTCTGCACTTCCTCTTTGCATGCTAACTTGTTGTTCTAGCTGATGAGACCCACCACAGTCATGTCATCAGCAAACTTGATGTAATTGGAGCTGTGTTGCATTGAACGGTTAGGGCGATATGTCACCTGTAGCTGATGAGGCAGGTAAACTTGCAGAATGGGAAAAGGTAATTAATGAAAGTGGAATTGGGAAGGTGAAGATCATGGCAAAAGAACTACAAGATGAGGAGGTGTGGAGAGAGAAGAGGAAAATTTGGGTATGGTAGGACTAAAATAGGAAGAAAGTTATGAAGAGTTCAGGATACAGTGTAGCCAAGAGATGACATGCATGGGTGGTTGATCTTCCAGTGGAATGTAAAAAATCTCATAGCTAATGGACAACACTGAAGAACTTTATATTTAATTGGAGCAGAAAACCAGAAAACCATATGCATTCAGGAAACCTGGTTAAAGCCTAATTTGGAATAGTTTATTTGGCAATGAGCCAATAGGAAATATAGGAAAGACAGGGGAGGAGGTGTTGTGCCGTTTTATTAAACAAGGAGCCCCTGATAAAACAAAGGTTTTGGGAAATGAACAAGAGTATATTATAGTAAAAGTGCAGGCTGGAAAGGAGAAATATTGACTGTAAATTATTACAACCCATGAAATAGACTGGAGTTAAGGAAGCTTTAAGAGGTCGAAGGACAAACCAGTAGCAATTTGATATGGTGTGTGGATTTAAATGGGCAAATGGTCAGGTCAAATAACAATTGTTAGAAAAGAAAAAAGTTTACTAATCGAACTTTTTATAAATAATAAATAAAAAGATAAGTACCCATTGAGATGGTATGGCATGCTCTGAAGCACTATATTCAACAAGAATATAGAAAATAAGAATTTTAAAAATAAGAAAATGACTTGTGTGAATCCACACAAAAGGCTTCTGGCTTTTTTATTTTATTTTATTTTTTTATAATAGTAATCATTATGTTTTTTTGTGATGTGAGTATATCATGGCTGATTCCCAGAAATGCAACAAAACACAAACATATACTTGCTAAATAAACGCTGTCTATTGCAAAGTGAAAGTAAGTGCCATTGTGAGCAGCTTTATTTCACTCATAAAATACTCAAATCACAAAAAAACAACACAGCACAGTACATGTTATCGGTGAATGGCTTATATGTGGTTGTACATATGCCTTTTAGCGAATGTAAAATGTCCGCATGAATTGGGACAAAACATTAGGTACTAATGGTAAATTAAGGATGTCTTTTATTTATTTATTTATTTATTTGACTATTCTACTGCGATCAGGTAAACATGGGCAAATAAAACCAGGCAAATAAAACTAGTTATGGCATCATTTTTCAAGACATCCTAAATTTACAAATGTCAGATTTAATTGCTGCCTTTAATAAATTCTGGTTTGAGATAATTAATAAATACATAAATAGGTTGTTTAAAGTGAAAAACTTCATTTATGACCCACCAAAAAATAAAAGTTTTGAGATTATATATTTGTTGTATGTTGTGTTTATTTGATTAAACTGAAACCATTTTTCTAAAAGTTATTTAATTACCATCTTGTCATATTTTTGTGTTCATTTGATTAAACTAAAACATTTGTATTTTTATTTATTTGATGTTTTCCTGGGGAAATAAATCTTAGGCAGAGACTTCAGCTTGGTCTTGTTAATTTGTCTTAAGACTCCTAATTCGCCACCAGTAATACTGGAATCCCCTGACATGAATTCCATTGAGATGGTGTGGCATGCTCTGAAGGACTATGTGAGGAGAGCATAAAAAACACAAAAAATGGTCCCTATAATCCTAAACAAACTCACTATTCGTCATATGTAAAAATATGCAAAATCAGGTCTTTGAACAGGTTTAAGGAACAAAAACTTGAAATGAAACAAACAGAAATATATATATATATATATGTGTGTGTGTGTGTGTGTGTGTGTGTGTGTGACTCCAACGCGTGTGGCGACGAGAATCTTTTTGTAAGTGACTACCCCTAGAGGTCACTGTGTGCACCTTTTTTGTTAGTCGACTCAGTTTCCCAGAAGGCACATCAGTCAGGTGATGCTGGAGCTCACCTGAACCGAGGTAGCTCATTAGTATTGTTATAAATAGCTGGTTGTTCTGGGAAACTGGGTCGAACATTAATACAGTCAGTGGGCATGTGCCTTGCCTTGCCTTGCCCTGGCCTCACTAGCCAGGGCCGTGGGGAGGATCCCTGACTGCCTCTCCTACTCGGCTATGACGTCAGGCGGTTAGCACCGCTCGACCCCGAGAGCGAGCTAGGGCTGTTTCCGAGGCTCGGCGTCAAGGACAAGCCGCTGTTGCATCCGCCGCCCGGGTTGAGGAGAACCCAGTACTGCATCGGCTGCCCGGATTGAGGGACAACCCAGCACTGCACCTACCGCTCGATACACGAGGGCAATCCAGCGCTGCCTCCACCGCCTGGCCTACACCAGTGATCCGGTGCTGCCTCAGCCGCACGGTATAAGTAAGGATTCAGCAGCTGCCCCCACAGCTCGACTTCAGTGGCGGCTCTGACTCGGGCACCCTCCCACCCTGCTCGGGGAGCCACATCATCTGCATCATAAGCTGGGTGAAGGAACCTTGGACAATGAAGAGGTACCTCCAATAAGCGTCCTCAGGGTACTGTAAGGGACTACCCCTAGAGGGCACTGTGTTTTTTGTAGTTTTTTGTTAGTCGACTTAGTTTACCAGAAGGCACCTCGGTCAGGTGATGCTGGAGCTCACCTGACCCGAGGTAGCTCATTAGTATTGTTATAAATAGCTGGTTGTTCTGGGAAACTAGGTGGAGCATTAATACTGTCAGTGGGCATGTCTTTTGATTTTGTTTTACTTATGTTTGTTTATCTGGGCTCTGATGTGTTCTGTGATTTGTGTGTTGTGTAAGTGTACCTTTTTAGTTTATTCTGTTCATTTATGAGTGTACTGTGCTGAGTGTTTTGTGTGTTCTGTTAGCCTCCAGTGTGGTGCTCCCTCAGCCTCTAGCATTCCCCTGGTCCTGTCTTGTCCCTAGTTTCTGCGTCAGTCCTACAGCCTCCGAAGTGCTTAAAGGGTCCAAAATGCTTGATAGGTCTGAAAATGTCTAGAAAAGTCTGTATATGTTAAAAGAAGCCTGTATGTGTCTAAAGAGACTGGGTATGTGTGTTTGTCCAGAGCCATATTTTTTGTTTGTTTGTGCACTATTAAAGATTTTATGTCGATACAACCCCTCTGACATCCGTCCGAACTGCCTGTCATACCAGTTTGTGACACTTTTGTTTATTTTTTTTTATTATTCTGGGTTGCTACAATATCATTTCTTTAACAAAAACACTTGCAAAGAAAATCTTAATTCTCTTAATAATTTAAGATCTTAATTCTCATTCAGATGAAATTTGGCTAGTTTAGATTAGTTTAGATACAATTTACAGGCTTTATGCTTCTAGGAACTTACACCAATGAAATATAATGATTTTAATTTAAATTATCATTGCTTGATGCGAGACAGAGAAATGGACATTTCTGGGACACATAAAATCATCTCTCCAAACTCCAAATTATCTGGCTTCCATATTGCATTAATGTAAGAAGTAGCTTCTTTGGCACACAGATTTTCTACATTATACATATAACATGAAAAGTTTTTATAAATGAACATGAATACTGTATTGTGGCTGTGAACACACATACCTGTCTGCTTTTACAGAGGTCTGCACACCTTCAGATGATCAGTTAATGAAGGTCTGATGATTAAAAGCACCTGGCTGCAACTTACCTTCTTAAATCCCTTGGAGGGAGTAAGGTAGCTCTCAGCATTGCCCAAAGTAAAAAAGTTACTGTTATTCGTTTGAGGTTGTATTTGCCTAATAATGAGACCCACCATCATCAGATGATTTTTATTAAGCTCTTACACAAAAATACACCGAATTATAAAATGTACATATAGTATGACTGTATATAGGATATATTAGTGTGCATTTTATGTATTATATCTTCAGTGATCATTGCCTGGACAGCATAAACGTATGCGTAAACTGAATGCGAATTTTTGGAGTGTGTTGTCTTGGGGAATAATTCATTAAGCAAGCTGTTTTTTAGGCCTACCAATAGTTTATGCTACATAATTTTGTTTTTAGAAGCAGATTGCTTGATGAATCATCTCCCAAGACAACACTAGTCAGGAGGTGCTGTTTTGCTTGAAATGAATGATCGTGTACCAAAATGCAATTATTGTTGTTGCATGTTTAACCTGACTCCAAAATTCTATTGGATTGCTGTAGCTGGACAATCTAAAAGAGTGAAAGAAAGTTATCACGGAAAAAACTAAATGTAACCCAATATCAGACCAGCCATCAAATGGTACAGATAATGTATAAATAAAAGTTAATAGGTGAATGGCAAGTAAGGTGAATATCTATTTTTAGTAAGCATTTTATATATACCATATACCATCTCTATATACCATATCTGTGTTGTGATACTTTACTGGAGTATTTTCTTTTTGTTGTTAATTTTACTCCACTACAATTCAGAAAATATTATAGCTGCTAAGCATCTCTAGTTTTTCACACACTATGTCCAAAGCTGATAGTTCTGTTCTAGAATCATAGTCATGACATTGAAGCAGTGAGTTGGTATCCATTTCTTCTTATTCTCAAGAGACGCAGGTTTTGGAATGGGCATCACATTCCCCTGATTTAAACATCATTGAAAATTTGAGGATAGATCTTAAAGGAGCTGTGCATGCAAGACGACCAAAGAATATTACAGAACTAGAAGCTTTTTGCAAGGAAGAATGGGAGAAAATCCAAAGTACAAGAATTGAAAGAGTTTTAGCTGGCTATAAAAAGCGTTTGCAAGCTGTGATATCTGCCAGAGGAGGTGTTACTAAGTACTGATTATGTAGGGTGCCCAAACTTTTGCACAGTGCCCCAATAATATTTTTGTTTTATTTTTGTTCAATTTATGCACCAATGTTTGCTGAAAATATTGTGCATTTTTTCCCATTTCCAAGAGAGATTGTGTTAACATATTTTCAATTAAAAATCATAAAAATCTGTTATTTATCAAGGGGTGCCTACATTTTTGCATAATACTCTATCTATCTATCTATCTATCTATCTACCTACCTATCTATCTATCTATCTTGAGGAAGAGCCTGCCAACTCAAGTAAGTTCACTGGGTAAGAGCAAAAAAAATAAAAATTTAAGAGAAAAATAAAAATGGTTTATTATTACATCTGCAGAAGGACCAGTCGCATACAGCAAAACCTTGCAGCAGGGAGAAAGGTGATTTCTTTTTTGCAGCCATTCCATTTTATTGACAAACTTCTCTTCTAACATAACCTACATCACATTCAAGGAACTGATTATTTCTGACCCAGATCCCTTCAGCTTATCATTTGGTAGCAACTACAATCGTTCTGTTACTATTCTGTCTCGGCCTCGTCTTTCTACAATCGAACAGGCACATTTTAAAGATGTTAAAGTCCATATGGCACAATTAATACATAATTAAAATGTGGTTTTTATATAACAATATCTGTCTGTCTGTCTATATACTGTAGATAGTCTATGTATGTGAAATGACAAGCTATTTACCACAAAACTGTTGTTCATGCATCTCCGACAAAGCGGAAATAATGTGACATGTCCAGTTTAGTTATGTGACATTTGACATGTCAGGATGTGAAAGGGATTTCTCCTCCTCTGGGAATTCTGGGTGATCTAAGGCTGTTTATAGAGAAGGTCTCGGGGTACAGCATACTCAGCCATGTTGGGTAAACCAGACAGCACACAGCAGCTTAAAGCTCTGCGGAATATAGCCATGTCTTCCACTTTGTACCATTCAGCAGTTCCCTCATCATAATACTCCACATTATTGGTGGTGGTAAAGTGGTTTCCTCCAACAACGAACAGGAGATCATCTAGAACCTCAATGCCAAAGTTGCTGCGTTGGTCCATCATGTCTGGAACATGTGTCCATAAGTCAGTCTGCGGATTATATGCCTCTGCACTTCTCAGATGATTGACACCATCGAATCCCCCGATGGCATAAACTTGTCCGCCGTACGCAATTACACCAACTCCAGTCCTTCTGCTGGCCATGCGGGGGAGGAGAGTCCACTGGTCTGTCCTATAATTGTAATACTCTCCTGTAAATGAATATTCATTACCATCAAACCCTCCACATATAAACACTTTACCATTTAGTACTGTAGCGCCTGCACCACTCCTGCGTTCGTGCATTGGTGCTATCATACTCCACTGATTGTTCTTAGGATCGTATCGCTCAACTGTGTTAAGCCGGTCAGTGCCATCAAACCCTCCCATTGCGTAGATATAGCCATCCAGCACACACACGCTCAGGGAACACCGGCGAGAGTGCATGGGGCCCACCTCAGCCCAGGTTCTGGTGATGGGGTCAAACCGCCGCACGCTATTTGTGTAATTCTTGCCATCAAATCCTCCCATGCAGTACACAACGCCATTAAGGTACACCACTCCCTGATAGGCTCGTGGACTCTCACTGCTGCATGTCACATCGACCCAGCGCTCTGCTCGTGGATCATATGCCTCTATGGCGTTGGTGAAACCGTCATGGCTCCAGCCACCAATGGCCAGCAGAACAGCACTGGGCAGCCGGGGCTGAGCAAGATCAGAGCTACAAAATTTGTCTGTGTTTATGTCATTGATGTTTAGCAGAACTTTGTCAATGATCTGTCTACACACTGTGTTGTCAGCCACTAAATTGTTGTTCTTCACAATGTCCATAATGTAGTCAGGCGGCAGTAGCCCCATCCGCACCTTTGTCAATAACAGTCCAATGTGTGGTTTTCGCTCCAGGGGCGCATGTTCAATCCATAGTATGATGGCCTCAAAAACCAAATTCTCCTGCTTCACATTCAGCTCATTTTTCTCCATGATCTCACAAAGCTCTTCAACAGAGAGGTTCAGGAACTCCTCAGAGGCATGCAGCACCTTCTCAAAGTGGTGGAGAATGAACTGGAAGGCATGCTGCTCCAACTTCATGCAGAAATAAAAGCGAGCAAAGCGCCAAATTCCAATGCAGTTCTCCTGGCTCAGCTGAGCCTTCAGGAACATAGAGCACTCATTCACCAGGCCACTTATTGCCAGATAATCAGCAGCAATAAGCAGGTCATGCACATTTTCCTCTTTAATATTAACTCGCTGTACATACACATACTCCATGATCAACTCCATTATCTCTGAGGAGACACCAGGGATGGTGTACTGAAATTTATCTGGAGGATAACAGCCGTGGGTAAAGAGAACCCTAAAGTAAGGGCTGCAGCCACACAGGATGATCTTATGTGCATGGAACTCAGCATCATTTACTTTGAAGAGAACGTCACACAGATTATTTTCCAAACGCAGCTCATTGAAGATGTTGCAGGCCATTGTCTCTTTCCGCCTTTCCATTCTCTTCTTCCTGCTCACTTGTCCCCTGTTCAGAGTATCTGCGCAAGACTCTATTGCATCTGTGTAAGAGTGAACGAACGTAGAGCTTCCTCTGTGTCTTGAGTATAGCTTCTATGACCTCATAATGTTCTATGACCTCATAATGTTCTGATTCTAAATTCTGATTGCGTAAACATGTTTGAGTGCAAGCTCAGGGATGGCAGAAATGATGGTTTTGGTGGATGGCAGTAACAACCACTGATCAAAAGTGGTGCTAAGGTGAGTAGTTTCAATATTTCAGTAGTTTTCAGTATTTTTACAAGAGATGGAGAAATTACATGTACTGTACATAAGATATCTGTAAGTGCCCTGGTAAATGCTTGCACTTGCACTTGTGAACTTTAATTCACATGAAACTTAATTGCACATTCATAAGTGTGTTTTGTATAGCGCCATCTGTTGAATTTTTGAATTAACTATAATTTTTAGGTTTTACCTTGAAGGACACGGAATGAAGCTGTGAGATTTCAATTGCACTCATCAGCGCATATTAAAAACTGATCAGTGCCATCTATTGAATTTTGGGATGAACTAATTAATTTCTCAAGGTTGATATTCAATGTAGTCGAAGTTCAAAGTAGCACATCTTCTCTTTTACCATGGGCCGACTGCGATGAAACCAAGTCTATAAATGACCTCAAGCTCGGCCAAATACCCTATCACAGTTTATTCAGTAATTTTTACATGATGCGTACACAAACAGACATTCAAAAATCCCAAAAAACTTCTTGCTTATTTTTTGCTGGTGCAAAATTACATTTTTAATGCTCGTCTGTAAATAGCAATTTATCAGGTTATTAAGCATCATTACTACTAGCATAAAGTGAAGGCATTACTCACATGACTCACGTCAGCAGCTTCGCTTGCCATAAGAAGTGCTGGAAAAGACTCGTTGAAAATGGTCCAATCACATGAGCCCAAATATTTAAAAACAATATTGATTCGCTAAGAACATAATTGGGAGGGTTCAGGGCGCACAGAACTGCACCCGACGGATGATTTGACAAAATCCAATCAGAGCTCAGCCTCAAGTCACATGCTTTTCAAAAACGTACCTGTCTACATAGACACTCGTTTGTCTGGTGCCCCGCGTACACAAACACAAATGAACGTAATACAGTTTAGAATTTTTTTAATTGCAAATAAACTATATTAAGAAATACAGCAGAATATTGTGACTAAATTACTTTATTTCATTATTAAAATAAATAATTATTATGTTAAATAATTACATGTTAAAGGAGCATTCTTTTCTGCCTAACTTTAAGGGGGACGGCGCCCCTGCGCCCTGTATTGACCGGCCACCATTGGTTATTACTATTACATATATCTTATGCCCCGCAAATTATTTTCAATGTATGTACAGTTTTATTATATGTCTAGATTGTCAGATATTCTAGTAATCTTTTGATAAAATAAATGAATATAATTTAAACAAATTTTAGTTAAATTTAAGCTAGCTAGCATGAGACTCAGGTGTCAGACATCAGACTGATGTTTGTTACACACACACACCTGTATACACACACATGAGAGAGAGAGAGACACAGTGGTGCCTAAAAGTATTAGGACAGCTTGTGCCATGTACAGTCATGGCTAAAATGTATTTTTCAGTAAAACTTTTTCTCACAGAAAAGTACTGCATTAACAGCTGTTTTGCTATACACATGTTTATTCTCTTTGTGTGTATTGGAACAAAACCTTAACCTAATATTTTGTTGCACACCCTTTGGAAAAAATACCTGAAATCAGTCGCTTCCTATCAATAAGCTTCTTACACCACTCACCTGGAATTTTGGACCACTCTTTCTTTGCAAACAGCTCCAGGTCTCTCATATTGGGAGGGCGCCTTTTCCCAACAGCAATTTTAAGATCACTCTGGGCCTTACATTATGACCTCAAATCCTTTGGTAATCCTCAGATTTCATGATTCCTTGCACATAGTCAGGGGACCCAGTCCCATAGGCAGCAAAACAACCCGAAAAAAATCTTTGAACCTCCACCAGATTTGACTGTAGGTACTGTGTTCTTTTCTTTGTAGGCCTCATTCCATTTTCAGTAAACAGTAGAATGATATGCTTTACAAAAAGCTCTAACTTGGTCTCATCTGTCCACAAGACATTTTTCAAGAAGGCTTTTGGCTTACTCAAGTACACTTTGGGAAACTGTAGTCTTGCTTTTTTATGTTTCTGTGTCAGCAGTGGGTATCCTGCCATAGCGTTTCATTTCATTTAAATGTCGGCGGATAGTTCACGCTGACACTGATGCTCCCTGAGCCTGCAGGACAGCTTAAATTTCTTTGAAATTGTTTGGGGCTGCTTATCCACCATCCAGACTATCCTGCAGTGCAACCTTTCATAAATTTTTCTCTTCCGTCCATTAGCTACAGTGCCATGGTTTTCAAATTCTTGATAATGTTGTGACTGTGGACAAAGGCAAATCTAGATCTCTGGAGATGGACTTGTAACTGAGATGTTCATATTTTTTTCCACAATTTTGGTTCTCAAGTCCACACACAGATCTCTTTTCCTCTTTCTGTTGTCCATGCTTAGTGTGGCACACAGACACACAATGCAAAGACTAAGTGAACTTCTTGTAAGGGACCACCACTAGAGGGCATTGTTCTTCTTCTTCTTTGGTGTTTTTCCGGCAGTTGGCATCCATCATGTTGCAATACTGCCACCATCTGGTCATGATCTCTTTTTCTTTTCTAACGGTTGGCATCCAGCTTTATTGTGTATTACTGCCCCTCTATTCCGGAGTGTGGGTTGGAGAGTAGGCTTAAAAAATATATAAATAAATAAATAAATAAATAAATATTCTACCCTTCCCCCACTTTCTGTTGTCTAGGTCTTCCTTCTCCCATTTATTCCCCCCTCTTTCCTTCAAATCCTATTCATTACCCCTGTTTCTCGTATATAAGCTAACACTATCCTGTTTTTCCTCATTCTCTGCCCCTAGCACCTCCTCTAGAGTGAACTGCACCCCTATTTCCCTCAGTCTATCCCTCATGACCTCCCTCTGTGCCTCATAACTCCTGCAACTCATGATCACATGTTCTACTGACTCCACATCCTGACATCTGTCACACAGTCCTGTTTGGTTTTTTCATTTTGAGTGTTTTATTTAATAAGTTAGCCCCAGCCTTAATCTTGTCATCACTACCTCTTATCTCCTTTTTCCCACTCCCACTCTTTCCTTGTATCTTATACAAGTGTCTTCCTTTCCTATCTCTGTCCCGTCTATCCTGCCACTTTTGGATAATTTTCTCCCATATGATGCTTTTCACCTCTGTTTTACTCATTTTAACGTTAACCTCTACATTATCTCTTGTGAGTGTTCCCTTTGCTAATTTATCTACTATCTAATTTCCCTTAATTCCTAGATGTGCTGGTACCCACATGATAACCTTAACAAGATAACCTTAATGCCCTTGTTTATTGTCCTTGTGTATACTTGAAGTACCTCATACAAAGTATCTTGTCTTGCCTTTGAATGAAATGATCTTAAACTTGCTAGTACTGACAGTGAGTCAGTGCATATCAGGACCTTTTCTTCCTCAATACCCTCTACCCATTGTATTGTGTACAGTATTGCCATGAACTCTGTCGTATAAACTCCTATTCTATCCGATGTCCTTTTTTGCACTTCCACTTGTTTTTCCGGAATTGCCACCCCAAATCCTGTTTTCCCTGTTTGTGGATCTTTGGATCCATCTGTATAAATTAATACAAATTCTTTGTAATTTTGACTTACATGTATATTGAATAATATCTTTAAATTTTCTTCATTGTTCATTTTCCTTTTTTCCACCACTAAATACCAATCTACTTCAGGCCATTCAATCTTCCATGGAGCCATTTCTGGTATAACTGTCATTTCAGTCACTTGTAACTCTCATTCTTACAAAGTTCTCTCCATGATTTCTCCCATTTTCCCAGCATTCTTCCAAAACTTTTTTGTAATATGTGTTTCTTTATGTCCTTTTAACCCTATCCAGTAGTTTGCCATTAGCTGCATCCTCCCTAATTCTAGTGGCATTTCCCCGACTTCCACTTGCACTGCCGCTACTGGTGAGGTTCTAATAGCACCACAGCACATTCTCAAGGCTTGTGATTGTATCACATCCAGTCTTTTTAATGACGACTTGGCTGCTGACCCTATCACTATACTTCCATAGTCTAGTACAGATCTTATCATTGTCACATATATTCTTCTCAAAGAAGACTGACATTCTCTTCCTGCCAAACATCTCATCACATTTCTACTCCTTTCTACTTCTCTTTCTTGTGAATATTACAGTTTGGGCCTTTTCAATGGAGAATCTAAATCCCCACTCATATCCCCATTCCACTACCTTATCTATTGCTTCTTGCATTCTCCTTTTTATGTACTCAATGTTTCTGCCTCTTTTCCATAGTGCTCCATCATCCGCAAATAAAGACCTGCTAATATCACCTGGAATTGTTGTGAAAATGTAATTTATCATAATGATGAATAGTATTGGACTTATCACAATACCTTGTGGTGTTCCATTTCCAATTGTGTATTGGTTTGACATTTCTGCTCCTATCCTTACTTGAATTCTCCTTTCATACAAAAAATATTTTATCCAATTAAACATTCTCCCACCAATTCCTAATTTATTCAGCTTTATTAATAACCCCTCCTTCCATAACATATATGCTTTGTCTATGTCAAAGAATACCATCACTACTTACTCTCTATTTGCTTGTGCCTTTCTTATTTTAGTTTCTAATCTAACAATAGCATCCACTGTATTCCTCCCTTTCCTGAAACGACTCTGGTAGTTTGCTAGTAACTCTCTTTTCTCTAAGGTATATGTTGATCATTCTGTTATCATGCGCTCAATTACATTACACAAGTTTGATGTCAGAGCTATTGGTCTGTAACTTGATGGTTTTATTGGGTCTTTGGCTGGTTTCCTGTTTGGAATCACTACTGCTTCTTTCCATACCTTTGGTAATATTCCCTCTCTCCAGATTTTGTTATATACCTCAAGCAGTTTCTTAATTGCTCCATTTCCAAGATGTTTTAACACAACATAATTTATCTGATCCTTTCCTGGGATGGTTAGCCAGATTCTCTTGATTGATCTCATCATTTCTGCCATTGAAAATGGGTCATTTAGGATTTCACCATTCTCTTCCTCTTTCCTGTCTATTGTATGTTCATATTGGCCTAGTGTTTCCATCCTTCTCCTTTTCTCTTCTTCGGTCAAATTTTCTGAGCTGTGTATTTTTGAGAAAGATTTCACCATCATTTCTGCTTTTTCTTTGTTAGTTACTCCTACCTCTCCGTCTACTGTCATCACTGGATATTCCCACTGCCTATTATCTCCTCCCATTTTCACATTTCACTACAAAATTCCCTCCAGCTGTCTCTTTTAGCCTGTCTTACCTTCCTTCTCACTTCTGCCTGTGCTCTCTTATACTCAACCATATTCTGCATATTGTGTGTCCTTTTAACTAGCCTAAATGCTTTATTTCTTTTCCTTACTGCTTCCTGACACTCCTCATTCCACCAAGGCACCAGATTCCTATTCCCTCTATTTTTTCCTTTTGGGATAGCTTCCTCTGCTGCTTTTAAGATAGCTGCTGTTACTTGGTCGTTGACCTTATTTATACTCCCCTGTACATCTACTCTACTCATTAATTCTTCACTCAATGCCTGAAAATTTTCCCAGATTGCTTTTTCTACTTTCCATCTTGGGATTCTATATTCTCTCACCTCTTCTTGCCTCCCACCTATTCTGCTTACAACTGGATAGTGGTCGCTACCTATTGTGGTTGTTTTCCAGACTTCCCAATTACTGTTTCCCCCTTAATGTGTTTGTAACTAGAGTTATATCCAATACTGATTCACATCCTGTTGATACATTTATCCTTGTGTTTGTTCCATCATTTAGATTAACTAGATCTTTCTCCTCCATCAGCTCCTCTATTATCCTTCCATTTGCATCTGTTTTGTCACCCCCCCCCCCCCCCCCCCACACACACACACATTGAACTATGCGCATTAAAAATCTGCACACCAGGTTACTTTTTGTCTATCTTGCCCTTGTCTCCTAAGTAATTTTTCCAATGTCAACCTTTTACATTATAGTAGGATTATAGTAGTTGATTATTGTTATCTGTCCCCCACTTAGAGGGCACTGTTTGTTTGTTTGTTTTGTAGTTTTTGTTTCCCAGAAGGCACCTCAGTCAGGTGATGAGAGTGCTCGCCGGAACCGAGGTAGCTCATTAAACATCCCATAAATAGCAGTTTGTTCTGGGAAACTGGGTTGAGCATTAATTTTTACTGTCAATTGGGCATTCCTTTTTGTTTGGTTTATGGTTTATGGTTTGTAATCATTGTTTAAAGAAGGCTCTACTGTTGGTTATATTTATGTTCATTGTGCTGGTGGATTCATGGAGCTGTCTTGTGGATGCTGGTTGTGTCTCCTCCTGTGTAAGTACTGTTCTGTGTGTTTCCAGTGTTGGTTTTCCTCTTGTTTAGTTCCGTGTATGTATTGTACCTTGTATGTATGTATGTATGTTGGTTCACATGTGTGTGTAGCCACTAGTAGGTTTAGCCGCTAGTAGGCTCTAGCAGCTAGTACAGTAGGTTTAGCCGCTAGTGTGGATTAGCCTCATGTGTGCCTAGCCTTTTGTGTCTCGGTTTCCATAGTAGGTCAGTAACTAAATCGGTTAGCCACTAACACCAGTAGATACTAACCCGGTTAGGTCAATCATCCCCTTCTCCAATAAACAGTATAGCTACGAATCTAATTAACCACTAACCTGCCCTGTCTCTAGCCCCTCTGTGTCCTTAATTAGATTCAGCTCCATGTCTCCTTTTTGTTCTGGCACTTAACCTGTGTTTGCTTAAAGAGCCCTGTGTTTGCTTAAAGAGCCCTTGTGTAGCTCTCAGCCCTTGTGTAGCTCTCAGCCCTTGTGTAGAATTTGAGGTTATGGTTTAAGTTTATTTGTTTGTTTAGTTCATGTTTTTCTTCTGTTTTGATATGTCTGTAAATAAAAAGACTACAGTGGAACCTCGGATTGCGAGTAACGTGGTTTACGAGTGTTCTGCAAACCGAGCAAAGATTTTAAATACAGTGGAACCTTGGATTACGAGCATAATTCGTTCCGGAAGTGGGCTCGTATTCCAAAACACTCTTAAACCAAATCATCATTTCCCATAAGAAATAATGAAAACTCAAATTATTCGTTCCACAGCCCCCAAAAATAAATACATAAAAATAATTAATACAATCTATAAAATGAAAATAAAACAAATTAATCGGCACTTTACCTTTAAAAAAAGTACAAATAAATCCTGACAAATAAGTGTTTCCATTGGTGCGCGCACGCGCCATGTGTGTGTGTGTGTGTGTGTGTGTGTGTGTGGAATTAGCCCCTTCCCTCGCCTCGTTTTACACAGTAACATTCCTTCTCTCGCTCCCCACCTCGCTTTTTCACAACAGTTTCACAACAAACACACGCACGCACACACACCCACACACAACGGAAACACCGTTTTAACGGGAAAAAAAGAAATCTCTCTGAGACTGACATGAGCGTATATTAACAGACACCCTTTTTAAGTTTTACAACAAGCGCATAAACACAGCGGAAACACCGGTTTAACGGAAAAAAAGCGAGACTGGCACGAGCGCATACTAAAGGAATTACTTAAGTTTCACAACAAACGGACACACACACAAACACAGAAACACCGTTTTAACAGGAAAAAAAATGAAATCTCTCTGACCAGGCGTGAGCGCATACTAAGGGAATCACTGCTGTAAAGTAAAAAACAAACAAACAAATGAACCAGCACCTTACCTTTGAAAAGAATCGCGACAGAGCAGAGTTTCTGTGTCTTTGTGAAGCCGGGAGGGGTGAAAAGGGGAGAGGGCGTCTGTGCGTGTGTGTGTGTGTTTCAGTGTCAAATTGCGCACGCATGAGCAGAGTTTCTGTGTTTGCGAAGCCGTGGGGGGAGGGTGGGAGGGGGAAGGGGAAGGGGGGGGAAGAAGTGAGAGAGTGACGCTCGGTGTCAAAATAAAAGTCGCATGTGTGAAGCATGATACTCGGCGCTCATAAACTAATACTTGCTCGGTTTCCGAATAAAAAATTATTTAAAATCTTTGCTCGGTTTGCGGAACACTCGTAAACCATGTTACTCGCAATCCGAGGTTCCACTGTAATTTTTTATTCGGAAACCGAGCAAGTATTAGTTTACAAGCAAGTTTTGTGTGACGTTATGTCAAATTTGCATTTTTCCTCCCCTTTTTTTGTTTTGTTCCAATATACACAAAGGGAATAAACATGTGTATAGCAAAACATGTGTTAATGCAGTACTTTTCTGTGAGAAATACTTGATTTTTTGGAGAAAAAAAAAATCAGGGGTGCCAACAATTTGGCTCCCTATGCACAAAATGGGTGATGTCACTCATTAGTTCGAGTCTGACTAAAGAGTTGTTTAATTAAAATCAAGCTCCTTTATTTAATTAATAAAACAAATAAGTGGCAGGTCTTTTACCTTCTAAAGCCAGGGTGTTCACTTCTGCAGAAAATGCCTAAAACACAGGAATTCTCAGGTGAACGTCTCGAGTTACTTGGCTGTAACCCTGTTCCCTGATAAAGCGGGAATGAGATGCTGCGTGAAAACGCTATGGGAACATCTCTTTGTTGCCCGGTTGTGAAGCCTGTGCATGTCAAACCCGCCGAATACCTTCGGCTTATAACCTGTGCAGGCATGACGTCACCGAATAAGGTGTACCTGCAGGTTATAAATAGGAGTGAACCGGAAACATCCTCAGGTCAATTTTGTCTGAAGGACGTCCAGGCACGCCAGTAGTGCGGCATCGGAACGCAGCATCTCGTTCCCGCTTTATCAGGGAACAGGGTTACAGCCAAGTAACCCGAGATGTTCCCTTTCAAAAGCTACACTCAATGCTGCATGAAAACGCTATGGGAACGAGAATACCAACGCCGCCGCACTGCAAGTGTCTGGACCCCCAGGTTGTGTAGCGTCTGCGCACAAGCCGAGGAGGTCTCAGACCTAGCTCTGGGATGCTGACTCAAGGATCCGTGAACCTGGAGTAGCATTGACATCCAGACTATAAAATCTAACAAACGTGTGTGGAGAGTACCAGCCCGCCGCATCACACACCTGCTGCAGGGGGACGCCTCTTGCCAAGGCAATCGATGAGGCAATCCCCCTGGTTGAGTGAGCCCTGATTCCCAGAGGCGAAGTGTGACCACGCATTTCATAGGCTAGGGCAATGGCATCTCTCACCCAGTGTGACAGAGTCTGTCTAGTGGCAGCCGCCCCCCGGTTGCGACCCCCATGGCAAATAAAGAGCTGCTCTGACTTACGCCACTGGCTAGTGTGGTGGACGTAGATCCGAAGAGCACGTACTGGACACAGTAAGTGAAGTCTTTCCTGCTCCGGAGCTGTGAAAGGCTTCGAGAACAACTGGGTGCATGGTCGAGAATGGAACCTTGGGAAGATAGTTCGGGTGAGGGTGCAGAATAGCTTTGACTAGCCCAGGGGCAAAGTCTAGGCAGGATGGGGAGACTGACAGAGCCTGCAGATCCCCAATCCTCTTCAAAGAAGTAATAGCCATAAGAAAAATCATCTTAAGAGACAGAAGCTTGACAGGCACTGACTCTAGTGGTTCAGTGGTTCAGGCCTTCAAGTACGATAGTTAAGTCCCATGAAGGGACCGTCGCTCTAGTGGGCGGCTTGAACCGTTTAGCTCCACGAATAAAACGGGCAACTAAATGGTGCTTGCCCACAGAAACCCCATCATTCAGAGCGTGACAGGCCGAAATAGCGGCTACGTACGTTCTGAGCGTACTAGGGCATAAGCCTGAGGACAACTTTTCTTGCAGAAACTCCAGCACTGAAACAATCTGGCAGTGAACTGGGTCTATGTGTCTTGCCATGCACCAATTTTCAAATACACTCCATTTGAGGGCATAAGTTCTTCTAGTGGAGGGAGCCCTGGCACTTAAAATGGTTTCAATTACGCTGGCTGAAAGCCCAGCGTGTCTCAGTTGGTCCCGTTCAGGGGCCAAACGTGAAGGTTCCAGAGCTCGGGCCGGGGATGAAGTATTGTCCCCTGTGCCTGAGACAGAAGATCCCTCCTCACTGGAATCACGCAGGGTGAGCCGTCGAGGAGAGATATTAGATCCGAGAACCACACTCTGGTCGGCCAATCGGGCGCTATCAGTAAGAGGCGCAACCCTTGTTGACGGACCCTCGCCAAGACTCCCTGGAGCAGAACTATAGGTGGAAAGGCATAAAGGCGTAACCTGGGCCAAGTGTGGGCCATTGCGTCCAGCTGGAGGAGTCAGAGAGTAGTAAAGGGGGCATTGTGCTGTCTCTTGTGAGGCAAAGAGGTCCACCTCTGTTACGTAAAATCTTTCCCAGATTTGACTGACTATTTCGGGGTGGAGCTTCCATTCCCCCTGTTCTACAGCTTGTCTGGATAGCAAGTCTGCTCCTACATTCATGTGCCCTGGAATGTAAATCGCCCTGAGGGACAGGAACTTGTCCTGTGCCCAAAGCAGAACCTGGTGCGCTAGCTTGTTCAAGCGGCGCGAGCGCAGTCCACCCTGGTGATTTATGTACGAGACTACCGCAGTGCTGTCCACCCGCACTAGGACATGGTAGCCTCTCAACTGCTGGAGGAAGTGTTTTAGGGCCAGAAACAGAGCCATCATTTCGAGGCAATTGATGTGCCACGCGAGAAGATGACCTCTCCAGCTCCCTTGTGCTGGACGGCCATCAAAGACCGCACCCCAGCCGGTGAGGGAAGCGTCTGTCGTTAGCATCTTGCGACGACAAGATGGACTTAGAGTGGGACCCAAAGTCAGAAACCGGGGTCTGAACCACATAGAAAGGGTAGGAAGCCCCCGGCACGTAACCCTTATTAGCCTCTGGGGGTTGGCCCTTGAATGAAACCCCCTGGCTCTTAGCCACAGCTGAAACGCTCTCATGTGCAGAAGGCCCAAAGGTATCACCGTGGACGCAGCCGCCATGAGGCCTAAAGATTTCTGAAAGTGATGAACAGTGACCTTCTGGCCTAGCTTGATTTCCTTCAGGGTGTTGAGAATGGATTCGACACGAGAAGGAGACAACTGTGCCCGCATCGTGACCGAATCCCATGTGACACCCAAATATGTTGTCCTCTGAACAGGAAGGAGAACGCTTTTTGTGGCGTTGAGTCTCAATCCTAAAGAATGAAGATGGGCTAGGACGACATCCCGATGTCGAAGCGCTAGCTCCTGAGACTGGGACAGAATCAGCCAGTCGTCTATGTAATTCAAAATACGGATGCCCTGGAGTCGTAAAGGAGCCAGAGCTGCATCCATGCATTTTGTATATGTGCGGGGTGACAGAGCTAGGCCAAATGGAAGGACCCGATACTGGTAAGCTTCGACCCCAAAGGCGAACCTCAGGAACTTCCTGTGCTGTGGCAATATTTCTATATGGAAATATGCGTCCTTGAGATCGATTGTCACAAACCAATCCTCTAGTTGAATTTGAGAAACAATCATTTTGACAGTCAACATTTTGAATCTGGATTTCCTGAGATAGCGGTTCAAGCAGCGAAGATCCAAGATCGGACGCAACCCCCCCCCCCCCTCTCTTGGGCACCAAAAAGTACCGACTGTAGTAGCCCGACTCTCTGTCTGGAAGGGGAACATGTTCTATGGCCCCTTTGCCCAGCAGAGTCTTTAACTCCTGGGCCAGCAGATGTGCTCGGTCCGGTTTCACGGAAGTGGAGACCACGCCGCTGAAACGCGGAGGACGATGTGCAAACTGAATCCTGTAGCCTGTGCCAACGGTCTTTTCTACCCAAGGAGATATGCCTGGCAGTAGTTTCCACGCTGCCAGCTTCTCCGAAAGGGGCACGAGCTTTGACACTTCGGCTGGATGGGGGGGGTGTTAGGTGTTGGGTATCCTGAAGTATGGCAGGAGATACCCGAACACCCAACTCTTCGTTGGAGACCGGCGCTCCCCGAAACAGCAGTGGTGGCGGGGATTGAACACCGGCCTCCAGGGAGTGCCAGGGAGGAGGCCCTGCTTTGTGACGAGAATCCAGGCGCCCCTCCCTGGGGGGGGAACACCCCCACGGCCCCAGGCGCACGAACCTCAGGGCTTCTTCTTCGAAGAGAGGAAGCTCCTCAGATCTGGTCTTTTTGAGGCAGATTTCTGGGAAGGGCGGCGAGAGCCACCCCAGTCTTTACGAGGGGGTGTGCGGCTGGTCACGCTCTCCTTCTGGACCTCACGCCTTATAGGGGCCAGATCTGGCCGGGGTTCTTGAGCACGGCGGGGAAGGAACCTCCCAAAGGCCTGTTCATATAGCTTCGCCTCCCGAAACCTAGTGGCGTCGGAATTAACAGCGTCACCAAAAAGGCCGGAAGGCGAGACAGGGGCATCAAGGAGGACAGCACGATCCTTATCCTTGATGCCCGAGAGGTTCAGCCACAGATGCCTCTCCGTGGATACCATGGCAACCATAGAACGGCCCACAGCACGGGCCGTCTGCTTGGTTGCACGGAGAGACAGGTCTGTGGCTCGGCGCAGCTCTGCAAACGCCTTGTCATCAATAACCCCGCTGGTGCTCAGGTCCTTCAGCAGGTCAGCCTGGTAAGCCTGCAAAACCGCCATGGTGTGCAGTGAATGCGCCAGCCTGTCCTGCTGCCTGAAAAGCTTTACCCACCAAAGCAGATGTCAATCTGCACGGCTTTGAGGGGAGAGTAGGCTTTTTCAGGGAGGACGGTGTCCCAGGAGAGAGATAGCCCGCAAGCGTCTCTTCTATCTGGGGCATCATCATATAACCGCGTGCTTTCGCATCAACGATATTCGAATAAGTCGAAGTCGATGGCACAAAAACACGCGATGAATACGGCTTGCTCCATGAAAGAGTTAATTCATCATGGAGGTCACCAAAGAAGGGGAGAGAGAGACGTTGAGGCTCCTCCCCCCGGCCACCCGACAGAAACCTGTCGTCTAATCTCGAACGCTTAGGGGAATCTCGCTGCTGCGGCCAGTCGATATGTAATCGCTCGACCGCACGCGTTACAACCACTAATAATTCCTCATAAGCTCTGTGAGCACTGGAGGAGCGTTGTGAGGCTACTTCCATGGAAGCGAGAGAGGAAGATTCTTCCGCTCCTTCACAAGAAGCGCCGGAGCGCGCTTGTGAAGCGGAAGCTAAAACTTCCTGATCCGGAGAGAGCGCGAGAGAAAGGGGAAATTCCGTCTCGTGCGCGTCTGCCAGATCAGCACGCGAGCCCCAGGAATGCGGCGCGACTCGCGGTTTCTCTTTAAAGAAAGCGAGCCGCGCGCGAAGCACCTTAATAGGGAGAAGATCACAGTACTCACATTCTCCCTGAAGCCCGAGGTGAGCGTGTTCTTCCCCCAAGCACTCGAGACAAAACTCGTGAAGATCGCCCTCCGAAAGAGATCTATCACACGGAGGCACGCATCTCTTAAGCAACTCCGCCATATTGGTGAGTTAATGCTGTTATTTTTATTTTTGCTTTTGTTATGGCTTGCATGCACACGCAAACACAAAGCGGTCCTGAAGACAAAAAGATCTGAGGATGTTTCCGGTTCACTCCTATTTATAACCTGCAGGTGCACCTTATTCGGTGACGTCATGCCTGCACAGGTTATAAGCCGAAGGTATTCAGCGGGTTTGACATGCACAGGCTTCACAACCGGGCAACAAAGAGATGTTCCCATAGCGTTTTCACGCAGCATTGAGTGTAGCTTTTGAAAGGGAACTGCGAACTTCTGTGGCAAATTGGTGAACATGATCTTCAGGTTCCTACACATCCTGCCAAATCCTCCAATGAAATGAAGCAAGCAGTGAAGATATAAGAAGAGAGGAGAGATGGTTTGTCTGACAAACGAATAGAAAGACTGCTCCTTGTGAGGTATAACCACTAAAAATGTCTTATACCTAGATACAGGGGTCAGTAACTTTAAACACTCAAAGAGCCATTTGGACCAGTTTCGCACAGAAAAGAAAACACTGGGAGCCACAAACATTTTGACTTCTAAAATGATAACACTGCATTTTTTTTTTATGAAATCAATGAACTCCTACAGAGAAAACATAATCTTATTTCTGCATGCAAAAAAACATTTTGAACTCTGAAAAAAAGGCACAGAGTTGAAGGTTACTTTAAAATAAAATACTCTGTGTCCTCAAAATTCTCCTCGTATCTTTTTAAATAAACAGCTAAACCGAAATTACCCACTCGCAGTAAACCAAAAATGCCATCTGAATCTGTGTGCCGTCATCCTTTTATTGTGTGTACTCCCATAGCAAAGAAAGATGAGATCTCATGTTAACCTCTTCTTTGTCTCCTTGACAGAAATTAGCCATCTTTAAGACTTGAATGAGATTTAGGCATTTTCTGCATCTTCTCAAATGTGCATCAAATATGGCTCATTACCTCTAAATCTCAGATAGATTTTCTAGTTTTCTACACAAAGTATACAGTACCTGTAAACAGTGCATTTGAGTTTTCTGATATGTTATGTAGAGTTACTCATTACTTTTAAAACATTTACATTTTATTACTACTGGAATGACGATGCACAAATGTAGAACTCTCAAAATGCGCATATTGATTTATATTACGTCCTTGATATAAAATGTATGTTTGCTGACAGGCTTTTCATCACGTCACTTTATTTTAGAATGCATAGGTAATGTATGCATTCTTCTTATTATATGGTCACACATAATCTTATAGATCTGTTCTATTTCTTGCCTATATGATCCTTTTAAAAAATTTTGCTCTATCATGAGTGTATAGTTAGTTAAAATTAAATAAAATTGGGTTATTTATATTGAGATATACAGTCATGGCCAAAAGTTTTGAGAATTATATAAATATTGGAAATTGGAAAAGTTGCTGCTTAAGTTTTTATAATAGCAATTTGCATATACTCCAGAATGTTATGAAGCGTGGTCAGATTAATTGCATTGTCCTTCTTTGCCATGAAAATTAACTTAATCACCCCCCAAAAAAATTTCCACTGAATTTCATTGCTGTCATTAAAGGAGCTGCTGAGATCATTTCAGTAATCGTCTTGTTAACTCAGGTGAAAATGTTGACGAGCACAAGGCTGGAGATCATTATGTCAGGCTGATATGTTAAAAGGAGGGTGATGCTTGAAATCATTGTTCTTTCATTGTTAACCATGGTGACCTGCAAAGAAACGCGTGCAGCCATCACTGCGTTGCATAAACATGGCTTTACAGGCAAGGATATTGTGGCTTCTAAGATTGCACCTAAATCAACAATTTATAGGATCATCAAGAACTTGAAGGAAAGAGGTTCAATTCTTGTTAAGAAGGCTTCAGGGCATCCAAGAAAGTCCAGCAAGCGCCAGGATCGTCTCCTAAAGAGGATCCAGCTGCGGGATCGGAGTGCCACCAGTGCAGAGCTTGCTCAGGGATGGCAGCAGGCAGGTGTGAGCACATCTGCACACACAATGAGGTGAAGACTTTTGGAAGATGGCCTGGTGTCAAGAAGGGCAGCAAAGAAGCCACTTCTCTCCAAAAAAAACATCAGGAACAGATTGATCTTCTGCAAAAAGTATGGTGAATGGACTGCTGAGGACTGGGACAAAGTCATATTCTCAAATGAAGCCTCTTTCCGATTGTTTGGGGCATCTGGAAAAAGGCTAGAAGAAAAGGTGAGCGCTACCATCATGCCAACGTGTCATGCCAACAGTAAAGCATCCTGAGACCATTCATATGTGGGGTTGCTTCTCATCCAAGGGAGTGGGCTCACTCACAATTTTGCCCAAAAATACAGCTATGAATAAAGAATGGTACCAAAACATCCTCCAACAGCAACTTCTTCCAACAATCCAACAACAGTTTGGTGAAGAACAATGCATTTTCCAGCACGATGGAGCACCGTGCCATAAGGCAAAAGTGATAACTAAGTGGCTCGGGGACCAAAACGTTGAAATTTTGGGTCCATGGCCTGGAAACTCCCCAGATCTTAATCTCATTGAGAACTTGTGATCAATCCTCAAGAGGCGGGTGGACCAACAAAAACCCACAAATTCTGACAAACTCCAAGAAGTGATTATGAAAGAATGGGTTGCTATCAGTCAGGATTTGGCCCAGAAGTTGATTGAGAGCATGCCCAGTCGGGCAAAGAAGGGCCAACACTGCAAATACTGACTCTTTGCATAAATGTCATGTAATTGTCGATAAAAGCCTTTGAAACATATGAAGTGCTTGTACATCACAGAAACAACTGAAACAAAGATCTAAAAGCACTTTAGCAGAAAACTTTGTGAAAACTAAAATTTGTGTCATTCTCAAAACTTTTGGTCACAACTGTATATTGTGCTGAAAAAATGGGCTAGGGTTCCCTTACAAACACACTAGAGTGCTTAGTACTTTTTTTATACACTTCATCTTGCTCTTCACATAAGGGCAGATAGAATGTAGAGTAGACCACTTTTGTGCTGCAGTTAAAAGAGAAACTTCATTGGGTACTTTATTTTTGCAAATCTAAAGCAGAAAGTTCAAATAATTCGCACATTGCAGTGTTTCCCACAGGTGTGAAATATACATGCAGTAATAGCCAGCAGAGCGTGCCACATTAATCAACCATGTGTTCAATGAAGATATATACATTGGTTTGTAATAGATAATTGTTTTATTTTGAAATCTAGTTTCTTTATTTTAAAAAATCCAACCTCCAATCCAACCATATTATCATACAGTACAACGTATATTACGTTGTACGTTGTAGGTGATCAACAACTATTTGCTAACCTTTTACAAACGTGAATTCCTAACACATTTACATCTACATCTAGGCATTTGGCAGACAGCCTTAGATTTTTATTTCATTTTTCATCTGAGCAGTTGAGGGTTAAGGGCCTTGCTCAAGGGCCCAACAGTGGCAACTTGGTGGTTGTGGGATTTGAACCTGGGATCTTCCGAACTATAGTCGATTGATTTAGAGTCAAAAAGACATCTGTACTACGCTTCCTGAAGATCATGTGCAAAGGTGGCTCAAGCTCGATTACTTTTCGTCTCTGTCCCAGATGTTCAGTTCTGAATTTTGGTGCCTGAATTTCCAAACTTTCAGGTTTTCAGACTCTTTGCTTACCCATCTCATGATTCTTTCATTTTCCACACAGAACTCACACCTGATGCTATGAATGTCACTCTCTGATTCTCCTGCAAAAGACAGAATGCCTCATCAGGTGACTTGACAGGTAGGAAACTAATCAACATCAGGTTCTTGTGCACCATTTCCACATTCCCTTCCTTAACCTTCAACTTGTACTGTATGCATGCATTTGCAGGTTCTTGTCTACTACAATATACACTACAGGGTCCCACTTATCCCCTAATTTCCTCTTCCCTCTTTCTCCTTTATTTGATGTTCTCATCACTTAGCCTTTTGGTGTAGCCTTTTGCCTATTTCATCTCCTCTTTTTTTGGAATGTCACTGTGCAATATCAGCTGCTTCATGGAGGTATGACATTAATGATTTCATGAACATACCATGATCAACAACTACGAGGTTATGTAGCACCTGTTTGAACATAAAATCCACAGGCAATCTTGGTACACAACCAAAAATAAGTTGAGCATACACCGTTGTCTTATGGACCGTAGCACTGTGAGCGAGCCAGGTTAATGTTTGTATGTGTTCTGGCCATTTGTTCTTCTCTTTTAGGGGCAGAGTTCAGAGCATACTTTCCAAAGTCCTAAATCTCCCTACTTCCCCGTTTTCCATGGGACAGTAAAAACCATGTGTTTTGGGAGATTTTGGCGACTCCTAATAATTTCAACAATTGGTTCCCTGATCTGTCTGGATGCAGCTTGGGAATCCGTACATGCAAAATACACGGTCCCTTACTTCCTTGCATATTGATTTGCTGCAAGGGACGGCATGAGCTAACTTTGTAAAATAGTCCGTCATGAGAAGTACATCAACAGAGTGTTTCTTCCCACCCTCTGCAGTCCAGAAATCTAGACATACCAGCTCAAAGGGCATAGAAGTCTTAATGCTTGTGAGTGGGGCCCTAGCAGATGGTTCAGGGGACTTGTCTAGAATGCATCTTTGACAATGCTTGATGTATTCGCAAATATCCTTTCCTATTCCTGACTAACAGAAACATTGGCAAGCTAAATGGATGGTTCTTGGATGAGCCATCAAGTCATGTATACCCATCAAAGCTTGGCCCTTGAGGCTAGTAGGCAAAACCAGCTGATAGCCTCTGTGTTTACTGTGTTGTGTGACTCTGTACAGTATTCCATTCTTAAGTTTGTCCCATTGCCTGAACAGAAATAGGGTTCCAGAATTCATATTGGCCCTTTACCACCTTGATGGTTGATGCTTAAAGTTCATAAAGAACATGACTCTTAAAATGACAGAATCAGCCTCTTGCATGCCACAAATTTCATCTGCAGCAATCATAGGAAGGGGATTAGTACCCAGCTGGTACAAAATCTTGGTAAGACTGGATTAACAGCACTGCTCCTACTTGAGATGTCTCTTCCCACTGATCATGTAAACTTAAACAAGTTTTGATAGTAGCACTGTTAGAAGGCAAGGCAAGACAGGACTGGAGACAACTTGATGAAAAGCATCTTGAACCTCATCTCCATCAACCTCTTCAGCCTCCACAAGTAAATTGTGATAGCGCTACTTCATTTGTCTGTTGCTCATGTTCTTGACAAAAGGGACTCTACTCAGAACATCTGCCACTATGTTTTTGTGCTATATGTTTTAGCTCAAAGGTGTAAGCTGCTAGTTTGGATACCCAATGTTGCTCACAAGAATCAAGTTTTACTTCGGACATAATGTATGTGAGTGGATTTTTGACTGTCCAGACTGTACATTTTTGACCTTTTAGCCAATGGCTAATTGTAGAGAATCACACACATGCTCCATTTGAGTGCCAAAAGCCTGAGCTTATAACTCTGTGATTTGCTCAGGGTCTTACTTGCAAATGTGATTAGACAAGCGCATTCTTGGCCTGCAGGCACTTGGGATAATACTGATCCTAATCCGCCTAGTGAGACATCAATTGCTAGAATCAAAGGTCGAGTAAGTTGGTGTGCGCCAAGACCACACTCTGTAGCAAACATTCTTTTCGGTTACGTAAAGCATGATTGCATTCCATTGTCCAATCTGTGTGCGTGAGCTTCCTGTAAATTCCTGCTTTAATATTGCCCTTAATTCCTCTCTTCTTTCTCTTCCCAGCTGTAAGAGCAAAAAGTGGCTTTGCTAATGAAGAACATCTAGGAATTGTTCTAAAGAATAATACCAAGGACTGATTTAATTCTTTGCATTGGTAGAGTACATCTGTCATCTCCCATCAGATCAAACTTGGACAGCTTTGAGATGGCTTCAACTTTAGCAGGATCTACAGAAACTCCATTCCCATCTATAATGTGACCCAGGAACTTTACAGAGGCTCTCATCAGATGTCATTTTTTAGGGCTCAGCTTGAGATTGTAATGCCTTAGATGACTGAACACCACATCTAGTCTATCCAACGCTTCTTGCTCATTTGGAGCAAACACCAATAAGATGTTGAGATAACACAAACTGCTAAAGTGCAGTTCACATGAAGGATGCTGGACTGTTACACAGTCCCTGTGGCATCTTATTGTACTCCTTCAGCCCTACAGGAGTCGTGAATGCCATATATTTTTTGTCCTCTTCAGCCATTGGGATATTATAAAATCCATTGTGCTGAATAGTGCGTTTCCACCTAAAGCAGCTTAGCAATCAAACTAATGAGAAAGTGGATGTGTGTTATTTATCGTTATCACATTTAATCATCTGAAGTCTGTGCATACCCTCAGGCTGCCATCTTTTTTCCACACCAGAACTAGCGTGGAAACATACAGTGGAACCTTGGATTATGAGCATAATTCGTTCTGGAAGTGGGCTTGTGTTCCAAAACACTCGTAAACCAAATCATCATTTTCCCATAAGAAATAATGAAAACTCAAATACTTCGTTCCACAGCCCCAAAAATTAAATACATAAAAATTATTTATACTATATCTATAAAATGAAAATAAAACAAATTAATCTGCACTTTACCTTTAAAAAAAAGTACAAATAAATCCAGACAGATAAGTGTTTCCGTTGGTGCGTGCAGGCGGTGTGTGTGTGTGTGTGTGTGTGTGGAATTAGCCCCTTCCCTTGCCTCATTTTACACAGTAACACTCCTCCTCCCTCTCCCCACCTCGCTTTTTAAGTTTCACAACAAACACACACACAACGGAAACACCATTTTAACAGGAAAAAAAATCTCTCCGACACTGGCATGTGCGCATACTAATGGAATAACTTTTTACGTTTCACAACAAACACAAACACAGCGGAAACAACATTTTAACGGGAAAAAAAAGACATCTCCCCGAGACTGACGTGAGCGCATACTAACGGAATCACTGCGGTAAAGTAAAAAAAAACTAAAACAAAACAAATGAACCAACACATTACCTTTGAAAATAATCGTGACAGAGCAGAGTTTCTGTGTGTTTGTGAAGCCGGGGAGGGGGTGAAAAGGTGAGAGAGCGTCTGTGTGTGTATGTGTGTGTGTGTGTGTGTCTGTGTCAAATTACGCGCACGCACACACATAAGAGACGCTGAAAGAGAGAAGAGATGTTGATTATGCAAGTAAGAGACGAGCACTAAGACCTAGCAGGGGAGACGATTACACAGAATTCCGCAGCGCAATAGTGATGCTCGGTGTCAAAATAAGAGTTGCATGCATGATGCATGATACTCGTCACTTGTAAACTAATACTTGCTCGGTTTCCGATTAAAATTTATTAAAAATCTTTGCTCGGTTTGCAGTAAACCAGGTTACTCGCGGTCCGAGGTTCCACTGTACTTGTTTACGGGCTTATTATCCCTTGTTCTTTCATCTGGGACAAAACCTGCCATAGTTTTTGGTAGTGTGCAGGTGGAACTCTGCAATAAGGGAATCCTGCTATTATAGTTAGTCCTGCCGTAGTCCCTGCTTGCACTTTGCACTATATACATTCACCTTATACATGTTTGACTGTGACCATACCTAACTGCCATCTCTCCTTCTCTTCTGCTCTCTCCTCTCTCACTCCCGCTCTCCTTTTCCCTCTCCCTGTCGATCTATACATGTCGCTCCTGAGCTGCCAGTGATCCAGACCCCTCTGCCCTCTGGACCTGTCTAACTCGTCCTGGAGTCCTGCTTGTGGTTGGAGATCTCGTCGCATGGATACCCCATGTGGTCTGCCTCGGATGCGTGTGGCGGCTGGGGATAGTTTCCACGAAGACTGTCCTGTCCTCGACTGATGCGGACAGCTGTTCTCTGGGGACCTGTGACTTCAGTCGTTTGACTTCAGTCGTTTGATAGTTCAGGACTGGAATTTCCTACAGTCTACCTGAGCCTCCAGGAACAAACTGGACTCCATTTAATTTAAACATATCTCCTGTTATATTGAACTTCCAGTCTTACACAGTATTATGCTGATCAAGCCCTGCTATCCGTTTTCACCCAAATAAGGATGGGTTCCCTGTTGAGTCTGGTTCCTCTCAAGGTTTCTTCTTATTACCATTTTCCTCCCTGATCACTTCAGCTTGACTCAGTCCTTGGTTCAAAATCCTGCACAGCGACACATGGGAATAGATCTGCCAGTTTGTGATTTCTCTTGAAAGTGTTTGTCAGAGAAGTTAGTGACATGTATAGATCGACAGGGAGAGAGAAAAGGAGAGCGGGAGAGAGAGGAGAGAGCAGAAGAGAAGGAGAGATGGCAGTTAGGTATGGTCACAGTCAAACATGTATAAGGTGAATGTATATAGTGCAAAGTGCAAGCAGGGACTACGGCAGGACTAACTATAACAGCAGGATTCCCTTATTGCAGAGTTCCACCTTCACACTACCAAAAACTATGGTAGGTTTTGTCCCAGATGAAAGAACAAGGGATAATAAGCCCGTAAGCAAGTACAGTGGAACCTCGGACCGCGAGTAACCTGGTTTACTGCAAACCGAGCAAAGATTTTTAATAAATTTTAATTGGAAACCGAGCAAGTATTAGTTTACAAGTGACGAGTATCATGCATCATGCATGCAACTCTTATTTTGACACAGAGCATCACTATTGCGCTGCGGAATTCTGTGTAATCGTCTCCCCTGCTAGGTCTTAGTGCTCGTCTCTTACTTGCATAATCAACATCTCTTCTCTCTTTCAGCGTCTCTTATGTGTGTGCGTGCGCGTAATTTGACACCGACACACACACACACACACACACACATACAGCTTGATTCAGCCCTTGGTTCAAAATCCTGCACAGCGACACATGGGAATAGATCTGCCAGTTTGTGATTTCTCTTGAAAGTGTTTGTCAGAGAAGTTAGTGACTTTTACCGGAACCCATCGATTACCCCACAATGATGTAACAACCCACCCGACCATGACTTCCCGTGACGCAGACCTAGAAGGCATTGGTTCCACTACAACTGTGCTCCTGGATGACATGAGGACATTTGTTTGGCAACTTTCTCCAGAGAAGATGGCTCCTGCCTTCGTAAGAGAGTGACACATTGCTGCAATTTGATTGTTCCTACCTTGTCTGGCAACTCTGAGCCTTTCCAGTGACACGTGTTGGCCATGACGTCTAGAAACTTTTCACATCCTGTCATGCATGATGAGAAACAAGGCACCAATAATGCACGCTTTATGTGATGTGCAAGGACTTTGATCACATTTGTGCGAATGATTATATCATCCACCTGGCCGGAGTACAAATGAGAATAGGCACTTGGCAGCTCTCTCCATAAATTTTAATTTAACTTCATACATACATTGTGGTCTTGTAACTTTACCCCACATCCTACTAAGATGACTTCCTGTTGAAGTAGTATAGGTGCAGGCAATACATTCTCACTTACCATCCTCTTTTCTGACGTGTCACTAAAGGTGCAAGCCTGTATCAAGCATCTTCATTGAAAACACGTTATTGTGCACAATTTGTCAAATGTCTCAACTGCCTAGACATTTTGCACTATTACCTTTGTCCCAGCGGGGCCCTGTGCACATGTGTTTGCCATCGTAATTGACTTCTGTAATTTCCTATGTACAGTCGTGGCCAAAAGTTTGAGGATGACACAATTTTTAGTTTTCACAAAGTTTGCTGCTAAACTGCTTGTTTCAGTTGTTTCTGTGATGTACTGAAATATAATTACAAGCACTTCATATGTTTCAAAGGCTTTTATCGACAATTACATGACATTCATGCAAAGAGTCAGTATTTGCAGTGTTGGCCCTTCTTTTTCTGACAGGACCTCTGCAATTCGACTGGGCATGCTCTCAATCAACTTCTGGGCCAAATCCTGACTGATAACAACCCATTCTTTCATAATCAATTCTTGGAGTTTGTCAGAATTAGTGGGTTTTTGTTTGTCCATCCGCGTCTTGAGGATTGACCACAAGTTCTCAATAGGATTAAGATCTAGGGAGTTTCCAGGCCATGGACCCAAAATTTCAACGTTTTGGTCCCCAAGCCACTTAGCTATCACTTTTGCCTTATGGCACGGTGCTCCATCGTGCTGGAAAATGCATTGTTCTTCACCAAACTGTTGTTGGATTGTTGGAAGAAGTTGCTGTTGGAGGGTGTTTTGGTACCATTCCTTATTCATGGCTGTTTTTTTGAGCAAAATTGTGAGTGAGCCCACTCCCTTGGATGAGAAGCAACCCCACACATGAATGGTCTCAAGATGCCTTACTGTTGGCATGATGCAGGACTGATGGTAGCGCTCATCTTTCAATCGGAAAGAGGCTTCATCTGAGAATATAACTTTGCCCCAGTCCTCAGCAGTCCATTCGCCATACATTTTGCGGAAGATCAATCTGTTCCTGATGTTTTTTTTGGAGAGAAGTGGCTTCTTTGCTGCCCTTCTTGACACCAGGCCATCTTCCAAAAGTCTTGACCTCACTGTGCGTGCACATGCGCTCACACCTGCCTGCTGCCATTCCTGAGCAAGCTCTGCACTGGTGGCACTCCGATCCCACAGATGAATCCTCTTTAGGAGATGATCCTGGCACTTGCTGGACTTTCTTGGACGCCCTGAATCCTTCTTAACAAGAATTGAACCTCTTTCCTTGAAGTTCTTGATGATCCTATAAATTGTTGATTTAGGTGCAATCTTAGTAGCCACAATATCCTTGCCTGTGAAGCCATTTTTATGCAACGCAATGATGGCTGCACGCATTTCTTTGCAGGTCACCATGGTTAACAATGAAAGAACAATAATTTCAAGCATCACCCTCCTTTTCAAGTCTGCCATTCTAACCCAATCAGCCTGACATGATGATCTCCAGCCTTGTGCTCGTCAACATTCTCACCTGAGTTAACCAGACGATTACTGAAATGATCTCAGCAGGTCCTTTAACGACAGCAATGAAATGCAGTGGAAAGTTTTTTTTTCGGGATTAAGTTAATTTTCATGGCAAAGAAGGACTATGCAATTCATCAGATCACTCTTCATAACATTCTGGAGTATATGCAAATTGCTATTATAAAAACTTAAGCAGCAACTTTTCCAATTTCCAATATTTATGTAATTCTCAAAACTTTTGGCCACGACTGTAGTCTAATCAGCGCTCAACTGCACGCTTAAAGCTTTCCAGAGCGCACCGGCAGAAGTAGACTAATTATGAATACATTGGGGAAAAACAGCACAGACTGACTCTGACCATTTTAATAATTCATTGATTTATGCGCTAATATTCATGTTTCATACAAATTACATAATCTGAAATTTGCTTTACATTAGTCAATATAAAAGCAGACACTTTACTTTCTATAAGTATATATTCTTCAGGTCTGTGAGGCAAGTAAACAGCTTCGGTTCATTTTTTGATGTGCTCAAGTTCACAGAATAGCGCACCCTATTTGCTTTCATTATTTTACAAAATCAGAATGTTTTGTCATCACTGTTAGCGCATTTGAATAAAAGTCTTATAAAGGTTATGTAGCTTTACATAGATTTATTATATAGTTTTTGCAGATTAATTTCACAATAAATGTGGCACACCCACTTTTTCTGATGGACACCCAGAGTTTTCTGGCTACGCTAGTATTTCACATGATCGAATCTAAAAGATCACTGTGTGCTCACAGCTCACTGTACTTTGCTTAAATTTGATGCAAATAAGAAACGCCTACATTTAATTCCAGGCAAACAACATTCTCAGCTCTCTCTTTTAATTGCCATCGTCTCCCTTGAATGACATCCATGGAGACAAAATGTCTACTACATACCATTGAGGTCCTCTTAAAAAATGATTCTCACATCTCACATTAGATGACTTGATCTAATCAAGTGAAATGATGAGCTAATTACCTAAAAACTGTTGTGAGTGCTGTCTCCAGCAATGTGGAAGTAATGAAACCTCCTTTTCAATCATGTGATATTCGACTAAACCAAACTTTCAGAATTGTCAGGAATTTTGATGGCTCTTCTCATGCTCAGTGAGCTCTGGGCACTCTTATGGGTCTTCAGAGAAAAGGTGTCAGGGTGTGGTGTACTCAGCTATGATGGGTAAACCAGACAGCACACAGAAGCTTGGCAAAATGCGAAACACATCCATGCATTCCCCTTTATACAATCCAGCAATTTTTTTTTTTTATCATAACACTCCACATTATTGGTGATGGTCAAGCTGTGGAATCATCCAACAATGAACAGGTGCTAGGCCATCATGTCTAAAAAATACTGTATGTTCATGAATCATTTTGAGTATTTTATGCCTCTGCAATAATTCTTAGATAATTCACACCGTCTATTCCACCGACAGAATAAAAATGTCCGCCATATGCAACCACACCCACTCCATTCCTTCTGCTGGTCATGTAAGAAAGAAGAGTCCACTGGTCTGTCTGAGGATTGTAATATTCTGTCATGAACAATTATTTATTCCAGTCAAGCCCTCCACATGAACACTTTGTCTGTGCTGTATCGCTTGCACCATTCCTGTGTACGTGCATTGGTGCTGTTATACTCCACTGATTATTCTTAGAATCATATTGCTTATCTGTTTTAAGCTCTTTTCTTGCCATTTAATCCTCCCATTGCATAGAAGTACGTAATTCATGTCATTGAATCCTCCTTTTCACGTTACGTTAACGTACAACACCCCATGAAGTCTTTGTGGATGGTCACTGCTACACGTCACATTAACCTAACGCTATGCTTGCATATCATACGCTTCTGTGGCGTTGGTGAAACTGTTATAGTTCCAGCCACAAATGGCTAGCAGAACGGAACTGGGCATGCAGGGGATGTGTAAGCTCAGACCTGAGAAATTAGCCTGTGTTGTCATACCGGATGATCTTCTGTGCGTGGAATGCAGCACCATTGATTTTGAAGTGGATGCATCACAAAGCTTCTTCTCTACATGCAACTCATTAAAGATGTCACAGGGCTTCCTCTCAATTTCTCTTCTTTCTTCTCACTTGCCCCATGTTCAGTGTATCTATTTAAGTCTTTCTCATATCTGTGTAAGAGTGACTGAAAGTAGAGCTTCAGCCTCTGTTTGGTTCCTATGACCGTAATGTTCTATGACCTCATAATGTTCTAATAACACACACTCTACTTTCTAACACCACGTTAAACAACAACAACAACGAAGAAGAAGAAGAAAACAACAACAATGCAGACTAATAACAGTGTTTAGCTCCACATTTTATTGTTAAAAAAATCATGATAAAAAAGTATTTAAGAAAGATAGGCATTCCCATGGTTTAAAGCAAGTGTGAAGACATTTTATGTGTGTAATTCTGGATCTTAAACTGATGAATTGGTTATTGGCTAAACACTAAAAATATATTTTTTTATTTCAAAGGCTGTAAATAAAGCATAGTATGGGCTTCAAGACTTAAAATGATAGAATTTTAACACTGTTAATAAGGAACGTGTGTGACGTCTCTGTTTACGACTCCGAGTGCAGCAAAGCAGGCTGCATGTTATAATGGGTATTGTGTGTATTGTAGTACTGGGTTTTCACTAGTGGAAAAGCGAAACGGTGTAATCAGCACCAGTTCTGTGAAAGCTTTATGCCCACGAACAAAACCTAGACGGGTGACTCCAATTACAACTGTTGCAAGCCCTTATAATAGAACTGTGTAGCACTGTCATAATCTGATCAAAATGACTTTAAAAAGCAGGTGAAACTGGAGATGAGAGCATTTAGCTTGCAGAGAAGGTAGTAAAATGTAGACAATTGAAGCAAAATTCTTCCCTACTCTTACCTCTAAAGCTAAAAAGTGAGTAGACAGTAATTTGTAAAAGTATCAATGACACCTGTCAGTTTGCCACGTGTACCCTAGAGAAATGTGAAAAACGGGGGTAAACCATGTTAAAGTTTATAACAGAGATGAAAAAAAAAAACGTTTTATATACTCAAATAATTTAATATAAATACATATAGGTATATAAACACATTTATTTTAATGTGAGTGCCATGGATGATGCCCACAATTCCATGAATGCAGTTTGTTTTTCATTGATTTCATTTTGTATTGATTGTATAAAGCTGTCCATGACTTGCCATGCTGTAAGAGCAAAATTTGATTTATTACTTCTGACATTGTTGGCTGTATCCCTGCTTCAAAGCTGCATCTTCGCTATTACTAAAATAACTTACAGTAGCAGTCACCTGCAGAAAGAGCATACAGAATATTGAAACAGTTACAGTACATACTGCGAGCGATGTTTAAAAAAAAAAAAGTTAAAAAATTTTGTCCAGACATATATTTTAGCTCAGGGTCACTCCACACATGTCGCTAACTGTATGCCACTTCCTCATTACTCCTAGCCAGTTAGGACACCTCCGGAGCGCTCCTACATTTTGGTGGATGTGTGAGTGATTTCCTGCTTTAAGGAAAATAGCTCTTACTCATAAAAGTAGGGTCAAAATTGTGTTAACGTTGGGCCCGTTAGGAGCGATTTTCTACTCTGACATGCTTAGTCAATACGGGCCCAGAGTCAGACTAAAAATGGCATTTATCTGTACTGAGTAGGTTTGTCTTTAAGTCCTGACAAATGCAAAACTCGCATAAGAAAAAAAAAGTATGTGATGATGAGACAGATAGTGACTGAGCTTGCAAAATGGTGATACAGTAAGATAGTGAGAGTAAGTCAGAGCTATGGTGAGAAGTTGAGATGGTCAGTGATACAAGGATATTGTCAGGAGTCAGGAGGACTGTTAGGAGACGCTCATATTTTCACATGGTACTTTTGGAAAAAAAAAATTACTTGTACATTTTCCATTTTAGCTAAAAAATAAATGAACAATCAATTGGTTTAACATTTAAAAAAATAATGTAAGTATTATTTTTATTGTCACAATAAATCTGCAGCTGAGTGACAAAAATAATAACAATAAGAAAATAATAATAATAACAACAACAACAATGGTGGGCCACCCATGGCTCTCTGCCATTCCTGATAGATCTTTACTGTGTGTGTGTGTGTGTGTGTGTGTGTGGGTGTATGTGTAATAGTTTCTGTATTCAGCATCACTGTAAGTCCTCAATACATGTCCACATGCAGTCCTGTGTGTGTGTGTGTGTGTGTGTGTGTGTGTGTGTGTATTTCATTCTTCTGCTTCTCCAGTGTCTCCTTTAGTTTTTGGTTCTTGCCACCACTCAGAAAGGAATGACTCTTCATAATCACCAACTCCATCAAAATCTGCATCAGGGGAAGAAGGAGCTGGAGATTCCTCTGGACTTACAATATCCTACACACACAGACACACAAAATGTATTGAATCAGACAATACATAGCAGCAGTAGGGTTACACATTCAACACCTTAAGGACAAATACAATCTAAAAACCAATTACACACAAAAAACACAAACAAAACAAAAAGAATCATTCAGTAAACTTAACATTAACACACACACACACAGGTGGAGAAACATTTTTAGCACTTGTTCTCCATGTATCTCCATGAGTCTCTTCTCCAACAGTAAATAAGTTTACATGATGTTGTGTTAGACTGACTAAAACCGGATTTTTAAAACAAATGTAAACATGCTCTTCTGGCAAGAAATCGCATGAAACCGAACTTCTGAGAGAAGGACTAGCACACCAAGATAATGTGGTAATCAAGCTACTCCTGTACGTACAGTATACCCTAATCAGACACAGAAATTAGCCTAGGTGCTCTGCACATGCTCCAGAGTCATGAGTAAATCTTAAGTGTGACCCTGGAAGAACGAGTCATCTTGGGGAATGATTCCTTCAGTTGCCCATGCGGAATAACATAGGTTCTCTACAGGAATTAGAGTCTTCGGATTTCCCCAAAGTCGTTCGTTCATTGCGTGACAACCTCACAATTAACCAATGCAGTCTGAGCCGGAAATAAAATTGATTAGTAAAGTTGATTATTCCGCATGGGCGACTGAAGGAATCATTCCCTAAGACGACACGTTCTTCCAGAGTCACACTTAAGATTCGTTCAAAATGAACGAATCATTCAAGAATGACACATCACTACTCATGAGTGGAGGATGTGCAGAGCACCTAGGCCAATTTCTGTGTTTGATTAGGGTATATTGTACGTTTTTTGAGTTCTCCGTTCATCATGTCACACCCAAATAAGCTTAACGTACATTAAAGACCCAGATAAGTAATCAATGAATTTTTTCTTTTTCTCATAACATTATATTTTGATCTTGTTTGTTGTGTGATCAACGTTTGCGTAAGTAGTACATGGTAGGGAAGTAACATGTAACATTTTAATCAAGTTTTTGCTAAAATTAATGGAATTAATGACTTTGAAAAAAAAAAAATTCATTTTGCTGAACGAGACTCAAAATCCGAGTCGGTAAAATGATCCGAACTTCCCATCGCTACACCCGAGCTCCTGTTACGGACTTTTACCTGAAGGTTGAACAAAATGCAGTAGAGTAGTACAATATCCCTCTGATTATGTTGTTATTCGAAGGAAGACAACAACGCCACAGTATTATCTCATTTGTACAAAAAGTAAACCGGTTAGATTTGTCATTTAATTTTGTCCAGTTTAATGCTAGCTCACTTGTTTGCTGATTGTTTTGGTCTGCAATCTAATGGGTCGACCGGGAATACAATACTAACAAGCTGAAAGAGTCAGACATACTCAAACTCAATGTTTCACTATAGAACACACACACACATTACCTCATCATCTGTTTGTAAATAGTTGCGTGCAAATTCCATCAATTCTTTTTGTTTTGTTGTCTGATTAAAGTAATGAAGAGCTTCCTGTAAACACAAAGCAAACAAGTGCATCATAAACATGCTCACAGTGGTGTACAGATGTGTGAAGAGCAGTTTTCTAGTTTTGCCGTCGCACCTCGCGGCGATGGTATGCAGTTGCTGGCTTTGACCACTGAGTGGCGCTATATAACTATAGACCGACGCGTCAGACCTTATTTCATTCTCTCAAGGATTAATGAGCCGCAGCTCCTTTAGAGCTGCACGTAGTAGCGGATAAAATCAAGTGTAACATTGTACTTAAACGAATTCATAATCACAGTACTAAAATTACAGTACAAATGTAGAATTAAATTTTATTGGTATCGAATTTAAGCAAAGTAAATGTTAACACAGTGAGCCTTTAGATTTTATCATGTGTAATTAGAAAGCCTACGCGTGTACACTGTAAACCCAAATGCTCAAAGTAATTAAACACATTGAGTACTGTTTACCTAAATAATTGTTTGAGTACAATTATTTGTTTGAGTAATTGTTTGAGTACAAATTAATTAAACACATTCAGCATTGTTTACCTAAATAATTGTTTGAGTACGTAAGTAACAATAACTTAAGTAAAACGTCCACCAGTGTAAACTCTATAGAGCTCTTGTGGTGCAGTGATTAAGTGTCTCGCCTTCCATGCAGAAGACCCCCAGTTCGATTCTCGCGCAGGATGGACTGCAATATATATTTTTTTAATTGTTCAACAAACTCAAAAATGTGTGTTTCCAATTTTAAATAAACAGGACTAACATTAATTAAAAAAAATATGTAACTGATTACCTCAAATATTTGGCGTTTTGCCAACTTAATCGGGTTTACAGTGTAGGGTTTTGGGTCATCTTAAATGTTGTGTTCTTTAAATTTGTAGTAGATAATACCGAAATAAATTAAACTAAATTACTATAAAATTAAAACATTGTCAGGACGTGCTACTGTGTTAGCAGATGTCGTTGTCATTCAGCCCTGCTTGTGTTTTTGCGGTAGTATGGGAATGAAATGCATTACGATGTTATGATCATAATTTTCTTTAATAAATAATGACCCCCGTTGCGCTGTACCACCGCTGGCAAAACCTTATAAAATACAATCACAGTACTAAAATTATATTAATACATATAGCCGTTTCTTATTTGTATCAAATTTAAGCAAAGTAAATGTATACTTTTCACGGCGCGTACCCAAATCAATATCGCTCCTCACTCATTCTGAAGCTCACTATATAGGCGGCCTAGGTGCACACTGCAGGTATGCGAAGAAGTGGGGCCGCCTAACTAGGCACAACTGGTGAGCTATCTGCGCTAATGATCCCGAGCTTCTCTCCGCGCTATCAAACACAGCGGGGAGTGTTTCTCGGGGTCTGTTTACTAAGGAGAGTGGCACGCGAGCGGGGTGATGTGACGCGCCCCAGAGACTTTAAAAAGGGGAATGCCTCCCTTTGATCTCCGCGAGAGGACAGCGTGTGAACAAGCCTTATAAGACTCCACTTATTTAAGTGGACTCACAATGACTTTTTCGTTGAAACCCTTATGATTTTTTAAATGATGAAAGTAAACAGGGTGCGCTAACTTGAGCGCGTCAGAAAATGAACCGAAACTCCGTGTATACTCGCCTCACAGACGTGCAAAATATATACTTATATATATATATATATATATACTTAAATATAAAGCGAAATGTCTGCTTTAATGTAAAGTATAAATTTGTAAATTTTATGTATGTAGTGGTCTGCTTTCTGTGTGTTTTGGTGTGTGTGTGGGGCGGGGGGGGTGGGGGGAGGTCAACTGAGAGGTGTCAATAGGTCTTACATATTCATGAAAAGTCGTGGATTATTCAGTGTAACAGAGGCTCTGCTGACAAAAGTTAGGCACATCAGTAGGTGTGGAAGAGATGGAAAGTTTCCTCACCATAACATGCCTTGTACTGTTTTTAATCACTCTATACACAACAAATGAAAATACAAATGGTCTATTTTGTTTTTTATTTTCATTTTGTATTCAATTTTTATATTTTATTTAAGAATAAATACCCAAGAAAATTGTGTACAGAGTGATTACAACAATACAATTCATGTTATGATAAGGAAAATCTCAATGTCTTCCATTCCAGGGATTAAAAACGGTAACAATTTCAATTTTAAAATCTGGAATCCAGAAGATGAAGTTTAAAAAGAGGCCTGAAGTACTGCAGGTCTTCAAAAGAGCCTCAGATCCAAGAGGGTCTTAAAGTGGGGAGGGGTGCATTTTAGTTTCTCTGAATGTATAGGTGAGAACCGCTGATTCACACCTGGGGAGGGGTAAATTATTTGCTTTTGAATGTTTCTGACATTGTAAAGCAGACACAGTAACCCTAAAACATGATATCTTCATCACTACACAGTAAACCCTAACGCTCAATGTAATTAAACACACTGAGTACTGTTAACGTAAATAATTGAATGAGTAATAATTGAGAATTCGGAACGTTTTGGCATTTATGAGTTTGTAGAACTGACACTTTCCAAGTTAGCTGAACAAATTCAATAAACTTAAAAATTATGATGTAACTGATTACCTCATTTTTTTGAGTTTTGCCAACTTAATCGGGTTTACAGTGCAACAGACCCCGAGTTACACTCCCCGCTGTATTTTATAGCGTGGGGAGAAGCCCGGGATCATTAGCTGAGATAGCTCACCAGCCGTGCCTAATTCCGTGGCCCTGCTCATTCGCGCACCAGCAGAAGGAGAGGCCGCCTTGCTAGTGAGCGAGGAGCGATATTGATTTGGGCGCACTAGCCTGAGAGGCCGTCTAGCTAGTGAGCGAGGCGCGATATTGATTTGGGCGCACTAGCCTGAGAGGCTGCCTAGCTAGTGAGCAAGGAGCGATATTGATTTGGGCGCAGCCCATCACAGGCGCACGCCGTTACAACTTGTAAGACAATAACAATTATATTTCGAACATTTTGCAAGCTGCCGTTTGGAGGAAACAGATAATAAAGAATAAACCAATTGTTGTGTCAAAATAACCCAACCAGGTGTTAATTTGTAAATGACTCACTACATCTCATTTGACCCAACATGAGCAACCCAACAATGTGTTTAAAGTACCCGAAAGAACCCAGAATTTTGACCCAGCATAAGCAACCCAACTATGTGTTTACAGAAACAACACAGCATTTTTAGAGTATTTTTTGACTGCTACACTGTAAACCCGATTACGTTGGCAAAACTCCAAATATTTGAGGTAATCAGTTACATTGTAAGTAAACAGCGAGATGCTTTTTAAAGTCCAGTTTCCCCCAACAGACACCGAGAAACACTCCCCGCTGTGTTTGATAGCGCGGAGAGAAGCTCGGGATCATTAGCGCCGATAGCTCACCAGTTGTGCCTAGTTAGGTGGCCCCGCTTCTTCGCATACCTGCAGTGTGCACCTAGGCCGCCTACCTACTGAGCTTCGGAATGAGTGAGGAGCGATATTGATTTGGGCGCACGCCCATCACAGGCGCACGCCGTGACACAAATATACATTTACTTTGCTTAAATTTGATGAAAATAAGAAACGGCTATATGTATTACTATAATTTTAGTACTGTGATTATATTTTATAAGGTTTTGCCAGCGGTGGTACAGCGCAATGGGGGTCATTATTTATTAAAGAAAATTATGATCATAACATCGTACTGCATTTCATTCCCATACTACCGCAAAAACACAAGCGGGGCTGAATGACAACGACATCTGCTTACGCAGTAGCACGTCCTGACAATTCTTTAATTTTATAGTCATTTAGTTTAATTTATTTTCGGTATTATCTACTACAAATTTAAAGAACACAACATTTAAGATGACCCAAAACCCTACACTGTAAACCCGATTAAGTTGGCAAAACGCCAAATATTTGAGGTAATCAGTTACATATATATTTTTTTAATTAATGATGTTTCCAATTTTAAGTAAACAGAACTATCAACTTTTGAGTTTGTTGAACAAATAAAAAAAAATATTGCAAACTATCCAGCATGGGAATCGAACTGGGGCTTTCCGCATGGCAGGCGAGACAAGTAACCACTGCACCACGAGGGCTCTATAGAGTTTCCACTGGTGGAAGTTTTACTTAAGTTATTGTTACTTACGTACTCAAAATTATTATTCATTCAATTATTTAGGTTAACAGTACTCAATGTGTTTAATTACTTTGAGCATTAGGGTTTACAGTGTAGTGTAGTTTTAATGTTCAACTTCAATGTTTTTTTTGTACTCATTACACTATTGTACAGCAAATATCAATAGCTCTGATTCAGATTTTTCATGCTTGTTGTATAAAATATACAGATGTGGAAATTACCATTACTGTAGTATTGCTTCGATACAGCATATTGTTTTGACTTTTTTATGACTTAATTATTTTTTAAAACCGAGATGACGGAAAATGTCACTTTGCGCCACCTGGCGGTCATTTCACGAATTGCCTTGAAATGCAACTGATTTATTTTGGCAGCTGTCGTTTTGTCGCGGCGGTGAGCACGACGGTAATAGACATTCTCCTCTTCACACATCTGTATGGTCACATTGTAAAATCAAACTGTTATAATATATTTAAAAAGTTACGTTTCTAGATGACAGCAGGAAAGATGATAGTACCCTTTAGTAATAGTGTGTGTGTGTGTGTACTTACAGGGCGGGGTTTAAAGTCCTCCTCTTTCAGATCCCACTGCTTTCTGTGAAATTTATAATATGCAACATTTTGCTGCATCACCTGATCATCAGGATCAAAGAGCAGGTAACTAAGTGCACATGGAGCAGCCCTCACGACATCATTCACTGTAACACACAAATGCACACACACATCCACAAAAATATGATTGTTTAACCATGTATGCCTCACAGAAATTCACATTGCACCCCTCTGTATGTAAAGGAGTAAGAGGTGTGTGTGTGTGTGTGTGTGTGAGAGATAGAGTTTGTTTGTTTGTTTTAGGGTTTATTGCCATATCAGCTTCCCAGGCTATTTCATGGCAAATACATATCAAATATTAAACTGATTTATTTGAACCAATATAATATGTTATACTATAAGGGATTTAAAGAGTTGTGGAAAAAGTAAATAAAAATAATAATAATAGATAAAAATAAATAAATATCACATTAAACATGGCCTTGGCCAGAAGAACAAGACTTTACATAAGGGTGTTTAGGTGCACTTTTGATAAAAATTGTAAAAGTTTTTCTGGTTTTATCTTGCAAGATATGTTCTTTTAAATTTTGTTCAGGTAGAAATTGTTTTCGTATGGTATTAAAAATTGGGCAGGTCAAGGGTATATGCTTTATCGTTACAATAATGCTACAGTGCTGAAATTTTGGAGCTTCTTCACCCTTTAATAAATAAGCATGGGTTAAATTTGTATGGCCTATACGGCACCTTGTATATACGACTTGGTCATGTGAGAGCGTCTTTTTCCCACCAATGGGTTTATTTCGAATAATTTTTTTGGTACTGTTCCCATTCTGCTTGCCATTTATTTAATATGTACTGGTTCATCAATGACTTGAGGACAGAGGGTGGGATATGATATGCGCTAATTGGTTCTGTAAGGGCTTGTTTTGCTGCCGAGTCAGTTTGTTCATTTCCCGTAATTCCACTATGTCCTGGAATCGAGTAGAAGACAATATTGTGATGGTTTTTCTGTAGTTGGTTTGCCTTGATTAATATATCAATAATTATTAGGTGACTTGTTTTCATAGATTCCAAAGCTTGTAGGCAGGATTTTGAGTCGGTAAATACTAAGGCGTTTTGTTCCCTTTCCTTTTCGATATGTCCCAGAGCAAGCAACAGAGCCCGGGCTTCTGCATTAAAGGTGGAACTTTGGTCTGGGATACGAATTCTGTAGTGGTGTTGTTCGGTTATCGCTGTTGCAGAAACATGGTTGTCCATTTTTGACCCGTCAGTGTATATGGGTTTATGGTAGGGAAAAATGCTTTTTATTTCAAGGACTTGTTGGCGGAATATATACGGATGTGTTTCAGCCTTCTTATCATAAGTCAGTTCCAAGTTGATATTAAGCTTTTCCAAGCTCCAAGGAGGGATTGGGCAAGAGTATGTCTGATTTAGGATGTCCAGATTTATGCCTAAACTTTCCATGTGTGGTCTGGTGCGTATTCTAAAAGGTCTGGTGCAATTTGGTCTGGCCTCATACAGATGCAAATATTGTGGGTAAAAGATTGGATTATAAAATGGATTACGTGAATTTGTCTTTATCTTAATTGCATACTGGAGAGCTAATTTCAATCGTCTTATATGAAGTGGTGGTTCATTTGCTTCTGTGTATAGTCTTTGTACTGGTGAGGTCCGGAAGGCTCCCAATGCGAATCTCAGTCCTTGATGGTGGGCAGTGTCTAGCATTTGCAAGTATGATTTTCTGGCGGATCCATAAACGATACAACCATAATCCAACCTGGATCGGACCAACAGTCTGTACAGTACAGTGCACTGTGCAATCAGAGTCCCAATTTTTTTTAGCTAGTAACTTGATAATGTTCAAAACTTTTAGGCATCTGTTTCTTAGGAACTTAATATGAGGGATGAAGGTCATTATGTTATCCCAAAGCAGACCTAAGAATTTAGCTTCGTTAACAGCTTTAATGAGTTCTCTGTCGATGAATAGTTCTGGTTCATGATGCAGGAATCGCAGAAGGCAAAAGTGAATACAGACGGTTTTTGTCTTAGAGAATCTGAACCCATTTTCTATTGACCATTCATGTACTTTGTTTATGCGTAATTGTAAATGTCTTTCGATTGTACTCATGCTTTTCCCCCTGTAACATATACAGACATCATCAACATAGAGGCTACACAATATGTTTAGGCCAATAGTAATTATAATGCCATTTATTTTTATCAGGAACAGTGTGACAGAGAGGATGCTGCCCTGGGGAACTCCTTGTTCTTGAGTACACAAGTCTGACACTGTGTCTCCTATTTGAACTCGAAAGCTTCTGTTGGATAGGAAACTGGATATGAAAATAGGTAGGTTACCTCTGAAACCCAATTTATGCAGATCTTTTAGAATCCCGTATTTCCACATGGTGTCGTATGCTTTTATCAAATCAAAAAAGAACAGCTACCACATGTTCCTTTTTAATGAAGCCATCAAGGACATATTGCTCCAGTCCTATAAGATGGTCTAGAGTGCTCGTTCCTTTTCTAAAACCACACTGGAAGTCACTTATTTGATGATCGGATTCCAATTTCCACATGATTCGATCTTTACCATCCTTTCCATAATTTTGCACATACAACTTGTTAAAGCTATTGGTCGATAGTTGTTAGGGTCTGTATGGTCCTTGCTTGGTTTAGGCATAGGTAAGACTGTTGCTTCTAGCCAAGATAATGGGATATGACCAGTTCTCCGGATTTTATTAAAATTTTCCAATAGAATAGATAAAATGTTTTGGGGTAAGTGTTTAAAAAATTGATAATGGACTTTGTCTGGGCCTAGCGCAGTGTCATAGCTGCATTTTAAGGAAGCTGACAGTTCTTCCATAGTAAAGGGTTGGTTATATGGTTCTAGTTCAGTATGGAAGTTTAATTCAATCCTTTCTTGCATTTCCTGGAGTCTCCGAAATCTTGGGTGGTAATTTTCTGCAGAGGAGTTTCTTTCAAATGTTTTTGCTAAACTGTTTGCTATTTCTTGTTTCTGAGTTAATAGGGTGCGCATAGGTCATTTATGTTTTACTTCTGGTCCATCTCCTTTGGCTTTCATTCATCTTATCACGTTCCATATTTTCTTTGTAGACGTGTTTCTTGTCAAGCTTGATACAAACAGATTCCAGCTTAATTTCTTTGCTTCATTTATGTATCTTCGTGCTTGTGCTCGGCTGATTTTTACTTTGATTAGATTTTCAACTGTTGGTTTTTATTGAATGCTCTTACTGCTTGTATGAGTTGTTTGCATTTATCGTCAAACCATGGGTTTTGTTTTTTGCATTGTTTGGTGGATGATTTTGGGATGGTTTCATCTGCTGCTGTAATCATTGCATTTGTGAACCACTTTATGGAGACTTCATGATCCAGATAGTTCTCTATAAATCTCTCATGGCAAGCGGCTCGAAATTCATACCAATTTGCTTTTTGTAATTTCCATTTTGGGGGGATTTGCTGTATTTCGGCTGCTGTTAGGGTTATAATCAGTGGGAAGTGATCACTTCCACAAAGGTCACCCCATAGAAGCCATGAAAAATCGGTCAGCAGTTCGGGGTTGCAAATAGTTAAGTCGATGAAAGGAAAGGTTCCATGGCCTGGGTGTAAATAGGTTTGTGAACCATAATTTAATAGGCATAAGTCATTTTCAATAATGAGTCTTCCTCTTTTTTCAAATTCTTTTTCCTTTTGTGTCAAGGTGCTTTCCTCCCCATAAAGGGTTGTGGCTATTAAAATCACCCATGAGGATATAAGATGCTGGGAGTTGTCCTATCAGTCTTTTCAATTCTTGGTATGTTACGGCCTTATCAGGAGGTATATAGATAGAACACAAGGTAATTGTTTTATGTAATGTTAGACGAACTGCTACTGCCTGTATGTTGGTGTCTATTTTGATGCGACTGTGAATGATATCATTCCTTACTAATATAGTTGTGCCACCAGATAGGTGTTGAATATTTGGGCCATATGCGTTTAGAAAAGTAAACTGTTTCAGGGACATTGTGCAGTTTGGGGAGAGATGGGTCTCCTGAAGACAAAAGGCAAGAGGGTTGAGTACTGCAGTTAGACGTTGTAGTTCAGCAAAATTGGCTTTCAGGCCACGACAGTTCCACTGTATTATGTGTTTATCCGGTTTCAAGTGGGTAGGACAAGAGGGTGCCCCTTGCTTCGAACATTTGGAGAGGGGCTCCGACTTCGAGAATATGTATCCTCTGTCATTTCGATATCTTTGGCGTCAGTCTTCTTTTCTTTACTATCTTGGTTTATTTTTAATTTTAGTGAGGATGGCTTCTTATGGCTCTTATTGCTTGATTGGTTTTTATCAGCCAATGAATTGTCTTTCTGGTTTGTCTGGGTCTGTCGTGTTTTTGTCTTTGTTTACTTAGGGTCTTGCTCTTGGTCTCCTCAAACTTTTGTGCTTTATCACTTATCCAAGTTAAGTCTGTTTGAATTTCAACAGTTTGCAGTTGTGGTTTTATAACAGCTGCAAAAGTTTTCTTTAGTTTGAAGGTGTGGATACCTTCGTGAGAGATAGAGAGAGAGAAATTCGGTGGCTACTGATGTGTGTATGTAGTGATGTGTGAGATGTGTGTCTGTAATGGGTTGTATGAGGGAGAAAGAAAGTGTGTGTTACTTACATTTATAATATGCAAATTGCATGTAGTGGTAAATTGTGGCAACAAATTTTTCTACAAAAAATCCACCAACGTTGGGAGTTAAATCCTCTTCACACCTCAGCTTACACCTCATCACCTCCATAAAGAAACCTACAGAGACAGACAGTGAAAGAGTGAGTGCTCTAGGGACTAAGAATGTTTTTGCCTATAGTACATCATAATAATAAAATGTGTGTGTCTAACCTGCAAGTGTTGGGTAAAAATCTTTGACCTCTTGCACATCATATGATCCCTCACACGCTGAAACACACTCATCATATGCATGAAAATACTCCACACACACTTCCTCCATCATCTTCACTGACCTGCTGAAGTCCTCTGCATTATACAGCAGCACTGCCTTCAAGAATAGTGTCTGACAAAGATGGACATGTGAGAAAAAGATGATGAAAAACACAGACAAGGAGAGAAATTAACAAATATTAATTACCTGAGCACAGGGACCAAACAAAATCACACAACTCTCTCTTTCAGAATTAGGACTGAACAGTGTACATGGATCTACACATATATACATGGTACTACGCAAATGTCTTGAGACTATGAAGACTCTTATTTCTTTATGATGTGTCCCCAAAGCTCCAGACTTGTTTTTTAATATAGGATGGTGGAATAGTTCTTCAGGCTTGCTGAAGGACTATTTTGTCTAATTTTCAGTTCAGTCCCTGAGTGCTCGGTACCTGAGCAGTTTCAGGGGATTGTTTTCCGTTTTTTTTTGGTTGTTGTTGTTGGTTTGTTGGAATGAACCAGTGGGAAACAAGTGCAGATGATGACAGATGATCAGGCCGGTGATTAGTATACTGCTGATGCTGAATGCTGAGTGGTTGGAACAGACGAGAGGGGAAATGAGGTCGCTGCTGAGGTTGCTACATAAACAACCAGATTTTAAACTGATCTTTAGGTATTTTGCAGCCTGTCACAGTAAAGCATCTGTTCCCATTTCTTTAATTTAATCTACATCATTTAATTTAAACACTCCCATATCCAGGTTTTGTTAGCAACGTGTTAGGCAGATAACTCGGATGAATGATGTATACCCCCCACAACGAGCTGTATAGTTGTATTTAACAAAAACAAATCTGTTTGTGCATCAATTAGTTTATATAATTAGATTAGCTTTTTCCCCCCCACTGGCGCATCACACATTAATGAACAATATTGTAAATGTGCCCGAGATAGCCAGAGGCAAATTTTTATCTACTGTCTATGGATCTTATAAAAGTCATACCTAAAAGAAAGTGGAAAAACTATAAGATTAGAGAAACTGTAAAATTAAGACAAACATACACACATACATAAACAATAATATACTAACAATCAAGCAACATTTGGTAAGCAGCAAATTTTATGGTATGAAGGCCATCACAAGGTTTGTCAGATTTCATGCTGGCACTCTTGTTTTTTCAGTAGCCAAGTCTTTAATGTTGTTTGGCTTCGTAGATCAACTGGAAATGATTTCCAGCTATGTGATGCTCAATAAAATGCTTTCCCTGCATGGTATTCTGCAATCCCCTCTATAACAGCTGCAGCCCATCTACTATTTATTTTATTCATAAACCAGAGCTAATACGTGTATATACAGTGTAATTCATTTAAGGGTAAGCATTTGTCTGTTTATTTCTGATGCAGGGAGGGGCCATGTTGATTTGAAGTTACTCAGTAAACTGGGTAGGAACCTGTAGTTGAGAAGAATTGCCCAAGCTAACTTCAAGGACATACGGCTCATAATTTAAATAGCCCCAGTCTCCAGTGGCGCAGTAACAACAAATTCAACACCATCATCCGGAGATAACAGGTTGGAATCTAGAGTGATGCTACAGCCTCCTTGAAGCCAACTCCTTAGGAGACTAGAGAGAGAGCACTGTTCAAGGTCTCCGAGAGGGAGGGATACATGACATTCCAGAACTCTAACATCAATATAGAGCATCATGTGAAAGGAGGGGATAGTGCTGTCCTCAGAGTGTGTTACACTGATCCCTGATTGTGGTGCGCAAGCCAGCATTTCAAAAAGATGTGGTCGATGGAAACGTGATAGTCTTCACGCTTGTCCTACTAAAACATACCAGGAAACCCGTTCACTCACAGCACCCTCGAGCCTAACCGGCAATTTGTGAACACCAATAACCTTTATGTCTGTAGACTGTGGGAAGAAACCGATGTACCCGGAAGAAACCCACCAAGTAACATGCAAACACTATGCACAAAGACCCGAAGCGGGAATGGAACCCGGAACCTGAAGGTGCAAGGCGCAGGAAAATTGAAAATAAATAAAATTAATTTACACAAAATATTTTGCATATCATTACACTACTAGTGTGTGTGTGTGTGTGTGTGTGTGTGTGTGTGTAAGAGAGAGAGAAAGTGTTACCTCATGTTTTTTCTCCTCCTGGTCGATTAAGTACTCTTCAATATCAAACAAACTTTTGTAAAAGTTCATGTTTTTGGAGATAAGCGGGTCCCCTGGGTTACGCTGTTGATATGTGTGTGCTGCTGATACAGCCTTCTCCAGATTATTCATCTACACACACACACACACACACACACAGAGAGCAAGAGAGACATAGAGATCAGATGAGAGCATCAAGAAGACATAAATGCAAATAAACTTCATTATTTGTATCCGACATGAATACTAAAACTCAACTAGAGTAAATTTCTCTTTCCTGAAGATGCTAGAAACATTTCTGTTACAGCTTTAACTCCAATGGTTACAAAGCTCTGACACAGGAGACTCCTATAAATGTTTAATAAACATCTCCTCACAGAAAAAAATCACCATACCAGTCAATACACACATTATTTATTAAGTTTACATGCAGTGGTCAGTGTACAAGCCCCTGTGAATGAGCTGTTACTATGGAAATAAAAACCTATTAGGTCATGTGCCGAGCAGAAAATCAATGAACACTTTCTAACCAATCACTATGTGCAACTCCACAGGGGTGTGACTTTCCAAATGTAACACTGCCTGCTCAAAAAGATTTCTAATGTGGATGCGAGGACTTAAGAATGTACTAGCGGGAATATACTGGCGATCCTGATTATAAGATAACCCCCGATTCTGTAACACATTCTTTAAAAACATTTTTTGAAGATAAACAACTTTGAACATACTAAAATAAACTATAATTAACACATTTTCAATGGTGTCACATCTTAGGTCAACAAATAGAGTCAGTCAACAATAAATAAATAAGACAAATACAAACACAGAGAAAATACGATAAATAAGTACAAATACTAAACACAATGCTTTATTCATTTGGCATAGAAAAAAACTTGCCCCCCCCCCCCCCCATTTTGAAAAATAGCTTTTAGCTATATATACTGGCCTATATTTGAGGCAAAAATACAAAAAATTTAATAAATATAATAATTTGATTTATGACCTTTGATTTCTCCTATGATTTTTGGTGTTTTTAGACTACTTAATGTAAAATATATTTAAACATTTCATTATTCCCCAGCTACAGAAATAAATGTAAATACAACAAAATGCATCCTTGTACGAGTCAGATTTTTTAAATGATAATACAGCACTGAATTTTTCTAGAAAAATTTGAACACTATCTAGGGATGTCCCAAACTAAGGATGTCCAGATACTTCTTTTTGTCAGACCGAGAACAAGTACAGCGGAACCTTAGCATCCAAATGCCCTCCTTTACAATTTTTTCCCATAAGAATTGTAAAAAAAGCAAATTAAAAATAAAATTAAAAGAAAATAAAAACAAATTATATACTGGAACTTGACCCAAATGTTGCTCCAGAGGAATTTAAAGTAACATACAGTATGTTTTCATTTGCGTCATTAAAGTTTAACCCTAACCAAAAAATATATATTAAAATGGGCCATAGAAAAGATTCTAAAATCCAAAATTGTAAGCAGACTGTTGTCCATGTACACTGTAAAAACTGAGATTGGGGTGAAGTAATATTTAATAAAAAATATGATTAACATTTACACAAATAAAAAGAGTGCAGGTAGTTTTAAACAACATTAAGCTTAATTCAGCAAATTTTAATAAACATTTAATTTATTTTACTCAATTTTTGTTGAAAATTATTTGACAAAATATACTGAGTAGAAATTAAGTGAGGAAAATTAAAGTCACAAAAAAAAAGGATGGATTTAACTCAAAAGACTCTGATTTTAATTAACTTCCACTTCCGCCTGCATGGACATTGCCCATAGGAGCTTGTTGGATTGCTTACATTTCAAGGAAAGACTTCAAGGTAAGATGTTTTGCCCTTATTTTTAATGAATACATTTCTAGTAGCAATGTTGGTGTAATGAAATTTGACAGATTAACATTAGTTAAATTCATTGCACATGAGCTGCCAAAATTAAAAGCTACTATAGTTAACAAGTGCTTAAAGTATCTTTAAGTAACTGAAGTCACGTTAATGCTAAAGTAAAGTTAACTTATTGGTGCTGAATTTGCGGAAAACAAAGTAATTGCATTCTGTTTGTGTGTTATAACAGGATTGGACAGACATCTTGATTTGATTCAGGACATGGTTAGGACTGAGGAAGGATGTCTAACTATATAAATCTGTTAAGAACTTATAACCTTTTAATTTAAAATTATAAAGCGTGACACTAATATCCCCTTCTATATTTTACCACTTCTGTAGTAGCAGCCTTGTATCTCTTTCCCCTACCCCTCGTCAAAGTATGATTAGCAAAACTGCCACATGAGAGACTAGAAAATGCAAAAAACAGGTCAAATAAACGTAAGTAAGTCAGTCAGGGTTATTTTTTGGCGATTTTGATATTTTATTTAATGACTAAATTTTAACAACGTTAATAATAAAAAATAAATAAATAAATAAAATTTTCTTATTTCCATTTCAACGCGCTCAACTTGATCTTGTTCAACCAATAATTTGCATGTGTCCGTTTGAACATGCAAATCCTCTCTCTCATTGGACGAGAATCTCTCCAGCAAGTCAGCTCTTCTTAACACGTTGTTAATGAACTCAAGAGGAAATACACACCTGGTCATGGAACAGCTGAGGAGAAAGCTGTCCCAATATTTTTGCGCCACCAAAAATAGGTGTCTATGTACGTAAATGTCTGTAATGCCTACACGGTTCATCCATTTTTTTTTCCCGACCAAGCCCTTAAACGTTAGGATACGTCTGGTCCTATCTGTACTTATTACTTCAGGGTAAAGTTCATTTTGCAATCTATTTTCTTGGAGAGAAAGGTATTATAGTAACTACAGTATTAATTACAGTAAGGTGATATTGAAGTTTTTTTTTCTGCCATTTCAGGCCCCAAACAACCCAAGCATCAACATGACAAGGGATCTTATGATGTGCTGTTTGATGGAGTACATAGGGGAACTAGATCAACTCATCAAAGAGTATGATGCAAGTGAAATACAAATGTGAAATCAATAAAGTGCTCTCTCGCTCTTGCTGGCTCTTGAAAAGGGCATACAGATTTTTATTGACTTAAGCCATACCTAAATTTCTCTTAAATAAATGGAAAATGATTGTGTTTTAGCATGTAATCATTCAATTGTGTCAAAAGTTAAGGCTGTTTAGCATTTTCATTAAGGGATGTTAAGGACGACTGCAGTAATATGTTACCTGTAAAATGTTTTTTTTTTTTTTTTTTTTGGAAAGTGATATTTCTCTTACTATTTCTGTTCATACATTGTTAAAACAACTTTATTTTTATATACATATTTTATTACTTGCCAATTTGACATATTTGTATATGAGATTTCACACTGAGCATACAACTGAGACAAGATGCATACTTGATTATGATAGAGATCATGTTTCATGCATAATTTACTCAGGAGGTCTAAAGTGATGAGACATAAAGTAAGGTATGGTAAACTATTCATCAGTACATAAGGAGAATGTGGGTTATGTCTACATGAATTGATATTTTTAATAGATTCAGTTTACAGCTATTTAGAGAGAGGTTTCCAATCTTGATACATTTTTTTTTTGTTTTTCCAGAATGTTGATGGAGAGAGTGTGTTGCATGACCTTGCAACACAAACGATGAAAATCTATGTGACCAAGAACATTGTGTCAGAAGAGCCAGTGGACACTGGGATCATAATTGAGGGGGTAAAAGTTATGACTGGGCTGGACATTGTTTCGACTGCTTGCTGCATGATGGTTGGCCTGACATATGCAGTGGATCTTGCCTATCCCAAAGACCTCAAGTATACATTTGACTCTTTTCAGAAAATGTCCCTGGAGCTTCTCTTTAAGAAATGTTATATTTTTGTAAACTCTTTGAAATGGCCTCCCTCAGTTATGGACCTGCTCAGGTGGTGGTGGTGAAGTTATTAACATAAATTTTATGATGTGGTTAAGTGATTACAAGTGCATTATTTATTTATTTTAAACCTTTGCCAAACCCGTTTACAATGTTTTAAAATATTCTAAGTCTGTTGTAAAGCAATAGTCATGTGCCTACATAAGCACTTAATCTTGTGCATAACTGACTGTTTCAAGGCCTCTTCATAACATGTGTTCAGACGTTTTGTAGCTTGTATGTGGCTTCAGCCAAGTCGCAAAAATAAATGATTTCACATTGTTACATATCTTGTGACTTTACTTACATTCATAATGTCAATTTCTTGGTACTGTAATTTATTTAAGTAAATTGTAGTTATTGCAATAAAAATTAAGCGGGAAAGGTGAGTTCTATTAAGCAGCATAATGCAAAAATATGATTTTACAACATTCATTTATTTAGTCATCTTGAATCATTTACACTTGGAAATTTCATAAAAATTTATATATTTTACGTATATGTTTAGTAAATATACATTTATTTAGGATAGATATTTAGTATACAGTATATCAATTAAATTTTAATAAAATTATTAGTAGATTATAAATTACAAATTTTAGGCGGGATAATGAGTAAGTATGAAACCTGTTTTTGTTTAAATTGCTTTATATTTACTTAATGCATTTGATTACATGAACTCAAAATTTACTATATTATTAGTAAATGCAACACAATTTAGCTATTGTTTTTTACAATTGACTGAAAGTTTTGATTAAATTTAAATAAATTATTTAATGGCTTTTACTCAATAATTCGGCACTTAAAATCTACTAATTATTTTAAGTGTCACTTTGTTGCCTCAATTTTTTTGAGTAACCAGTGGTCAAATTTTTTAGTAAATATCAATTACATTTTAACAAAATTCTTAGTAGATTGAAACCAATTTCAGACCAGATAATGAGTAACTGTAAAGCTTTAAATTGCTTTATATTTACTTAATGCATTTGATTACATCAACTCATAATTTCCTATATTATTACTAAATGCAACACAATTTAGCTGTTGCTTTTATCACAATGAACTTAATATTTGTATTAAATTTAAATAAATTATTTAATGGATTTTACTCAATAAATTGGCACTTAAAATCTACTAATTATTTTAAGTGTCACTTTGTTGCCTCAATTTTTTTGAGTATCCAGTGGTCAAATATTTTAGAGTGTAAACAGACATGCGTCTAAAATGATTTAAAAACACGTGATTCAGTCATTTTGAAATGTCAGAAAATAAGTTGACAACAGAGAAGCTCATGGAGAGGAATTGGAACTGAGGACACGCCTGTGTGACCTCAATTAACATTATACTCTATGTTTTGGATTTGAATTAAGAAAGAAGTTATACAATCATTATAATATGCTGATGTAGAGAGGCATTTTATATTGAGGGTCCTCAAAGTTTAAGCAGCATACATGTAGAGTGTGCAGTGCTGAGTGTACTTTAGCTTTTATCAATGTGTGTTGATTAGAATGATCTATAATACCGCTGCACAATTAATCTCAATATGTGTGTGTTTTTATGACATTCTTACATACAGGCACAAACATGCACAACAGCAGAAATGGGACTGATTATTATATTATTATTATTATTATTATTATTTATAACCATCTTTTTAAACTAATAGAAATTATTTCGATCTAAAGATCTAAAAAGTTCCAAAATTCATTCCCAGAACCATTTTCAATGCTGATTTGTAAGACAGCGTGGAAACAAAATACTTCATTAAATATTTTGTTTTCATTTGACTTACAAAGTACTAAAGTAGAGTAGAATATTTCGATGGTCCTGTGATGTGAAAGAACAGCAGTGGCCTTTATGTAAATCCAGTGTCTTAGGGAGAATCAGAAATAACAACCGGAAATGTTCTCCTTTTACTTCTGAATGGATGTGTCTTCAAGGTGCATACCATACCACAGCACCGCAACATTATTAAATCTGAAGCTGGTTATTTTTTTATAACAGAATGGATCTGCCTGTGTTTGCCACTTTTTAACCTAATGAATGGTTATACACCTATCAACCATAACATTACAATGCAAAACATTAAACCCAGGATTGTGTAGGTCTCCTCTGAGCTATCAAGGCAGCTCTGGCCCTCAGGCCGTGGCTCTGCAGGGCCTCTGAGGGTGTGCCATGTTGTCCATCTTTTTCTGACTTTACTGCATTGACGTTTCTGTGGGATCGGACCGGACAGGCTGTGTGAGTCATGGATGACCCTCAGGTGTCCATGATCCTGTAACCAGTTTACTGGGGTATAACTGAAAATCAGTGTTAATGTGTTCATGCTATGGTTGTGTAACAACACATTTATTCTAATGTGTTAGTTGTTTATATTTAAAAAAGTTCATTCAATCCAAATGTTATACATTAAAGGGATTTAAAATGTTGAGTTTGAATGTTAGCAAATTAACTCCTGACACAGGAGTCGTTAGTTCCTATTACTGTAATGATGAACTTATCAGCATCCCTTTCGTAACTCTCTCTCTTTCTCCTTCAGTAACTTGAGGAAATTGAGAGAATGGAAATTGTAAACTGAAGTTCCCAAAGAAAAAAGATGCATCATTCATTGATTAATTAATAATTGTAATTGTTGTTGAATTGCTGTGGTACAAGATGAACACTATTTTCAGTTTACAAATTCAAAAACTTATCCAAATACTCACTCACTCATCAACATCTATACAATCTTATCCTGTATACAGGGTTCATAAGGGGCCTGGAGCCTATCCCAGGAGACTTGGTGCACGTGGTGGGGTACACTCTGGACAGGGTGCCAATCCCTCACATGGCGCGCGCACACAAATTCTCATGCTCATTCAGACACTACGTGCAATTTGGAAACGCCAGTTAACCTAATGCATGTCTTTGGACTGTGGGAGTACCTGGAGGAAAGTGCTAACCATTAAACCAAGTGCCACCCTTATCCAAATACTTACTTACTTTTTTAATTCATTGGATTGTCTATATTATTACCCTATGTAACTATGAAAGTCCCTGAGCACCCGTACTCCCAGCATCCTTGTGCTTGAACAGAATTTGAGAACAGACTTTGACATTGTTTGGCATAGTGAAGTCTTACTCTTTCTCTCTCCGTAACTTCCTTTTTGCTTCCCACATCTGAATTGAAGCTTTGTGTCGAAGAATGAATGATTCAGCCTTTACACTGAGGTGAGATTTCTGCACAAGGAGAAGTTTTGTGTGTGTGTGCACGTGCGTGTGTGTGTGTTTGTAAGGAGGTGCAGATGTGGACGTGGCATTAGCGCGCACGCGCGCGCACACACACACACACACACCGCAGGAGTGCACACTGTGTGGATTGAGACGCTACATTTCAGCTACACGGTTCCGTGCGATTTGGGGGGGGGGGGGGGGGGGGGGGGGGGTTTGCCGGAGAGTGGCGTGCACACGGGACAGTGTTACGTTACAATGTTATGCGCGTGCCCGTGTGTTTCCTCACTCAAAAAAATGTGTACAGTCATATTCACAATCAGAATTATTTTATACAGTATAACACTCGCCCCTCCTTCTTTGCTTAGCCTCACTTCCGCCTGGATTTTTGCAGTGATTTGGTGTGTGTGTGTGCGCGCGCGTTACCTGATAATGAGCGAATTGTAAATACCGGTACGGCGTCCTCGTGCGAAAGGCCTCCAAGGTTTCAGCTTTCGGGTATTTTTTAGAAAACACTTGCATTTCTGCTTTGCACTTTTTCACGCACACCGCGCGCATGATGATGTGCTGGGTGATGCGCAGGGCCGCTTCGGTCTCGCTGTCGGTGTCGCGCAGGTCGTCCCCCGTGCACGCGCGGCTGCAGCGCGCCTCGCTCTCCTTGAGTAAGCGGTGGAGGCGCAGGCTAAGCTCCAAGTAGCGCGCGCTCTCTGGCCAGTCCTGCGCGCCGTACCGCTCCATCGCGAACCCGTAGGCCGAGTCCAGCGGCATCAGATCCGCGTCCGGGAAATTCTCCGCGCTGTAGTGCTCGTACTGACATCGCGCCGCGGGCACGAGCACAGCCGCGCACAGAAGCACGCACACACACACGTAAGCCATGCTGAACCGCAGCTATGTTAAGCGTTAAACCAGCTCGTGCTCCTCTTTATCCTCGGCGCGAGAGAAGCCACATGTCTCTCGGCACGTAGCTGTAGTCGGCCTGCGTGTCTGTGTGGGAGTGGAAAACTTGGAAAAAGTGAATTTTAAAAGTTTTTAAGTGCAGGGGCATGACTGGGTCCTAAAGCCCGACCCTCTCTGTAGTGTATGCAGGGCAGATCAAAACAAAATCATCACCGCGTACGTATGCTGCTATGTCACGAACAGTGTTTGGACTTGGTTTTTTGGTTTGTTTGTTTTTACACTTTGCTTATGTGTACTGGGTCTGTTAACGTTAACGGGTCTGATAACACAAACAATCCAGCAGCCAAACAAGTGCTTTATTTTCCACCCGAACACCTCCCAAGATGAACATTAGAGTAAAAAATGAAAAATTAAAAGCAATCATTTAACAAGCAACCGACAAAAACGGCTACAACCGAACCACAGACTTAAAACCATATGAGTATAATGTTTTATACTCATATGGTTTTAGGTTGAAGAAGAGTATTTGAAGTTTGGTTAAAGTTAAAAGCGCAGTGGCTTAATGGTTATGACTGTCACTATCCCCACCTTCAGTGACTACCCATGGTTCTGCATGCATCACTGTAATGCACAGTGCTATTTCAACTCAAATTAGTAATCAACACATATCTGTTCTGCCTTATGCAATTCACACCCTCTTCAAAAAATAATGTTTTTAAATGCAGTTTTGTGATGCTGTAAACATTGTAAACTGATGATCTGAATATGTAGATTTCATAGACCAGTTTTCATAGCTCCATAGCATTTCAAAACTCCTGGTGAAGTATTGAACAATGGCAGCAGCTACAGCTTGCAGTCACAACAATGTCCCAAATTCAACAATAATTCAAGCAAACCTCAAAACTTTTGTGGTTCCCAACCCTGGTCCTGGAGGCACACCTGCCCTGCACATTTTAGTGTTTTCTCTACTCAACCACACCCACTTCTATTCACAGAAGGATGTTAATTACCTGATTATTTAAATCAGCTGTGCTGGGAGCGGAGAAAACACAAAAATGTGCAGGGCAGATGTTCCTTCAGGACCAGGGTTGGGAACCACTGGTGTAGTCTATATAATTTATTACGTCGAATGCCGCTAAATTTTCACCCGCTCTCTCCTGCATAAAAATGAGGCGAAAGGTAGGAGTTTAGGACCTGGGGAGGTTTTACGGCTGTACCCATGTTACAGCTGTGATTATCTGTTCCTTTTAAATCCGTTAAGTTGTGTTCGGGGTGTTGTTTCTCTAAGATTTTACAAACTGTTTCGCTGCTACATTAACGCTGCAGACTGGAGACACTTCTGATCTCTCTCTCTCTTTCTCTCTCTCTCTCTCTCTCTCTCTATATCTATATATCTATATATCTGTCCCTGTGTAAGATCACTGCAGCAACACGTCTGCAAAAGAGGCGGAACCGAGACAGTTTGTTCGGGACCTTTTTTTTGGCTAAATTAGTGACAGTTTCGGTATTGTCTAGGGAAAGGTGTTTGTGTGTGTGAGAGAGTGGTAGAGAGAGAGTGTGTGTGAGATATAGAGAGAGAGACAGAGATGGACATTACATTGGCGCTGTGGTCGCTGTATGCGTACTGCGCATGCGCGATGTGTAACGCGGATCCCACCCAGGAGCTGATCATTGATCGATACTCATTACCGATCCGCTGTGGCAGAGAGGTTCAGGTCGGTGATTATGTCCGGTACCATTATACAGGATCGTTTCCGGATGGGAGGATCTTCGACTCCAGGTGAATGAAGGTTATTAATGCTGATTTAGAGTAATTGTGTTACAACAGTACATGTTAAAATCTGTTCATGTTAAACGGATTGGTACTATTGCTACTGCTTATAATAATAATAATAATTAATCATAATAATAGTAATAATAATAATTTATCTTAAAAATCCTGGATACTAACTAATGTTTTAATCCTTATAAATAAAAGAAAGGACCCCAGGACCAACAGGTTGCCACTGCCGGGCTCTTGAACAAGGCCGTTAATCCTCAACTGCTCCGATGTACAGTTTAATGAGATAAAAATGTAAGTCGGCCTGAGTAAGGGCATCTCCTAAATGGCGTAAATGTTTCGTCTGTACACTGGTCAGAACGCATATAGCTTTTCCTTCATGGTGGGCGTGGCTATACATGTCACTCAACAGAGCCAATCAATATGATAGTTAAATAGTAAATACACAGAATTTTCTTAAGACACAGAAACGACCATAATGCACCTACAAAGTGCTCAAGCCCTCAGGAAACAAAAACGAATGTGCGAAACAACATGGATTACTCCAGAAGAGAGAAAGTGCACTATGAAAACTGAACCTTCAAAGATGTATGGACAGAGCAATGCATGTTTATTCTTCCTGCAGGGAGTGTAAAAACATTCTGTCTCATATGTTCAAAAAACACGGCATTAATTAAACGCAGTCATGTGCAACGCCACTGTGAGATTAAACACACGACACGGGTCGTTAGAGCAAACATAGCCGCAGCAGTCCAAGGTGAGGGCGTCTATAATATCTGAACTGAGACCACACTGTTATGTGCTAAAATCATAATGTTGAGTAAAAACCATGTTATGAACAGTTATGTGCCAGATTTAATGATCTACTTTAAACAAAAGGTGTATTCGGCTGATGAGGAAAGAAGTACAGTTTGGCATAAACAAGGTATAAGATACTCAACCTTACAAAATTTTATTTCTTTGTATTAATAAGTTAGGCAGAGACTAACTGCATTACTCTCACTGCATTACTGTGTCCTTCACTTTTGGAGACCATCTTAGTGAACCCTTTAATTTCTCAGGTCACCTTACTGTATGCTTTGCTTTTTCAGGCTGCATCACTCATTTTCTCACACCGAATCACTGTGATTTGCTTTCTCATGTCTTATCGTTTTCTCAAGTTGCATTACTACATCAACCGGTTCTCACACTGCATTTTGTGCAATTGCTTTCTCAAACCGCAACACTGTCACTCGCTCTCTGATGTGATGTTACTGTATCTGAATCATTTGCTTTCCCAAGCTGCTATACTTCATCATTGTTACACCATGTTACTGCATCCTTCTCTTTCTTAGCACACTGTAGCAAGCGTACAAATACAAAAAGGAGTACTAACACAGCGTGAAATCAGCTAGTAATAAAGTCTGACACTTTGTTCATGCACCTGATATGGATTTTTTTTTTTACAGAAAACTTCATATTATGGTGTATGGAACAAACATTAAATACTGGATTAGTCTCACTCATTTTATTCATTTATACTAGCTATTCAGTGCAAGCTTTAAAAAAAAAAAAAAAGATCAAACACACAAGTGTCTGAACCAATAATTTTAATAAGAACTTTTCAAATGTTATTGCTGCGAGAGGTTGCATGATGGCATTGTGGTTAGCACTGTGGCCTCACACCGCCAGGGCCTGGGGTTTAATTCCCTTCTTGGGTCTGTGTGTGGAGTTTATATATTGTTTTTGTGCTTGGTGGGGTTCTCCCAGTCCAAAGACATGCAGATTAGGCAAATTTGCCCGTTATGTGTGTGTGTGTGTGTGTGTGTGTGTGTGGCAGTCCAATGTGTACCCCGCCTTGTCCCCAAAGTCTGCTCCTAGTCCGCCACAACCCTGTATAAATGGTAAGCGGTGTAGAAGATGAATGAATGAATATTTTTGTGATCTCTACAGTTCGGAAGGTCCCAGGTTCAAATCCCACGACCACCAGTGGGCCCTTAACCTTCAACTGCTCAGATGTATAATGAGATGAAAATGTAAGTCGCTCTGGATAAGGGTGTCTGCCAAATGCCTAAATGTAAAAATAAATACATTTAAAGACCACATTTAGAAAGTATTTTGAGAGCATGAGCATGTCTGTAGAAGTGAAAAGTGCACTAAAGGGAAATTGACCTTAGAGGACTTTTTATTCTTCTTCGAGGTGCTTTGTTCTTGCTAATGTTTTTTTTTAATTATTTCTAGTCCCATTTCTAGCTCATTTGTATATCATCCTATTTATTTCCTTTTGTTTCTGAGTCTTTTTGAGAAGTTTTGTATCCGTTAATGAGCTTTGCCAAGCTTTTCACCCATATTTCCAGCTCCAGAATTACTGGTTTTGTCCTGTTGCCTGTTACCTTAGTATGTGATTATGGTTTATACTACTATATACTGAACTGTTTTTGTTTTTCTTTTTAACTGCTGTGAGATGAGGATTTCTGCTTTGCCCACAATGAAATAATTTTACTGACTTGAATTCTGTCGCCTCCACATGCATACTCCACCTTCAAAAGAAACCTGGCATCACTGGTATAAGCATATACTGTGTGCAGGGTTTTTTTTTTTCTTCATATTTTTCTAATCAAACTTTTACTTAAATGCTTTGTTTCATGAAATTCTATGCTATACATTCATTAAAGATTTGGGTTGTTTCCGTTTATCTCCACAGCAACTCTACCCCTTGTGCAAGAGCATGCCAAATCATCTCTGATTTTCATTATAGTTTATCTTATGTTTTTTTTTTTTTTTATGAAAAGGAATGAGAGGGAAAAAAGCCAGCATGTCCAAACAAAATGTTCTCCCAAGTTACCTTTTAATCTGTTTTTATAAATTCTCAGATGACTGTCAAGAAAGATTTCAACCCTTTAGCAGTTGAAAGTGAGATTTCCACATTGATATAAAAATGGCATTTGTTGGCTGCCACTCTCAGTAGCACATGTGACCATATACTGTACCTGGAAATACAGTGTGCATATGGTCAGACCATGTGTCCTCTTATATGTGCTATACATAAGATGATTATACATCAATGCATCACTCACATTTTCTCATTGCTTTCTCACACTTTCTCATAAGAATGACACACTTATTATAAGAATGACATGTGTAATTTCTATAATACCAGTAGTATGGAGTATTCAGCCTTCTAGAAGCAGCTGCTTGAGATAGACTTTTATACTAAGTCCATTGTGCTTATGGGTAATTTCAGTGCTCATGATGAAAGTACTTAGAGGGGTGTTCCTAGCTGGAATGCCCTCCTGGACCCAAAAACCAAACAATGATTTGTCAATGACAAAAAAGGTCTTGTGTTGTATTCACTTGAGATTGGATCATTCGATACATTGAAGAGCAAACCGGACAACTTATGTTTTGTCTTGTCGAGGCTAAGGTTAGAGAATCATTCACTATATATGGCATATTTGCAAATGACTTTGTTCTTTTAATATTCTTTTAATTTCTGAGGTCTGGACAAACACTCAAACATTTCAAATGCTACCCAGCTGCGATGAAAATCGGTGTGGAAAAACTAGGTTCCTCTGCAGGGTTGCTGGACTTAATCTCATTAATTGGGTGAGGATCAAGACAGGAGCAGCTGCTGCTCCTCTGAATTAAGCAGAGCCAGTTGGGGTGTGATGGACACAATGCAAACAAGGTTGGCTACAGAAAGAGCTACATTCGTGTATCAGGCAGGTTCTTCTGAACCTAGACCCTGGGGGAGCAAAAAAAAAAAAATCTGCAGCAGAGTTTATATCTTTTGATATCGAGTTTTGGACATGTTTGGATCCATCATTGCCGGTTTTTTTCATGGATGTTTGAACTGTTTTCTCATCTTGCTAATTAAACACACACTGGGAAATGATGAAAAGAAATTAAATTTACAAAGGAATTAATGACTATTCTATATTGTGACTTTTCTTTAATCTTCTATCTGTTTCTAAGCGAGGCTAAGGGCAAGGCATTAGTTTCACCGGTGGGTGTGGACAGTAAGGTGATTCTTGGCTTGGACAAAGGAGTGATCGGGATGTGTGTGAACGAGAGGAGAAAGATCACCGTCCCCTCTCACCTTGGATATGGCGTCTCTGGAGCTGGTAAAGGCAAACACCAGAACTCATTACCCATTTCTCAGTGTCAGGGGTCTAGCTCAGGTTGACTGTATAAATTCCTACGATTGAGTTCAAGAGGAAATGATATCACACCAACGTTCTTCAGTGTCCTCATCTTATTATTTTTAAATCATGTTGTGTATCACTGTATCATTCACAGGTACAGTGATTCCTTCTGATGCAACTCTGGTGTTTGATGTTGTGCTGTTGGACGTGTGGAATAGTGACGATGGTGTGGACACTCGTCTACTCTTTAAGCCACTGTCCTGTCGTCGCTCAGTGCAGCATGGTGATTTTGTGAGATACCTTTATAACGGCTCGCTGATTAATGGCACAAACTTTGAGAATAGGTATGAATGCTACATTACTGAGAGACTATTTATATTAAATAGTGTGTAAACTAATAAAGAGCTGAGACAATGGGTTTTTCTTTCTCATAGGTATGGTCAAAAAGTCACATATGACACATATGTGGATGAAGATCACCTGATCAGTGGCATGGTGCAGGGGCTAATAGGAATGTGTGTGGGAGAGAAACGCTCCATCATCATCCCACCATTTTTAGCCTTCGGAGAGAAAGGATACGGTATATACATAATTACATACACACTCGATCGCCTATTTGCCCAGTCCAGAAACACAAAGAAATTGGACTTAGGTTCTGAGCAGCTTCTTTTTTAATTCTGAGAATGTCTGTGTGTGTGTGTGTGTGTGTGTGTGTATTCAGGTGTGAAGGTGCCGGCTTATGCGACGGTGGTGTTTGATGTGCTGCTTATTGATCTGTTTAATGTCAAGGATGATGTTCAGGTGGAAGTTCTCCATATTCCTCATCATTGCACAAGAAAATCAAAGAAGGGAGACTTCATACGTTATCACTATAATGGAACCTTCCAGGATGGAACACTATTCGACTCCAGGTGAGTAATCCCTCATCACAGCGGCCTGGAGCCCAGATAAGGATTCTGCTATATTAGGTCAAATGGATAACTGTGTGGGGTCTGGTGCAGCGCAGGGGTTTAGTGAGGTGTGGGGTTTAGTGTGTATTGGTCCAACCTTGTGACCCCAGACTATTAGAATTTGCCCTTATTCATTGTTTTAAAACAAGTAAAAAACATTAAGCCCATGGGACTGTGCTGCAACTAAATAACAACAAACTAAATCAAAGACTTCTTCTTTATCACTGTAGTTATATGATGCTTTTGATGTTTCTTATGTGTGTTATTTTGGGGGCTGAATTTCTCAAAGACAAAAACCAGTAATGAAAAGTAGTACAGCACTCCTCTGCAATCATTTATTCACATACTGAGGACTGAGTACGTATGGGAAGATTGACTTTGTTCAGTATGCAAGCTAAAAGTAGGGTTGCATCCACATACAGGTACATCCATGTTCTATATATCAATCGATTAAGTAAATCTCGTGCCATGTAATGGCCAGTGCAAAGTGGCATTTGTTGCAGTGTGAAGTTTAATGCAGTGTGGTTTCTGGGGTGGTGTGGGGTTTGGTGAGGTGTGAGGTTTAGAGTAGTGTTGGGTTTAGTGTGTTTTTAAGTTTAGTCCACTGTGAGTTTAACTGTGGTTTTGGGTTTTGGTAGATTATGTTGTTTGGTACAGTATATTCTTAGTGTGGTTTAGTGTAGTATGGGTTTTAAGGCAGTGTGAAGTAAGTGCACTGTCAGGTGCAATGAATTTTGGGGGTTTAACACTTTGTGTGGTGTACCCTGCCTCGTTCCTTAAGTCTCCTGGGTTAGGCTCCAGGCCGCCTGCAAGCCTGTATACAGGATAAAGCAGACAATGACTGAGTGAGTTTAGGGCAATGTAGTGTTACACTGTGGGGTTTGTAGTTTAGCACTGTACATTGAGGGTTTATTGCCATGGTGTGCTTTAGTGCACAGTGGTGTGGAGTTGCTGACCTGTGGGTGACCTGTTTGTGTGTGGCCAGTTTGTCCCCTCTTGATGATCTGTTAACACTTTAAAGCTGCTGCAAAAAATAAATACTGCAGCTCAGTGTATGGTGAGGAGCACATGGGTTCTTCCCTGTTTCCTATAATCTTCCTTTTTTTTTTGGAGATCAGACCTGAGTAGATCAGAGTCAGAACACGCAGTCATGAGTATTTACAGTAGGAAGTATAGAACAGGTGTTCAGTCTGGTGGTAAAGTCCAAATTAAAATAAGCCAGCACATTGCACCTTTACAAGTTTTTATTGTGGAGATCTGTACAAACCATGGTGCATTACATTGATTAATAGGCCGTTCGGTAGGATGTCCATGATAATGTTTTATGAATATTGTTGTTCTTCTTGTTGATCGCCTCCCCCAACTTAGCTACCGCCGCAACAGTACATACAATACGTTTGTGGGTTTGGGCCATGTGATCGCCGGAGTGGATGAAGCGTTACAAGGAGTGTGTATGGGAGAGAAGAGACACATCATCGTCCCTCCACACCTTGCCTATGGAGGGAATGGGACAGGTGACACATGCATACGTGCACGCACACACACACACACACACACACACACACACCATGAAGATGTGTGATGAATAAGGTCTGCATATATGTGTGTGTGTGACTGTGTGTGTGTGTGTCTGTGTGTGTGTGGTTCTCAGGTGACCTTATTCCAGGTTCGGCTGTGTTAATCTTTGACCTCCACATCATTGACTTCCACAATCCAAAAGACTCAGTAGAAATTCAGATTACTCACAAACCTCTGCAGTGTAACAACACTAGTGAAGCTAATGACCTTGTCATCTACCACTACAACTGCTCTCTGCTGGATGGAACCCGACTTTACTCCTCGTAAGGGCACCACGCACGCACACACACACACACACACACACACACACACACACACACACACACACACACACACACACACACACACACACACACACACACACACACACACACAAAGATTTCACCCACTGATTAGTTGACTCACGATGCTAAAGGCAGCATTGTAACCCTTTATAATAATAGCATTGCTACTGCTCTCAACAGTTCTGACTGGGGCAGACCTGCACAGGCAACACTGGGTCAAGCAGCGGTCATTGAGGGGCTGGATCAAGGGTTAAAGGGCATGTGCGAAGGAGAGAAGAGGGAGGTCATCGTGCCCCCACACTTTGGACATGGACAAAATGAAGGTTAAATGATTTATCACTGAATACACAGTTAAAACAGCAGTAAACTTTGAAACAATTTTACACTTCTGAGGAAATGGTTTAAAACACCCCCTTTAACATACTATCTATCTTTTATCTGCACCTCATATTTGATTGTCTGTTCTTTCAGATGACATTCTGTATCCATTCATTTGCCCAATCACTTTCATCTGCACTCTATCAGTGGCTTCTCTGACTCTCAATTGCTTCTCTGTCTCGAAAGATATCCCTTTTCCTAGTCTTTGTCTCTTTATGGCAGCTCTGCACTTTACATTCTGTCTTTTAGCTGCCACTCCTGGTTTCAGCAGCTCTTCTGTCTCTGATGGCGTGTTCACATCATGGGATCGTTTCTGAGAATACTTGACCCGAAAGTCCGAATCATTTTGATCAGCGAGACTGTTCCGGGATCAATCGTACCTGAACACAGATGTGGAACACTGTTTAGAACGCAATGTCACAAGTGCCATCTATCTTCTCCAAAATCTCGGTGTGCATGCAACAAGCTCTAATCTCAACCTCTGACTTACACAGCTATAGCTGATACGGTAGGAAGGCTCGCGAGAGGGTTACTCTTGACATTGTTTCATCTCATCTCATTGTCTATACATCTTGGAGGCATGGAGCCTATCCCAGGAGACTTAGGGCATGAGGCATGGTACACCCTAGACAGGGTCCCAATCCATCGCAGGGTACACATACACGCACTCATACACTACGGTCAATTTGGAAACACCAATTAGCCTAATTTGCATGTCTTTGGACGGTGGGAGTAACCAGGAGTACATGGAGGAAACCCACCAAGCACGGGGAGAACATGCAAACTCCATACACACAGAGGTGGGAATCGAATCTGGTCGGGAAAGTAACCCGGACCCTGGAGGTGCAAGGCGAGTATTGCTAACCACAAAGCCACTGTACTGCCTACTCTTGACATTTTTTTTTTTTAAAACATCAATAATATTAGGCATAGTGCGAAGATTGACTTTCTACTGACAGTTTACAAACCGAGAAGGTGCACACTGCCACCTGCTATATTGAAATGTGAATATACACAAGTGAACCCGAGTACAGAGATAATGATGATAATGTGGGGGAGTCGGGACTTCCTGGGCACGGTACAAATCAATCATGCCTAATGTGAAAGCGCTATAAATGCCACTTTATGTACTTGCTGCCGCTCTGAAAGTAAGCAGTGTTAACATTTGAATTGTGTGTGCGTGCGTGCGTGTGTATGTGCGTTTGTGCGTTTTACAGGTTCTGTGGTTCCGGCAGATGCAGTGTTACTTTTTGAACTGGAGTTGTTGGAGTTGAAGAAAGGTGTTCCCCCGGGCTTTCTGTTTGTCTGGCTGGAGGATATTCCTGATCCTCTGTTCAGCTTCATGGACCTGAACCAGGATGGAGAAGTGCCATTGGAGGAGGTGTTATTTTGTTTCTTTTTTATTGTGATATTTTGTTGTTTTTTCTTTTTAAACCCATGTAGCACACAGTGTTGTAATTTGTCCTCTTGGTCCCGCTCCAGTTCACAGCATTCATCAGGTTGCAAGTGTCAATGGGTAATGGTCGTCTCCACCCTGCAATGGACCCTGATGTAATCATCAGAGAGATGTTCACCAGCCAAGATCAGAACGCTGATGGGAGAATCACAGAAGATGAGCTGAAGCTTCAAACGGACAAGACGACAGGACATGATGAGCTCTGAGAAAGTGCCATAATATTGTTAGTGAAGCCTGTGTAATACAATCAGTGACTAACACCTGCAGAGGTGAATTAGGATGTGCTGAAGAACTCTTTACCAGTTCATCAAGAACATCAGGATAAAGAGCACACACACATGCGCACACACATACACACAATTTTCATGTTCTGTTTAAAATAAATGTACAGAAATGTGACTGTATACACTACTCACCTTGCAGTTATACATAACGATTCGTCTTACTCATCAAGCAGCTGTTTTATATGTTTGTGTGCGTGTGCTTGTGTTTGTGAGAGAGAGCTGGGGGGACGGGGGCACTCACTATCATGCTCCATCATAATGGGGGAACAATCTGCTCATGTTAATTTTCTGAGATCCACATGTACATTATTAAAAAAACAACTAAACATTAAAATAAATTGCAGAAGAACATAATGTAAATACATCGCCGTGTTAGACAGTGGTGCTGAATGTAGTACAGTTCCTCACTCCAGGCAAAATCATGCAAGAAGAATGATTCATTTCAAGGTCAGACATATGCATGGCAAACTTCTGCACTAATAAATTATTGCATATACACTGCCCAGCATCACTTCATGCGCTTTCCTTCTTACCCTGAAGTGCCCATCAAAAAAAAAGCCCATTGAAATAAGATCAATCTAAACTCATCAGACCTTTTTCCTTTGCTTCAAAGTCCAATCTTTATGCATCCTGGCAAGCTGAAGCGTTTTTAAAACTTTTTTATTAGTCTCCCTAACAAATGATTTTTCTGAGGAAAACACGGCTGTTTAGTCACAATCCTGTGAGTTCGCATCACATTGTATATGTGATGTCCAACATCAATTGTTTAAGTGATCTTCATTCAGGATTTCTTTTGTCATATTTCTTCCACAAAGTTGACCATAATTAAAGGGTTGTGGAAAAGGTTTATTTTTTTCTTTTCTTATTTTTCCCATTCATATTGTTCATGACTCACAAGCATTAGGGATGGTACAAACAATCAAATATAGAAAATCTAAATTTAGCAAATAGTTTAGCTACTGAAAAATAATACTTAATTATTTAATTTGAAGATTATTTATGACTGTTTAACATACATAAATGCAGCTAAAGATGGATTTAATTATTATTATTATTCTGTGTTAATCAATGTCTATTAAAAGTGTGCTAGTTATTCATTCTGTTCCCTTTTCTAGTTAATCAGCAACAGGCAGCTTGTTCAGACTGGAGTTGTAATATATACAGTAATGTAATAGCTTTACCTACTTCTCAGGCACCTGTAAACATTCAGTAGCAAAATGTCACCAGAAAGTGCAGGAACTAAAGAGAGCAGACATGAGGCTGTGTTGTATGTTTCGTGTTAAGTTTGATGGTTAGTAAAGTTCCATTTAACAAATCCTATTGCTGTGTGTCATTGATAAAAATAGCCACAGTTTCCACATGTTGGCGGTTTCTTAGGCATCTTGAAAAAGAGGACAAAGAGCAAACACAGGGCTGTTAACAACGGTGAGGTTTTTCAGTGGTGAGGTGTTTCAATTTTTAAGTTACCTCCAAGAGCTGAAAGGCATGAAAACTGAATAACTTGTTTTTCCTGTTTGATAAAAACTTATCAGGCACAACTAATGTTCTGATGTTAACTATAGTATACTGTAGATGTAGCGGTCTGGTACTGTATGCTGGCTATCCTCACACGTCCTCAGAAACTGTTGCAACAGTTTGCTACAACCTAGATACCATCTGGAAATTGAGTCATGTCCATTCCACTTCTTTCTTGTTAGGTCAAAACATTTCTCTACTCTTTCAAGCAGCTTATTTGCTTATTAGCTTATATTCCCACATATTTGTATCCTCCAGGGTGAAGAATCCTCCCCTGCTCGAAAAGAGGCTTGTTAGATGAACGAGAGTAACTTAAATAGAATAGAGGTGAAAATCTAAAGATTTTAGATGGAACAACAAAAATCTTGGTGATAAGCTTTACCCCAATTTAATGAATAGGGAAAGAAAGAAAGGAAGGAAGGAAGGTAGTTATAAAGTGAAGAATATAGTAAGTGCTCTTTTTTTTTTAGATCCATGTCAATGGGTAAACGGTAGCTGTAACAGAAAACAAGTTTTATATTGCCAAAATGAGATATAAAAATAAATAGTGGTCAGACATGTGTGTGTGTGTATACTCCTGGTCACCGACACCAGCAATGTGATAAATCTTCAGAGCAAATAATGATTCAATTATTAGATTTTCCTGCAGGGGGAGACATTACCCACATTTTACGGACATTAAATAGTAACAGAAGCAAGCAGATTCACCATGATCAGAAGCCAGTAGTAGATAATTTACAGTACCAATTTAAACAACACTCTCTCATCTTATGTACCATGATGAGACCTAAACCAACTGATTTCCTGAATGTTATTCTTATGCTGGCAGGTTTGATATTGGACTATTTATTTGGATGGGGTTATTGTTGAGCTTTTTTTAAATAGGGGTATTGTTACTCCTAGTTTAACATTTTTTATGCTGTTGACCAGTGCTTATGGAGGAACTTATGACTTTCAAAGAAGACTGAATTTAGTGTATTAGTAATTCAGATGGGCAGCATCGTGGCTTAGCGATTAGGGATAGTGATATTGCCTTGCACCTCCAGGGTCTGGGTTCGATTCCCACCTCTGTGTACATGGATGTTGCATGTTCTTCCCATGCTTGGTGGCTTTCCTCCCACAGTTCAAAGACATGGCGATTAGGTTAAATGGCCTTCCCAAATTTCCCATAATATGTGAATGAGTGAGTGAGTGGGTGTATGTATGTGTGCCCTCGATGGATTGACACCCCATCCAGAGTGTACCCTGTCTCGTGCCTGAAGTCTCCTGGAATAGGCTCCAGGCCCCCAACGACTCTGTATACAGGATAAAGTGGTATAGACGATGAGTGAGTGAGTATTTAATATGTGTAACTAAAGGATCCTGTGCACAACTTGATTTTGAGTAGGAAAATTAGTGAAATCTTGAAGGAAAATAAAACATGTCAACCTATGAAGTGGTGTGAAAATATTGTTTAAATAGGCAATCATCTAATTATATGGCTTTGTTTTAGTCAACAGTGTATTTTATTAGACTGTTGATCTGGTCAGTGCTATTATGACAGATCCAGATATTATCCTTCTTTTGCATGTGATTGCTACCTTAACGGAGCAGGAAATGTGTGTTAATTTCAACCAGATTATGCAAATATTATTTTTCTTCACTTGTCTTGTTTTCACTTTTCTTCTTTCAAAAAAGTGGCTGAGCATTGTGCCGGAGTGTATCGAAGCAGAGATTTACCCTCAAAATAAAAGCTGTTTATAGCTGACCTGTCAGAAATAGGCTGGATCTCAGCAATGAAGATCTCAAAAATTTATTTTGAATATGAAAGCTTGAGAAATTGGAGGTGTGATGGAAGAGAGTGTGAACTTGGTAAATTGCATGAGTTTGGTTTGTTTTGGAATTGCAGGTTTGGTATGGGTGTGTATGTTGTGTTAGAACATACATAACACAGATTATTATAGTAAACTTTATTGTTTTAAGCAATGATAACAGATTACTGTATTATAAATGCTAATTCATACTTGGATGATAACAATGGTTACCAATTGTTGGTAGTGAAGTGCAAGCCCATCTCTGAGGATAAAATAAGGCATTGGCTTGTCATCATTGGAGGAAAGTTAATGGAGCCATCCTGATGCACTCCTTCAGCTTACTGTCATTAAATAGCTGGATACTGACATATGTCCCATTCCTCCAATGTTTATAGGTCAGTGTCTATTTATTAATGAGATGGTATGAGGTCGTTATCATATTATTAACGCCTCAGTAATAGTTTGTAATAGTCGGTCGCATTTTTGTAAATTTGTGTCAGGGATAACCCCTAGAGCGCGCCAAAGCGCCCTGTGGTTTTTGTTTGTAGTTCCTCTTGTTTAAAACTTCAAGTCCCATGTGGCAACTCGGTCAGGTGACCAGGGGCGCTCACCTGAACCGAGTTGGTTATTAGTTGTATTATAAATAGTTTGGTTTCATTGAGTTTCTTGTCTTGCATCTGTTAATTTTCCCCCGATAATGTTTGCATGTTTAGTTAGTGTCTGTATACGTGTTTTAGTTTCAGTTTTCATATAAAGTATATTTGTTTTGTTGTGTTTCCCTGAATTTTGGTTAAATAAACATCGTTTTCCTTTACCACCTGGACTCCTGCAATTATGCCTCGCACCACATATCGTGACAATTTGCTTCATGTCAGTAGTAATGGTACGGTTTTGTTATCAATTCTTTCAAATTAGGTAGAACATTATTAAATTCCTTAACATTTAAAATGTTAACAGCTTCATGTGAGGTCGCTACATTTAAAAAAAAAAACAGAGGTGATTTCAAATCGTGAGACTTCGGGATGGGTCGGTAGCGATTTCGGCTTTGAATAAATTTTTCATACAGTATAAATACTGTGTATCTCTAAGTCTAGTTCAGTACAAGCATGAATAAGACAGTAGTCAAGAACATGATTATTTACAACCTGCAGAAAGAAGGTAAGATATTAAATGTGCTTTGTTTCAGCATATTTAGAAAGTTGACTGGAAAGAAAAAGTGTAGTAGAAAAGATGCACAAGCAACAAGTATAATGAGCCACCATGCATAGACATCTTCAGGAAATGGGCTATACCTGTTGCATTCCTAGCATCAGGTGACTCCTGAACCAGAGACAACATCAGAAGCATCTTACCTGGGCTAAGGAGAAAAAGAACTACTGAACTTACTGTTTCTTAAAAGGTCCAAAGTTTAGATTTCAGCCAAAAGTAAATTTTGCACTTCATTTGGAAATCAACGTCTCAGAGTCAGGAGAAAGAGTGAAGAGGCAGTTTCCACAGTCAGTGATAAGTACCAGGATATATGCTGTTGCTGGTCTTCTAGGTTTTATCAAGTCACTGCATTCATCTACCAGGAGATTTTAGAGCACTTCATGCCACCTGCCCACAGCGCCAAAACTACCACTAACTGGTTTGGTTACTATAATAACAGAACTCAACTGACCTGAACCACCACAGACAATCTGTAGTCTACCATCAAGAGGAAAAAGAGAAACTCTAGACCCAACAATACAGATGAACTAAATCAAAGCAACTCGGTCTTACATTATGCCTTCAGCAGTGATACAGTCAGATCACCTCCATGCCATGCCGTATTGATGCAGTTTTTCATGGTAAAGGAGCTTCAGACCTCCTTCCTGTACTGAATGCACTCACTCACTCATCGTCTATACCTCTTTATCGTGTATTCAGGGTTGCGGGGAGCCTGGAGCCTATCCTAGGAGGGCACAAGGCGGGGTACACCCTGGGTGCCAATCCACCGCAGGGCACACACATACACTCATTCAAACACTCATTCACACACTATGGGCAATTTGGGAATGCCAATTAGCGTAATCTGCATGTCTTTGGACAGTGGGAGAAACCGTAGTACCTGGAGGAAACCCACCCAGCATGGGGAGAACATGCAAACTCCATGCACACAGAGATTGGAATCGAGTCAGGCCGGGAATCGAACCAGGACCCTGGAGGTGCAAGGCAACAGTGCTAACCGCTACACCACCGTATTGCCCGTATTGAATGCAATTTAAAAAATATATATATTTTATATACTTTTCCAATTAATTTTAGTATATATTCTAATATTTTGAGACACTGGATTTTTCATTTTTATTTTTATGAGCTGTATGCAACAATCTTCAAAATTAAAACAATAAGGATTGAAATATTTTACTTTAGATGTATAAATCTAGAATATATGAGTTTAATTTTTTTATTTACTTTTTCAGAATAATCTAATTGTTTGAGATGCACTATATAGAAGTGTAGCCATCTAAGAATTAGTTTCTTCTTGCAGTTGAAGGACAGCAGCTCTGCTCCAATTATGGTCCAGCAGCTCCTCATCTTCTCTTACCTGTTCATTAAACATCATTAATCATTAGTATGAGTTATACCAGTTTATATACATTTACAAAAACATTATTATTAGTAGTAGTAGTAGGACAAAATTGTTGGTACCCTCCAGTCAATGAAAGAAAAACTCACAATGGTCACAGAAATAACTTTAATCTGACAAAAGTAATAATAAATAAGAATTCTATCAATGTTAACCAATGAAAGTCAGACATTGCTTTTCAACCATGCTTCAACGGAATTATAAAAAAAAAATGAACTCATGGAACAGGCCTGGACAAAAATGATGGTACCCCTAACTTAATAGTTTGTTGCACAACCTTTTGAGGCAATCACTGCAATCAAACGATTCCTGTAACTGTCAATGAGACTTCTGCACCTCTCTGCAGGTATTTTGGCTCATGAGCAAGCTGCTCCAGTTCTTTCCGGTTTGAAGGGTGAATTTTCCAGACAGCATGTTTCAGCTCCTTCCAAAGATGCTCAATAGGATTGAGGTCAGGGCTCATAGAAGGCCACTTTAGAATAGTCCAATGTTTTCCTCTTAGCCATTCTTGGGTGTTTTTAGCTGTGTTTTGGGTCATTGTCCTGTTGCAAGACTCATGACCTGCGACTGAGACCCAGCTTTCTGACACTGGCCAGCACATTTCTCTCTAGAATCCCTTGATAGACTTGAGATTTCATTGTACCCTGCACAGATTCAAGACACCCTGTGCCAGATGCATCAATTTTCCTCCTGCGGCCACGTCCAGGGAGGTTGGCTACAGTCTCATGGATCTTAAATTTCTGAATAATATGTGCAACTGTAGTCACAGGAACATCTATCTGCTTGGAAATGGTCTTATAGCCTTTACCTTTAACATGCTTGTCTATAATTTTCTTTCAAATCTCCTGAGACAACTCTTTCCTTCGCTTCCTCTGGTCCATGTTGAGTGTGGTACATACCATGTCACCAAACAACACAGTGACTACCTGGAGCCCTATATATAGGCCCACTGACTGATTACAAGATTGTAGACACCTGTGATGCTAATTAATGGACATACCTTGAATTAACATGTCCCTTTGGTCACATTATTTTCAGTATTTTCTAGGGGTACCATCATTTTTGTCCAGGCCTGTTCCATGAGTTTATTTTTTTAAACAATTCTGTTGAAGCATGCTTGAAAAGCAATGTCTGACTTTCATTGGTTAACATTCATAATTTTTTTTTTAATTATTACTTTTGTCAGATTAAAGTTATTTATGTGACCATTGTGAGTTTTTCTTTCATTGACCGAAGGGTACCAACAATTTTGTCCACGTGTGTACATTGGACAGCACATTTCTCTCTCTCAGTAGTAGTAGTATTTTGTGTGTGTGTGTGTTACAAATACGTAGATAGTTTGTAATAGAGTGTTTACTTACATAGAGTTCCTCTGACTCTACCACCTTCTTCCAAATCAAAGCCTCATCTGACAGTTTCAGAAAAAAAGGATTTTATTTTCATATACATTTCAAAATATACTTTCATGATTACTAGAATGTGCCACTAATTGGGCAATAGAAAAGGAAGTGTTTTAGGATTTTCTAACATTGGGTGAACTTCCCTTGCCTCTATCTCTTACATCTCTCTTTGTTCTATGTCATATTTCCATAAAACACCTCCCTCGTTGTGCTTCCTCATTCCTTATCAGCTAATACATCCTATGACTCGACAGAACCCTTTGGTTTCCCCGGAACATGTGAAAAGGCTTTGATATAGTAGACTCAGGCTCACCTGAATGTACTATACCTCATCTATACATTTTCTATTATTTAAACTAATATTCAAACATATCATGCATATATGCACATGTCTCGCCGCTGGACTCGGGCTGAAGCTGGCTGCTAAGCGTATCGAGGTGCGATGGAAAGCATTTTTTAAAATTATTCATAGTGACGATGTCCATGGTTAAAGGTTATATACAGATATCATTTAACTGAAACTAATTGAATTAAATTATAGGTATAACACACACACAGTTCAAGCACAACTTCCTGTAGCACTTCGTGTTTCAGACACTGAACTCTTTTCAGTTAAATTTAACATTTATAAGCTTTTAAGTTCCTGTTAGTGTTTTCTGACATTTTCCTTAAACTCGATTAACTTTAGTATGCCTTCCCTTTGTTCTCTGACAAGCCTGAAAGAGCTTTTTCTGTGAATAAAGGTTTGTGTGTGTGTGTGTGTGTGTGTGTGTGTGTGTGTGTGTGTGTGTGTGTGTGTCTCTGTGTGATCAAGCACAGTAAACAGATTTAGTGGTTCTTTCATCGCATTTATTCCTTTTTCCACCTTTAATTATATTCATCCTATAATGTTATAGTCATAATGTATGTTTTTCTTTCATTACATTACATACTCACACTGTTGTGTCTTAAATCTCCAACACAATGCACCCACCACTACAGACATCACTGCAGCCAGGAGCACGACCACACACAGTCTCAATCTACAATAAAACACAGTGATCACACACCTAATCTTAACTTACAATACAAGTCAGAGTTGAGGGACAGTTCTGTGCAGACGTATAATTTGAACCCATATGATATCAACACATGTCACCAAACAAACAAAAGTAGTGCAGTATCATACACACCTGTGTAAAGCAGAGGGTGTTGTAATGGGCGGGGATTCAGGTAAGCTTGACGAATATACTAACACTGTAAGAGAAAAGTAAATCAGGTTAGTAATGTGTGTGTGTGTGTGTGTGTGTGTGTGTGTGTGTGTGTGTGTGTGTGTGTGTGTGTGTGTGTGTGTGTGTGTGTGTGTGTGGTAGGTACCTAATGCAGATGAGGTGAACATTTTCTCAGGTGACACAGATGTCGAGGATGGGGTTGAAAATGTGCTTAATCCACGTGAAGAGCTAGGCAGTGTGTGAGTTTGAAGTGTGTGTATTTGTGGAGTGTGTGCATGTGTGTGTCTTAGTGTAATAGTGGATCTTGGTGATGGTGATGGAGAATCACTATACACTGTAGAATAGAGATGGATAAAGGATGAGTTTTTAAATCACCATACAATTCAGTTTATGAGTATTACCCCGATCAGCCATAACATTAATACCACCTGCCTAATATTGAGTACTGTAGGTACCCCGTTTTACCACCATAACAGTGACGCACTGTGTGTTCTGACACCTTTCTATCACAACTGTTCTATCACAACCAGCATTAAGCTTTTCCTCAATTTGAGCTACAATATCTCTTCTACACGGGCCAGCATTTGCTCTACATGTACATCAGTGAGCCTTGGATACACTGTCATCAGTTATATGGTTTTCCTCTCTTGGACCATCCCACAATAGTTGTAATTTTGGCGTTCTTCTAACTTAGTCCCCTAGTCATCGCAAGCTGGCCCTTGACAAAAGTACTCAAATCCTTATGTTTGCGCATGTTTTCTGCGTCCAACACATCAACTGTGCACAACAAAGGAAAAAAGTTCACTTGCTGCCTAATATATCCCACCCACTTACACATGCCATAATGAGATATTGTAATGAGATATTGAAACTGTAGCTACTGTGAGAAGGGAAAAATAGTAATGGCTAGACAACTGGGTCAGAGCAACTTCAAAACTGTAGCTCTTCTGGGATTTTTGCGGGGTGCAGTGGTTAGGACCTATCAAAAGTGATCCAAGGAAGTAAAACTGGTGAACCAGTGGCATACCATGGGTAGCCAAGGCTTATTGATGCACATGGGGAGCGAAGGTATTTGTCATTCTGTTGTGTGTAATTGTGTAGTGTAAACATACCTGTGTAGTTGTGTGTATAGTTGTGTGTTTCTCTGATGGAGATGTGTATAGGTGCTTGGACCCCTGCAGCGCTGCACCAGTACCAGCCAGCGTCGCCTGTCTGAAGTCCCAGCTGAGTCACACTGAACGAGCCATTTCCGTCATCTCTGAGCTGTAGTGATGTATTCTGGGATATCGAAGTGCTTTGCAGAGACTGGCAGGAGTGCAGGTCTCCACCCCTACACCACTTCTTTTCCTCCTTCTTCAGTCTGTCGCTATACAAACACTGCACGAGAATAGTTCCCCTCTCAAAAGCAGACAAGAACGCACTGGCGACCCATAAATCAGGATCTGACAAACACATACACACACATACAGAAATCAATGAAAATAAATACATACATTATATATACTGTACATGCTTAGTTTTTTAAAAAATCCTGATTTTCCATAAATGCTCCGCATGTATATTGTACAAGTGTGTGTTAGTATTTCAGCCACCATCAAGGAGTCGCCGTAGCATACAACACACGGCTGATCTGATCCACACACAACTTGGCACAGGTTTTATACCAGTTGACCTTCCTGACTCAACCCTCCTGTTTTATCCAGGTGTGGCTGGGGCAATTGGCCTGGCAATTCTTTTTTAATTCTTTTTATTTCTATTTTATCTATTTTTCTATTTTTTTGAGACTCTCACCATTAGTCACTTGCAGCTCCAATGATGTCCTGATGTCGCTGTTCATCAGTCCTCCAATGTCAATGGCACACCAGTACCTCCCGGCATCGCGAACCTGCAGCTCAGAGAGACTGAGGGTGATAACAAACTCATCTGGGTTGTCTATCACACTAACTCGGCCTGGCCGCTCTTTGACACGGACGCACGTGTACCACATTCTCCCTCTGCACCAGTACTTGACCTTCTCTCTGAACCTCCAGTTGTAGTGGCAGGGAATTGTGACAGAGTCACCGGGTTTAGCTGACAGTTTTCCTACAGTCCATAAACATGCACATCCTGTAAAACATATAATATAACCTATAATGCTAAAGTATTACATGACATCAGTGTACAATAGTGAGAGATACTCATAAACAGTTTCATAACCAAGCAATGTTTTTAGATATTTTCACAATATTTCACTTTTTTCCCAGGTATTTAAATTTTCATTGATGTCAGAAGTCCTGTTCTCCAGGTATTCCCAATGTTTGTACTTAACATGTGCTCCCAGTATTCCACTAGTGATGCTGAGAGTCAGTAATAGTATAAATCTGTAAACTCTACGCAAGTACGTGAATGATTGCACATGCACATGCAATCACATGTGAGGAAATAAATGTTGCGACAGTGAGAGGAACTCAACATGCAATCTGACGTCAGAGCAGCGCACTCACTCACTCACTCACTCACTCACTCACTCACTCACTCACTCAGAAATCTCAGTCACAGTACATGCATTTGTGTCATGTCTACTAGGGTTTAACTGACAATACAGTTTAACTGCTCATTTCTGTGTATTGGTGTGTGTATGTGCGTGTGTGTGCATGCATACATGCGTGCGTGTATGCATGTGTTTGTGTGTGTGTGTGTGTATTTGGTAAGGGATGTCAGAAACTGTCTGATACATAACTTTCATTTCTACTGTGAGCATTGGGTGTTTAATCTGGGATGTGTGTAGTGTTTTTAATGTGTGTGGTGCAATTTTAAACCTGATTTGAATTTCTTTACTTAATTGTCAGCATTACAATACTTAATTATACGCATACTTAGTTATACAGCATTCAAAGGGTAAATAAAATGCACAACTCACCCGAAACAACCTGGAGAATAAGGAGCGGAAGCAGCAGAACTTCCATTACTGCCCTCTGTTCTTCTTTAGAAGCTTCACTCTTTCTCAGCTTGTTGGTTTAAAAGTTATTATTTATAATGCATATAATGCTCTTCCTGCTTACACTTATATACTGTCACTCCCTGTGATTTAGAATTTCAAAACATCCTTCCCATTTCTTATGTCATACGTCATCTTAGGGAACCACCTACATAGTGTGTAAAGCGTAAAACAAGGACTAAAGTGAAATCTGTGATTTCATTAATTTAATCAACATGATAGAGTGGGGAAAAAATGTAATAATCACAGTTGCATCAATTAGAATAATATCTGTTAAACACCAGAGCAATACCCCAGGTTTAAGGTGTTTAAACTAATTTAACAACTTAATAAAACTTTAATAATTTAAAAGGATTTTTATGGGCGTCTATTTTCCTCATGCACACATGTACACTCAAGTTAGGCAGAGTTAACTGCTTACTTCTGTGTGTGTGTGTGTGTGTGTGTGTGTGTGTGTGTGTGTGTGTGCAATGCGTATTACAACATATTACAGTGAGTAAAATTAAATATATACTGTACATAATATAAACTAACAAACAAGCAAATATCACAATTTTTAAATATAAAAAAATCTTCTTAACCCCCCAAAAATCAACAAACAGGTACAGTATGTACTAGCTTTTCTACTATTAAACAGAAACCTGTTACTCAAATTCTGCTGTAGTTTTCTGCTGTCTGTTATGGTTGGTGATTCTTGGGGGATGTACTTGTAAGGGTCCACCCCCAGAGGGCATCCGCCCGAACAGCTCGTAGTACCAGTTCTTGACAGTACTGGCTCTGGGAACCAAATTATGAAAATTGAGTAATTGAGAAATTAAATATGATGTAATTTATGTTATTTGGAGAAAAAGCAAAAAAATTTGCGCTTATGATTTGATGTGCTTTTGTGCTTGTTTGTATTTTGTAACCGGGTTTGTATAAGTAGGGCTGCCTTCAATGAACAAATAATTTTGGTTGAAAGATTAGATATAACGGTAGGTAGGGGTGTGATTGTGTAGGTGTGCGTGCATGCATTGGCATGGTACAAGTAAACGTGTACTACAATATACCTACTGTAGGTACCGTGGTAATATGTACACCCTAAAAAATGCAGGGTTAAGAACAACCCAAAGTGGCTTGTTTTTAACCCAGCTGCTGGATAAATATTGGACCAACTACATGCTGGGTTAATTTAACTCAGAAAAATGGGTTATTTATTTAACCCAGCAAGATGGGTAAAATATTCAATCCAAATGCTAGGTCATATTTAACTATAATGTTGGGTTAATTCTACCTCACAAATAGGTTAGTATTAATTTTATGTTTTACATGTCTATGGGTAAAACAGTTTAAACAGTTAAATTACTTTGATATACTGGTCTATTATAAAAAAAAAACCTCTAAGTTTTATATTATAATAATAAATATTATATTATAATTATAAAAATATTATAATATTTATATTTATTTTTCAAAAGTACAAGATCGGATAATACAAAACAAGTTAAACATAGACATCATTACGATACTATTACTGAGAAGCACTAATGCCTGAGAGCAGCGCTGGTCATTATCTCCCAACATCAGGATGTAGGTGTTCGGCCTCGACACTTCAGCCTGCTGGAGATATTCCACAGTGTTCGTTCCAACCTTAGGAAGAAAGAAATTAAAGAAAGTAAAGGTTTATGGAAAAATCAAGAGAGTTGGCTAGTATGCATATTTGTAAGAAGATTAGTGTTTTGTAACACCTCAGCTTTTTATATGTGGTTGCTAATGCTAGCAACCTAGCTAAATGCAGTGTCATGCTGGCACTACAGTTAACAGTTTAGCTTTCATTCATCACTTCACCATCTTCATACATCCTGCAAGCATTCTACAAAGAAAGCTAAAAAGCTCAGACATTTTAGCAATTTCTTTCATACACAGGTGGGGTTCTTTGGTTTGGCTAGCTAGCAGCCATTGTCAAATAAACTAGCATGCTATAGCACAGACCAGGCTGCAAGTTTGAGTGTAACATTAACATGGTAACAGTAATAAATGTTACATACAGTGAACAAATTCAGTCATAGGTGAGTGAAAGTGTGTATACAGACCTTATATTTAACGTTTACATTTCCTCTTAAATGCGTGAGGAGGAAGACCAAAAAAAAAGACACAAAGCTGACACAGCCACTGAATACACCGGTGAACTTCGGGGGAGGGGCGGTCTTGTCTGTGATGTTAGCTGTCACTAGCTAACCCAACTCCAACCCAGCAAGCTGGGTTAAACAAAAAGTACCCAACTCACTGTAAATAACCCAGAAAAATTACCCAACAGAGGCAACCCAGCGTTTGTGTAGTAAAAACAACCCAGCATTTTTTAGTGTGTAGTATACAACTACGGTGAAAATGGAAGTCTCGTGCATACCGCTACCATCATGATACCAGAGCAAATACAGTAGAACACAGTCACCAAGCACCAACCACTCTCACATACATGCCTACTACTGGATTCCATATTATTATCAAGTTGTTCCCTCACAAGCACCCATGTCTGAACAGCACAAACTTATATAAGCTCAGGGTACAGAGTGAATGGTAGAGGAGCAATTGTTTAGGAGTGCGCCGTTTCCAGAGCATTTAATAGCTCTTATACTAATGGAAATGAGTGGGGACTTGATAACTGTATGTCTGCAAATAGTGTCCTCACTCCTGCAAACTCGGATTGGACGCATGTTTGTTAGGCGATATTATCTGGGTAGAGAAAGAAGGCTCAGCTTCAGTAAATGTGTGTTTAGAAAAGAGGGAAAAAAGAAATATATACATATATAAATATAAATTATAACCGTCATTGCAAGCACTCCTTGTTTGAGTTGAAGCAGGTGCAGTTGTAGGTGAATCAGGAAGCATCACACCACAAGTGACTGAAACACGCTACGCAGATCAAGGAAAAGAAAGAAAACATTTTCTGTGGCGAGTGGAGGAGCTTGGTCGATCGACTTGGATGCCTTGTTGCTGAGCGAGGAGTTTTTTTTTTAGAAAATTCTTAATTGCTTATAATAGTTGGAAATGTAGATGAAAACTGAACAAAGCATGTTACAATAATACCGATGCTACAAACAAGCACCCACACTTATGAATATTAATTAATTAAAATATATAAATACACACGTGGACAAAATTGTTGGTACACTTCGGTCAATGAAAGAAAAACTCACAATGGTCACATAAATAACTTTAATCTGACAAAAGTAATAATTTTTTTTTTTAATTCTGTGAATGTTAACCAATGAAAGTCAGACATTGCTTTTCAACCATGCTTCAACAGAATTATTAAAAAAAAAAAAAAACTCATGGAACAGGCCTGGACAAAAATGATGGTGCCCCTAGAAAATACTGAAAATAATGTGACCAAAGGGACATGTTAATTCAAGGTGTGTCCACTAATTACCATCACAGGTGTCTACAATCTTGTAATCAGTCAGTGGGCCTATATATAGGGCTCCAGGTAGTCACTGTGTTGTTTGGTGACATGGTATGTACCACACTCAACATGGACCAGAGGAAGCGAAGGAAAGAGTTGTCTCAAGAGTTTCGAAAGAGAATTATAGACAAGCATGTTAAAGGTAAAGGCTATAAGACCATTTCCAAGCAGCTAGATGTTCCTGTGACTACAGTTGCACATATTATTCAGAAATTTAAGATCCATGGGACTGTAGCCAACTTCCCTGGACGTGGCCGCAGGAGGAAAATTGATGACAAATCAAAGAGACGGATAATCCGAATGGTAACAAAAAAGCCCAGAAAGACTTCTAAAGAGATCCAAGGTAAACTTCATGCTCAAGGAACATCAGTGTCAGATCGCACCATCCGTCGTTGTTTGAGCCAAAGTGGACTACATGGGAGAGGACCAAGGAGGACACCATTGTTGAAAACAAATCATAAAAAAGCCAGACTGGAATATGCCAAACTACATGTTGACAAGCCACAAAGCTTCTGGGAGAATGTCCTATTGAAAGATGAGACAAAAATGGAACTTTTTGCCAAGGCACATCAGGTCTATGTTCACAGATGGAAAAATGAAGCATATCAAGAAAAGAAGACTGTCCCTACTGTGAAACATGGAGGAGGCTCTGTTATGTTCTGGGGCTGCTTTGCTGCATCTGGCACAGGGTGTCTTGAATCTGTGCAGGGTACAATGAAATCTCAAGACTATCAAGGGATTCTAGAGAGAAATGTGCTGGCCAGTGTCAGAAAGCTGGGTCTCAGTCGCAGGTCATGGGTCTTGCAACAGGACAATGACCCAAAACACACAGCTAAGGAAGGAGCTGAAACATGCTGTCTGGAAAAGGCACCCTTCAAACTGGAAACAACTGGAGCAGCTTGCTCATGAGGAGTGGGCCAAAATACCTGCAGAGAGGTGCAGAAGTCTCATTGACAGTTACAGGAATCATTTGATTGCAGTGATTGCCTCAAAAGGTTGTGCAACAAACTATTAAGTTAGGGGTACCATCATTTTTGTCCAGGCCTGTTCCATGAGTTAATTTTTTTTTTATAATTCCGTTGAAGCATGGTTGAAAAGCAATGTCTGACTTTCATTGGTTAACATTCATAGAATTCTTATTTATTATTACTTTTGTCAGATTAAAGTTATTTCTGTGACCATTGTGAGTTTTTCTTTCATTGACCGAAGGGTACCAACAATTTTGTCCACGTGTGTATATGTTAAATCCTTGTAAACCGAGAAACTGAGTGTAAACTGTCTTAATTTAGAAGCTTCCGTAGGCATGGCGACAGCACATACAGTGCCCTCCATAATTATTAGCACCCCTCGTTAAGATGTGTTAAAAGCCTTAAAATAAATTCCGTTTTTATTGCAGAAGCATATTGTCACACTGAAAATTGTAGAAAAATATAATGTGAATATAAAGTGAATTTTAAGGGGAAATAAAAATCCCTGACTAACAAATAATTATTCTTCATAAAATAACCTGTTCCACAATTATTGGCACCCCTAACAATTCCTAGAAAATAAATGTAATTGAAGTATTTCTGTCATTTTTACAGTAGTTTACAAAGTTGATCAGAGTATCTAGGAACGTTTAATTAGTAATTTCCTAGTAATTAGTAATTCACTTCCTGCTTCTCTGGGGTATAAATATGAAGTGACGCAGAGGCCATTTCTCTTATCCACTCTTCAACATGGGAAAGACAAACTAACACACCATTCAAGTAAGGCAGATGTGTGTCGACCTTCACAAGTCAGGCAATAGGTACAAGAAAATAGCCACCCGCCTGCACCTGCCCATATCTACTGTGAGAGGAATCATTAAGATGTTTAAAAAACAGTAGTAAACAAGCCTGGACGAGGACGCAAGTTTATTTTGCCTCCACGCACAGTGAGGAGGATGGTAAGAGAAATAAAAAATTCTCCAAAGCTCACTGTTAAAGGGGTTACAAAGTCTCCAAAACAACCCTCAGACGCTATCTACATGCCGACAAGCTCTTTGGGAGGCATGCAAGGAAAAAAACTTTTCTCAGTCATGATCATAAACGCAAACATTTGGAGTTTGCTAAGCGGTACTGTGGCTTCCACTGGGACCGTGTTCTTTGGTCAGATGAGACCAAGACAGAGTGGAACACAAAAGATGAGTATGCAGAAAAGCACCTCATGCCCACTGTGAAGTATGGGGGAGGATCGGTGATGCTGTGGGGCTTTTCTCTTCCAGAGGCCCTGGGAACCTTGTTAGGGTGCATGGCATCATGAATGCTCTGAAATACCAGGACATTTTACAGTAAAATCTGGTGGCCTCTGCCCGAAAGCTGAAGATGGGTCGTCACTGGGTCTTTCAGCAAGATAATGACCCAAAACATGTGGCCAAATATACACAGAAATGGTTCACCACAAGGCGGCATGGTGGTGTAGTGGTTAGCACTGTCGCCTTGCACCGCCAGGGTCCGGGTTCGATCCCTGGCCAGGCTCGATTCCCGTCTCTGTGTGCTTGGAGTTTGCATGTTCTCCCCGTGCTTGGTGGGTTTCCTTGGTGGGTTTCCACAGTCCAAAGACATGTAGGTTAGGCTAATTGGCATTCCCAAATTGTCCATAGTGTGTGAATGAGTGAGTGTATGTGAGTGTGTCTGTGCCCTGCGATGGATTGGCACCCTGTCCAGGGTGTACCCTGCCATGTGCCCAAGTCTCCTGGGATAGGCTCCAGGCCCCCGTGACCCTGAATACAGGATTAAGCGGTATAGATGATGAGTGAGTGAGTGAGAGTGGTTCACCACACACAGAATCAAGCTCCTCGCATGGCCATCTCAGTCCCCAGACCTCAACCCCATTGAAAACCTGTGGAGTGAGCTGAAGAGGACAGTGCAGAGGAGAGGAGTCAGGTCACTGGATGATTTAGAGACATTGTGCAAAGAGGAATGGTCGAAAACCCTCTTTCTGCATTCTCTAATCTTGTGAAACATTATAGGAGAAGATTAGGTGCTGTTTTGTTGGCAAAAGGGGGTTGTACAAAGTATTAAACATCAGGGGTGCTAATAATTGTTGCACCAATGATTTGATGTAAAATATTATTTTGATGTAATTAATTTTTTATATATTAATTATTTCTTAATGTGGGATTGAATTAAAGGTTGGAATTTCCTCTTTTTTCCACTAAAATAAATTTTTTTTAGTAGATAAAGAACACACTTTAACCAGGGGTGCCAATATTTATGAAGGGCACTGTAAGAGATATGTGGCAATTGTGGTAATTCAATGCCGAGTTGACCCACTGCTATAGCCTCTCAATGTTAATTCTTTGGCACCATTTAGTGTACCATCTGAGGAATTACATGTATGATTATTAAACTCCAACAATTGTGGGGGGTTGCTGCCTGCTGCCATCATGTGGAGAACAGAGGATCTTGCAAGAGAATGCAACTTGTGTATAAAGTGAATAATATTAGTCCTAAATGGATAAACTAATAGAAATCATAGTTAAACAACACTGTCTACTAAGGCTAAAATCAAAAAAAGGGAAAGCTTTAAAGAACATAGACCGAGAGAAAAATCTGAAAATTTTACAAAATTTTACATAAAATGAACATAACATGCATACTAAAACTGAACCTTTACCATTATAACTTCTATATACAATTATATACTACAATATATGCAAGCGCAGTTGATAACTAGAATATGTAAATTAACCTGATCTGAATGGTGTAAACTCAAATAATAATATAAAATAATCAATCCAGTAATCAAATCAATATAGGCCTTTAAACTAACAAAAGCAATGGTTATATAAAGAATCAATGCTAATTTAAATGTGATCATACGCTGATTTAATTAATCATCAAATTAATTCAATAAATGTTCTCCCTAATTTAGTCGTGTCCAATTCCTCCGCGTCACTAGGGGGCTCCCACATTAAGGCTACTACTACCACTCAGTCTGGAGGGCCGAACACTATCACATGTTTCCTCCGAACCACGTGACGCCAGCCTGAGCATGTTTTCGAACTGTTTGCTCACACACCTTTGGGGGCGGCGTAACACAATCGGAGGACTGCACTATCCCTTCTTCCCCTTACGTGAGCTCACAGACGCCCCTGACTGGCTGTAGAGCCGTGATTAATGTGGGGGCACCAAGTATCTCTCATCCCTGCCCTCCGAGAGAGCTCGGCCAATCAGCTCTCTCTAGACCTCCGGCTCCGAAAGGTTACAGCATCACTCATTACAGGGATCGACTTCGCGATGACAGGGCGAGCACTTTATCACTGCACCACTTTGAGACCCCATTAATCCCTAATTTTAATCTATAATAATGTATCCAATAATTAAGCACATTAGTCACTATTTGATATATAAGATCAAAATCATTAGAAAAATCACATACTGTAATTGTATGACTATGTATAATGTATAATTAAAACAAATAATCAAAACAAATATTAAAGTACTAATAGGTAAATAATTTCTATACATTTAAAGGCATGCTATGGACAGATAAAGACAAATCAGATATGATAAGAATAATAAGAATACAGTTACGCATCTTGAACAGGAAGATTTTTCAAAATCTCACCAGCAGTGGTCAATAGTCTTGTTAGTTAAAGAGGAACAAACTACAAATATCTACAAATATCTACAAATATTAAGTACTTAATATTACTTAATATTTGGACTTAAGGAGGAGCAAACAATGAGGTAATTTCTAGGTAAGGGTGAATAAACCATGTAAACGCTGGAAGGTCTCCCTCATCTTTAGCCCGGTGGACACGGTCTCTGTGATTTCCAACAAGAATGTCAAATTTGGACTTAAATGACCATAGTCTTTTCTATTTTTAAACAGTCCATTCTAAATGAGCCTTGACCCACAGGACACGACAGCGGTTCTGGACTAGGTTCACATATGGCTTCCTTTTTGCATGATGGAGCTTTATTTTGCATCTGTATATGGCATGGCGGATGTTTACTGACATTGGTTTCTGGGAGCATTCCTGGGCCCATTTAGTAATGTCAATGACACAATTATGCTGATGAGTGATCCAGTGTCTGAGGGCCCGAAGACCATTCAACAAACTTCGGCCTTGTCCCTTATGCACAGAGATTTCTCTGCTTTCTCTGAATATTTTGATGATATTATAGATGAGATTTGCAAAGCCTTTGAATTCCTTTGGTAGCCTTTGATGTAAAGTATACCACAATCTTTTTATGCCCTTTTTCACAGATTAGAGAGCCTTTACCCATCTTTACTTTGCCCCTCTAAAACATCTGTTTTATAGCTAATCATGTTACAGCCCTGATCCAAGATGTTCTCCCAACTGAATCTATTTAAAATTTTCATACTTTGTTGCCCCTGTCCCAACCTTTTTGAGACCTGTATCATGAATCAAATCTGAAATGAGCTCATTTAGTGGCTAAAAGTTTCATTAAACATTTGCTTTGTTTTCTATGTTCTATTGTGAATAAAACATTGGCTCATGTGATTTGCAAGTCTTTTAGTTTTCATTTTATTCAAAAAAAAAAAAAACCCATTGATCAACAAACAGATTTTAATGTTATATAAATGAATTATTAATTTATTAAGGGAAAAAATATGTTGAAACCTCCTTGATCCTATGTGAAAAAATGTCCCCCCTTGCTCAATCATGAATGAAGTTGCTGAGTTCAATTTCACTTGCCACGCAGAGCCGTGATTACTGCCAGACCTATTGAATCCAAAAAAAAAAAAAAAAAAAGAACTGCATTTTGTATTTACTTGGGTTATCCTAAATTGTAATATTAAAATTAGTTTCATACTGTATATGTATCCAATAACAATGATCTTCCTAAGTCAGTGTGCCAAAAAGACATTTTCTTGTGTAGATTGGGAACTGTGCAACTGGTATGCTATTTTATCATGAACAACAAGTTAGAAGAAAGAGTAAATGTAAAATTCTACATGAAACTGGACACATTTACCACAGAGATGTTAGACATGAGTCAACAAATTTATGGTTTGAGGCGTCTGAGGGAGGACTTATGTGCACATGTTCAGGACTTGTAGGGTTCATAGAGAATGGTCTGAAAAAGAAAAAATGTGTTGATAGTTGATGTGATGGTAGTTCTCTGGGTAAAAATGCCATAGAGAGAGAGAGAGAGAGAGAGAGAGAGAGAGAGAGACTTTATTGATCCCGATGATCAACTGGTATTGATCTATTGATTCCAGATGACAGAAATCAGAGGAAAATGGCCAAACTGGTTCAGGGATGTTAAAAAGGCAACAGCAGCTTTGGGAAATGTTGAAACGGAAGTTTAGCATCATGGATGTGCAGCTGACAAATCTATCATGTCGATATGCTTTCATGTCAACCAAGATCTTTTGAAAAGGGTATATAATACTGTACTATAATAACATTTTATATAATTATAGCAGTTATCATAGAACAGGATGCAATTTTTTTTGCACTTCTCTTTTTGGTCGATAATGATTTTATTTATTATGTGCACCTCTGTGATGACAAATAAAATATTATTATAAACCAAATGTAAAGGTAATAACAACATCAAGGATACAACAACATAATTGCAATTATTTATGGAAAAACATGTTTGTTACAGATTTGGGCAGTCGTCCAGCTTCAGGCCCTTAATCTCATGGGAGGGCAAATCCCCAAGCTCTTATTATAGCATGTGAACTCAATGATTATAATTAAGCCCCATTAGAATTCATCCGAAATGTTTTGAATGCACTTGCATCAGTATGACAGTGGAGAGTTTTGATCCGTTTGACCTCAACCACTGATATCTCATATGGAGAATTTTCTTGTAACTGGAGTAATGTCATCATGTGGGATTCAAAAAAAGGTTTTTGAATAATATATAAATATTGGACATCCTATCCTATGCTATATCACTACTATGTGTGCTACTGGTCTCTGAATTATATTGTTAATCAGTTATTGAACTGGCCATCAGCTTCTGTTGACTTCAGTTCAACTGGTATTGCTGTGGGTATGTGCCTTGTTAAAAAAAAATAGTATAGAAGTGACATTTTAGGTAAAGCTTCATCGGTACAAGTTTGCAAATAGATTATATTGCAATAATTCTTCACTAATTAACTTAAGTTGTGGAAACATAATGATAAGAAACTCATTTACATTTTTCAATTTTGCCATTGCTTTATTTCCACCAGTGATCTTTGTGATCTATTCATATATTAGAACACTCACATCAGTCTTAAAACCTTAAAGTATAGCTGGTATAGATTAGTATAGCTGGATTGAGTTGTCTAGGATTATTGTGCGTTTGTGCGTTTGTTTAAAAGGCGATATGCATCGACAATAGAAACATTGATCGCCACCCCTTCGATTGGTTGACAAAATGGCAAAAGAGCAGCTCAATTTTTTTTTTCTCAAGCAGAGCAAGAGCTTTTATTAGAGGGTTATGGAGAATTTCAAACTTTAATAAAGATAATTTAAAATAAAAATAATTATTAACTACGTGAGTGCTGTCCGTGTTACGTTATGTGTGTGTGTGATATATACTCTCAAATCCTATTTGTATTAAAGTTAGCTGAACAAGTTTGATATTTTAAGTAATTAGAAGTACTTAAGTAACAGTTACTGTCACCTTAAAGTTATTAGACCCACACGGAGATTACTACACAAATGATGACCACAGCCACACACACATGTATACATATACTGTATGTATGTTTAAATACATCCATCCATATATATGCAAGATACTTTTCTTTTCCCACATGAGTCAGTTCGCGTCAGTCATGCTCTTTAACCAATCAGATGTGACCTCGCCATTTCAACCAATCATAACCCGCCAGGAGCGCAGCCTAAATCCAGTTTACATGAAATAAACCTGCTTCCGAGCAGGTTTAAGCTTACGGACATGTTGCTATGACAACAAGTGTGAGATGCGCTTCGAAGAACGAAACAATTCAAGATCAGGACAAATCCACAACAATCAAATCCAGCTAACTGAGTTAGCGACGTACGAAGAACGGACCCCTGCTTCCCACATCTTTTTATATTTATCATTTATATTGCTACCTCATGTTTTCAAATTATTATTTGCAAACTAGAATTAAATAAAAGTTCTAAAAATCATGTCAGCGGAAAATCTATTTATTTCTCCACTATTGTCATAATATAAGATGCCCAGGGAGGGTTCAGCCATGCTTAAAAAAAAAAAAAAAAAAAAAAACTAATTAGAAAAAAAAAGAAAAGAAAATAATAAATAAATAAATAAATACAATTTTTGTTTTTTACAAATGGGAACTTTCCAAATCTATAATTTTTCTATATATTAGAGCAGTGGGTTAGGTTTGTACTCATAATTTTCTGATGAAAAAATAAATACATTTTTATGCCCTTTTTCACAGATTAGAGAGCCTTTACCCATCTTTACTTTGCCCCTCTAAAACATCTGTTTTATAGCTAATCATGTTACAGCCCTGATCCAAGATGTTCTCCCAATTGAATCTATTTAAAATTTTCATACTTTGTTGCCCCTGTCCCAACCTTTTTGAGACCTGTATCAGGAATCAAATCTGAAATGAGCTCGTTTAGTGGCTAAAAGTTTCATTAAACATTTGTTTTGTTTTCTATGTTCTATTGTGAATAAAATATTGGCTCATGTGATTTGCAAGTCTTTTAGTTTTCATTTTATTCAAATAAAAAAACAACCCATTGATCAACAAACAGATTTTAATGTTATATAAATGAATTATTAATTTATTAAGGGAAAAAATATGTTGAAACCTCCTTGATCCTATGTGAAAAAATGTCCCCCCTTGCTCAATCATGAATGAAGTTGCTGAGTTCAATTTCACTTGCCACACAGAGCCCTGATTACTGCCAGACCTATTGAATCCAAAAAAAAAAAAAAAAAAAAATTGTATTTACTTGGGTTATCTTAAATTGTAATATTAAAATTAGTTTCATACTGTATATGTATCCAATAACAATGATCTTCCTAAGTCAGTGTGCCAAAAAGACATTTTCTTGTGTAGATTGGGAACTGTGCAACTGGTATGCTATTTTATCATGAACAACAAGTTAGAAGAAAGAGTAAATGTAAAATTCTGCATGAAACTGGACACATTTACCACAGAGATGTTAGACATGAGTCAACAAATTTATGGTGATGTGAGGTTTGAGGCGTCTGAGGGAGGACTTATGTGCACATGTTCAGGACTTGTAGGGTTCATAGAGAATGGTCTGAAAAAGAAAAAATGTGTTGATAGTTGATGTGTGTCATGGGTCTAGCTGGTGGTGCTGGCTAGACCCGGCTGATGTTGTTGCCGTGGGCATGAAGGCAGAGGGGTGGTGCAAACAGAAACAGTCCTTTTATTAACAAACTCAAACATTGAAACAAACCAACAAAGGAACCAAAACAACAAACGTAAACTAAAACTAGGGCTCAGGAAAAACACAGGGACCGGCGCGCTGACACTGGGAGCCAGGAGCTGACACTGGGAGCCAGGAGCTGACACTGGGAGCCAGGAGCTGACACTGGGAGCCAGGAGCTGACACTGGGAGCCAGGAGCTGACACTGGGAGCCAGGAGCTGACACTGGGAGCCAGGAGCTGACACTGGGAGCCAGGAGCTGACACTGGGAGCCAGGAGCTGACACTGGGAGCCAGGAGCTGACACTGGGAGCCAGGAGCTGACACTGGGAGCCAGGAGCTGACACTGGGAGCCAGGAGCTGACACTGGGAGCCAGGAGCTGACACTGGGAGCCAGGAGCTGACACTGGGAACCGACAGAGAACTGGGGATGAGGAGACATGGAGCTGAAGCTAACTAAGACACATAGGGGAACTAGACAGGAGAGACAGGGCTAGAGACACAGGACAAGACATGGGACAGGACCAGGAGCACGGAGACTAGGGACCAGGAGACTAGGGACCAGGAGACTAGGGACCAGGAGACTAGGGACCAGGAGACTAGGGACCAGGAGACTAGGGACCAGGAGAGTAGACGGGCTGGGTTAGTGGTTAGTTGGGTTAGTAGCTACATGGAATGCTGGGGACACTGGATGCTGACCTAACCAGGTTAGTATCTAATGGAGTTAGTGGCTAACCGGGTTAGTACTGACCTAATAGGGGGAACTGAACACAAAAGGAAAGGCACACATGAGGCTATTCCAAACTAGGGGCTAACCCTACTAGCAATCAAGGCCTAGTAGCGGCTAACCCTGCTAGCGGCTAGGCCCGCATGTGGCTACACAAAACTAAACAGACAAAGCATTAAACCAGAAGACAGAACAGTACTTACACAGGAGACAGGAGGGGAGACAGCCTAACTAAACATGAAACAGGACAGCCCCATGAATCCATCAACACAAGGAACTTAAGGAAAACACAACTAGAGCCCTCTTTAAACAAAGGTAAAACAATATAACTAAAATATAAACTTAAACAAACAAAAAGGAATGCCCACATGACGGTAGTTACAAAGACAAACAATGCTCGACCCAGTTTCCCAGAACAAACTGCTATTTATAGAGACTTTAATGAGGCACCTCAGTCCAGGTGAGCACTCATCACCTGACTGAGGTGCCTTCTGGGAAACTGAGTCAACCAACAAGAACTACAGACATGGAGACAGTGACCTCTGGTGGAGGCTCCTAACAATGTGATGGTAGTTCTCTGGGTAAAAATGCCATAGAGAGAGAGCGAGAGAGAGAGAGAGAGAGAGAGAGAGAGACTTTATTGATCCCGATGATCAACTGGTATTGATCTATTGATTTTCTGATGAAAAAATAAATACATTTTTATTTGTTTAAGATTTGTTTAAGAGTTTGGTCATAATTGTAATGCTATCACACATATCATTATGATATAAACAATTATCTGTAATTAAAATATTTGTTCAAATTGCTCAGTTTCTGAGTAAGAGAAATGTTACCTCTTAGACATTGCCTTTATTGTAGGTCCCCTAAACAACTGATATTTTCAATATTTGAGTTTTCAATATTTGATTAAATGTGTTCTATATTTAGTCTAAAGTTAAGATATTCTGATATTCTTTCCATACAATGTAACAAGTAATGTGATCAATAACTAATCAGTACCAAGCAAATGTGGCATGCAGTTCCCTCTCCATTAAGTTACACATGGCACACACAAGTTACCAGCAATCCTGACCCCTTCTACCCTCGTATCTGCCTGATGCCCCATTTTTGGTTAGAGTTGACATTACTTCTGGACACTTACTGCTGATTTGGATGGCCCCATATGGTCTGCGTATAACTATATGTCAATACTAACATTATTCCACTTAGAAACCATGAAGTTGGCTTTGTATTGCATTTTATTCAACAACTTTTGCTATGTTGACTTATGACTGAGTTACTCTAATAGTTTTAGTAAGTAACCTGCGACAAACACCTTTGTACCCAAGTCTCTATCAGTGAACAGGAAGCAACTATACAGTATATTTCACAGTATGTCATTGTTTTCTTTCTTTTTTTTCATTTACCCAGATCTATATGATTTTAACAGGTATTAATAAGAGTCACCCATTTAACAACATTTATTTTTGAATATTTGTTTATAATTAAATCTTAATTAAACTTACTAACCATCTAACCATCAAAGCCACATATTACTTGACCTTACTTGAACTGTTGTCACAAAGGTAAAAGCACAACCTGTAATTAAGAGGCCCTGAACTTGTTCCAGAATAACAGTTCCCTAGTGCACAAAGAACAGCAATAGTGCATCTCAACTCTTCAACTTCAAATCTTCGACTTCACTAATTCTTTTATGGCTGAACAAGCAAAACATACTGTAAATGGGTGTGATGTGATCTTCATGTTAACTAAAATTCATGACATTTTATACAATTGCACGTTTGACAATACACACAGGCTTAGTTATAGAACTTATTTATTTTATTCAGTTCAATCTGTTACATAGTTCATAAATAATAATAATAATAATAATAATAATAATAATAATAATAATCCAGCAACTACAAATAATAACTAAAGGCAGACTTGTCGCTGAAAACCTGGCATGTATGTACATCCTTATTTACTTCTGAAACATTTTTTTGATCTGATTTAAAATTTCTTTCAGTTTCAGTCCATAAATAATCGGATTAGCAAGAGGAGGAATAACCAGATTTTCTACTGATAAGATCATGGAAATGATGTGAGGTACATTTGTTTCAACCTTGGTACTGAGGACTTCAAAAAGCGAGGTGACAGTAAAGCTGCTGAAAATTAACAGATGGGGTATACAGGTCCGTAGAGCTTTTTTCCTGAAATCTTTTGAACACTTTAAACAGACAGAAAGTATTTTAAAGTAGGAAAAAAGAACAAAGGTCAATGGCGGAAATACAGCAATGCATAACACAAATGTTCCATATGCATTCCTCACAGATGTGTCACCACAACTCAATTTAACAAGTGCATTATTATTACAGTAAATTCTATTTAATTTAAATTTACACAGCTTTATCTGATAGGTCATTATCAAAGTTATGCTCATTTCACAACATGGAACAAACCAACAGCAAAATAAAAGCTTCCTAACAGTGGACATTTTTATAATCATAGCATATTGTAATGGTTTACAGATGGACACATATCTGTCATAGGCCATAGCTGATAACAGTGTGAACTCTGAAGCACCATATGTATAAATAAAATATGACTGAAATGTACATTCTTTATAGGAAACAATTTGTTTTTCAGACAAAAAATCAGTGAGCAGTCTAGGGAAAAGTGCTGTAGATCCAAAAACAGCATTACAAAGTAAACCAACAATGAAAATGTACATGGGCTCATGGAGACTTTTGTTTGTGACTATGACAAGAATTACAAGACCATTACAAATAATTATCAACAGATAAAGTGTGAGAACAATTACAAAACAAATATATCTATATTTCTCTAACTCCACATAGCCAGACAGAGTTAAATATGTAACATTAGAATCATCCATGAGTAATGCTGTAGATGGTTAGTGCTGTCTGGATTTATAAGTCTTCCAGAATCTAATGACGTATTGCAAGCCCAATTGCCATCACTCCTGTTGGTACTGCACAGGACAAATATCAATGAATTCTCCACTGAGATAAAGATAGAAATTACCAGCAGAGTTTCTTTCAATGCAATGTACATGTAGGTATAATTAGATGAATAATAAATATATATTTTTTACATTCATCACATTTGAATATACACACCAAATGTGATGAATGTAAATATAAATTCACTAACTACTGTTCAGACCCAAAAAGAGTTTTTATGAATCGTTAACAGATGTAATTAGTGAAATTATTATTTCAGGTTGAAGCCTGTAGGTTTTGTCCAGCGAGTTAAAATGTACTTATACCACTCCAGCGCTGTTAATTCTGAGGTATAAATATGAACTGATCCCAGTAAAAACATTCAGTTTAGCTTTTCTATATATAATATCTATTTATAATTAATATCTATCGGTGTAGATCTTTGTTTACATTGAGCAAATAGCTCAGTAGAAGCTTTA